>JAGIQG010000016.1:55429374-56044892 GCA_024679065.1 Sphyrna mokarran
ACGTTTTTTAAATTCATTCATGGGACATGGGCCTCAGTGACTGGGCCTACATTTGTTCCCAATCCCTAGTTACCCAAGAGCAGGTGAGAGTCAACCACATTGTTGTGGCTCTGGAGTCATATGTAGGCCAGACTGGGTAGGTATGGCAGATTTCCTTCCCTAAAGAACATCAGTAAACCTAATGAGTTTTTCCAACAATGGTTTCATGATCATCAGTAGATTCTTAATTCCAGATTTTTTTATTGAATTCAAATTCCACCATCTGCTGTGGCAGGATTCGAACCCAGGACCACAGGGCATTAGTGGAGTTTCTGGATTAACTATCTAGTGATAATATCAGTAGGCATCATCTCCCCATGAAGGGCTGAATGGCCTCCTTTCCTGCTGTAACCATTGTTAGGGTTCAGGTTAGAAACTTCAAAATGTTTTATGAAGCCGATCTGAAACGTAAGTTTTTATATTGAATTTGACTAGGGTAAGCACGAGGTGGTTCACTTCAGGTATAATTCTCTTGACTCACTAGAGAGCTTTTATCAAGCAAAGTTTATTTAAGAATATAGTTAATATATATGGTAATAAAATTAGCAAGAATTTTTATCAATGACAAGTGAAAACAATCAACTACAATAGTATATAATCCTTAACATATAAATGTAATCAAAATCAATATCCAACAAACAAAACAGATTTATCAATGGACAAGCTAAGGCTTACAGTTCCCTGGGTTGAATGCTGATTTCAAATGATCTTGAAAACTCAGAGCAGTTTGTAGTCTTCACCTCCACAAAAACACAGGTTCTTTACTGCAGGATGGCAATAAGCCCTGCTTTCAGCTAAATGGTAAAACTTCCAAAATAAAAGCAAAGAGCGAGACTTCTTTCAGCCATGCTTCTAACATGCCAGTCAAAATGAAGCAAAATCTTGTCACCTGAACTGCAGTTGTTTTTCTCCTCCAAACCAATGACATCACTATGATTTTAAAAAAGACTTGCTTAAAGAGATACTGACATCACACCATTGACAGGAGATGAAAGTACAGAAGTATTCAAAATCATGAGGGTTCTAGATGGAGCAGATGGAGAGAATTAAACCTTGTTGAGAATCAGAGGATATGGTTATAAGGTACATTGCCCAAAATGCCTGAGGCAACATGAAAAATATTGTTTTACACGGCAAGTACCCAAAATGGCCTGCAAGTGCGGTGGAGTCAGATTCAATTGTGGTTTTAAAAATGGAATTGGTTTGTACCTTAAGATTTTTTTTTAAAGCAAGGTTATGGAAAAAGGGCAGTGGAATGGAAGTGGATTAACCTTTGCAAAGACCTTAATCAGTGATTCCATACCATGCCAACTTTCAGTATTATAAGTTGTCAGTCAGCCTTTCAATCCATGCTGTCAACTTGCCATGATGACTGTCGTTCATCAGTGGAATATTTTTACATGAAAAAGTCAGGGCCTTTCACAGACACTGATGCAATTTTCTAAGTGAGTCTGTCCAAAACCTAGTGTAAGTTAGCCAGATATTGAGCCTTTGCCAGAACTATCCAGTTAATCCCATTCCCCCTGCTCTTTCCCAAGGTCTGTTATTTTTTTTTCCCTTCAAGTATTTATTCAATTCCCCATTTGAAATTTACAATTGAATCTCATTTATTCTTTCATGCAGCTTATCTCAATAACCCACTGTGTAAAAAAAAGTCCCCATTATAGTGATACTGCTTCTATCCTTACCACTTTCAAAGCTGCACAGTAATGCTCTGAATTTCCTTGGGACCTAGCCTGTAGTGTACTCTCAGCAGGAGTGCAGCAAGGAGAGCCAACTGGTCTTCTGATGGAGAGAAGTTGTGTCCCTCACATATAAGATCCCTAAAATCACAAAGGGAACAGCCTGTGAGTTGGCTTTCAGCAACAGCTTCCTCAAATAGGGTGGAATTTTACAATCCTGTCACGGTGGACATCTGGGGCCATAAAATGTGCAAGCAGTTAAAATGTCCATTGACTTGGGCCTGGCATTGTGGCATAGCAGTTAGCTCTGTTGCCTCACATCACCAGGGACTAGGGTTCAATTCCGGCTTCAGGTAATTGTCTATGTAGAGTTTGCGCATTCTCCCTGTGTCTGTGTGGGTTTCCTCTGGTTTCCTTCCACTGTCAAGCGAAATTGCCTCTTAGCGTCCCAAGGTGTGTAGGTTAGGGGGATTAGCGGGGCAAAATATGTGGGGCTATGGGGATTGGGTCTGGGTGGGACGCACTGTCGCAGATGGGCTGAATGGCTTGCTTCTGCACTGAAGGGATTTTATGCCTTTGGCAGGACTGTAAGATCCTGCTATGCAAAATTCTACCCATAGCTCCTATCTCCACAGCACCTGACCTTCTAATGAGTGGAAAGAAATCAGAAACAGGGGAGTAAGTGGGGCTTATGAGGTTCACCTACCTGAGGCCACAGCCTGGGACTCCAAATTGCTCCAACCCACCATCCCTCAATCTGGATTTCAGAGTTAGATTTCACAGAAAACTGGATTCCACACAAAAATCAAAATGGACGATTCATGCCCGTTTGACATCTTTTTAATTCCTCCTTTTGTTTGCTACTTTTCTTTGATCTGTTGTGACATTAATGAAGCAGGTGCCTCACCGATGTGCAGAGGAGTTGAAGCCAGTGCAGGAACTGCACAGTTACCCATACTACAGCTCCATTCAAAATAGTTCTCGAATCTGACAGATCAACTAAATATAACTTGCCCTGTTGATGTGACAGGATATAGTGGGAGCTAGCAGAGTAATTAATAGCAAAACTAGTTTTAAGACCTACAAAATGTATTTGAAACCACCATCAAAAGCCATTCTTCTTCCCCTCTTTAACATATACCTATTGTATCATTTTGTTGGTTCTTTTTCTGCTTTTTCTGCTGATTCTAACAGGACTAGACAGGATAGTTACAGGGAGGGTCACAGCCTGAGGATTCGTGATAGACCATTTAGCACAGAAAAGAGGAGACATTTCTTCACCCAAAGAGTGGTGAACCTGTGGAATTCATCACCACAGGAAGTAGTTGATGCCAAACATTGAACGTAAAGTTAAAGTTTATTTATTTGTTACAAGTAGACTTACATTAACACTGCCCCAGCTATGGATCAGGAACTCATGAAAAATTGAAAGCACAAATAGTGTTCTATCATTCCGTGACACAAGAGGATGAGCTTTGAATGTGCAGCACTTATTTCCATGGGGCCTTGATATGTGCACCCTTCAGATAATTTAGATTGCAGAGACATTATTTGATGCTGTTTTTGTTATTTTTGGAGCTTATTGCCATTTTGTGTTTTAAGACAAAAAGAAAATTCCCCTGGCAGGACATCTGGGGAAGCAGAGGTCTTGCTGTCAGGGATAAAATCAGGAACACATCCCATTCCAGCATGACCCAGCAGTAGCAGCATGCTACCATATTGAGATTGGTCGTCCAACCACAAGAGTTGCCAACCCACAAGGTTGTCCTCTCAGCAACTGAGGATGCAGGTCTGGTATCAGGATGTCTCAATGTTGAGGAGTCTTCAAGGAGCTTGCAAGTGTCTTTGGAGGAATCAGGGTTAGGCAGGCAGACCATGGTGACTGAAGCAGAAAAGTTGATACAGCAATGATGCTTTGGGCTGTGGGCAGCCATTGCCACAGAAGGGCCCTCTCTGCGGGCCAGTAAGGACCACCCCGTCAGCAATATGCTGGAAGGTGTGATATAAGGATCTGGCATATGCTGGGTTATTATGGGACTGGGATACAATATGTCCACACAGTGATGTAAGAGAACATATGACCCACACCTAGGTATAGGTCAATATTGGGCAAAGCAGTGTGTGCAAGCAAGTATGGAGGCAGCTCCTGGCTTGAAACATTTACTCTATGTTCTCTTTGACAAAACAAAAATCAACAAATAAAACAAATTAAAGAGGGTGAAAGTGGGGCACTAACCAAAAGAAATTAAAGAAATTTCAAAACTTCAAAATGAAGGTAAATATGTGGGGTTACAGGGATAGGCTGAGGGAGTGAGCTAGGGCAAGATGTTTTGTCAGAGTGTGAATGCAGACTTCATGGGCCAAATAGGCTCTTCTACACTGTAGGGATTCTATAATTCAAAACTAACTAAACAAATACATCATTTCTGCATGTGATGGTGCACCCCAACTCTCCCTGCACCCATCATTGAAAGGAGGCCTGTAACCTCCCTTTACTGTATACATGTACATAGTTCTTACATTTAATAAACACATGTAGTTAATCTGCTTAAGACTACAAAGGCTTCATTAAGATCTTACAAATGGCTTGGAATTAAAAGATTCCATGAAGACATACTTGCTCCAGACCCAAATAAAAAAAAACAAACGGCAGAATTTTCCCACCCCACCCGCTACTACCATGCTGGCTGGGAGCATTTGCCCTGTGGTCATGGTGTTGACTTCATCACAAGTGTCAGAGCTGGAGGTTAAGTCTTTTCTGATTGTTGATTGTTCTGTTTCTATTCTCCATTGGAGGCGTCATGTTCACCATCTGAATGGTTGGCTGGCTTGATCAATGAAAGTTTTCTGGTACTCGTGTCAAAAATAGGGAAACCTGTTTTACAAAGAGAGAAGACAATTTAGAGCTGAAGGACAGGAACATGCAAAGGTCTGCTGACCGCAGGTGGGATTTCAGGTCTTGGGGTGAACTTTTTGCAGTAGGCCCAATAGCGGATGAAATTTATTGCTAGGTAAGGAATCATCGAGAAATCTGCTAAATCTGAAGGAATATTCAAATTATTTAACATTTATTTTCACCAAAGAGGCAACAAAACCCTTGAAAGGGCAAAACTTAATAACCACGTCCAGCAGCCAGGAGAAACTGCCGATTCTTTCATGAATGGCTGCCAATGCGAAAATGTAAAACATGAACTTATCAGGAATGGATTAGTTGTAGGAGTAATGGACGACATATTCTCAGACATGCTACAAGTGAAGGAAGATCCAAGCCTAGAGAAAACTGTTCAGATTGTTGGGTAGTCTGAACACCATATGTAGCACAGTAAGAGGAGAAAGTAAACCACGGGAAAAGGAAGCTCCACAGTCCCGTTAGTTAAACTGAGATACAGGGACACTTCCAGCAAAGAGAAACAATGCCCTCACTGATCAGTAGAGTGACTATGCAGGTGATAGATCAATATCTTGCAATTACAGCCCAATAGATTTGGACACTTGGGCAAACTGAGCAAGGCCAAAGCATCTAAATGCACAGAAAATCCAAAGATGATTCATGAGATCAAGACTGCACATGAAGAGGACACGTAAGTCATGTTTCTGGGTCGAGCTCAAAGATCCTGGTTTTCACATTGGAATGTCGATGTTTTGGTTAACAGCCATCTCACAAACTTCAAACAGGACACAGGAGCCAATGTTATGTCATAGAATCATGGCTGAGAGACTTCTGGCTTTGAACAATAGACACACCATTTTATGGGCCCAAAGGAGTCCACATTCCAGTCCTAGAAAGGCAACAAACAAATCTTTGAGCATCCATAATCAGTCTTTTCTCTTGAGCAAAGGTGCCTGTGTCACCCTGTCAAAACAACCACTGTTGTAAGTTCTAAGAATATCAAATTCTCAGCAGCTCAAAGAAAGAAAGAATATCCCGACTGGCACATTAGCTCTGAACTGTCTTCTCTCTTTGTAAAACACGTTCCCCTATTTTTGATACGGATACCAGAAAACTTTCATTGATCAAGTTAGCCAACCGCTCAGATGGTGAACATGACATCTCCAATGGAGGATAGAAACAGAGCAACGAACAATCAGAAAAGACTTAACCTCTGGCTCTGACATCTGTCAACACAATGACTATAGAGCAAATGTTACCAGCGAGCATGGCACGTCACAGTCAATGTTGGAATTGAGTGGGAGTGGTCCATTTCCAACAGCAGATACACAGTCAATCAAAAGGTGATCTTACTAAAAAGAAATGACATCCTCTTAATAGGAAAGACCTTTCATCATAGAAAGCATCACCACAACCCACAAAATGAAAAGAAAGAGGAAAAAAAGAACATGGAGACAAAACACAACATTCATCCAACGTCAAGAAATGGGATTGAAGAACAGCCACCAATTACAAATGCCGAATCGACCCAGGGCAGTTCAATACCAAGGAATGGAAAATGTGGATAAAAGAATACCAAGAGGCCAAGACAACCTCCAAGTCAATACTTTACCTGCATCAACTGAACCTACAACTTTTGTGTCATTTCTCCACAGCCTTCTAAAAAAGGAATTGAGGCTGTCATAGATCAGCCATGTTCATATTGAGTGATGAGGCAGGCTAAAAGGGCCTAGTGGATTACTCCTGCTTCTATTTCTTGTGTCCTCTAACAGTAGTGTGAACATGATATGGAAAGGTTATAAGCCTCCAGACAGCCTGAATCTGTGCACTCAGAGACTTGAATGGGAAAGATGGTGCACTAATAACCAGGTAAGTACAAAAGATCAACTAAAATTACTTGAAATACATTGACTAAGAACTTGGGGGAGCTGTAATATTAAGGTCTGGCACATTAAGGGTTGGGGTAAGTCAGTACAAATGCCAGCATCTGTACATCACATTTAGTGTTAACATGCACATAGTAATGCAACAGAATACAAGACACGCAATGTAAGGATCAATGTAGTTTTGGACAGAGCTATATGCTAGGCAAGCATGGAGACTGCATCCATCTTGAACTTTTACAGTATATTTAATATATAATTCTTGTAGTTACTAAATATATATTGTTAACCTACTTAAGAATACAAAGGCTTAAGATAAATGGTATCAAACACCTTACAATAGGAGACTATGGCACCAGCAAAGTATCTGTAGTGGCAGGAAATGGCATTGAATTGGGCCACAGGTGGCCCAGTTGGCCCACCTGATGGACCACTGCCAATGTACTTGCTGCTGACAATGTGTCATGGCAGCTGGAAGATACAAGCTCTCTCATGACACCGTGCCCCACCATACTGCCAGCCCTCTCACCTCCCAATGTACCTCCAATGAACTGGAAAAATTCAGCCTTTTTAAACGTGAAAATCAAAATGCAGCAAGGATTTCATTTCACATTATTACAGGGTTGAGTTCCGTTCCTCAGAAACCTGATTCCAAACAGATCATGTCAACTTGTTAAATGGAACATTTTACGGTGCACAACTACATTATTCACTACTGACTGTGATTTTTGACAGTGATAAAGCCAAACCTGGGTCACAGTCACACTTAATTTCACTACAATGGGCAGCACTGTGGCACAGTGATTAGCACTTCTGCTTCACAGTGCCGGGGGCCTTGGTTCAATTCCGGCCTCAGATGACTGTCTGTGTGGAGTCTGCTTGTTCTCCCACTTTCAGCGTGAGTTTCCTCTGGGTGTTCAGGTTTCCTCCCACACTCCAAAGATGTGGGATTGGCCCTAATTGTCAGGGATTAGCAGAGTAAATATGTAGGGATAGATATGGGATTGGCCCTAATTGTCAGGGATTAGCAAAATAAATATATGGGGACAGATGTGGGATTGGCCCTGATTGTCAGGGATTAGCAGAGTAAATATGTGGGGATGATTGCTGGGGCAGGCTGGATAGGCTGAAAGGTCTCCTTCTGCACCATAGGGATTCAATGATATTTAAATAAGCTAGGAGCCTAATATTTTCATTAATACCCAATGGTCTCTGTTCCTCACATCTACCTGAACATTTAGATTGAGAAACAGTGGCTAATTAAACATTTTTGGTTGATGTCTTTGTCACTATGGTTCTTTGATTACATTTGTTTGCGGGGGAGGTGGATGGATATATAGTGTTTGTGGGTGTATTGGTAGAGAGGGCAATGATTAAGAGGAATAGTTTGAAACATTCCATGAAAATAGGACACTGGTATCAGCATAAATGCTAGACTGGTGGAAACCTGCTTCCCAAGAAGTTGAAATTAGGCAACTAAATGGTTGAGTAAAATTTCATTTAGAAGTGACAGGCAGAAAACGTGAAAGAAAAATAATCAAAATTATGGGCTACTGAATAGAAATCTTGAGTTGAGATTTTTTACAGGTAGCGAGGACTGCCTGGAACTGCCGGTCAATCAAATGACCGATTGAAGAGCCTGTGATAATCTGTAAGAGTAACCAAAGCCATGAATCATCTCCAAAAACTGTATGATTCATGCAGCTACCATTACTATTTTCTGTAATTTAAGGTTGTAGATGCCTGGAATTTAGCCAGCTCTTCCACAATCTACCAGCGACACTCATTTTTTCATAAGGTAGCATTATTAAAATGTGTCACTGCGCACTTATGTAAAGGGCAATATCTTTTGCAACAACTTTTAAGTGGAGCCACTATATACCCTGTATAATTTTCCCCAAGAAAGAAAAATCTGAGTCACAAAATATTCGCAGCCAGTCAGAGAAAGCAACAAAAAAAAATTCTCAAAGGCTCTATATTGTTCAAAAAGAATTTCTTTCTAGATAACCTATTCTCAGACTATGCTGGTCAAATCTTCTTTATTGCACTGGGCTTTGAGAAAATGATGATGCCCCTTCCCCTTGGTTCATGGTAGCCCTTGTATCAGAAATGTTAGGAAAGGAGTTCCAGGATTTAGACCGAGCAAAGATGAAAGAATAATGAAATGTATCTATGTGGGGATGGTGTGTGAATGAATAGAAATCTGCAGATTATTGTAGTCCTGTAATGTTATTACTGTTGTCATTGGCAGCAAATGTCACAAACTTGTGTTATTACACTTAGGTTGAAAAATTATTGCAGTAGATAATATTACTGTAGTCACACTGTGCTCATGCAATAGCGGATTGATATTGACTGGGGTGTTGATTCACCATGTTAGGCTCCTGATAGTCAGCGAGACCTTGGTGTCTCGTGTTGGGTCTCAGCACATCAGATGAAATAACAGGCAGATACTCAGAGAGACTTTGGCGTCCGTGTGCATCAGTTGCTGAAAGTAAGCGTTCAGGTTTATTTATTTATTTATTAGTGCCACAAGTCAGCTTACATTAGTACGGCAATGAAGTTACTGTGAAAATTCCCAAGTCGCCACACTCTGGCACCTGCTCGGGTATGCTGAGGAAGAATTTAGCTTGATCTTAATTGTCTTTCGAAATGTGAGAGGAAACTAGAGCATCCAGGAAACTCACGCAGACATGGAGAAAACATGCAAACTTCGAAGCAGCAGCGCTAACCATTGTGTCACCGTGCCATCCAATACAGCAGGCAGTAAAGGAGGCAAATGATATCATAGCAAGAGGAGTTGAGTATAGGAATTTTTCAATGCAACTATTTGGTGAGGCCATTCCTGGAGTATTGTGTGCAGTTTTGATGTCCTTATCTGAGGAAGGATGTCCTTGATATAGAGGGAGTAGAGTGAAGGTTTACCAGGCTGATTACTGGGAAAGCAGGTCTGTCATATAAGGAGAGACTAAGTCGATTAGAATTATATTCGTTGGTGTTTAGACGAGTAAGAGAGGATTTCAAAGAAACATACAAAATTCTAACAGATTAAACAGAATAGATTCAGAAAGTATGTTCCTGATAGTGGGGGAATCCAGTACTAGAGGGTCATAGTTTGAGGATAAGAGGTAAACCTTTAGGACTGAAGTAAGGAAAAATTTCTTCACCCAGAAGGTGGTGAATCTGGAATTCACAACCACAGAAAGCAGTTGAGGCCAAAACATTGTGTAATTTTGAGGAGGAATTAGATATAACTCTTGGGTTTAAAGAGATTCGGAGGAAGGCGGGATCATGATATTGAATTTGATGATAGGCCGTGATCATAATGAATGGCAGAGCAGGTTTGAAGGCCAAATGGCTTCTAGTTTCTTTGTATATTTCCATATATAGTCAGCTAGTGAAGGATAAAATCTCAGCGTGAAACATTGTGGGCTTGATCTTACCGACTGTTCATGCCAAGGTCCCTTTGCAGCAAAGTCCGAGAATTTGGTGCCCAGCCAAATCTCTGTTCACTGCAGCAGAGTGAGAAAATCCTGTCAGCATGAACACTTATAAGCCATAACATATTGCAAGTATTTATATCCCCACTCAACCACATTATAGTGTCAATATATGTCTATGTACTCAAGGAGCAAAATAGTTAACACCCTTCACTTACATACAATTAACCACAATTGATATAATATTAACCACAGTACAGTGCTTGGACCTAAGTGCTGCTGAGCTCCTTGTTATAGTTGCAGCTATTGAAATGTATCGCACCACTGAGCAGTGTTGCTGAAAACTCATCAGTACTTTTAAGTATTTTTTGATTTTGTTTCAGTGATCGCTTCAAACCTAAAACTGGCATTCCAAATGGAATATTTTTCTGCCTAAAGTGCCAGTGAACAATGTTCCTTCTGTTTTTGCTTTGCTGTGCATGGCCTGTTTATTGCATAGTGTGGCCTCTTTAAGATTGCTTCACAGCTATGCAACCCTACATCTTAGAGAGCACATTGTTTGTTTTAGAATGCTGCACATTTGGGTTTGCTGTGCAACTGCATACCCACTTAGAGGGAACTTTGCTAGCTGGTGCAGTGATTCAGTTTGTATTCAGATCCATTACAATTATCAAACAGGAAGTAGACAGCATACCTCCGCCACACTATGTTAACTCAATTTTATTATAATTAAGCAACTCTTCCTTGAAGGTTTTTCTTGCTTGATTGATGTCTGTAACTACAAAGCTGAATAAAATAAATATTGAACTTAAAAGTTTCTATCTCACTGAGGAGGCTTCAAATTAATCCACATTCAGCAACCTGCTCTGAAAACTCTGCTTACATTTTGACAGCTTACATTTGCCAGGGTGGTGACAAATTCCACCATGGAAGCTGAAATAATCCACAACATTTTAAAACAAATCAATAACATTCTGAATAAAGCAACCAGAGCATTGTTAAAATAAGTCAATTTGCTGTATTTTCCAATGTAAATGGATTGTTTTTAAAAAAATTCCAGGTTCCTTGGAAAATTATCTGTGTGCCATGTTTCACTGGAATCTGTACATTCATTTGAGATAAATTGTTTACAACAAAACAGATTAACAAATAAGAGAGAAAAAAAGACACCAGAGATTACTACTCTAAGGAAGTTATAAGCCATTGTATTTGGTCCTATATCCAAATCATTGACATATTTATATATTGTGAACAGCTGAGGCTCAAGTACTGATCATTGCATGACCTTACTAGTCAAGACCTGCCAACGCGAAAATAATCCGTTTATTTCTACTCTCTATTTTCTGCCTGTTAGCCCACTCTAAATCCATGCCATTATATTGCTTCCTGTCCCATGAGCTTTTATCTTGTTAATCAACCTCCTAGTGGGGATTTTATCAAAAGCCTTCTGAAAATTCAACTATATTGCATCCATCAACTCTCCTTTTTCAATTTTGTTAGTAACATTTTCAAAAAATTCCAGTAGTTTCATCAAACATGATTTCTCTTTCATAAATTCATGCTGACTGTGATCAATCAGATCACAATTATGCAAATGTTCTTTTATCACATCCTTTATAATAGATTGAAGCATTTTCCCTACTACTGATGTAAGACTGACAGATCTGCGATTCCCTGTTTCCTCTCTTCTCTCCTTTCTTAAATAATGAGGTGATGTTTGCAATGTTCCAGTCTTCAGGGAGTATTCCAGAATGTATAGAATTTCGGAAGATCATCAGCAGTGCATCAACTGTCTCGATAGCAATCTCTTATAACACACTGGAATGCTGAATATCAGACTCCATTAATTTGTCCAATAAAAATTACTTCCCTATACTAATGTCCTTCAACTCATCATTTTCTCCAGGCCCTTGGATCTCTACATCCGGGGGATTTCCAGTATCTTCCTTAATAAAATCAGATATAAAGTAACCATTGAGCTATTCTGCCATTTCGCTATTCCTCATTATGAAATTATGACTGTGATAAGCCAATATTCTGCATGAATTACTCTGGATTAGCCAAACTGCCCCAAGCTTATCATATGACTGTGCTAAACAATCACAGAAGAATTAGACCATACCCGCAAACAAAAGCATGGAGCACTGGTCAAGCCATCATTTGATATCAAGATCTCTCTGTGAAAGACCATAAGACATAGGAACAGAATTAGGCCACTTGGCCCGCTGCTCTGCCTTTCAATCATGGCTGATATTTTTCTCCTGTCTTTCCCCCATAATCCCTGATCCCCTTATTAATCAAGAACCTACCTATCTTTGTCTTAAAGACACTCAATGAGCTGGCCTCCACAGCCTTCTGCGGCAGAGTTCTACAGATTCACCTCTCTCTGTTTTAAAGGATCTCTCCTTTAACCTGAGGTTTTTCCTACTGGTGGAAAAATCCTCTCCACATCCAGACCTTGCAGTATCCTGTAAGTTTCAATAAGATCCCCCCTCATCCTTTTAAACTCCGAGTACAGACCTTAACCGTTCCTCATACAACAAGCTCTTCATTTCAGGAATCATTCTTGTGAACCTCATCTGGGCCCTTTCTAAGGCCAGCACATCCTTCCTCAGATACAGGCTCAAAACTGCTCACAAACCCTAAATGGGGTCTGATCAGAGCCTTATACAACCTCAGAAGACAATCACTGCTCTTGTATTATAGCCCGCTCGATATGAATGCGAACATCCTTTTGCCTTCCTAACTGCCAACTGGACCTACATGTTAACCTTAACAGAATTAACCTTATTCACGCAGAAGACAGTGTTGTCGGGGAGAATACTGCGATACCAGGTTGTAGACTGGGCAGGATTGAGGTTCATAAGGAGGAGGTGTTAGCAAATCTTGAGGGCATGAAAATTGATAAGTCCCCTGGGCCAGATGGGATTTACCCTAGGATTCTCTGGGAGGCTAGAGAGGAGATTGCAGAGCCTTTGGCTTTGATCTTCATGTCGTCGTTAGCTACAGGTATAGTGCCGGAAGACTGGAGGATGGCAAATGTTGTCCCTTTGTTCAAAAAGGGGAATAGGGACCATCCTGGAAATTATAGACCGGTGAGCCTGACTTCTGTTGTGGGCAAAGTCTTGGAAAGAATTATAAGGGATAGGATTTATAAGCATCTAGAGAGAAATAAATTGATTAGGGATAGTCAGCACGGTTTTGTGAAGGGTAGGTCGTGCCTCACAAACCTTATTGAGTTTTTTGAGGAGGTGACCAAAGAGGTAGATAAGGGTAAGGCAGTTGATGTAGTGTATATGGATTTTAGCAAAGCGTTTGATAAGGTTCCCCATGGTAGGCTACTGCAGAAAGTGCAGATGCATGGGATTGAAGGTGATTTAGCAGTTTGGATTAGGAATTGGCTAGCTGATAGAAGACAGAGGGTGGTGGTTGATGGGAAATATTCAACCTGGAGTGCAGTTACAAGTGGTGTACCTCAAGGATCTGTTTCAGGGCCACTGCTGTTTGTCATTTTTATAAATGACCTAGATGAGGGTGTAGAGGGTTGGATTAGTAAATTTGCTGACGATACCAAAGTGGGGGGAGTTGTAGACAGCGAGGATGGATGTTACAGTTTGCAGAGGGACATAGATAGGTTGCAGAGCTGGGCCGTGAGGTGGCAAATGGAATTCAATACGGATAAGTGTGAGGTGATTCACTTTGGTAGGAATAACAGGCATATGAAATATAGGGCTAATGGAAGGACCCTTAATAGTGTTGTCGAGCAGAGGGATCTTGGGGTACAAGTACATAGCTCTTTGAAAGTTGGCACCCAGGTTGATAAAGTTGTTAAGAAGGCGTACGGTGTGTTAGCTTTTATTGGTAGAGGGATTGAATTTAGGAGACGTGAGGTTATGTTACAACTGTACAAAACTCTGGTGCGGCCGCACTTGGAGTATTGCGTACAGTTCTGGTCGCCGCATTATAAGAAAGATGTGGAAGCATTGGAAAGGGTGCAGAGGAGGTTTACCAGGATGTTGCCTGGTATGGTGGGAAGGCCTTATGAGGAAAGGCTGAGGGACCTGAGGTTATTTTCATTAGAGAGAAGAAGGTTACGCGGTGACCTAATTGAGGCGTATAAGATGATCAAGGGATTGGATAGGGTGGATAGTGAGAGCCTTTTTCCTCGGATGGTGATGACCAACACAAGGGGACATAACTTTAAATTAAGAGGTGGTAGTTATAGGACGGATGTCAGAGGCAGGTTCTTTACACAGAGGGTGGTGAGAGCGTGGAATGCCCTGCCTGCAGCAGTTGTGGACTCGCCTACTTTGGAGGCATTCAAATGTTCGGTGGATAGGCATATGGATGATATTGGAATAGTTTAGGTTAGAGGGTCCACTGGCCAGCGCAACATCAAGGGCCGAAGGTCCTGTACTGTGCTGTAATGTTCTATGTTCTATGTTCTATGTTCTATGAATCTTGAAGAAGAACTACCAAGTCCCTTTGTGTTTCTGATTTCCTAAACATTTCCCTATTTAAAAAATAGTCCACACCTCCATTCCTCCTTCTGGGAGGATGTGAAAACCTGCGAGTATGGTTAATCTGTGAGGAAGTTACAATTGTTGTTGGTCAGAGGAAAAAGTAAAGTTCATGCAATGAATGGAAACCTGTGGTGTGAAGTGGAAAATAGGCATGGCAAAGTAGTGGGAGATTCATCCCATTGCGCTTATAAATCATTATGAAACACAAGATAAATGTCTAGGAACAGTTGGACAAGCAGATATTCTCTCCAGCAAGGTGGAAGGTGAAAATGGCTGCATCTCCTAATGTTGGAGAAGCTCTGCTAACATCGTTCAAGGCAGCCAAGATGTGGAGATGCCAGAGTTGGACTGGGATAAACACAGTAAGAAGTCTCACTACACCAGGTTAAAGTCCAACATGTTTATTTGATAATAAATCCACAAGCTTTCAGAGTTTGTCCCTTCATCAAGTGAATGGAGAGTTCTGGTCTCAGAGCACAGTTTACAGAATACTGATTAGAATGCAAGTCTTTACAGCTAATCATTTCTTAAGGGTGCAGACAATGTGAGCGGAGATAGCATTAAGCATGGGTTAAAGGGATGTGTATTGTCTCCAGGCAATACAAGGCAGCCAAAGTAGGGAACTTTCCAATCTCTGCTCCAATCCTGCAGAAAAGGAGGGTCACCCTGGTAAAGAAGCTGGTGCACATAGAGTTCAGCTGCAGTGATGGGTGACAGAATCAATTCAAGAAAAGCACTGTGCAGTAAGCCCTGAGCGTGCAGCAGTTATGGAAGGAATGATGGATGAATAGCTCCAAAATGGTCTCGCCCACATCTTGAAGGCATTGCAGACTGTACTGCGCAAATCCAAAAACAGAACCTTAAACAGGTCGAGATTACAGAACTTTTTCTCAGTTAAGACCCAACTTTTTCAATGCAAGGCCCTGACGTTTTGCAAGGTTAAGTCATTGTGAGGCGTGAATAAATTGAATAACAGTTCTTTTTCACACGTTTGCTGCTTTACTGTGTTCTTGTTTAACATTTGAATCCATTATTTTTGATGTAGGCCATGTAAGTAGCTATATCAGGTATCAGAGACACGTGTAGAAATGGGGCTTCCTCGGCCATTATGAAGCTCCACTTAATCCGAAAGTGGTGGTGGACCTCTTGGGATTTGACTCAATCAGATTTTATTGTGCCAGTTACCCTTTCATATTTCCACACTTCTGTGTTTTTTTACCTCTGCAGGAATATCCTGCTTTAAAACCTTTGGGCAAATTTAAAATGTTTTCTCGGGAAAAATAGAGCCAACATGAGGATATTCATCAGGATATTGATCACTAGTGACATTGAAGGGAGTTTTACCATCCCGCCTGCCACAGGAATCGTACTGGGCAAGATGGAGGGGTGCACAATGCAAAGGTCCGTTGAACTTGGATGGGATTTAAGTTTATTTATTAGTGTCACAAGTAAAGCCGGAATTAACACTGCAATGAAGTTCCCCTATGGCCATATTCCAGCATCTGTTCGGGTCAATGCAAATAACCAGTGCATCTTTCAGACTAGGAGTAAACCTGGGCACACGGAAGAAACCCATGCAGACACATGGAGAACATGCAAACCCCACACGGATAGTGACCCAAGCCCAGATTCAAATCTGGGCCCCTAGCGCTCTGGGGCAGCAGTGCTAACCGCTGTGCCACCATGTCACCTAATCCATCGGATTTTCCAGCTTTGGGCCGATCGCAGCTGTAAAATGTCACCCTGTAAGTTGTGACCAGCTGCTGCCTTTGCCTTACCTTTTTGGAGGCACACAATTCTGCTGCAAAGAATGTATGATTTTCCACACAATTTTAATAAAATTACATTCATTTAATCCTACACATAAATGGCCTTCTCTTCCAGAGCTGAAAATAAAGCAAAGTCACTTCCTGGGCAGAGGTTTGCAGAGAAATGGCACAATGGGTGCTGTTGTCCTCTTCTTGTTAGTCTTGAAAAAGCTAAAGGCAACACTTGTTTTCATTATGTGATTAAGTGGCACAGAAATAATGTCTGGCCCAAGGCATGCAGCTGGAATGTATTTACAATCATCTGAAACCATGTCACAAGAAATGCATCTGTAGATGGTAAGTAAAACATTTCTCTTAGGAATCCATGTCATTCTGTGAAAACTGCATTGTTGGTTTTAAGAAGCAGCGCCAAGACAAATACAGTCCCTATGTAGTTCACATTTGGCCAAATTGTGATGATTTGGGGCACTTTGGTACTGAGCAAGTAAATGGCAGCTTTTATTGGAAAAGGTCAAATAGCAGCCATTCAAAACTAAGGCAGGACTCGTATGAAAGACTGGTTTGTTTTAACATTCTTTTTCATATTGCTGCCTGCATCTCATTTTTGAGCAGGAGATGTTTTATGAAGTGTACGAATGGGAAAATCTTCAAAATCACGGGCAGGATTTTATGTCAGGAAATAAGAGTCTCCCGGCAGACTTGCCTGCAGAAAGACTGGCTCAGCTATTTTCCCCAGAGGTGGCCTCCTAACTGGTCACATCTGGGCTTGCTGTCTAATTAAGAATGGAGGGCGAGAAGTGAAAAGCTGCCTACTCTGTTTGTCAGGCAGCCAATCCACAGCTGCCGCTGCTGTGAAACATCCCTTGTGGCTGGACAGCACCAATCCCAGGAGCTAACCCAGCACCGCTCCCCATGATTTGTCTGGCATCCCTTCCTTAACTCCCTTCCTAGCCTGTCACCTGTAGACTAGATATCCTGTGCTATAGATAGATGGGCAATCAGTCCACTATCCCTGTACCAATAAATGCTAGAGGGAGGAACATTTGCTTGGTTATGATTTATAAGAACAGGTGATCAAAGAGCATATGTCAAAGAGCAAACTTCCAATGGCTTGAGCAAAACATTTGGCTGTGCATTCGATTAAAAAATAATTATTTGAGGTGCTACTTACCCTCATAGCTTTTCTAAACTTATATAATGAAAAGGCAAGGCAACTTCGTTCTTCATATCTGAGACTAGTAAAGATGTTCTTAGCAGCGTGACCAATGTTTAATTTGATTAATCAGGATGACTTCTTTGTTCTTAGGAAGTTGATTCATTAGTTCATACAATCAGCAGTAATTCATGAGTAATTTGCTCTTATCTCAGGAGGTGCATTTATCTGAGTTCATATTGGGCTCTTGACTTCCCCCAAAAGTGGGTGAGTTTTTCTATATATTTGTTCATAGGATATTAGTGTCTCTGGAAATATCAGCAGTTGTTGCCTAACCCTAATTGAGAAGGTGGTGATGAACTGCCTGCTTGAACTGAACTCAGTAAGAATTTAGCAACACCAATTTTTAATCCAGCCGATTTATTTGACAGTAAAAAAAATAAATTGGTTGGATTAAAAATTGGTGTTGCTAAATTCTTACTGAGTTCTTACCACCCCAATCCAACGCCGGCATCTTTACATCATGCTTGAACTGATGCAGTCCATTTGATATACATGTAGCCACAATGCTTTGAGGCAGAGAGTTCCAAAATTTTGATGTTTCCCTGGCTGGGGCAAATATGTTCTGTTTTTAAGGACGATTCTCAAAAGTGGTTGTCTACTTTTTGGCCCAGTAGATATATAATTAAAATATTTTTTAATAGTCAACCTCTGTTTACTGTGGTAATAATTCTCCCATAAGCATTCTATATGCCATAGGTCAGAATAAAGAACCTATTATTCTTCTATACCTTTCAACAGCTATGGAAAAATAATTCCATGGAGGTGAAAATCCCACCACCAAGTTACTTTATTTACACGATACAGCCATACACAGCTAACTCTCCCAGTTGCTCCCTGCAGAATGCAGGCTAGGAGTCTGACACATCTGCTTTAAATAGGCAGCATGAGGGTCCCTGATTTAACCATCAATTAAGACTTATCAGGTACCTTTTTTGCACATCTAACGAGTAAAAGACTCATTAGGTAGCTCTTTTGAATATCAACCAAATAAATTTACTTAAATTAACTTAGAAAGACTCATCAGGTAGTTCATACTCTAGCTAGCCAATCTCATTAGTTTGGCTGATGTTACACAGTGATTAGCACTGCTGCTGTGCAGTGCCAAGGGCCTGCGTTCAATTCTATCCTCGGGTCATTGCGCTTTGTGGAGTTTGCATGATCTCCCCATGTCTGCATGGGTTTCTTCCAGGTGCTCTGGTTTCCTCCCACAGTCCAAAGACACGCTGGTTAAGTTGATAGGCCATGTTAAACTCTTCCTCAGTGTCAGGGAATGGCAGGGTAAGTACATATGGTTATGAGAATAGGGCCTAGGTGGGATTGTTGTCAGTGTAGGCTCGATGGGTGGAATGGCCTCCTTCTGCATTGTATGTGTTGTATGTTGTACAGATTAAGTTAGGTTGATTGGCCATAGTAAATTGCCCCATACTGTCACAGGATTAGCAGGCTGGATTTACGGTGATAGTGTCAAGATGGGATTGTGGTCAGCGCAGACTGGAAGGGCCAAGTAGCATCCTTCTGTACTGTAGAGATTCTATGATTCTATGAACTTAAGTTTACGGAAGAAATGCTGGATTGCCCCACCGCCTCAATCACCGAGTTGGTTCAGTGCTCATAGCTCACGATAACTCAGATAGAAATGATACCCAGATTCTCGCCATGGACATTAAATAGGCAGCACCTTTACACTGCCTATTCAGTATCCACTCAAAATGGAAATTGGTCCCATCATGCATCAGTTGAAGATAATATGGCAAATTACAGGTGTGACCTCAATTAATTTACAAATATTCTTTCCTAAAAATTTGCTTAATCAAAGCCAATGCCTCAATCAAAGCAGCTGGTGATTATTCTTGTCACAGTGAGTTTAATTTGTATACAATGATTCACTCATCAAGGCCCTTTATGTAGCTACCAAGCTCCTGCAGAGAAATGAATAAAGAATGCAATCGTCTGGAGTTGGGCCAATTACATGCCTTTGCTTCAAGTGTCTTGAAATCACCATTTCAGCAGCTCCTTATTAATTAGTGTCATCTATTCTGTCCCTAACTCATTGTTTTCATTTTAATCATTACTGCCATCTTGGGGTGAATGCATCTTATACACCTCCTTTGTGCTTAATTATAATTGCAATGCCAGAGACTGCAGATGTCTTGCACGAAATGCAGTACACCCATCTAATCTGTAAAGAAAATGGTCTGAAAGGATTGATTGTGATTCAAAAATGAATTAAATTTAAGTCAGCATTGACAAGAATTCTTAACAAGTATGTAGTTGGATAATCTAACCATAAAGTTCAAAAAATCTGAGGTCAGGTTTGAGGGCTGAACAGGGGTGTGTAGGGATTTGGACTCCATATTATACCCCAGAGTAAGAAAATTTTTGCCTTGGAATAACCATATTAGCAAAAAAGGACAAGTACTAACTTGGAATTCAAACTAACAGGGTTTACTAACATGGTTTATTGGACAGTAAAGATTGATACTTGGTTCAAACATGGATAAAAGTTTGGATGCCAAAGGTGAGAGTGTCTGCACTTAACGCCAAGGCAGCATTTGACCCAGTCTGGCATCAAAGGAGCCCTAGCAAAACTGGAGTCAATGGAAATCAGGAGGAAAACTCTCCACTGGTTGTACTTGGCCCAAAGGAAAATGGCTGGAGGTCAATCATCTTTGCTCCAGGACATCACTGCAGGATTTCCAAAGCCCAGCTGCTTCATTGATGACCTTCCTTTCATCATAAATTCAGAAGTGGGGGTGTTCACTGATAACTGCTGAACTCTTCACAATCCCTCCAATATTGAAGCAATTCACATCCAAATGTGACAAGACCTGAAGAGTATCCAGGCTTGGGCTTACAAGTGGCAAGTAACATTCATACCACAATGGCACAAAGATTGGCCGAGTAGTGTATAGTGTGGTGGTTAGCTATAATCTTCAAAATGATATAGATGGGCAGAGTGGATGGAGTGGGCAGTAAAATGGCAGACGGATTTTAACAGAGAGAAGTGTGTCATGTATTTAGGGAGGTCAAGCAGTTACAGGAAGTGAGAACATAGTAGGAAGCGTAGATGAAGTGAGCGACTTGGCGTACAAGTACACACAAGTCCCTAAAGGCAGCAGCTCAAGTAGACAAGGTTGTATAGAAGGCGTATGGAATGCTTTCTTTCATTAACAGAGGTATGGAGTATAACAGTAAGGGTGTAATGTTGGAATTGTATAAAACACTGGTGAGGCCACAACTGGAGTATTGTGTGTAGTTCACATTACAGGAAGGATGTATTGCTCTGGAGATAATCCATTCCTTACAAGAATGTCACCAGGGCTAGAAAAGTGTAGCTGCAAGGAAAAATTGAGGTTATTTTCCTTGAAACAAAGAAGACCGAGGATGACTTCATTGAGGTGTACAAAATTATGAGGGGAAGAGATAGAGTGGACAGGATGAGATTGTGGAGAATTCTAGAACCAGGAGGCATAAATTCAAGATAAATGACAGGAAGTGTAATGGATAGATGAAGAAGAACTTTTTTATGCAGAGGGTAGTGGATATCTGGTATTCATTGCTCGAATTGGTGGTAGAGACAGAAATCCTAAATTCTTTTAAAACGTACCTGGACTTGCATCTTAAGTGCTATAAGCTACAAGGATGTGGTCCGGGTGCAGGAAAGTGGCATTAGAAAAGACAGACAAGTGTCATTGGGCTGGCATGGGCAGAATGGACCAAATGGTCTCTTTCTGTGCTGCGATTTTTTTTATGGTTCCATGATTCCCATGTAATTGTCCCTCATCCAGGATGACATCCTGTAATAAAGAAATTACTTTATTATAGTAATAAAGTATAATATTATACTTATAATATTAGTATAAGTATATTATACTTATACTAATACTTATACTAATAGTATAATACTTATACTATAATATAATTGTATTACCGTGGCCACCCAAAGATGTGGAAGATGAAAGTGCTAGTCAGGAGCTAGGTATGGTGGCCCGGCCTTGAAGCAGTTATTGTTGACTTGATCAGACAGTGTGAATCATGCCAAGAGAATCAAAAACTACCCTCCTCAGCCTCCCTACATCTACAGGACTGGCCTGGATGCAAGCACATGGAGACTTCATTGAACCTTTTTTTGGGTTCCATGTTCTTAATTATGTTGACACATATTTTGGTTGGAGATATACCACATGAGCATGGTAGTTTCCCATGCTACCACTAAGAAATGACAACAGTTTCTGCATGCATGGGATACCTGAAGCCCTGGTCTCTTACAATAGCATTGCCTTTACAAGCACCGAGTTTCAGATCTTCATGCTTTCCAATGGAATCAAACACTTTAGGCAGCACCCATCATCCATCATCAAATGGATTGGCTGAATGAATGATGCAGACTATGAAGCTCGGCGTGAAGAAGCAACCAACAATATCCTCAGAAATCAATTTTTTATTCGACTACGGGACTATCCCACACACAATGTCAGGAATTATGGAATTATTAATGGGATGATGGTTTTGGACAAGATTAAACTTAACGAGAAGGGTGAAGTCCCAATAAGAGAACCAGAAGAACTAATGTTCAAAACCGGTGACCCAATCCACGTGGGGATTTTCGGGGCCATTTTCAGTTGGGGCTCCAGGATCGTAACTGAATAAGCAGGACCCATGTCTCACAAGGTCCAAGTGCAGTGTGGCAGGATGGCTCAGTAATTAGTCTTACTGCCTCACAGAGCCTGGGACTCAGGTTCAATTCTGGCCTCGAGTCACCGTCTGTGCAGAGTTTGCATGTTCCTCCCATACCTCTGCAGGTTTCCTCCAGGTGCTGTGGTTTCCTCCTACAGTTCAAATATGTGCTGGTTAGGTTGATTGACCGTGCCAAATTGCCTCTTAGTGTTGGGGAAATGAAGGTAACTAAGTGGGGTTAAGGAGATAGGATTTTGGTGGGATTGTGATCAGTGCAGACTCAATGGGCCAGATGGCCTCTTTCTGTAGGGATTCAATGATTCTATGATTCTATGCAGGGAATCCATGGCAATGCAGATTTCATTACCAGCCGTGGAGAAGAGGCATGACAAGAAGTCAGCCCTATGGATAGCCATGATGTGGAGATGCCGGCGTTGGACTTGGGTAGGCACTGTAACAACACCAGGCTAAAGTCCAACAGGCTTATTTGTTAGCACAAACTTCCAGAACATCGTTCACCCATCTGATGAAGGAACAGCATTCCAAAAGCTCATGCTACCAAATAAACCTGTTGGACTTTAACTTAGTGTGCTGAGGCTACTTACTGTGCCCTCTGGGTGATGAGGACATGGATTCCAAGATGGAAGGGGAAGAGACCGGCACTGAAGCAAGACCTCAGGAAGAACCAGCATGGATTTACGATGCTGTCTTTGGAAGTGAAGGTCTCCAATCTGTTTTAGAATCCCTGATTCTGTCCTGCCTCCAATCAACCCAGGCCAATCGCTAAACAGCAGTAAAACCACACCTGCGGGGATACTGTGAAGAAATGAACTTAAGGGAAGAGGAATGTTATGATAGCCATAGGACATTGTCAACAGATCGTCCCATGGGCCTTATAGAATATGAACTCCGCTATTAGATGAGTGAAGGCTTACCCAATACGAAAGGAGTAGCAGGGGGTCTAAAACCAGTTAGCTCCACTCAGGTTATCAATCGAAAGATTCTGGAACTGACTTGTACACTGCAGCTGTTAAGAAGAACTTTGAGCATAATGTAAATAAATGGTAATGGTGACAAAAATAGGCCTCAGTAAAATTACCACAGATAACTTCAGGTGAAGCAGATGGGAAAATGCCAAGATACAAACACAGCTGTCTGAGTTGGATCGTTTTGCTGTTAGCAACACAAACATCTTTTTGGTAACATGATAATTGCTAATTACCACCAATAATCCTCTCCGACACTGAAGGTGAACTACAAACTCTCATTTTTTACAGTTTTGAAATTTTCAGGGGAACTTCAAAAATGCCAATTCAAAAAAAAACTTTTTCTCAATTTTTTTCATTTCTGTCTCTTGTTTCTTTTCTTTCTTAGCCCAACTTTTCTCTCAGTTATTTCTCTTTCTGTGCCTGATTTGACAATGCATGTGGTAGGGGTGTCTTGCTGCAATTGTCTAGGGCTTTGGTGAAGCGCTACCTGGAGTGCAGTTTTGGCGTCTTTACCTGCCAAAGGATGTCCTTGCTATCGAGGGAGTATAGCAGAGGTTTACCTCTGGCTGATTCTTGGGATAGCTGGCCTGTCCTATGAGGAGCGATTAAGTTAATTAGAATTACACTGGAGTTTAGAAGAGTGAGAGGGGATCTCATAGAAACTTCTAACAAGGTTAGACAAGATAGATTCAGAAAAAATTCCCATTAACATGAGAGAGTCCAGAACTAATTATCTCCAAACATAATTTGAAGATAAGGGGTAAACCTTTTAGAACTGAGGTGAGAAGAAATTTCTTCACTTGGACGGTGGTGCATGTGTGGAATTCACTACCACAAAATGTAGTTGAGGGCAAAACATTGTCTGATTTCAAGAAGAAATTAAATATAGCTCTTGGGACTCAAGGGATCAAGAGATATGTGAGAAGGGGAGATCAGGATATTGAATTCGCCATGATCAAAATGAATGGCAGAGCAGGCTCGAAGGGCCGAATGGCTGCTCCTGCTTCTAGTTTCTATGTTTTTATGAATTTGCCCCAATTTTAATTCTTCCTCATGCTGCAGATTTAATGAGCCAAATGATTTCTTTCTGCACTCAAGGGATTGTATCATTCTGTGATTCTGCAGTGATCTGTTTATTTCCCAGTCCTTAGCTCTTTTGGGTTAAAGGGATACTCCATCAATTGCCCTGTCTACTCAAGTCCCCGGTACCCTGCTTATCTCAAATATTATTATCAGCTCACTGCTTCAGCAATCGACAAGCTTTTTAAGCCAAAGTGTGCAGTAGCAACTTTAACTCCTGTCAGATGCCAGCTTCAGCATGTTCTGACCAATTGTATGGGATTGTGCGTAGTTTTGATATCTTTAGCTGAGGAAGGATATCCTTGCTACAGGAGGAGTAAAGCAAAGATTTACCAGGCTGATTCCTAGGATGGTAGATCTGTCATATGAGAAGAGACTAACTCGGTTAGGATTATATTCATTGGAGTTTAGAAGATTGAGAGGGAGCCTCATAGAAACTTATAAAATCCTAACAGGATTAGACAGAGCAGATTTAGAAAGAATGTTCCTGATGGTTGGGAAGTACAGATCTAGGGGTCATAGTTTGAGGATAAGCAGTAAACCTTTTAGAGTTGAAGTGAGGAGAAATTTCTTCACCCAGAGAATGGTGAAACTGTGGATTTCACTGCCACAGAAGGTAGTTGAGGCCAAAACGCTGTGTGATTTCAAGAAGGAATAAGATATAGCTCTTGGGCTAAAGAGATTAAGGATTATAGGAGGAAGGGAGGAATCAGGATATTGTATTTGATGATTAGCCATAATCAAAATGAATGTGTGAGCAGGCTCGAAGGACTGAATGGTCCACTCTTGTTTCTAGTTTATATGTTTCTATTTCTTAGATTTTGGCTATTTCCAAAGGTGGTTTACTGAGTTTGAGCACCATGAATTTAATCCGCTAATCAAACATCAAGCATTTTCTTCAGCATTTCATGCCAAAGTACTGCAACTAAGAATTTATGTTCGAAACGCAGCTCAGGAAATGCCTGAAATAGCATTACTGCTCGATGCTGGCTGCTCCATTCTCGTGAATATGATTACTCAGTCAATCTTTCCCCGTCCTCAAACAATGAGACAGATTGCCATCTCATGTTAAAAGAGACAAGTTGGATTTTTGTTGCTGATTTTGATTTCTGAGAAATCCCACTCCCCATTGTCATCAGTTTCCCAGTGCACTGGATATAAAAGCTAACATCTGAACAAAAGCGAGAAGGTTATTTCATTAGGATTTCCTGTGGCGGGGTAGGGGGTGGGGGTATAGATTCATAAATCCTCTGTTGAAGTGCAGCAACAGCTAACCAAGAGAAAGCTTGATCGACATTCGATCCAACCACCAACAGCACACAAATATTAAAACAATATTGACGCCAAATGTCCCTGACATTTAATATTAAAAGAAAACATGCACTGCATTTGGAGCTGTTTGGAAAATAGAAGGTTGAGGGTAAATCCTCATCCAGATTTTTAAGATTAGGAAAGGGTTTAATAGAGCAAGCACAGGAAGACTTTTCCCCTTGCAAGGTAATCAGTAATAAATCCAATGGAGAATTCATAAGAAATTTCTTAACCCAAAGAGTGGTTAGAATGTGGAACTCGCTATAGTTGAGCTGACTAGTAAAAAATGCGTTTAAAGAGAAACTAGGTAAATAAACAAGAAAGGAATAGAAGGTTATGTTGCTGGGGCTCAAGAATGAAGGGTAAGGAAGAGATTTGTTTTGAAATTTATTTATTAGTGCCACAAGTAGGTTTACGTTAATCATGCACAATGAAAATCCCCTTGTCGCCACACTTCAGCGCCTGTTTGGGTACACTGAGGGAGAATTCAACATGGCCAATGCACCTAACCAGCCCATCTTTTGGACAATGGGTGGAAACTGGAGCACTCAGAGAAAACCCACACAGTCATGTGGAGAAGGTGCAAACTCTGCAGGGACAGTCACCCAAGCATTGAGAGGCAAAAACACCAACATACACCTGTCAGGTTGGATGATATGTTAATTTGTGTGAAAACGTGTAACAGAGGATCATGGAACGGTTACAGCACAGAAGGAGAGATAAACTATGTAATATTTATGTAGCTGTGATTCATCAATCTATCCTGCCCAATAGCCCAATAACAAATTAGCATCATTAAGGGTCTTTGCTCCCACAGCTAAGCATAAAATGAAGACTTTCTGCAGAGGGAGAAAGGGAGAGAAGATCAATCAATAAATCACTCAATTTATAGTGCCATGTGTATTTTACAAGGGGTAGTTACATAATGCTATTGCCAGTGCTCTAACAATATAAAGAACATATTAAAACATGCGTTCAAATCCCAGATGGAAAGTTGCAGAATGAAACATCTTGTGATATTCCATTGCAGAGATTTATCATTGTTAACTGTGCTCACCTCATCGTTAAGCTAAGGGGTTAAAGAGTTCTCTAATCCAATTTTCTAGCTCAAGTCATTGATGCTCTGGGCAAAAAAATTACATAGTACCTTATATTTCAAAAATGTGAGATGGATGTTATTGGTTTGAGATGCCAGCAAAAAAACTGAAGTAGATTTGAGGGGACTTTTTTAATATCTCTATTATATCTCTATTATAATATCTATATTATAATGGCAGACCCGTTACAAATTTGAAATTGAATGAGAATTAAGATTAGTTACAGGTATTTAAGAAAGAACCTTAAATATTTAATACCATTTTCTGGTTTGTAATTAATTCCTTGTTATTGTAACTATGGTCATACTTTAGACTCTTTATAAGCAATAGAGAGGAATGTAGGTTCAATAAAGGAAATGAAGGAGTCATAGAACCATAGAATCACTACAGTGCAGAAGAAGACCATTCAGCCATAGTGTCTGCACTGACTTTCCAACAGAACCACTTACAAAGGCCCATTCTCTGCCCTATCCTGTAACAACTAATTTCCTCAACCTACATGTTTTGGGACACTAAAGAGCAATTGAGCACAGGTAATCCACCTAACATGCACAACTTTGGACTGTGGGAAGATACCGGAGCGTCCAGAGGAAACCCTCGCAAACACGGGCAGAATATGCACACTCCACACAGGCAGTTACCTAAGGCCGGAATTGCATCCCGGTCCCTGGCGCTGTGGGGCAGCAGTACTAACCACTACGCCACAGTGCCGCCCTACAGTCAGGGTCATAGGCAAAGGTTTTCCAGTCCAGCCTGCCAGGGTACCAGAAATTCCCACCCAAAGACGTTCGACTAGACAATCAAATTTGCCAAATCATCCACGACAATTCCTGTCACAGACAGGACTAGAAAATCGCAATCTTGGGGCCATAGAAGATAACTCTGTTCAAGATTCCACTGTGTGAAACAATATTCAAGTTCAATCATGGTGTTTGAAGTTAGTGGCAATTGAAATAGGAAAATAACAATCCACATTAAGATGATTGTTATGTTCACTGAAGGGCCAATAAAGTTAGGATTAATCAATTTTGTTTGCCTCATGCTATTTGCGATTATTAAGTCAAAGTTATTGTAAATAATAGTTGCTGACTGATCATATCATTTTCTATAATGGATGTCATCCAATAAACTGGGAGTAAATACTTCATGATCATTAATACTCAATGAGAAATTATCAAACATTAATGGCACAAAACACCAGATGCTGGTCTCATCTGACAATTTGATAATACTCCAAAAGACTGGGACAAATTATTTTTTAATTATCCACTTAGCCAATACAAAACAAAATTGGTATATGCTTTTACCTCCCAAACCCATGCCTTTCTTTTCCAAAACTGTATCTTTGAATCCCAGGTTCCTGTCCCTGTACTGTACCGAAATCGCTTTTGTCAAAATCCCAAACAACATCCTATGACCAAGAAAGTGGTAACATATTCTACTTTATACTTCTTGACTTATCTGCAGCATTTGACATAGATGACCACACTATTCTCCTTCAAGGCCTTTCCATCATCATCCAACTGCTTGGAACTGCACTCACCTAATTCTTCTTTCTCTAGTCTTAACAACAGAATCACATGTAATGTGGCTTCTTTCTCACCCTCACACACATACCTCCAGTGTCCCCGCCCCCCTTCCTAATTTTCAATGACCTGTTCCTCTTAGCAACATAATCCAAAGTGCATCAATTTCAAATATGTGTGTTGATGATACCCCATCACCACCTATTTCGACCCCTTCTTTAAATTGTTACCCTGCTTGGCCAATATCCAGTAATGGATGAGCCAAATTTTCCACCAACTAAATACTGGGAAGAGCAAGGCCATTTCCTTCAGTGCGCATCACAAATATTGTTCCCTAGTCACCAGCTCTTTCCCTCTCCATGTCCGCAACATTGATGTCATGTTTGACCTGAGATGAGCTTCTGACCATCTATCATGCCATCATTAAGACCAGCTATTTTCAGCATTGTCACCCAACTTTGTCCAGCTTCAGATCACTCCTTTATTACCTGTAGACTTGCCTATTTCAAGTGCACATAGCTGACCAACCTCCCATCTTTCAACCTCAATATCTTGAAATAGAAAAATCTCTTGCCAATATCTTTACTCACCCAAGCTAAGTTCATCTATCATCCGCTAACTGTTTTACATTGGATCCCCATTAAACAATGTTTTGATTTTTAAAAATTCTTCATTTTGGGTGGCATGGTGGCATAGTGGTTAGAACAGCGGCCTCACAGCACCAGGGATCCGGGTTCGATTCCCGGCTACGGTCAATGTCTGTGTGGAGGTTGCATATTCTCCCCGTGTCTGTGTGGGCTTTCTTCAGGCACTCCGATTTTCTCCCACAGTCAGAAAGAATGTGCTGGTTAATGCATTGGCCATACTAAACTCTTCCTTAGTGTACCTGAACAGGTGCAGACTGTAATAACTAGGGGATTTTCAAAGTAACTTCATTGCAATGTTAATGTAAGCCGACTTGTCACACCAATAAGTAAATTATAAAACTTAAGAACAAAGAAAATTACAGCACAGGAACAGGCCATTTGGTCCTCAATGCCTGCACTGACCATACTGCCCGACCGAACTAAAAGCCTCTTCTGGAGACCATATCTTTCTATTCCTGTCTGATTCATGTATTTGTCCAAACATCCTTTTAAAAGTTACTATTGTATCTGTTTCCATTGCCTCCCAAGCAGCGACTTCCAGGTCCCACCACATTCTCTGTAAAAAAAACTTAGAGTCAATTTTTAAAAAATTCATTCATAGAACATGGGCATTGCTGGTTGGCCAGTGTTTTTTGCCCATCCTTAATTGCCCTTGAGAAGGTGGTGGTGAGCTGCCTTCTTGGATTGCTACAGTCCATGTGCTGTGGGTTGTCCCACAATGCTATTCGGGAGGCAATTCCAGGATTTTGTCTCGGTGACTGTGAAAGAACAGCGATATATTTCCAAGTCAGGATGGTGAGTGGCTTAAAGAGAAACTTGCAGGTGGTGGTGTTCCCATGTATTTGCTACCCTTGTCCTTCCAGATAGAAGTGGTCGTGTGTTTGGAATATGCTGTCTATGAATCTTTGGTGAATTGCTGCAGTGTATCTTATAGATAATACACACTGTCATTACTAAGTGTCGACGATGGAGGGAGTGGATGTTTGTGGATGCCAATCAAGCAGACTGCTTTGTCCTTGATGGTGCCAAACTTCTTGAGTGTTTTTGGGGCTGCTATCATCCAGGCAAGTGGAGAATATTCCATCATATTTCTGACTTGTGAGTTGCAAACAACTGTTTGATAACATTTCTATGTAGCACCTTGAGATGCTTTCTATGTTAAAGGTGCTATATAAATACAAATTATCATAGTCATTGAAATTAAGCCCCATGGTTAAACATTCCTGAATTAAGTTCCTGAAAATCCATTCGGATAGACTTCCTATTCATGTGTGTACACGCTCCCTGCAGATATCTTACTTTCTTACATGCTGGATGCTTAGTCACACCTTGGTAAGTGTCCAAAATGGGTGCTCAAATACTGCTGGGATTTAACCATAAATGTTTACAGCACAGAATATAGAATTAGACCATTCAACTTTGTCAATTGTCAGAAAAAACCTATCTGGTTCACTGATGTCCTTTGGGGAAGGAAATCTGTCTTCTTACCTGGTCTAGCCTACATGTGACTCCAGACCTACAGTAATGTGGTTGACTCTCTATTCAAAGGCAACAAGGGATGGGCAATAAAGGTGGACCAGCCAGCAATGCCCATGACCCATGAATGAATGAAAAAAAACTCATGTTATCAGGACTACCTCTTTGGGAGGGCAATGCAAAGCTGGTTCCAGTCTCCTGATATTTCCCCATGTCTAGTTTTTCTTTGTTGATTTATATCTTCCTATGTACCAAATATGCAATTTCTACTTGAAGATGTGATGCTATTTACCTCAACCTTCCCTATAGCAAGACATTCCATGCACCAGTAGTTCCCCCTGAAAAGAAATTTCTGTGGAACTATCTTCTCATTTAGTGAGCATTTCAGATGTGTGACCCTTCATTACCCACTCCCCAATTGAATGAAATGCCCCTCTTTGCTCTATCAAAGCACTTCATAATTTTAAAAACAACGATTAAGTCTCGTTTCAGTCATCTTTGTTGGACTGGTAGTAGCCATATCTCCATATCTCCTCATTACTATAGTTTCTTCTCTCTGGTATCATCTTGGTGGATGCTGTCTGTAAATGTCTTTCCTGTAATGTGGTAACCAAAATTGTACATAGCACTTTAACTGTAACCTTATTGTTGCTTTGCATAAATTCATTATTGCATCTTTGTTCTTGTATTCTATGTTCCTGCCTACTAATTCAAAGTGGGTTTGTCTTTTTATTGCTCTAGCCATCTGTAATTGCATTTTCAATTTGATATCCGAACTCCAATGTTTCTGTGATCATACACAGCTCTCCTCATTTTTCCATATGTATATTACTATTCCTTGTTCTTTTCTCCATCTTACCTCTGTGTACCATGAATAAAAGTAGACCCAACATTTCAACCCTGACATTTTCTCATTCCAAACACTTATCCAGTCTGAGCAAGAACCATTTATCCTAACATTGGGGTACAAATTATAGTATACCCAATAGCAGATATGACTGGGCACAAAGGTCAATCATCATACCTGAAAGGATAGACACAAATGTTATTTGTTATTTATTTATTAGTCACAAATAGGCTTACATTAACACTGCAATGAAGTGACTGTGAAAATCCCCAAGTCACTTCACTCCGATACCTGTTTGCGAACGCTAAGGGAGAATTTAGTTTGGTCAATGTACCTAGCCCAGCAAATTTTTTGGACTGTGGGAGGAAACTGTAGCACCCAGAGAAAACCCACACAGATACAGGTAGAAGCTGCAGATTCCACACAGACTGTGACCCAAGCCAGGAATCGAACCTGGGTCCCTAGTGCTGTGAGGCAGCAGTGCTAACCACTGTGCCACTATGCTGCCCCAAATGTCGGATTGAGTTCATTTTATTGTGATATTGTTGGGACTTAGTTGACATGAGCTCAAGTGTATTGGTTAAAATTGTATTCAGCGTGCTCTTTGCTGTTCTTTATGATTTGTGGCATATTGAGAAGTGATGAAAAGGTATGAATTCAGACCAATATGTTTAAAAAGCGTTGGAATGTGGGTAACCCAAGAGAGGCTGTCAAGCCTTTTAAATAGTAACAACTGTAAACATGTCCAACTGAACAGCTGTGGACCAGGACAAGTGCATATGAATCTTGTTAAGTGGTCATTGTTGATTAATAAACAGCAAGGAAGTACAGATCTGGATCTTCTTCATAGAATCATAAAGTGCTGATGCAGCCTACCGTGATCACATTCCCACTCAGGCCCTATCTCTGTAACCCGTCATATTTGCCTCACTAGTCCTCCTGACACTAATTGGTAATTGAGCACAGCCAATCCACCTAACCCACACATCTTTGGATCATGGAAGGAAACTGGAGCACCTGGAGGAAACCCAGACACAGCGAGAACATGCAAACTCCACACAGGCAGTCACCCTAAGCCGGAACCCAGGTCTCGGGTGCTGTGAGGCAGTAGTGCCAACTACTGTGCCACTGTGCCACTCCAAAGAGCATTCTTCATGAATGAAAATGATCTCAACCATCATAGAACAGCAGTTGAGAGAGAGAGAGAGAGAGAGGTGGGGGGAAGATGGAGAGAGAGAGAGAGAGACACAGAGAGAGAGAGACCAATGGGATGGACAGAAATGGGGTTTCACCTAATATGGCACTAAGCAAAGCTGGAACATTGAGTATGCATTAACATCAAGGAGAGAAAGTTCTTAGGTGAGTTTTTACGGCCTTGCTTGAGCGAGACCAGAAATTCCTGCCTGTGGTCAATGGACATTTCTTTGTCCATTTCTCACCTGACCCAATTCCATGGCAGGCAGGGTGGTAGAATTCAGGCACATGTGTGGGATTGCCTTTACAAAGAAGGTCTGGAGTGAGATGAGGTGACATGAGGCAGGACTCTGTGCTGTAGGGGCTGTTCCCATTGACACACACCGAGGTAAACATCAGCTACTGCTGGAGGATCATCAGCTCAGAGAAATACACTCTTTGGTTTCACCAAAACTTATTGGTTTTCCAGTGCAAGGGGTTGTCCCGAGTGGGTGCTGCAGACTGGTACATTCCCTTGCTCAGGACTATGTGCTAGGGGCACACTAAAGCTTGGGGCAGCTGCCGCAGAGGCACAATGGGTGAAGTCAATGTCTAAGGCCTTTCAGACATTGTGAACTGAGGGAAGTTGAATTATATTGTACCCTCTTGGAGACTGTATGACTCCCATTGAATATACAGTGAATCACAATTGTATTGAAGCACCTCAAATTGTCAGAGTGGCCGAGTGCTCTAAGACACCAGACTTAAGCAGCATGGCTGTTTCCTTTGTGGAATCCTGATGGCTTCTAGTCCTTTATGGAGGGTACAGTGGCACAGTGGTTAGTACTGCTGTCTCACAGTGCCAGGGACTGGGGTTTGATTTCCAGCTTGGGTCACTGTCTATGTGGAGTTTGTACATTGTCATCATGTTTGAGTGGGTTTCCTCTGGATGCTCTGTCTAAAAGATGTGTTAATTAGGTGCATTGACCCAAACAGGCACTGGAATATGGCGACTAGGGGTATTTCACAGTAACTTCATTGCAATGTTAATGCAAGCCATACTTGTGACTAATAAATTAACTTTAACTTAGAGTGCAACTTATTCTGGATAGACAACTTTAATCTTTTTGCAGAGACCATTTTGAAATATCTGTAATAGTTCTTTCGCTGAAGAGCCTCAGAGTGCAACATGATGTATGTAGAGAAAGTGAATATTATTGCACTTTGTGTGAGGGCTATTTTGAATTGTTTGTACTTTTCTTTCAGATACTTTATGAATAAAAATTATTTTGAGAGAAAGAAGATCTAGTCTGAGATCAGGTGTTATGCCTGTTCTTGGCAGCTTGAATCTAATATATCTCTCTTGAATTAGATTCATTTTGAGTTTGAGTTGATTTTTGCAAGTGAGAAGATGGATGAAGGGCTTGCTTTATAACATTGGACATTAGCTTTGTAACATTGAGAAAGGAATAGCTTTGTTTTTACAAAAAAAATCAAGGCGCGGAGAAAATGGAGTAAAAATTCTAATCAAGAGAAAATGCACCCAGTCAGCTGAAGATTGAGGATTAGTGTTCCTTCCCAAATGTGGCTGCCACTCATTGCTTTTTGTTAAGTATCATGATTTTGTGCTTATTGTGGGAAACCTAACCGTAGAATCCCTACAGTGAAGAAGGAGGCCATTTGGTCCATCGAGTCTGCTCCAATCACAATCCCACCTAGGCCCCATTCCTGTAACCCCATTTATTTACTCAGCTAATCCCCCTGACACTACGGTCAATTTAGCATAGCCAATTAACCTAACCTCTACATCTTTGAATTGAGAGGAAACCGGAGCACCTGGAGGAAATCTACACAGACATGGGAAGAATGGGACAGACAATCTCCCAAGGTCAGAATTGAACCTAGGTCCTTGGTGCCATGAGGCAGCAGTGCTAACCACCGTGCCACCCAATAAAGTATGGTAAAAACACCCTAATACTTGTGTGGTTTTGTAGCTAGTCTGACCTGTAAGTCCCTTTTCCAACAGCTCTCCCAAATTAGCTGGTAATTATAACTAATCTAAGCCTTTCGATTAAATAAAGCAAATGCCAGATCTTATATAAAACATATGTGATTTCGAGCTTTTGGCCTCATTATCAGATGGCCACCAAACTATGAACACCAGATACTTTCCTGTGAATAAAGAGGAATCAAAGATTGTGTTGTGTTGATGCCTTCAGGCATATTGATACAGGAGTGATTAGGAAAGGGGAAGGTAAAAGGGATTAGGTTCGGAAGGACAATCTTGTGGGTGGGGTGTGGTGGAAGGGAACTGAGTCAAGAGAGAAGACATTGGGTGTGAGGGTGGCAGTGATCAGGAGGGGGTGGGTAACTGGCAGAGGTTAAGATTGACAGGGAGGGCAGAAGATCACTATGCCACATGATATTTTCATCACGTGGTGATGATTCGCAATCCATTTTTGAGTTCTGCATCATAGTGAGGAGCTAAAAAAAATTTTCAAACATTTTCTCTTGATACTTATTTCTTCAGAACAAGTTCAAATTCCTAATTCTATGATAATCTCTCAGGCTTGATAGAAGTCAGGTACAGATGACAGCAATAATGAGCGCGGCTATACGTGCATGAGTCCTTTTTGAGTTGGAATTTTTACTTGCACTACAACTGAAGCTTTGGTAAGTGCCTATAAGACCCAATTTAGATTCTGTGCTGTAAGACTCTCTGGAAGATGAAAGCTTACTCCTCTTCCATTGCAAGGTGGGAATCTAACTCTGGAATTACACAGTTTAGCATTAATGGAAGCGGAAGCCACTTTGTACTGCCGTCCTACTTGTTGCCTAATCTTTCTCGGAACAATTGAACAGAAGGATTTGATGCTGATAATACGACTGATACAATTTCCAGGCAAAAGGAAGATTTAAAAGGGCTCTTGAGTATATGTGTCCTACATACTTTAAGAGATTGCCCAGAAATGTGTGTGATGCATCCCCTACAGTCTTATTTTCAATAAATTTATTACTTTGAACATTGAAGCACTTAATCTAAAGAATACACAATCACTGCTGAATTATTAATTGTCTGAATGCATTGAAGGAATGCAAATAGCCATGTTACTCTTCTCTTTTCTCTCTGATGGATTCTTTCTCCTGTTGTCTGTCTGGCTTGTGACAGAATTGGCGGTGTGCCAGATAGCAAGTGACCTCACCAGAGGCCTGAAGGGCCTGGGAAGATCAAGACAACTGAGCAGAAATATTCTGACCACATGAAAATGGTGTGAACACGTTTCTCGATCAACTTAGAAATATGTCCAGTTGCTCATTCCGTTAGCTTCCCATTTGGGAGTTGAAATTTCTCCTCCAGAGGCTGAGGAATGAGTCAGTATTAGAGCATTTCAGCCTGAAGAAAGGGTAGTGACAAGGATAGAAAAGAAAGGGGAAATTTACAATTAGGTTTAACAAGAGTAAACAGATAAATGAGTAAAAAGTAAATGTCAGAAAGATAGAAGTATATTTTTCTTTACACAACAGTAACTAAGACATGGAATAGATCATCATGTACAGCATTGAGGTACAAACAGTGGAAACATTTGAGGAAATAAGTGGGCATGAACTGGATTGTTACATTTGCTTTAATGCAGGGAGTTCTAAAATGTCTCTGCTATCACTAAATGTCTGCTCTCGTACTGCAGCCTTAATTTTCTTCCGTTTATTTTCTTTCCTCTGGATCACACCAGGCTTAACCGATCAAGCACAGTGAGCTTCAATAGTAAATAGACTCACATAATCAAACACAGAAAAATGGTACACTACATCAGGAAATGTGGCAAATTGAACAAAAATTGGTTGGCATGTCTTCTTCATCTTCAGTGGTGTGTTTGAATACAAACAGAGGCTGGGGATTGTTTTGAAGCCAGTCGTACTGTTCAATTGTTTGATTCTGTATATCCGTTGACTGTCAGCTGCTCACTTGTGTATAATTAGTTTAGCCTGGCTGTGGTCACACAGGGAAAGAAACTAAACAGAGGCAAACAGCTGTAAACTTGAGGGAGTAGACATTTTAAAAATATTGAATAAAACACTTGTTTCAAACATAGAAGCTGATGTGTCATCTTTGCATACCCCTGAGGGATAGACTGCAACACAGGTAACATTAGAAAAGATAGGCTTGGTCAATCCTTGTCATGCCTCATAAATCCTAAAAATACCAAACTTGGAGATGTGGCAAAAAGTAAAGATAATACTAAATGGGGAGCTTAGCAGAATGGGTAGAAAAGAAGCAATTGGAATTTAATACAGGGAAGTGTGAGATGATGCATCAGAGGGGATAGGAAGAAGCTGCAAAGACTTATTGGCAAGGTTCTAAAGTATGGGTTGGATAAGAAGGACCTGTTGGTTCATGTAGATAGATGTTTGGAATTGACAGGGCATTTTGAGAGAGAAGTTAGCAAAGCATGTAAGCAAATGGGATCTTGGGCTTCATAAATAGAGACATTTGTCAGAATTTTACCTCCTTGCCCACCCAAGGCTCGTTAAGATCCTGCCCGAGTCCAAGAGAGAATGTTGTTCTATGAGCCTCATCCACCTTAATTCTGGGGCAGGCGAGGCAGTAAAATCTGACCGTTGAGTAAAAAAAAAGTGGGAGAGAGATTCTGAACAAAACACCAGTCAGATCACAACTGAAGTATTTTGCCCAGTTCTAGTCATCACATTTTAGGAGAAATGTGAGGGTCCTTGAGAGGGTTCAGGAGAAATTCACCAGAATGGTTTCCGGGGATGAGAGACTTCAGCCTTGGTTCGAGAAGCTACAGTTTTTCTCTTTGAAGCGAAGGAATTATTTGATAGAGGTGAACAAGATTATGGCAGGTTTAGATAAGGTAGACAAAGAAAAACTGTTCCCAGCACTTGATGGCACAGGGACTTGGTAAACATTGATTGAAGGTTTGAGGCAAGAAATGCAGAATGATGTAAGGAAGAACATTTTACACAGCATTGGTCAGGACTTGAAACTCATTGTCTGCAAGATTTGGAGAAATGGAGATTGATTTGTAGTTTGGGCAAATGCCCCTTTAAGTGAGCAGGTCAAGTAACCCAGGGCACATGCTCCACACTGGGTGGAGTTTGCCAGGTTCAGTCTTGTACTGACTGTGCTACTACTATGCTGTTGAATAAGCCATTCCTTTTTTTTTACTTATCTCGTGGTCTCTTTGTAATCCATAATTAGACCTCAAGCATAATAGAGATGATTGACGATTTCAGAGGGAAATTGGATTGCTGCACAAGGGAAATAAACTTACAAGTTTACAAGAATAGATCGTGGGAATGGCAATAATTTGATTATTCTGCAGAGAGCTGGTATGAGCTTGATGGGCTGAAAGGCCTTTTTCTGTGCTGCAATGAATTTGAGGGTGAAATTGTATACCCTCCCATTCCCACCATTACTCATCCGTGTGCCTGATTCCTGATCGAAGGACTGGGTATGTGTAGTTCTGGCAACAGGCCCCCAACTCCCCGGCGGTGTTACCAAGTACAGAAGGGCTGACCGGCTTATCAGGTGTCCATAAGTCAGATTAAAGACATGAAAATAGAACAAGAAACAGTATTTTCAACCTGTTCAGGATTTGAAACTTCGCAGCAAGTTTTTGTTATGTGCGTCATTTTTTTCCCCCATTTTCTCCCTCACAACTGTTTTTGATGATATCCTGGCAAACTTATCGTTTGCATGCAAAGTTTGTTGTTTTGTTTCTTTTTCCATGCATCCAATTAGATGACAAATGTTGATCATTTAGCGATGAAACCACTCTTGATTTGTGATCAAACACATTGCATGTTAGTGGTTTAAAACTACATTATTCAATGGATTAGAAATTCCTTTGAAGAAATGAAATGAAAGATGGTAATGTTTTGATTACTGTATATATTATAACTGTATATATTATAACTGTAGATCACAGAATAATTTGACACCGAAACATAATCATGAATTGAAAAAAAGCCATGCACTGAATATGAACAATTCTAAAGCTTTACAATCAATGTGCTTTTATATTCGTGGGATGATTCAGAGAACATTAACAGCAGATTAAATATTGCGGAGTTACTAATGTATCCGCATTATGAACCCAGGAGTTTATCCTAAATTGAATGGAGTAGGAAAAATGTATACAATATATTAAGTTTCAACACTTCTGCCTTTTGCATAAGTATCTATGTGTCCAGTAAAGCAAGCGCTGGAAACCAAAGTGCAGTGAACCTGACAGCACTGTTACACAAACCTGTTTGTTATCATGAACTGTAAACAAGCAGTGACTGGAAACTTCCTCTCAATTCTCCAATTCTTAAACGAACAATGAACCCCACGAGAATGTGTTTGACGAAGCTTTTTTTGTGTGTTTTGGTCATGAACAAAGGATGGAGGATGATCACAATTTTTGATTGTTATGTGTGGATATTTTTATTAATGTTATCTGATGGGACTTGTGCCTGTTCTGTTGGATGCTGTCAAGCAGACTAAACAAAAAAGCTTTGCAAAAACTTTGGTCTGGATTTTCTGATATTTTTGTGCCCACTGTTAACATGGGGGGGGCTTTGCAATGTCAGTAGGTGGTAACACAACAGATCCCTGACCCTAGAATTGTGTTGGAAAGACTCCACCTGAAGGTGGGAGACAGTACTCATTCAAATTGCAAATTGCGTGGGTTTTCCGATTGTTTTATAAATGTGGATGTGCTTCCTGATTTACATTGGCCCATAGTCAAACAACAATTCAATTTTCAAATTTCCATCCTGGCTTTCAACTCCTGTTGTGATCTTTTTCCTCCCTATCTCAGTATTGTTCTCCAATCCTATAATTCTCTGCACTCATGGATCCATAATTTTACCACTCCACCCTTGCCAACTTAGAAGCAAACTGATGATGTACCTTATTTCCCATGAAAGGGCCAGTCCTTCCCTGTCTCTAGGTGCAAAACATCTTGGGGAAGACCCACACTAACAGGGTTGCATTCAACTCTGGTTGCCACATCATAGGAAGGACGTGGAAGCTTTGGAGAGGGCACAGAAAAGGTTTACCAGGATGTGCCCGGATTGGAGCTAGAAGGAGGATCTGGGTAAACTAGGGTTGTTTTCTCTGGACCAGCAGAGGCTGAAGGAGACTTGATAGAAGTCTATAAAATTATGAGAGGCATAGATAGAGTTGAGAGTCAGATTTCCTTTTTTCCCAAAGTTGAAATGTCTAATATTACGGCGTATGTGCTTAAGGTGAGAGGGGAAAAGTTCAAAGGAGATGTGAAGACAAGTTTTTTACAGAGAGAGTGATAGGTGTCTGGAACGTACTGCCAGAGATAGCAGTGGTGGCAGAACAAAGGGACTGTTTAAGGAGTTTTTAGATAAGCGCATGAATATGCAAAGAGTAGAGAGATATGGACTAAGGGTGAAGGGATTAGTTTATTTTGCATCATATTTGGCAGAACATCATGGCCTGAAGGGTCTGATTCTGTGCTGTAGTTTTCCACGTTCTATCTTTCAAAAAGGGTAACAAGCACACGTTCTATTTGATGGTAATACAGGGCCTTATCTAAGAATTATTTTACATATTTGGGTAGCAAATTGTACATGCTGCATCAGTATGGAAAGTATAACCAACTTTGGTGTCTGCTTTTCTACTTCTTTGTATCCCTCTGTTACCTTGAAGCTTGAGGCCTCCCTCCTCATAAGAAATAAAAGTTCATATCATGGAAGCAACAATCTGTTGTATTCCTTAGCTTCAGATTACATAGCATTTTCTCCTTCAACATAACAGTAATCAGCATGAGTGTCCTGTGTTTGCCACGACGTGCAATCCCATTGCAGAGAAAAGCAAGCAAAGATTACAATGTTGAAAACGAACAAGTACAATTGAGGACTTATTGTGCAGTTGTTCATATAAAGCCAGAGTTGAGGCAGAGCTGGAAGTGAAGGAAGTAAAGCAGAACATTTTCTAAAACCTGTACTTGGATGATATGATAGTGAAGCAATTTAATTCATGAAAAGGCAGGTGATTGGAAGTATAATTCATTCCTTTCACACTGCATTCTTGTACAGTATCAGAAACTCCTCTTTTAGCTCACTTGCCACAGCACTATACAGGTTTCAGCTGGTGTTTGAAGCAATCATGACCATATTTTTCTACAGTATCTTGACACTCCCTTTTGGCTAGGCAATAAAATTATGCTAATGATAAAATGACATAACATTTGAAATCTCCCACACTCACCCAAAGAGCTACCAGTGGTGGTTGTGTTAAAAAATGAGTTTGATCTTGAAAAAATTAGCTTGTCTCAAGCAATTCCACCATTTTGTAGTGATCTGACCATTGTCAGCTGAAAGTTGTGCTTTTGGAATTGTTTGTGCTTCTCCCAAGTCTCTTGGATCACTGGCTGTCTCCATAAACCAGGTTCAAGATTCTGTCTCATGCAAATATGAGTTTCATAATTGACAAAAAAACCTAAATTTAGGATTGTTGATTTACTCCCAAATTAGATTTCAGTTCGATTTCTCTGAAATTTCTCTGAAATTCTCTAACATTTCATGGTATATCTTTCTTACTGCTCAGTGACACCAGATTTGCTACTGCTGGCAAACAAAACTCTGACTAGAGCCAAGTAACAGCATTGGAACCAAAACCAACTGCAGTGATTTTAGAGCCCATCACATTTCATATTTGGTTCCAAAATATTTACCTTGGATTGGATTTACCATTTCAGTATTGCAGTCTTACTTATTGGTCTGCGTGAGTGGCAAGACACAGTACCTAATATATCTTAAGTGCAAGTATTTTCCAACTCACATTTTAGACTAAATTGTATGCTTTTACCTTTCCATCAACATACAACCATAAAATCATTGAATCATTACAGTGCAGAAACCATTCAAACCTGTACTGAAAAACTTCCAACCAGACTATATCTCTGTAACCTCATGTATTTATCCTGTTAATCCCCCTGACACTAAGGCCAATCAACCGAACATATTTGAACTATGGGAGGAAACCAGAACACCCAGAGGAAGCCCACAGAGATATGCAGAAAATATGAAAACTTCACACATATAGTCACCCAAGCAGGGAATTGAACCCTGGTCCCTGGCTCTGTGAGGCAGTGTTGCTAACCACTGTGCCACCGTGCCAGTCTTTGTTACATATTTGCCACAAAGAGAAGGGTTTTACATGGACACTCTGATGTACGTTTACACTAATTCACCCACTTTTAGAGCAGCAGCAAAATTTTAATTGCTTTTTGGATCTGCAATTTCTATCCCAGAATGATTAGTCATAACAGAAATATTCAAATTTAATGGCACAAAAGGAGTCCATTCATCCATCATTTGTCTTTGACAGAGCTATCCAATCAGACCTAATCATCTCTCCTGTATCCAAAGCCCTATAAATCCTCCTTTTCAAGTATATCCAATTACACTTTGATTGTTCCTCTTGAATCTATTGCAATCACCCTGTCAAAGAATGCATTGTAAGTCACTGGGTGGGACTTTATGGCCTCACCCATCCTGAAACCATAAAATCCCGCCCGAGGCCAACGGATCGTCCCATGCTCCACTCTTTGCCTGCTCCAATTAACCACGGATTAGCAAGGTGGTAAAATTCCAGTCACTGTCTTTCAAAAAAAACACCTCTCTTCTGGCTTTCTGTGTCTAGTTACCAACCCACTTGCCAATAGAAACAGTCTCTCCTCTTTTAGTCCATCAAAACCACCCAGCAATTGTGAGCATATTAATTAAACATAGCAATGGAATACAAATGTGAACATTAATACAAAAGCAAAAAAGGGTGTGGGAAATGCAGTAATGGTGGGGTCCTCTGAGAGCTGATTATTAAGTCTCAGAGAAGTGTTTAAAGAGAATGGCAGGGAATAATCTAAACACTAGAGGGATATATTTGGTTTAAGTCTGTAAATAAATAAAATTGTAAAGGTCTGAGAGCGTGGAAACTTCTGCAAAGTGAGCAAGTCCAAAATAAACCAGTCACTGATAATGAATGTGTCTGTTGCAGCTAAATCTGGTGGAGGTGGAGCTATTCTCTTCAGGACTAAAGGTTCACATGTGTTTTGAATTTTCAGTGCTTTACAAAGCCTGATGTCAGGAATGCAGATGTTTTCCATTTGTGATCGGTATTGATATTAACCAACGGCTAAAGATTTTCAAGCATGAAGCATATCCCAAGTAATTATTTACAGCCATAGCACAAGACTTGTAAAATGAGCAGATCTTTAAATATGCTCAGAACAAGGAGAACGTTTTTACGTCGGCCTTACACATCTGCATAAGTGCACATAATGTGTGTCTGTCGAAAGAGCAGAGGAGTGGGCCAAATTGGATAGATCATTCAAAAAGCTATTACAGGGATGATGGAATGTATGGTTTTCTGTTGCACAATGATTGCACAAACTTGAACTGAGTACACATAAACCTCCAACTCTTAATTAGCTAAACGTTAGACATCTTTCTGCACTTCCTGCAATGGAATATGTTGTGATGAAGGTTATTTTTTGCAGTCTGGGTTAACTTGTGATGACCCTTGTCTGCATAACACTGGTACACATATTTGAGACAGTACAGAAAAACATAATGGATTAAAGAAAGATGGATTGAGATGCAGGGCTAGATACGGCTTGTTGATTAAACTCAGCATTCTTTTTTAGTTTTCAGTTTATGTTCAGTAAATAATATTTGAAAAACTCATACATAGATATAAATAATCAAAACTCTTTGTGCCTCATCTAAATGCGAACGATGTTCATTCTAATCCACAGCAGCCTCCTGAGAGAGGGACAGCAAAAATAGAAAAACCCAGCCTGGCTTTTCCAGTTTGGCAGTCAAAAATGTGCAAAATAATGTGCTGAATTTGAAACTGCTCTTATTCTTCAGCATAAAATTCAACTTGATATATCATACTTTCCTTTTACAATTCTTTGGAAATACATTGACTTTAAGGGGCAATTATACTTTTGCAAAGGAAGAAGTCACCAATGGGAGTAGTTTCTATGCCCTTGATAGTAACGAGACTGAAAATCAGAGTACAAATCAAGAAATAATGTGGGCATGTCAGGAAGGCACTGTTATAATCACGGGAGATGTTAATCTTCCTACAGATTGGAATCAATGAAATTGAGAGAGAGAGATGAAGAATGGGTTTATGGGGTGCACTCAGATTCTTAGAAAATACATTCTGGAACCAACCAGTGAACAGGCTATTCTAGGCCTGGCAATGTATTATGATATAGAGATGCCGGCATTGGACTGAGGTAAACATAGGAATAAGTCTCACAACCTGGTGTTGTGAGACTTCTTACAATGGTAATGAGGCAGGGTTAATTAATTTCCACATGGATTCTCTTGGTAAAAATGATCATACCATGAAAGGATTTCATATTCAGTTTGAGGGTGAGAAATGAGAGTCTGAAACCAGAGTCTGAAACTTAAATAAAGGCAAGTGGAATGTGAAAATCGATTAAAAAATAAGATGATAGAGAAGCAAAGGCAGACATTTAAGGAGGCAGACATTTCATAACTCTCAACAAAGGTATAGTTCATTGAGAAACTAAGGCTCTAAGAGAAGGGTACACCATCCATGACTAACTAAGAAAGTTATGGATGATATCAAATTGAAAGAAAATATATACAATGCTGCAAAAATTAGTCATAGGCTAGAACGATTGGAAAAATTTTTGAAACTAGAAAGGACAACTAAAAGAATAAGAATGAAGGAGAAATTGGAATATGAGAGAAAACCAGTGAGAAATAAAAATAGACAACAAACACTTTACCAGTATATAAAAAAGAAGAAAGGAGCTAAAGTCAGCCAGGGTCCCTTAGCAAGTGAGACAATGGAACTAATAATGTGAAACTAGGAAGTGGTAGAACATTTATCTCCTATCTACTATCGTAGTAGAAGACAGAGAATGCATCCTAGGAATAATAGAAAATCAGAAGGTGAAAGGGAAGGAGGAACTGAAAATAATAACGATCAGTAAAGAAAAAGATCCAAGAAAACTAATGGGACTAAAGGCTGACAAGTCTCTTTGGTTAATGGTCTGCATCCTGGGATATATAAAGAGATGCTGGATACATTGGTTGCAATCTTCCAAAATTTGCTAGATTTTGGAAAGGTCTCAGCAGAATGGAAAACATTCCTCTTATTTGAGGAAAAATGCAGTGACATTGGAAATAGTTCAGAGGAGGTGCAACAGATTGATTCCAGAGATGAGGGATTTGTCATATGAAGAGAGATTGAATAGTTTAGGCCCGTACTCTCTGGAATTTAGAAGAATGAGGGAAGATTAAATTGAGGTGTACAACATGATAAAAGGTATGGATTAAGTAGACGTAGAGTGAATGCTTCCGCTAGTGGGCAATCTAAGACAAGAAGTCATAGTCGAAGGGATAGCAAATATAAAACAGAGTTGAGGAGAAACTACTTTTCCCAAAGGATTGTGAATCTGTGGAATTCACAACCCCAAAGTGTGGTGAATGTTGGGACAATGAATAAAATTAAGGAAAAGTTAGACAGATTTTTAATTGACAATGAGTTGAAGGGTCATGAGGACAAGGCAATAAAATGGGGATGAGGAGAATATCAGCCATGTTCAAGTGGTGAAATAAGCTCAATGGGCCAAATGGTCCAATTTTGCTCTTATATATTATAAACTTATGAATTTAGAACCACATTGCAACATGTCTGTTCAAGGAAGAAGACAGAAAGCAGAAAATTATAGACTAGTTGGTCTAACACCTGTCACTGGTAGAATAATTTTCCTGTTACTTTTTCTCTTGTGACCATGATTATGTTAAGTTTTTCCTTCCCACTTGCCTCTTGATTTTCTACAATTCTTGGGATGCTTTCTGCCTCTTCTACTATGAAAAAAGATTTTAAAAATAATCGTAGAATTCATTATTAAGGAGGTAGTAGCAGGATATTTAGGAAATCATGTTACAATCAGGCAGACTGTGAAAGGGAAATCATATTTGCCAAATTTATTAGAGTTGTTTGAGAATATAACAGACAAGGTGGGTAAAGGGGAACCAATAGATGTAATATATGTGGATTTTCAAAAGGTACTTCAATCAGGTACCATGTAAAAGCTTATTATACTTGATAAAAGCTCATGGTATTGGAAGTGATATATGTGCGTGGAGCCTGAGGAGATGTGCGTGGAGCCTGAGGAGATAGGAGAGACACTGAATGAGTATTTTTCGTCAGTATTCACGCAGGAGAAAGACAGTGTTGTCGGGGAGAATACTGCGATACCAGGTTGTAGACTGGGTAGGATTGAGGTTCATAAGGAGGAAATGTTAGCGAATCTTGAGGGTATGAAAATTGATAAGTCCGCTGGGCCAGATGGGATTTACCCTAGGATTCTCTGGGGAGCTAGAGAGGAGATTGCAGAGCCTTTGGCTTTGATCTTCATGTCGTCGTTAGCTACAGGTATAATGCCGGAAGACTGGAGGATGGCAAATGTTGTCCCTTTGTTCAAAAAGGGGAGTAGGGACCATCCTGGAAATTATAGAACGGTGAGCCTGACTTCTGTTGTGGGCAAAGTCTTGGAAAGAATTATAAGGGATAGGATTTATAAGCATCTAGAGAGAAATAAATTGATTAGGGATAGTCAGCACGGTTTTGTGAAGGGTAGGTCGTGCCTCACAAACCTTATTGAGTTTTTTGAGGACGTGACCAAAGAAGTAGATAAGGGTAAGGCAGTTGATGTAGTGTATATGGATTTTAGCAAAGCGTTTGATAAGGTTCCCCATGGTAGGCTACTGCAGAAAGTGCAGATGCATGGGATTGAAGGTGATTTAGCAGTTTGGATTAGGAATTGGCTAGCTGATAGAAGACAGAGGGTGGTGGTTGATGGGAAATATTCAACCTGGAGTGCAGTTACAAGTGGTGTACCTCAAGGATCTGTTTTAGGGCCACTGCTGTTTGTCATTTTTATAAATGACCTAGATGAGGGTGTAGAGGGTTGCATTAGTAAATTTGCTGACGATACCAAAGTGGGGGGAGTTGTAGACAGCGAGGATGGATGTTACAGTTTGCCGAGGAACATAGATAGGTTGCAGAGCTGGGCCGTGAGGTGGCAAATGGAATTCAATACGGATAGGTGTGAGGTGATTCACTTTGGTAGGAATAACAGGCATAGGAAATATAGGGCTAATGGAAGGACCCTTAATAGTGTTGTCGAGCAGAGGGATCTTGGGGTACAAGTACATAGCTCTTTGAAAGTTGGCACCAGGTTGATAAAGTTGTTAAGAAGGCGTACGGTGTGTTAGCTTTTATTGGTAGAGGGATTGAATTTAGGAGCCGTGAGGTTATGTTACAACTGTACAAAACTCTGGTGCGGCCGCACTTGGAGTATTGCGTACAGTTCTGGTCGCCGCATTATAAGAAAGATGTGGAAGCATTGGAAAGGGTGCAGAGGAGGTTTACCAGGATGTTGCCTGGTATGGTGGGAAGGCCTTATGAGGAAAGGCTGAGGGACCTGAGGTTATTTTCATTAGAGAGAAGAAGGTTACGCGGTGACCTAATTGAGGCGTATAAGATGATCAAGGGATTGGATAGGGTGGATAGTGAGAGCCTTTTTCCTCGGATGGTGATGACCAACACAAGGGGACATAACTTTAAATTAAGAGGTGGTAGTTATAGGATGGATGTCAGAGGCAGGTTCTTTACACAGAGGGTGGTGAGAGCGTGGAATGCCCTGCCTGCAGCAGTTGTGGACTCGCCTACTTTGGGGGCATTCAAATGTTCAGTGGATAGGCATATAGATGATATTGGAATAGTTTAGGTTAGGGGGTCCACTGGCCAGCGCAACATCAAGGGCCGAAGGGCCTGTACTGCGCTGTAATGTTCTATGTTCTAATGTTCTATGTTCTATGAATATAGAAAGAAATGTGGCAAGATGCAAAAACCAGTTCAACTAAAAAAGGTGAATCCAGTTGCCAATTGGAAATTTGGACCAAGAGTTGTCACCAGCGAGCTTTCATTGTTCCTATTGTTTCCAGTTGTCATTTGTTATTTTGTGCTTGTCACATTTTGTCACCAATTGAGCACAATTTACGGATGTGAAACAGAGAGTGCGCATCCCAATATGTTCACATAGGTCCTGCTTTGGCCATCAGCAATGATAATTGAAAAACTAAAGAAGAACCTGAAAGAGACACTGACATTTTCTTTATTGATTTATGGGATGTAAGCTTAGCTAATAAAACGAGCATTTATTGCCCATTCCTTATTGTCCTTGAGAAGTGATGGTGAACTGCCTTCTTGAACAGCTGCATCTATGTGGTGTAGTTACTATTAGGGAGGGAGTTGCAGGATTTTGACACTGAAGGAATGGTGATGTATAACCAAATCAGAATTATATGAGGTTTGGAGGGTAACTTCCAAGTGGTGTTGTTGACTATAGCTGGTTTCAAACAGTGATGCAAGAAAGAAGAATACGCAATTTAATTAAACATTACATAAATCAGAAAGTTGATTTACGTATCTAATAAATATGACGCAATTAAATTAAATTACTTTACAAAACTTACATACTTCCTGCCAAATCCGTCTCAAGAAATTTTTCTCTTGATTATTGGGATCTTGTAGTTTTCCAGAAATATACTTGCTCATCTGCCCAATTACTCTTGCAACAGCCTTGGCACTTAACCCCTGGGTGTATTGGGTCGGATGAAGCATACTGGTTGGCAGGGAGGAGAAAAGGATTAAGCAAAGATTTATTTAAGCGGTTAGTCACAGCACAAAGTGGACATCCAATAACAGGCAAATGAAAGATTTTCATTAAATCCATCAGAAAAATGGAATAGAGTATAAAAGTAGGGGCATGCCACTGCAACTATATAAGACATTAGTGAGGCTGCACCTGGAATATTCCGTACAGTTTTGGTCCCCTTAATTAAAGCGGAATATTGTTGCAATGGAGTTACTTCAGAGGAGGTTCACTAGATTGATTCCAGAGAGGAGGGGGTAGTCTTGTGAAGAGAAATCAAGCAGTTAAGGCTTATACTCGCTGGAATTTAGAAGAGGATATGGAAACGCTGGCTGGCATAGACACAGTAAGAAATCTCACAGCACCAGGTTAAAGTCTAACTGGTTTATTTGGAATCACGAGCTTTCGGAGTACCGTTCCTTTGTCAGGTGAATGGAGAGGTAGTCTGAAAAGACTCACATTCCAACCATTATCTTGCACTTGTATCTTTATCTATATATACCGTGTTTGTGAAACCTACTTCTCTACTCACCTGATGAAGGAACAGTGCCCCGAAAGCTCGTGATTTCAAATAAACCTGTCGGACTTTAACCTGGTGTAGGAAGACTTCTTACTGAGTTTAGAAGAGTGAGAGGAGATTGAATTGAACTATATAAGACAGTAAAGGGGAGTGACAGAATTGGCGTAGAGAGAGTGTTTCCTGTTATGGGGCAATTTTGAGAGGTTATAGTTTTAGGATAAGGGGTAGCAGATTTAAAACAGAAATTAGGAGAAATTACTTCTCCCAAGGGTCATAAATCTGTGGAATTCACCCCTCCAGACTATGGTGGATGCCAGAACATTGAGTAAATTTAGGAGGAGACAGAGAGATTTTTAATTACTAATGGGTTGAAATGTTATGGAGAATGGGCAGGAAAGCGCAGTTGAAGCCAAGATGAGATCAGCCAGACTCTTGGGGCTAAATTGCCTAATCCTGCTCCTGGTTCTTATGTAAAGAAGATGACAACAGTTGACATTAAGATGCGCATTGTGCTGATATCTTTGACAGCGTTCAACTACAAAGTGCCTTTGCCACAGGACTGCAGCTGTTCAAGAAGGAAGCTCACCATGATCTTCTCAGGGGAATTAGCTGGCTTTACGACAACTAGAATTCATGAATAAATATTTTTAAAAGCTCTGTGTATACATGGTGAGGTACATAGAGATCTGCACCTGGTTGCCTTATTTTGAATGTTTAGGGGTCATGGATTTAAATATTGACATCACTTTTCAGGAATTTTAGTCATTTGGTTTTTCACAGAGAAGACTTGTGATTGAGTTCTGTTTAAGTGGTGTATTTTTAAGCCTTTGCTTAGGCTTTTTAAGAAGCCACTGTGTGCCTTGGGGAATGTCACAAATCACAGCACCTTTCAACTGTATCCATAGTTTCAACCCAGCTTCAATTGCTGGTGTGTTAGGCAATTTGTGTCTCCCCTCTTGGATGGCTAAACAAGTTTTTTTTTAAAATGCATTTTATGGAATGTGGCCATCGCTGACTAGACCAGCATTTATTGCCCATCCCTTTGAGAAGTGGTGGTGAGCTACCTTCTTGAATTGCTGCAGTCCCTGCGGTGTAGGTACACCCACAGTGTTGTTCAGAAATGAGTTCCAGAATTTTGACCCAATGACAGTGGTGTACTTCCAAGTGAGGATGGTGACTGACTTGGAGGGGAATCTCCATGTGTTGGTGTTCCTATATCTGTTGCTCTTGCCTCTCTAGATGGTCATGATTGTGGGTTTGGAGGGTAGTGCCTAAGGAACATTGATGAGTTCCTCCAGTACATCTTGTAGATGGCACACACTGCTGCCACTGTTTGTTGTTGGTGGAGGAGTTGAATGCTTGTGGAATCGGTAGCAATCAAGAGGCTGCTTTGTCCTGTTTGGTGTCAATTATCTTGAGTGTAATTGGAGCTGTACTCATCCAGGCAATGGAACATATTCCTTTATACTTTTGATTTGTACCTTGTACATGGTGGACAGGCTTGGGGAGTCAGAAGGTAAGTTACTCTCCACAGGATTCCTAGCCTTTGACTTGCTCTGGTAGCCACCGTATTTATATATGGCTAGTCCGGTTCAGCTTCTGGTTACCCCCAGTACATTGACAATGGAAGATTCAGCGAGAGTAATGCCTTTCAACGTCAAGAGGTGATGGTTATATCCGCTCTTGTTGGAGACAATCATTGCTTGGTGCTTGTGTGATGCGAATGTTACTTGCCATTTGTCAACCCAAGCTGAATATTGTTCAAGTTTTGCTGCATTTGGACATGGACTACTTCAGTTACTGAGGAGTCACAAACAATATTGAACATTGTGCAATCATCTGCGAACATCCCCATTTCTGACTTTATGATGGAAGGAAGGTATTGATGAAGCAGTTGAAGATTGTTGGGCCTGGGACACTATCCTGAGGAACTTTTGGGTTTATATATTCACACCTATTGTGATCAAGGACAATTCTATTCTTTTGATTGCAGCATATGGTATCTGCAAGAGATATGTTCCTGGAAGATGTTGTTCTTTAGATGAGAGGATTGTTGGCACCAGAATTGATACAGAAAAATGACCATACATGAATAGAATGGAAATAGAGGGATATGGTCCCTGGAAGGATAGGGGATTTTAGTTAAGTTGGGCAGCATGGTCAGTGCAGGCTCGGAGGGCCTGCTTCTGTGCTGCAATTGTCTTTGTTCTTTGGCACAGCGGCCTGTGAAAGGTATGTTTGCAAGAATGCCAAGGAAAACCCAAAGATTTAAAAGTTCCATTGCCAGACGGCGAGTGCAGCTTAACTTTATTTCAAAATCAACTGTTGACGTGTCCAGCATTAGTAACTTACAGAGACGCACTTAGCAGGCAGTCTTTCCAAAAACACACTCCTCATAACAAAGTGCAAAATTTGATTGCCATTAATTATTATTAATTCCTGCAATCATGGGATAAATCCAAAATATATTATTTTCAGATATTTGATTTATAGAGTATGGTCATGTAATAATTATATTACTGGATTAGTAATCCAATAGGGGTGGGGGGAAGAGAGGTTAGAAATTAATCTCGGGCAGTGCTGCAAAACAGGCCAAAGATGAATTTCTACCTTCAAACTGCACAGTGGCAATCTAAACGAAAAGAACTAAAATGTTGGTGTCAATAAAATTGGTGCATTATTTTAAAGAATCAACTGATTCAGAAAAATCCTTCAGGGAAGAAAGCCTGCTCTTCTTCCCCAGTCGAGCCAACATATGACTACAGCACAACATCAACGTGGCTTATTCCAGCAAATCATTCCGTTGTTACAAACCACTACAGGTTCAGGAAGAAGACTTAAACTCCACATTCTCAGAACTACTGGTAATAAATGCCAGCCTTACCACATCCTGCAAATTAGTTTTCAAAATACTTCTTTATGGAAAGAATAACATATACTCCTGAAGCCCTGATCACAGTAAGTTTAAAAGTGATGTATTTTAAGCTTATACACAGAAATGATTAATTTTTGGGCTTAACGTCTTGGTATTGTGATTTTGACAGGGAGCTAGGCGCATCCAAATATGAAGGCTTCTATTGACATCCTCGAGGCATACGTAAAGTAAAAAAAAAGAATAACTGAATGGCTATTAAAATTGTTTGTGTACGGCAAATAATTATTTAAAGTTTATTTATTTTATAGTACTGTCACAAATAGGCTTACATTAACACTGCGATGAAGTTAATGTGAAAATCCCTCTCGTCGCCAAACTCCAATGCCTACTCAGGTACACTGAGGGAGAATTTCAGCATGGCCAATGCACTTAACCGACATGCCTTTTGAACCATGGGAGGAAACCGGAATCCCCGGAGGAAATTCAAGCAGACACATGGAAAATATGCAGACACCACACAGACAGTGACCCAACCCGGGAATTGAACACAGATCCCTAGCTCTGTGAGGCAGTAATGCTAATTACTGTGCCACTGTCCTAAATAACTGCTTCAAATATCTACACAGCTGGTCAGGAATTGAATGAAGAGAGGATATTCAGACCATGCCATTCAGACTCTGTACAGACAGTGTGGAATTGAACCTGGATGCCCGGCACTGTAAGGCACCAGTGCTAACCACTGTGCCGCTATGCCATCCCATGTGGAATGCTTTAGGGTCAAAATTATTTATGCAAAAGGGGACCCCCAGTATCAGAGAAAGCTCAAATAAAGTTATGAACAAAAAAAAAAGAATGAATCAAATGAAAAAAAAAATGAATCATAGGTTCATTAAGAAGTAGAAAGATACATCATTTAAGGAATAAAAAAAATACAGATAAAGTCGAGCTCCAAGAAAAGTTTTTATGTCAAAATGGATGAGGAATGAATCTTTGGATTTAAGGATGAAAATAGTGATGTTATTGCTGTTGCAAAAACAAAACTGCATTTGGAAATTTTCCAAGAGATGGAGATACTTAAGTTCGGAGTGGTGCTATCGCTCAGGAATTACAAACCATAAACAGGTGGATCCACAGTAGAAAGAAAACAGCAGAGGCAAGTTGTTAGTGATTAGTAATATAGCAACAAATTTATAACAAGAAAGACAGAAAGTTTTTTGTGTAAGTAATACAATCATTACAATAATACATCCTACAATAAGGTATTGAAGGCAGATGAGTAGTCTAATTCGATTTGTCTCAACAAATGTAGTCCCCTCAAAGTGGGGCAGCTTTGCCTGGCTATTGTACAATACAGATCCAATGCAAAGTAGTTTCTGAAAAGTATGGGGGTTTGCCTGAATTATTTCTTGAGGATAAGCAATCCTGTTCCTGTTATAGGAGTGTGCATACGTGCACTTCAAACACCTACTGACCAAGAAACTGAACTCAATAACATACAACAAAGGAGGGAGACAGAAAAGCAGGAAGCCGATAGAACAGTCAGCCCAACATCAGCATTGGGAAAATGCTGGAATCCATTACGAAGGAAGTAACAACAGCATCATAATATAATCAAGCAGAGTCGACATGGCTTTCTGAAGGGGAAATTGTGTTTGAGAAATTTATTAGAGTTCTTTGATGATGTAATGAGCAGAGTAGATAAAAGGGAAATGGTAGATGCAATGATTCCAATTTTCAAAGGGCATAACACAACAGCCTAACATAAGAGTTCATGAGACAAAATGTTAGTCAACTAAAAAAAATAAACTGAAGGCAAATGGGTAATTTTCAGGCTGGCAAATTGTGATTAGTGAGGAGTCAGGGGATTAGTACTGGGACCTCAACTATTTACAATCTATATTAGTAACTTGGATGAAGGAATCAAGAGTAATGCAGTAAAATTTGGTGAATATGAAAAAAACAATTGTGAGAAAGGCACAAATATGATCTTACAAAAAATATCTTAATTATGGCATAAGTGTAAAAATGGGAGAGTTTTAGATCTGTTTTTTGGCCAGTTCAAATTGTGAATGTTATGGACTAAATAATAAGAAAAGCCTGAAATCTGTTTTTCATCTACAGGGAATGAGGTGGGGCTTTAATTGCCAGACAGCCAGTTGATAGCGGCAAATTGTGCCATTGCGCATGTGAAGGTGTGTGTTCTAAGAACAACAGAGACCTGTCACACAGCCTCTGCTGTATATAGCCAGTGTTCATGGCCTAAAACTCACATCTCACAATGATACTGCGGGGCCCGCGACCATTCGTGACCCCCTGTTGTAAGGACTGACTCTGTACAACCCCAGCTGATCCGATTGACCCCTGTCCCACTCCATGGTCAGACTGATCAACCACTGCACTTTGCCAGAAATGGATGCGAGGTTGGGATTGCACCTCATATCTGGTGCTGGTTAGAGGTGAGAAATTGGGCATGTACCTGGTTGCTTGGCTCTCTCGTGATCTTATTGGCTTGCTCCACCCATCAGTCAGTGGAGCACAATGGTAAGGTCGCCCCCAAAGAGTCTGAAAAAGGATACAATTAGTTTAAGTGAGAGGACAAAAAATTAGCAGATTAATTATGATGCGGGAAAGTGTAAGATTATTCACTTAGATATAAAGAAGGGCAACATATTATTTAAATGGAGACAGAATGTTGTGGTATAGAGGAATCTAGGTATCCTTGATGAGACAAAAGGTTTGCATGCACATTGGTCAATCTTCCCAAACCTTTTCCAACTGTAACCCTATTTTGATACTTGAAAATTGGTGCAACCCTAGGGGAGTTGCTGAGTGGGTGAGGATGGGGGAAGATGTTGATGTGCAGATGCAAATGATTTTGTCAACAGTAGCTGCTCAGTTTCAGTTCCATCAGAGCCATTCAGTTCCTGACCTCGCCTGACCTCCTGGCCTGTGTTTGTCTATTGAACATTAATTCCTTGGCTGTGATTGTCTGAGGATGTGAAACACAGCACAATATTTGTATTCTCTGTTGGCAGCTTTACATGGAGTTCGCAGCACGGAAACAAGCCATTTGGCCCATTGCATCTGTGTTGGCATTTATGTTCTACAAAAGCTTCCCCTCCCCCACCTTCTTGATGATACTTGACCACTTCAGCTCCTTTCCTCTTCATGAGTTTCTCAAGTTCCATGTATGTATTTATGCTAGAATCAGAGAATGGTGTACAGTACAGGAGGCCATTCAGCCCATTTTCTCTAGCGATCCTCTGTAAGAGCAACTCAGCTTCTGTCACTCCTCCACCTTTTTTGTGCAACCCTATAAAATCTTTTCTCTTCAGATGATTAGCTAGTTCCCCTTTGAAAACCACAATTAAATCTGTCTGCCCCACATGCTCAGGCAGTGCATTTCAGATACAAACCGCTTGTTACATGAAAGAGTTTTCCTCATGATGCCTCTGGCTCTTTTGTTAATTTCCTTTGCGGTCCAAACCTTCTGCCAATGGGGAGTTTTTCCCCATGTAGTCCATCCAGACCACTCATGTATGTAAAAGCATAACAATCCCTTTCAACCTTCCTTTCTCCAAGGAGGACAGCATCAGCTTGGTCAATCTATTCACATAACTGAGATCTCTCGTCATTGGTATGATTCCTGTAAATCTATTCTGTGCCCTTTCTAAAACCTTTACATCTTTCCTATTGAGGCTGAATTGGTGTTTTATGAATGTTCATAAATTATATGCTTTTGTACCGTAAAATCCAGCATTCAATATAATTTATTAACTGATCTCTCTATCTGTCGTCCCTCCTTTAATGATTTATGCACATATGCACTCAGGTCCCTCTGCTCCTAAATTTCATTTAGAATTGTACTATCTATTTCATATGAAGAACAATGAATAATACAGCACAGGAACAAGCCCTGTGGCCCACTAAGTCTACACTGATATGTGATTTCTATCCCTTTGTGTGCCTCCTGTTCATGTAAAGTTTCAAATTTATTAGTCACAAATAGGCTTATATTCACACTGCAATGAAGTTACAGTGGCAATCTGTTACTTTATACCCTGAATGTTGCTAACATGGGTGTTTTCAACACATCCACTGGTACTGCATTCCAGGCACCCACCACCTCTATGTGAAAAACTTTCCCCACACATCTTCCCTAAACTTACCACCTCTCACCTGAAACATGTGGCCTCTTGCAGTCAACCCTTCCACCCTGGGAAAAAGCCTGTGACAATCCATTCTATCTATGCCTCTCATAATTTTGTACACTGCTATCTATGTCATCTCTGCTTATTCCTCTGGCCAAATTGTGTGAATTCACACTATTCCCCATGAAACTTAATCTGCTTGTGTCTACCCATTCCACCATTCTCTCTATATCTCTTGAAATCTATCAATATCCTCCTCACAGTTCACAATACTTCCAAGTCTTGCAACCTCTTCATGTTTTGAAATTTTGTCTTATACACCGAGATTATTAATATAAATCAAAAAAAAGTACACCCACCTTCAGTTATAACTAAACAAAGTTTTCTGTAATTTATGATTTTAATAGACTTGAATTAAATAATTATACTTTCGTGTAATAAAGTTCTAGCTATGCACTAATGATTCATAATGTCACATAGTTCAAATAAAAATGCCTACTGGTGCTAATATTTTGCATTTATAAAGCACAATTTTACTGATGTTTGGGGACTCAAATAATTAGTATGCAGGTAAATAATGTAATAGTAGATTTAGAAATTATACAGCCAATATATTTTATTCAAGCTAGTACACCTCAAAATTTCTCACTTTATCCCTTGCCTATACTCATTGCAGTTTAGAAGAATGATTTTATTGAGATATATAAAATTCTGAGGGGGTGTTGACAGAGTAGATACTGAGAAGGGGATATCTCCTCTAGGAACAAGGAGGCACAGTTTTAAAAGAAGAAATTGCCTATTTGAGATGGAAGAATTGCTTCTCCCAGAGGATCTTTGGAATTCACTCCTTCAGACAGCAGTAGAGGCTGAATAGTTGAACTTATTTAAGACTGACTCTTGAACAAGTTCTTGAACTACAATGTGGGGGAGCAGCTAGAAAATGCAGTTGAGGCAAAAATCAGATCAGCCATGATGGGTAGAGCAGCCTTGAGGCCGAATGAAAAATGGCACTGGAAACTTCTTGTGAGCTGTCCCCAGCGTGCCCTCAAATTCTCCCTGTTACTCTCATTATGCTTTTAGAACTGTACTCTATCTCTTTCACTCTTACAGATTTGGTGATCTTCTGGATTTTGAATCCAGAGGTGACCTGGATCTTTCTCTACACCCTAACTGTGACTGTAACATTCCATTCTGCACCCTCTTCTTTCCTTCTCTCCTACTTACTCTATGAATGGTATGCTTTGTCTGTGCAGCACACTTGAAACAATACTTTTCGATACTCCAAGAAGCCAAATTCATGGACCTTGTTGAAGTCATTACACTTTCCATACCTCCTAAGATAGACTTTAAAACCTTGACATTTTCACTTGCCTCATTTTCCAAAATCCATTTCCCATTTTTCTCTTAGGTTTCAAGTTTGCTGTCTTAAAGTCTTGCGTATTTGCCGTCTTACCTTGGGCCCTCATTTTTATTGCACTGTTACATCTCAAACTATGCAGTGACACTATTAAGTCAAATCAAATCAGATAATGTATGGCCTACTCCTGCGCCTGCAAAATTTGGCTTGAAAGTGTTTAGGTTATAATCTTTTACCTATCAGTCTCAGATTATTAGTTGTGGTAAAACAGTAGCTCACAAGAGACTATAAACAATAATCCTGGAAAATTATAATGTTTTAGATTTCAAGCAGACCAATCGGGATAGTAAGAAAATTGAGAGCAGTTTGCCAGACGTTATCAGCGATTGGTTGATGGCAACGAGCTGCAGCAGATGCTATATTAGATTTACCAATTAGCAACCGACCAGAATTGATGGGCTGCTAACCTGGAAATGAGAGACTAAATAGGTTCCATTCATCACTGTATGGTTTAGGATGTAATATTGCAACAAAAGTGAGGACACAAAATAAGCCTGCGAATGTGCAAGACTTTAAGAGAACAGACTTTATCGCCAAGTGGAAAATGGGAAATGGATTCTGGAAAATGAAACAATAAAAAAAGACAAGGTTTTAAAATCTATTTTAGAAGATGTGGAAAGTGTAATGACTTCAACAAGGCCCATGAGTTTGGCCTCTTGGATTATGAACTCTCTGATTGAGGCTATAATTGCCCTCCCAATTAGAGAGCCCCCCCACCTGTATGTAAATATGAGTGTGTCAAGCCTACTGGCTTTTGAATTTGACTTCGCACCTGAAGCACCCTTAGGAGTGGAATTGAGTTTGTAAATAAAAGGGATCTGGTGATGAGATACCTGCCTCTGAGGAGTTATTTCAAAAAGGAATAATGTCCCATTCTGATAACGAACAAACATTGCCAGATCAAAAGAATTGTGCCGAATAAAGATATCAAAGCTAAACCAAAAACCAGGTTAAAAATAATTGATGCAAAAATATAAACATAACTGAGGACTGATAATTGCATAAAAGCTTTTCGGCATATCTAAAGAGTCTATTAAAAGAGACAAGGAAAGGTCCAGTTTCAAATAAATATTCTAAGTGGCTAATCTTGGAAAAGTAGCATTGGGATTGCCATCGGGTACGTAAATCTGTGCATCTGTCATGATAGAAACACCCTCCTAACAAAGCTAGTGTGTATTTCAGAAGGTCAGGAAATAGCAGATAATGTTTTGCATAAAGGAATCTGGACAAATTCCAAATCCATCCATTGTGGCCCAAGAATCTATCACATACGCTGAGTTCAGTAAAGCATCTGTTATTTTACAAATGGAAGGAATTCAATATCCAGAGGGCACTTTGGCCAGATGGACCAGTCAGCATGGATTTCGCATCTATTGAAGTACTCTGAAGGAGTAGAAATGCTCGTGGACAGTTTGACAAGCCAATGAGCATCATTACATCAAATTTGTAGGAGACATTTGATAGAGTTCCATTTGAAATGCTTCTAAAGATGATTAAAGTATGTGGAATTAATTACAAATGTAGCTAACTGCATGAAATTGACTCTGTAATAGAAAAGAGATGGTGGTGATAAATAAGAGAAAGGTTCAATTCAAGATACGGTGACTAGCCAAGATCCACCAATGTTTGATCCAGGTTTTCTTTTGTTGATGGTCATCATGAAGAGTATGCTGCTCATAAAAAGCTTCATGGTCAAGTAATAAGGAGAGTTTGATCTCATTCAAAGGGATTGTGACAAACTAAATGGATATGCTTAGGAATGGAATATTGATTTTAATGCAGGTGAATGAAATAATATGCATAGTGGAACATGAATCATCAAGTATGAATATATTGATCAGTGATGTTCATTAGCAAAGGTACGAAAGGACTTTGGTGTGATTATTGATTGTTCATTGCAACTATTTAATCATTGTGATATTGTTACCAATGAGGTAAATCAAGTCATTTCAAGAACATTTAATTACTACTAAAACAAGCTTTCCCAGATAATTTGGACAGTGAATCTGTGGAATTCTTTGCTGCAGAGGACAGCAGAAGCTGGGATTGTTAAGTATGTTCATGGCTAAGACAGATGGATTTTTAATCAGGAAGGTAATCATGGGTTATAGGGATAGGTGGAAAAATGGATTTGAGGATTATCACATCAGATCAGTCATGATGTCTTTGAATGGTGAAGCAGAGTCAGTGGGCTGAATGGCCTACTTCTCTCATGTCTTATGGCCTTATCAGTAATGCCGTATTTGCAATATTCTGTTTCGCTGTTGACAGTTAATGAGGTTATGGTTTTGCAAGTGGTAATAGCCTGCACTCCAAATTCTATCTGTGGAAGAAGAATCAGGAAATTCTGAAATGAAAACACATTATACAATTTGCTATTGGATATCAGAGCAATGAATGTACAATGCCTGTGTATGTTCTAGACAGAATACAAGTGTCTCTTCACGAAGATCAGCCTTCATCAGCAAATATGTGCTGTTAATCCAGCAGGTCAGTTTTTACACTGTAGCTTTTCAAACTTTAAACTGCTATAAAACTGCTAGGCCTGAACTGTGTGCTTTCTTTAAAAAAAGTACAATTCACAGTGCATCATTTCAGAATTTGCATTTCAGGGTATTGATACTGCCAAGTTTATGTCAGAGCACAGTCCACTTCAGATTCATTGCAGTAATATCTGGCAGTGTAAACAGAGGGCTGTGTTTATAATTCTTATAAGCAATGATGCAGTCTAATAATCATTTGGTTTTATTTAGAATGCAGCATTGGTATGTTGTGAGTAAAATTCCAATTCCTCAACTTTGTGCAGATACTACCAAGTTACAATTCAGTCTTGAATAGAAAAAAGAACTGAACAATCTATTTAATTATACTTCATGCAAATGTAACATTCCTTTCAATTATTTAAGCATTTTTGCAACTTGATATGAACCTTCCGTATTTCATGGCAGCACTGTTTCTAGTTTGAGAATTATTTAGAGATTGTTGGAACAGCCAAGTTGAACGCACATTGCCATTATTAGTGCTGACTTCTTCAGTGCATTGACTATACTGGCTGACACAATCGGGGTAGTGCTCAGGCTGAAGAGGATCCGACTCAGGGATGGATCTCAACCAGATGGTTTAAAGTCAGATTCTTTGGGGAGGTACTCAGCTGCTGCCTCTTCTTTCTTTAAAGCCTCGGAGGGTAAATTAGTTGTGTTTTAATGAAAAGCTGTATGAATGTTGTTGTGCCAGTCTGTGCCGGCCATTCTCACTGGAGCAGCCTGTGACTCAGCTGTCTGAATTTCATTTCAATTAAAAGCTTCTTCGTTCTTCTTTTGGAAAAAAAAGGTTAAAAATTACACAACATCTAGTTTCAGACTGCAAAATGCAGCTCACTTATTTTCTGGGATGTGTACTTTTGGAAACCATGTGGTTAAATAACAAAGATATTTGAAAAAAAAGGCATTAAAATGGGGCCTATAATTTTAGGCTATCTGCGACTGCATTTTTGAAGATTAAATTATTACAGACTTAAAGAAAAGTAAATGGAAATATAAAATTGTTAACTGCTGATGGTAAATTTATTCTGATGCCCTCAACTACAATTTAAACTCTCTTTCATCACTGCCTTGTAGTTTAGGTTGAAGGATTTGTTGATGACAGAGTTTAGAGAAAATGTGTGATAAATATTATATCGACGATAAGGGTTCTGAAATGGGCTTTGAAGTCACAGCCTTCTGCATTAGACAAAAGTACACAGACTCACCAATGTATATTCAAATATACGTATGTAACATACATGAATATCATACAGTCATCAATGTATATTCAAATTTATTTTGTGTGTGTGTTATATATATATATTAAACTTTATGCTTTATAAGGGCTACATAACAATCTTGTAAGATACAATTTATCTCTATAGGTAAGGGAGCAATGCTTGAGAAGAAATAGAAAGTACGGGAAAACTCAGCAGATCTGTGGAGAGAGAATTCTGCTTCATGCTCCATAAGTCTGCCATATCTGTTGAGTTCTTCCAATATTTTCTGCTTTTATTTCAGATGTTCAGCATCCTCAGTATTTTGGTTTTATTTGAATGGGGCGTCAAGCTGGCACCATGGTTAGCACTGTTGCTTCACAGTGCTAGGGACCCAGGTTCAATTCTTGGCTTGGGTCACCGTCTATGTGGAGTTTACATGTTCTCTCCATGTCTGCGTGGGTTTCTTCCAGATGTTCCAGTTTTCTCCCACAGCCCAAAGATGTGCGGATTAGACGTATTGGCTGTGCTAAATTGCCTCTTGGTGTCTCAGGATGAGTAGATTAGAGGGATTAGTGGGGTAAATATGTGGGGTGAAAGGGATAGGACCTGGGTAAGACTGTTGTCGTGCACACTCAGTGGGCTGAATGGCCTCTTTCTATGAAGAATGCTTGGGAAGTGTCCAACTAAATTTGCAACCTTGGTTGAATGTAGAGCCTTCAGCTGACCTTGGATGCTGAGCACCACAAAGATCAAAAGTAGATTTTCACATAAAATTAAACTTAAATTTGTCTCAGAGAACATGAATTGGCAAAATGAAAAATGGTTCCTTAAAATTCTGTATTGGCAACTAAAGCATAGGGCCAAAAGACTTACTATCACTCAACCTTCAATAAATAAAGCTCAGCCAAGTACATAAAGCTTTGAAATACAAAAGGAAAAAAACCTGGAAATACTCAACAGGTTTGGCAGCATCTGTGGAGAGAGAAACAGTTTGTTTGGTGACATTGAACAAGCTAATGTTGTTTAATAAGTTAAAAAGATTCCCTTAGTGTAGCTTTTCAATGTGAATGAGGCTCATTCTTGGAGCAGATTTTTACCATGGTGGGATTTTTCCGATCCTGCTCAAGTCAATGGACTTTTGATTGATTTGATTTTAGTGTCACATTTTCTGGGATACACTGAAAAGTATCGTTTCTTGTGTGCTATGCAGGCAAAACAAACCGCTCATGAAATACATAGGGGAAAGGATAGGGTGCAGAACATTGTGTTGCAGCTACAGGTAGGATGAAGAGAAAATTCAGCTTAATATATAATAGGACTGTTCAGTTTCAATGACTCACTGCTCACCTCCTGCCAAGACAGGGCTGTAAAACTCCGCCTAATAGAGCAGAAATACAAAGAAAAGCAGATTTAAATTTTTGAGAGTGTTTTTCATGGCTACTAGGATTTTACAGCTAATGTAGCGTAGTCACTGTTGTAAGGTAGGAAACATGGCAGTCAATTTACAAAAACCCTGCCATGGACAAAATTTGTGTTTCTTCTTTCTGCCCACAATCAAAGTTTGTACGTAGTGTGTTTGTATTTTCTTACCCTCAGAGTGATTGTCCTGATTTAAAAAATTTTAGCAGCAAACTTTGTTGGACCTTTAAAATGAAGATTATTATTTTTATTACACACTTGTCCCAGATGTCTAAAGTACAAGATCCCATTCACTCACCTCACACACACTATCATATGCACAAAGATTACAGATGATGTGCAGGTTAAGCTGATTGGTCATGCTAAATTGATCCTAGTGTCAAGTGGATTAGAGGGTAAATGCGTGGGTTTACAGGAATAGGCCCTGGGTGGGATTGCGGTCGTTAGAGGCTTGATGAGCCAAACGGACTTCTTTCATACTGTAGGGATTCTATGAAGGCAATACAACACAGTTACAACTTATAGTTATGTCAGCCTCTTCTGTGGCAGGACTGTAGTATCTTAGATGAAATTGGTGCTCCAGCTGAAATAAAGAGCTTGTAAATCAGAGGATTCTCAGTAAACTGCAAGACTTCTAATACTCAGATTTTAAGGATGTGGGTTGTCAAGTGAACTCAAAGTTAAAACAGATTGGGATGAATCTGCCTCTCACTTTCATGCCATCGTTGTCTGTTGTCTTTGGTTGCTTAGGTGACTTGCAAATCGTTCAACAGCCTCCTGATGGAACTCTCACTATTTCTTTTTCAAACGAAAACCAAAAGTTTCATGTAACCTTTTTCAAATTCAAAGTTCTTTTCCCAATAAGATGGATGGTTAGGTTGGTTATACATCATGTGTTGAGGTTTTCACACCTTAAAAACTTGAGACAACCAGTGTCATTGTATCTGAATAACCAATGAAATTTGAAATTATCCTTTTTGAATAGGTTTCAGGAAAGAGCATTGAGTCAACATCAATCTAGAAGGTTCTTTTTGTTCTCTTAGGACAGGAAGACATTTCAGTCCACAAAAAAAGTGAGATGATTCTCAGGCAGTCATCTTTTTGCAACCATTTTTAGATAGTCTGAAATATAAAAATTAGTTTGAAGTTTTCAGATTGGAGTTGCGGGGGGGTTTCTTCACACAAAGGGTGGTGAATCTTTGGAATTCTCTGCCTGATGAGGTGATGGAGGCTTCCTCACTGAATATGTTCAAGTCAAGAGTGGATAAGTTTTTAATTGACAAGGGAATTAAGGGTCACAGGGAGAAATCGGGAAAGTGATACTGAACCACTACAGATCAGCCATGATCTTATTGAATGGCAGGGCAGGCTCGAGGGGCTATATGGCCTACTCCTGCTCCTATTTCTTATGTTCTTAAGTTCAGAATATAGTGGGACACGACAACTCATAAAGAACAATGTGATAACAAAGGGATAATCTGTTTTTCTTTGATGTTGATTGAAGGATAACTATTAGCCAGGATACAAGTAAAGCATATCAGAATGTAATTTTTGCTTTGTTGAATAAGTTGAACTGTAGAAGGTCCATCATTGAATCAACTAAAAAGATGGAACTATTTAATTCATCTGGATATTACTCCACTGTTTCTGAAGATATATGGACATCAGTAGTGGTGAGACCAAGTCCAAATTGGCGATTTTATTCAGTCTAATAAAACTGCTATATCTGTTGTGTATTCTTAGGTTCATGGAGGCTAGGGAACATCAACAGAGGAACACTTGAAGAACACAGATAATCCAAGGACATATGGTTGGCAATGGGGGACCAGATGGTGGATCATAATTATAGGTAAACTACCATAGAAAAGATCTTAACCAAGGGTACATTTATTAATTAATTATGATTGTGATTACCTCCTGTCCAGACACGAGGGAATTCTCTTAATACATGATAATAAAACCCTTGCTGGGGGATTTATTGTCTCTCGACTTGAACCGGAACAAAGGCTGCAGGTCAATTGCAAATTTTGACAACCCAGATAAAATTACTTAATGTAGAATTTCTAAAACGTTTTCCCGATTGAGCAGAAAGAATGTCCTTAGAAATCTCCAAGACTTAATGGGACACTGTCCCTATTCTGGAGAACTGGTGAACTAATATTACAGAACAGTAACAACCTCAAATAAAATTACTTAACCATAGTGGTAGCCTTCAAATTTTCAGTATTCCTTACAATAACACAACTCAATTTTTGGGTAGGTAGAAAGTGAGCATCCAGGTATTTTATTTACAAGGATTGCACTATTGAAATGTGTGAAATCTGGTGACACTTCAGAAACCATCATGAAATTAACTTGTTTACTCTAGGAATTTTTAACCTGCAGGCCATAAATTTACAATTATATTGCCACAGTAATCATGTTATCTGTTACTCATCAAGAAGTGTTTTACGCCAAATAGTGATTTTTAATTTACTGGCTGGAAACCTGAATTAAACTTTTAAAAATGCAGGTTTTTTAAAAGGATATAAACTTCATAGTGATACAGCACAGAAACGGACCCTTTGGCCCACCATGTCTATGCTGACTATCTGTGCTTATCCCATTTACCCGCATTTGGTTCATTGCCGACTCTGTATTGGTGATTTGAGTGCTTGTCCAGTTGCTTTTTAAATGCTGCAAGCATACCTGCCTCTCAGGCAGCACATTCCATATTTTCATTGCCCTCTGGTTCAAAATTGTTTCCTCCTCAGATCCCCTCTAAACAACTTACTTTGCACTTTAAACCCATGACCTTAAGTGGCTTGGACTCATAGCTTAAGGTGGTAACCCTAATTTGCATTATTATATGTTCCACCTTCCAATTCATTGGAGTGGAGTCAGTCTGTCTGCAAAAACCCATCAAAGGCAATGACTTCAGGAGAGTGTGAAGGACTCACATCTTCTATCTCATTAACCAGACATCTGTAGCAATCATCTGAGGTATTCAAGTGCTGGAGATGGGCCATTGCAACTGATCACTTGGACGCTGCAACCATAGCTAAGTTAGTTTCTAGACACCAGTTAAAGCAAGTCATCTTTGGGATACAGTCATTACATTATCTTTCAACTCCCCCAGTTCAGGTGACAAGCCAACCCTTTGTATGTTTCAAACATATGTTTTCTCCACAGAACCATAGTGAAGATCTAAGTGGGGCCCGCGTGCCTAGAGTCACCAGCACTCTGGAGACCCACTCCTACTCCCATTCACCTCACCCCCACCCCCACTCCTATGCCTCCCCCCCACCTGCACACCTCCCACCCCCATTCCTCCCCCCACCCCCACATATCCCACCCCAATGCTTCCAGACTGCCCCCCCCACCTTCAAAATCTCCATGAATTGCAGATCAATCTCTTGGATACTGCTGCAAGTAATCTAGGAAAACAATTATAGGGATATTAATAAGAAACATATGTCTTTTTCCATTTATTGTGAGCACATTTACTTATGAGAATATTGGAGATGGAAAAGAAAGGTTGTTTGATGGGATGGGACAACCAAGGAGGAGGGGACAGAGTCATGTGATGTAACCTTCAGGAATACATTCAACCAAAGTTGGCAACCCTACACCTGCTTCCTTTTTTCTCCAACACACCTAATAAGCTTCGAGCTCTGTAATCATCCAAGGATGCCCTGCTTCAAACAGAGAGATTTCTTAAAATAATACATCCCAGCACAACTGATTCCTGAAAAACATCCAACTCTGTCACCTACACCTTTAAATTGGAAACACCAAGATCATTGAATTCAGCCTGAGCCAACCAATCAAGTCACTATACTACCGGCTGCATGCTCTTATTTATTTTTAGTGCACTTCAATTTGGTGAACTTATCCTTTCCCACTCTGTAGTGTGTGTGTGTGCACACATGCATGTGTGCATGCAAAAGTTGGTGTAAATTTTATTACTTTTCTCAGATCAGTTTAAGTGTAACAAAAATAATCTCATTCTTTGTTAAACTTAAGAAAACTTATTCAGTGGTTCTTTTATAATTACAGTGCATAAACAAAACTACTTAAAATGAAGAAATCTTGGTGCATGGGCTGCACCTACAGTTTAGGACCTCACTAACTGGAGCACAGTAAATCTTGATTGACTGATGTCCCATCCAGCCATTCTTAACCACTCTCTATCAACACAGGTGCACCACGCAACAATATGCACCATCTTCAAAATGCACTTAGGTAACTTGCCAAGGTTTCCTTTGCAGCACTTTCTAACCTTACGAGGCAGCAACCACATGGGACCCCACCGCCTGTAAATTCTTCTCCAGGTCACGTGCCATTTTGACTTGGAACGACATTTCCATTCCTTCACTCCCTCCCTCTCAGCATGACACTAAATAACTTGCAGCAGTTCAAGAACATGACTCACTACCTCTTTCTCAAGGGCAATAAATTCTGGCTGACCCAGAGATGCTCCCATCCAGTGAACAAATAATAATTTTAAATCAGGGACCACTGTTTAGATGATGCTGAACTTGACTTTTGAAAGCATGAAGAGGAAAGGAGGAAGAAAAACCTATGGAAGTTAAGGACTTCCACTTCTAGGGTCCTTCAGAGTAATGAGTTAAAGTGGAAGACTATGAAATGAGTTTTAATTTCCATTCAATGTGATATCGGAAAAAACAAACTGAATTGCTAAACCTGTGCAGAAAATGCTGGAGAAACTCAGCAGGTCTGATAGCAGCTACAGAGAGAGCGTACAGCCAATATTTTGAGTCTAGGTGATCCTTTGCCAGCTGGCCTCCTCCCATAACTCTTTCATCAGTACATCAACAACTATTTCAGTGCCACTTCATGATCTCATCTGGACCAGGAATCATTTTTTAAAAAGCTGTCTTTAGCTCAGACAAAATATCACCCAGACTCGAAACATTGGCTCTATTCTCTCTCCACAGACGCTGTCAGACCTGCTGAGATTTTCCAAGGTTTTCTGGTTTTTTTTCATAGAATCATAGAAACCCTACAGTACAGAAAGAAGGCATTTGGCTCATCGAGTCTGCACAAGCCACAATCCTATCCAGGCCTTACCCACTATCCCTACTTATTTACCCACTAATCCCTCTAACCTATGCATCTCAGGACAATTTAGCATGGCCAATCACCCTAAACCGTACATCTTTGGATTGTGGGAGAAAACTGGAGCACCCAGAGGAAACCCACACAGACACAAGGAGAATATGCAAACCTCCTCCCACATCCCAAAAATGTGCTCTTAGGCTAATTGGCAAAACAAATTCTCCCTAAATTGTCTCAAATTTGGTTTTTAATCCATAGATCTATAAACATAGACAGGGATCACAGGTAGAGGTGGGAACATCGGGGTGGCAGTGTGGGCTCATTGGGCCGGAGGGCCTGTTTCCCGTGCTGTTTTATTCTTTGTTCTTTGTTCTCACACAGACTGTGACCCGAGCCGGGAATCGAACCCAGGTCCCTGGTGCTGTGAAGCAGCAGTGCTAATCACTGTGCTACCATGCCGAGTTTCAGATCCCAGCACCTGCCAGATTTTGCCTATAGTTAAAGATCTTTATTTTAAGGCTTTTTTTCCCCCAAGCTTAATACCCTGCTTTACTTCAACATCAATTTCCACTTTTTAAGAATAGTTTGCATTTCCTATTTCCCGGAGTCTGATTTTATCTAGCTAACATCTAAGCAAGTGCAACAGCACTCAAAGATCCTTTCACCTCTGGTTATTTTTGTACTGTAAACTATATTTCAATCAATATGCTACAAAAATAAATTATGCCACACATTATGTTCATCAATAAATTGCCTCGTATGTCAATGTCTGTTTAAAATGAAGCATGTGCACTGCACACAGTTTTGTTGATAATCAGAAGCTTGTGATTATTTAATATCATGGCACAATGATTAACACTGCTGTCTCACAGTGCCAGGAACGTGGGCACAATTCCTGACTTGGATCTGTGCAGAGTTTGTACGTTCTCTCTATGTCTGCATGGGTTTCCTCCCACAGTCTGAAAGATGTGTTGGTTAGGTGCACTGTCTATGCTAAATTCTCCAGTATAAAATCCCCATAGTGCAGAAGGCTATTTGGCCTATCAAGTCTGCACTAACAACAATCCAACCCAAGTCCGACTCCCATAACCCCACCTATTCACCCTAATTCCTCTAACCCAGACACTAAGGACACCAGCATTCCAGGACACTAAGGGGTAATTTAGCACACCCAATGCACCTACTCTGCATTTCTTTGGAGTGTTGGAGGAAACCAGAACGCCCAGAGGAAACCCACAGAGACATGGCGAGAATGTGCAAACTCTACATAGAAAGTGACCCAAGTTGGGAATTGAACCCAAGTCTTTAGAGTTGTGAGGCAGCAGTACCAACCACTATACCACTGTGCCATACCCGAATAGGCGCTGGAGTGTGGCCACGAGGGAATTTTCGCAGTAACTTCATTGCAGCGTTAAAGTAAGCCTTACTTGTGACACTATTAAATAAACTTAAATCATTGAATCCTGCATTAAGAATCCCATTCCCAATGATGGCATTGTGCAAGAGATGTCTGCAGCCTTTCCCTAAGCGTTCGCCCCGAAGCTGCTCGGTGAGTAATACACAATTTCAAGAGTATCTCGCATTTCTGGGAAATCTTCCACCCGGGGTTACAAAACATTAACTTTGCAGCGGCTCATCACGTGGCGGAAGTCAATAGCAATTGCAGCATTTCTCCCTCTCTCCTGCAGTAAGGAATTTGTTGCATTGCTGAGAAAGAATTGTGGGATTAAAGCTGGAGGCGACGCGATCTCATTGGGCCGGGCTGGAGGCAGGCGAATGATTTTAATACGTGTGTGTGTGTGTATAGGGAGAGAGCAAACGGAGCGCGCAGTCTTTCTGAGAGCTCGCATTCAGCTTTCCCACCCACTCCCCCTCCCTTCCCCAGTCCCAACGTTACTGGAGCTGTCAACGCAGGGCTGGAGGTGGACTCCTCTTGGTCACAACGTGTTCCTCATGAACATCGCCGTTGCTGTGAAACTGCCGAGCTCCTGACGCCACAGGTACTGGGTGAAACTGCACATCATTGTGTCAATTACCTGCAGCAAAATCTCAGCCGGAGATTGTGAATATCCTTCCTTTTTCTTTTAAAAAGGAAAAACAATTGTGGGGATGGCTCTTGTTTTCAAATCACTTAATGTGTAACTATGGTCTTTGTGGGTGCAACAGTGAGCAAGAGTTCTGTATGTTTTTTTTTAATATATAAAAAAACGATGGGAGGACGCGTGTCTGTTCGTTTGACAATTACAAAGACTTCGGGTAACTTACAATCCAGAATACTGGGCTTGGTTTTTCTCTCTCCCTCCACAACAATTTTCAGTCTGTTTTTTTGGGGCGACAGAGTAAATGATTGTTCCTTCCAGATTGCCAGCAGCATGAAAATATCTCTCCCTTTCTCTCTCCTTTGAAGCAGCCAGGGCGAGCTAAACGGTGTCCTCATGGGGGTCTGGGTGATCAGGAGGTGGGCTCGGATTGTGATTATTTGGAGAGAGGGGAGTGGGTGAATAAAATGGTTTTAGCACTTGCCTGTTCAATCATTTGTGTGACTTTTCTCTCCCACCCCCCCGTAACTCCGGACAGTGTGGGGATGGGCGTGACTGTTGTGTTTGGAGTGTTACATTTCGGGGTGGTACCGGCAGAAAGGACGGGCTTCTTTGAATCGCAGCTGGATTCTCAGGATGGGAAAGAAAAAAACAACACAAAGAAATCTCCACCTATTAAAGTGGTCCTTTATATTAAAAAGCTGCTGTGCCTCTCTTCCTCCGGCTGATTGGAATGGTGATCAGACCTAGCATCCTAAAAAAAATTCCAACACCCAAGTGATCGACAATTAACCCTTCTTTACTTGGGAGTGGGGGAGGAATTCTGATTTTATTTTTGGAATGTATTTTTTATATAAGGCTGGTTGAGCAGCGGGAAGCAGCGTCTGCTTTGCTCTGACGTGCTGTCTGCATAGTTACATTGTTACTGGGAAAATGGCAACTAAAAGGACTGGGAGGGGGAGTCTGTGAAAAAATAAGGCTGGATTCACTGGGATCTCCCTTGTAATAATGTTACGCTAGCATGTATAACCAAACTGGCATCTTCCAGCACTGGCAACGATTCTAGGTTGGTGAACAGCAGATATGAGTGTTTGTTTGCTCGGGTGGCTAGGTCAAGTAGTAAAGGCAGAATATAAATTGTTAATGATGCAGATATTAAAATATACAATCAGTCCTGAAAGGCGTTGTGACTTCTTTAATAGAATGCAAGTTATAAAGTTTGAACCTACATGTGCTGGATGGGGGAAGATGAGAAAAACAAGTTGCATTTATGAGCCACCTTTTATTTATAATGTGGGATGAATATTTATACTATAATTGCAGTTACTTCTCTGTCTTTAAAATGCATATTTGGATGTGAGGCTCAGCTGGGAATACTGCTGTGTTCAGGGCCAGAAAGAAGGCCGTGTACACAATCCAAAACTCCAGTTCATCATACAGGCTGACATTTCAGTGCGATACTGAGAGAATGCTGCATTGTTGGAGGTGCATTGCTTCAGATGAGGCCTGCTTGTTCAATAGAAAGTGCAAGATCTGTTGGAACTATTCAAAGAGCAGCTAGCCCCATCAGTCAACATTCTTCTTTTGGCCCACAAGTCTCCAAGGTCAATTTACTGTTCACTTTGTTTCTGCATCTTGCTGTGCACAGACTGACAGCTTTTTGCTAAGGCCAGGAGTGACGATGTCTTTTTTAATATAGAGCGGCAAGTAGCTGTAAGAAGTGCTGCAATGTTCTGAGGGGTTGGTGATTAGTTGTGTAAATGCAGAGAGGTTGAAAAGCTTTATATGGAACATATTGATCTTCAAGGGGAAAAAAACTTGGAATCATAGAATTTGCACAGTGCAGAAAGAGACCATTTGGCCCATTGAGCCTGCACTGACCCACCCACTCAGCCCCTTTTCCCCATAATCACACAAAGTTATTTGCTAGACCTCCTGCCACTAAGGGGCCATTCAGCATGGCCAGTGGCTAACCCACACATCTTTGGATTTAAATTTGTTGGAATTATGTTTATTACTACTTGCCTCGTATTGCTTATGCAGCTCAGATCCTGCTCACTTATAAAGTGCTTCTGGGAATATCTTAATATTAATCACAGCAAACTCGGATTGCATTAAGTCAAGCAGCATTCTTGCCCTGAGTTAATGTACATTGACAAATTAGCTGTAGGTGTGAATTGCTGGTTTGCATAAAGGGTGGGGGGCAGTCATCTTTTTCAGAGATATGAGGATTATCTTTGTTTACCCATCCCCAACGCACATTATAAATGATTTAAAAGTAAACATAATAGTGTATATTTAATGAAGAGTGTACAATGCAGTTGCAGTGGATTAAATTTCCTGGTTGGCTGCAATGTTTAGGTTCATTGGTTCATTATCCTTGTAGCAGTTCCTATAGCCTTCCTGACCCTGTCTGCCAATGTGTTTCTCTGCAAAAATCTGATGCGGTGAAGCTGATGCAGTGATTATGGAAGGCACCTTCATAAATGCTTAGCACTGTTTTCAGAATTTTTTTTCTGCTTGGAATTGATAAACTTGTGGAGCTGTAGAATTGCTGCTTTTATGGAGGGGGGAAGGAGGTGGGGTGCAAGCCCTCAGACAGAAGAGTAATCCTTTTCAATTCTGCTAATAATTTCAGATCTGTGCATTTAAGGTTTCAACTGAGTTTGTTCTGCTTTGTTTTTATATTTGTCCTCATGGAGTCCTTACCTGGTTACAGATGGGAGTTGCATTGTAATGCATAATAAAATCTTTAAAACAAAGTGCCGTTAAGTGATGGTGCAGAGTCAGATCATAGAAATGATAGCACAGAAGGGGGCCATTCAACCTACCTTGTTCATGTCTAACCAAAGAGACCTAGGTCTCTTTTCTGATCCCATTGTCCTGTATGTGGCCCATAGAATTATAAAGGTTTACAGCATGGAAATAGGCTCTTTGGCCCAACTTGTCAATGCTGTCCTTTTTGTTTAATCTAATCCCAATTTCCCATATTTGGCCCTTATCCCTCTATATTCATCTTATCCATGTAATTACCTGAAAGCTTTTTAAAAGACAAAAAATTGTACCCGTCTATACTACTGCCTCTGACACCTTATTCCAGATGTTTCTGAAGAAATTGCCCTCTTGACACTTTTGTATCTCACCCCTCTCATAGCCCTGCAGCTTTGAGCATTTGAGGTGCACATTCAGATACTTCTTAAACAATGTTAGGGTCTCTGTCTCCATCACCAACTCAGACAGCGAATTCTAGACACCCACCACCCTTTGCGTGAGGGTTTTTTTTCTCATGTTCCCTTCAATCCTCTGGCCACTTAGCTTGAACCTATGACCTACTGGGTTTTGAACTCTCTAAGGGGAACAGCTTCTTCCTGTTTACTCTATTCTACCCCTCACTATTTTATGTACCACAATCGCATCTTCCTTCAGTCCTGGCAACATTCTAGTAAGTCATCCCTGCACGCTCTCTTCAGAACAATTACGTGCTTTCTGTAATATGATCAGAACTTCACACTATACTCCTGATGTGGCTTCACCAATATCTTATGCGTTTTCATTATCGTATCCCTATTTTTGTATTCTATACCTCTGCCAATCAAGGAGAGCATTCCATATGCCTTTACAACCTTATCTACCTGTACTGCTACTTTTAGGGACTCTCATGCCAAGCTCTCTTGCTTCATCTACACTTCTCAGTATATTCCCATTTATTGAGTATTCCTTTTACTGTTTGACCTCCTTTAAATGCATTACCTCACACTTACCAGAGTTGATCTCCATCTGCTACTTTCCTGGCCACTCCATCAACTCATCTTTATCAAATTGGAGCTGAGTTATCATCTACATGACCAATTTTTGTTTTGTCTGCAAATTTGCCAACAGTGTCCTCTACATTCAAGCCTGAATCATTAATATACAAATATAATATAGAAACAGCAGAGGTCCCAACATTGTGGAATACGACTTGCAACAGCTTTCCATTCACAAAAAGCCATCAGCCATTAAGTTTTGCTTCCTGTTATTAAGCCAGTTTTGGATCCAATTCACTACATTACTTTGTATCCCATAGGCTTTTGCTTTATTGACCAGTCTGCTATGTAACACGTAGTCAAATGACTTACTACAATCCATGTAGACAACATTCACTGCACAGTCATCATCGATCCTCCTTGTCACTTCCTCAAAGAATTCAGTCAAATTTGTAAGACGTGACCTTCTCTGAATAAAGCTGTGCTGACCATCCCTGACTAGTCCATGCTTTTCTAAGTGACAGGTTATCTGTTCTCTCAGGACTTATTTTAACAATTTGCCCGCCACTGAAGTGAGACAAACGGGCCTGTAATTGTTTGGCGTTTCCTTCATGCCTTTTTTAAACAACAGAAACACATTTGCATTCTGCTAGTCCTCCGGTACTTCAACTGTGCCTGATGAAGTTGGTAAACAATCCTCAGAGCATCTGCTATTTCTGCCATGAGCTCCTTCAACGTCCTCGGGAACAATCAATCTAGCTCTGGTGAATTGTCTACTTCCAACCCCTCTAGTGCTTCCTCTCCCATGCTTGTTCTATCCAATATTTCACACTGCTCCTCTTGGATTACTACATCTACATCATCCCTTTCCTTTGTGAATATGGAAACAAAAAAAATTCATATTTCTTATGTCATCAAAAGGTCCCAGAATGTTTCACAATTATTAAATTCTGAAATCAAGTTTTTATTTTGTGGCAAAAATGACAGACATTTTGCACACAGCTAGAAACAGAAAGCCAGCTGAATGGCTTGTTAATGTGAACTTGATAATTTGACTCGAATACATTTTTAAAATTCATTCTTAGCCTTGCCCATCCTGATTACCCTTGAGAAGCTGCCTTGAACTGCTGTATTTCACGTGGTACAGGGACACCCCCAATGCCATTCAGAAGGGAGTTCCAGGATTTTGATCCAGGGACAATGAGGGAATGGTGATTATAGTTCCAAATCAGGATGTAGTTTGGAGGAGAACTTGTGGGTGGTTGTTTTCTGATACTGCCTCATCCTATGTGGTAAAGTTTTCTGGTTTGGAGAGTGCTGTCAAAGTAGCCTTGGTTAGTTTGTTGCAGTGCATCTTGTACATGATGCCCACTGTTGCCATAGTGTGCTGATGGAGGGAGTGAATGCTTTATGTGATGTATGGGATACCAATCAAGTGGGCTACCTTGGCCTGGATGATGTGAAGCTTTTTGTGTTGTTGGAGCTCATCCAAACAAGTAGAGTCCATTCCATTCCTGATTTGTCTCTTTGAAATGGTGGACAGGCTTTGGGGAGTGCTCAGTGCAGGAGTTTGTTACTTGTTGCAGGATTCCCAGCCTCTACCTGCTCCAGTGGTGTGGTATTTATGTGGCTCGCCTGTTCAGTTTCTGAGCAACCATAACTTCTTGGGATATTGTTGGAGTGGATTCGGCCATGGTAATGCCATAGAACATCAAGGATAGATGGTTAGACTCTTTCTTATTGACTTACTCCTCTCGGCTTGAATCACTGTCTGTGTGCAATTTGCACGTTCTCCCTATGTCTCCCGGGGTTTCATCCAGGTACTCCGGTTTCCTCTCACATTCCAAATGTGTGCGGGTTATGTTGATTGGCTAAGCTAAATTGCCCTTAGTTTCGGGGGGATTAGTAGGGTAAATATGTGGGGTTATGGGCATAGGATAGGATTATTGTTGGTACAAGCTAGATAGGCTGAATGGCCTCCTTCTGTACTGTAGGGATTCCATGACTGAATTCAAATGTTCACCGAATGCTATTGCTTCACACTTGTGTGGTGCAAATATTACATTGCTACTTATAACCCAAGCCTGAGGTTTGCATGTAAGCTTGGACTGCTGCAGCATTTGAAAAGTTCCAAATCATACTGAGCATTGCAATCACCAGTGAAGATTGCCACTTATTATAGAGGAAAAGTTATTGTTGCAGTGGCTGAAGTTGGTTGGTCTGAGGACACTCCTGAACCAATAGCCTGGGACAGAGATGATTGATTTCCAGTAACCTCAGTGTCTACCTTTTGTATGAGGTAACTCCAACCAATGGAAGCTTTTTCCCTTATTCGTTCAATTTTTTTTTTGCCAGGCCCATTGATGCCACGCTCTATCTTTGACATCAAGGCAAAATTTGACAATCAGTCCCTCCTTGCACCTGGAATTCAGCTCTCTTGATTATTTTGTCAATAAATATCTGGAAGTAAATATTTGATTGTGACCATGCAACATACCAATTGTAAAAACCTATCTAGTTCACTGATGGTCTTCAGGGAAGGAAATCTGGTATCGTTCCTGGTCTGGTCTACATGCAACTCCAGACCCATAGCAATGTGCTTGACTCTTAAATGCCATCTGAAATGGCTTAGCAAGCTACTGAATTAAATCAAACCACTCAGCATTGCAGGTACACCTATACCACATGGACTGAAGTGGTTCAAGGAAGTAGCTTACCACCACCTCTTCAAGGGCAATTAGGGATTTTGATTTTGTTATTGTCACATGTATTAACAAACAATGAAGAATATTGTTTCTTGCCTGCTTTACAGACAAGGCATACCGTTCATAGAGAAGGAAACAAGAGAGTACAGAATGCAGTGTTACAGTCACAGCTGGGGTGCAGAAAAAGATCAACTTAAGGTTCATTCAAAAGTCTAATGGCAGCAGGAAAGAAGCTGTTCTTGAGTTGGTTGGCACGTGACTGTAAACCTTTGTATCTTTTTCCTGATGGAAGAGAGAATATCTGCGGTGCTTGGGGTCTTTAATCATGTTGGCTGCTTTGCCGAGGCAGCGGGAAATGTAGACAGAGTCAGTGGATGGGAGGTTGGTTTGCGAGATGGATTGGGCTACGCTCACGACCTTTTGGGCAATATATGCTGGCCTACCCAGCGATGCCTAGATCCCAAGAGTGAATAAAGCAAACAGAAAACGTTCTTTACAGTTGTCAAAAGTTTTGTTTTGAATTGTGCATCTCAGCCCGTTTTTGGGATCACCTCTGATATATCGTAGTTAGAGCAACCCAATGTACTTGAAGCATTTTTTTTGCTTTTGTGCATTCGTGCTGTAATACTATTATTATTGTCTTCTAATAAATTTCAGCCTTCTAATTAATGGGTTGGGTGTTCTAAGGCTTCTTTCCCTCTTCCACCATTGCAAGATTGTAGTTGGCTGATACTGTGCTACATGATTGCCTTCTAATCAAGTCAATTTATTTAGCCAAAGTACAAGTTTGGATAGTTTATTTTATTGATCAGTTGTATTGCTGAAAGGGCTGAAATAATGTAAAGACAACAATGTTTTAATTAACTTGATTAGATTTAAACAATCTGAAGGTGTCATAATCACAGCAAAGTAGGTCTTGCTTTCATACAGTTAAGTGCTAACCACAGTGTAACCTGAAATAGCGAGCTCATTGTGGTGTTGTATGTTATTTGTTCAGTTTTGTGAAGCAAACACAATGGCTAAAATAAGGAGTCCTTTCCGAGTATATGTTTAATATCTTAACTGCATTTCAGTGACTATGCAAAGAAGCATGAAGTTTGCAATGCATTTCACCGGTGGAAACCAATTGCCTTAATCAGATACATGAAGTTACAGTTTATATGTCCATAGTTCATGGAATCATGTAAGAACTTTTGTTCCAGATTCCACCAAACATATAGACCTAAAGATTTGGTGGATCGCACCCATTTTTTTTTTTTGTGCAGACTCCAGTGTAGGAGGCAATGCACACTCATTACTGATGATGGCCATTGAGTTCAGTTCCGGCCTTGGGCACACTATCGTGTGTCTGTGCGGATTTCCTCTGGCTGCTCTTGTTTCCTCCCGCAATCTAAAGATGTGCAAGTTTGGCCATGCTAAATGTGTGGGGTTGCAGGGCATGTGTGTGATGCTTTTTCAGAGACAATGAAACTTGATGAGCTGAACGACCTGTTTCTGCACTTCGGAAATCCTTGGTGGCCGTACTTGAATTGGCATGTGCAAGCAAGGGGTTGAATGTCCTTTTAGGTCCCCTTTGCAAGAATGGTTTCCCCTGAGGCAGATGATGTTAGTGGTACTCTTTTTGAAGACAATGCTTGACCTAAAAGGTATCCTTTTAAAAGGATCACTTGTTAGACTACAATCAACGAGGTCATGTTTGAAATTGTACTGACACAAATGGAGAGCTGGGTGGAGAAGGAACAGTTTTCCTGGCCCCACATTCAGAAAACGTAGGCTGTTTTTTATTTTCCCTGGCCTCAGCTGTATCGCATATAGTTTGCATACCTTCTGGACCTGACGCAGAAATGGGTGCATTTGAATTTACAGATTTTGTTGTCAACTGCAGACTCCATGTGTGGAAGTACCCAGGTGCCTAAGCATGTTCTCATTAACAGCACTCTGAAATATTTAATTTAATTTCAGCTTGATTTGATGAATTAGAAAAAGATCTAATGTGATTTTATGTTGTGTTACAGACATTCTATATGACAATTTTCACTAAGGAGTAAGTTTTACAGTTTGATTTCACACAGTCAGATCTTAGAAAATTCTCCAAATAGATTCATACAATGATTGGCTTTCTAAGCTTTGTTAGAATGAATTAGAATCTTGATTAATGAATTATTCATTTAATAAAATTTAATTACCTTTGTTCTAATTTGAGCCCCATTGCTTAAATGTCTGTGCTGCCGTAATGTAATTGAAATTGTTTGGTAGGTAGTGCATATTCAATAGAGTGCTTCATCTGTTGTGGGAATCTGGTAGTCAAACATGAGATGTAATTTCTGAGCTTGCCACGTTGAGTGCTGCCCCTTTGTAATCAGAGACATTAGTTTGAGCAGAGAGACTGCTGTGTCAAAGATTGGGTGCCTATCTCTAAGGATTAGATTTAGAATGGCAAGCCCGCTGAGTGAGCAGGACTGTTTGTTGTTATGGCTCAGACTTTTCTCCCACTACTCCTGTCTTTTCTCTGGACCAGACTAATCATTTCCATGTGCTGTGAAAGAAACCTGCACAGCTATGAATGAGCTTTCTGCCATGGGACAGGCCATTACCCTGAAGTTATGCAGGATGCCCAGCTTGTTTTCCTGTCTCCACCATAAGGTGTTAAATGTAATACTGTCAGACCTTCATATTCAAGATAGGACTTGTACTTAGTCAATTATATATTTGCAAATAGGTCTGAGAAGCAGTGAGACTAAGGAATCGTGGACTTAATAGAATCAGTTCACAAGGAGTTAAAATAATTGAGCTGGAAACTATTTTCTGTGCAGTTGGACCTTAAGGTTGTTGACTATCATATTACAAGGTGTACAAAATGATTGTGGCGGATGCAATCCCTATGTCAAATCACAATGTCCAATTCTCCCAACAAGTTACTGAACAATTGGCAGAAGTGTTTACTATTTCACACTGAATTTCAGTGAACACAATGTGGTGACAAAATCACTTAAGCCCATTTTGTTGGAGGGATTGGTGGTCTAGCATTGCAGTGTTGGTTTCAGCCAGACTGTGAATCTTGTACACAGTCTGCTTGGAACTGTTATCCATTTGCTCAGATTTCCTTCAGCACTTCTATAAGCCCAAATATGAACCGTATTGCAATCAAGCAAAGGTTGTGTGAGACTGCTCCAGTGTCCATTCTGGTCTTGACTCTTGGATTTGTATCATTGCACAAACAAACTTAGACGTTTAGAAGGATAACTTGAATGTTAAAGTCAAAATCCGGTGGAAAACCACATTGACCTTTTTAACACGATTTCAAATTAACGTGGTTTATAGGATTTTTTGAGAATCTATTCGCAGTATGTGAAAAGTAACATTGTCAAATACAGTTGTTTTTGTTTAGTTTATGGCTGAGTGGGTGGCTCAGAAAAAAAGAGTGCAAGGTCAAGGACTCCACAAATTTATTTCAACAAGGCGACAGCACAAGTTGCAGAGACTGCTGCAGACCTGAACAAATTCACATCGGGAAAGACTGCACACTATTTGTCAGCAGTGTTGGTCCTTGAAAGCTTTTGGTCCTTCAGAAAGTTAGGGCTTCTCAAAATTTTTAGTCAGATTTTGCTGCACTTTGGACATTCGGGTATTGACTAAAATGTTACATCTGTCACTAGTTATTGCCACAATGGATTGTCTGCATGCTTTGTAAATCTGCGTTGACGCATTAAATGTAGCCTGTTCTTAATCAAACAGACAACATACCTGGGGAACCAACTGCATTAATCAAGTTATAGTTGATAATTGATCAAAACTGTTGGGATTTTGAACTTTGTATAGTAGAGAAATGTGCATAACTTTAAAAGCAATTTTCAAGAAGAAATGCCACATTTCTTCCCTAAATATAAAAAGTACCTTTTAGAACCCTGTATCTTATTCATCTTATCCAGAGAGAAAGAGAGAGAGAGAGTGATTTCTTGAGGCATTGTTCACAGTAGGTCAAAAACGATGCTGTTCTATAATCATCGAGATCTATAAAACATGTAACTGGTTGTTCCCTTGAGTTAAAAGTATAGTAGTCATTTTTACAGGCTACTAATCTAGAGGCCTGGACTAGTAATCCAGTGAACACAAGTACAAATCCCAATATGGCAAACTGCAAATTTGAATTCTCTTTAAATCAATTTGGAAGAAAGACCACAGTTACAAAAAAAGTAACTATGCAGCTGTTCGATTGTAACATTCTAACTTGGGAAAGGAAACTTGCCATCCTTACCCAGTCTGGCCCATATGCGATTATAGTTATGGTTGATTCTTGACTCTCCCCAGTTCTACCAAATCTCCACAAAAATAAATTGGACGGACTGTGTTTTAGACTTTGCTTTTGTCGTATTCTTATTCACACTCAGTGGCCACACAGCAGAGTCCTCCTTCAATAACATCTGGAGACTGATGCCAAATTTGGGAGAGCTGTTTTGTTTTCAATAGTTTTCACAGAATCATATCCATCACCTAATTCCCAAACTCGTCTGGAACATTCCTGAAAATTTTCTGTCACAGTGGATCTTGAAATATGAACATGGAGACTTATAGAGCCATGGAGGTCTACAGCTTGGAAACAGGCCCTTCAGGCCAATTTGTCCATGCTGCCCAGTTTTTCCACTGAGCTAGATCCAATTGCCCACGTTTGACCCATCTTATTATTGCAACTGTATTATGTTTTTTAAAAAATTGTACCTATCTCTACTACTGCTGTTGGCAGCTCATTCCAGACATTCACTCCCCTCTGTATGAAAGAACAGCCCTTTGGACCCTTCTGTATCTCTCCTTTCTCACCTTAATTTTGATTTTAGTCTCCCTATCCTTGGTCAGATTTGAATTACCCCGGCATTGGATCCAATGAAGCCTCATGGCTTCAGGTGAGGCAAGGAAAATTGCAGAATACCATCTGCCAACTTCCCTCAGCTTGTGATTCAGTGCTCTTCCATTTAAGCATCACTTGGAGGAATCACTATAAATAGAAATGGTAGAGAATCACATAAGTGCTATAGCACAGAAGGAGGCTATTTGGCTGGTTATTTTCTGTGCCAGCTCTTCAAAAGAACAATTTACTCAAGTAGTAATCATTGCATCCTACAGTCATAGAATCCCGACAGTAGAGAAGGAGGCCATTTGGCCCAATGTGTCTGTACCGACCCAGGCCCTATCCGGGTAACCCCAGATATTTACCCTGGTACTTAGGGTCAATTTAGCATAATCACTCTGCCTTACCTGCACATCTTTGGAGTGTGAAAGGAAACCGGAGTGCCTGGAGGAAACTCACACAGAATGGGGAGAACTTACAAACTCCATGCAGATAGTACCCGAAGGCTAGAATTGAACCCAGGTTTCTGACGCTTTAAGGAAGCAGTGCTAACCACTGCGCCACTGTGAGTTATTCCCCATCTTTTTCCCCATAACTCTGTACACTTATCCTTTTCAGATAACAATTCAATTCCCACTTGAATATCTTGATTGAACCTACTTCCACCTCATACTTGGTTAGCATGTTCCAGATCTTAACTACTCGCAATGTGAGAGAGGTTTTCCTAAATCCTCCATTGCTTCTTTTGCCAATTACTGTAAATCTGTGCTCTGTCTCCATTCACTGAGTGGAAACAGTTTTTCCTTGTCTATCTTGTCCAGGCACCCCATGATCTTAATTACCTCTTGTCAGATCTCTTCTTGAAGGAAAACAGTCCTAACTTATTTAACCTATCTATGTAATTGAAACTTAATGCAAGATAGGCACCAATTCTCTAAGTGAATTTCTTTTCTGCACTCTCCCCAATGCCTTCATTGACGCAGTATTCCAACTGAGGCTGAATCAATGTTTTGTACAAGTTTAATGTAACCTCTTTCCTCTTGTACTATGCCTAGAAAACTGAAAATCCTATTAACTCTCTCTCAACGTGTTCTGTCATCTTTAGTGATTTCTGCACATGTAGACCTGGATCCCTCTGCTCCTGCACCCTCTTTAGAATTATACTTTTTACGTTGCATTTTCACGTACTGCCTGCAAAAATAAATTACTTCACACTTCTCTGCATTGAATTCCATCTGCAGCTTGTCTGCCCATTCCATCAAATTGCCCCTGTCCTTTTGAAGTTTTACTCTGCTTACACACAATATTTTCAGGTTTTGTAACATCTGCACATTTTTAAATTGTGCCCTTTGTACCAATATCTGGTTTATTAATACCTAAGATTTTTTTAACCTTTTCAAGGTGCCATGTAAATTTGAGTTATTTTGCTGAATTAAAGTAAGCATTTATTTAAATACATTCTGCTTAAAATGGTAAGACAAACGTAGCCTGCTAGTCTTTGTTCCTTTTTGGTTCCTTGTTAAATTGTTCAGTAAATTGCAATTAACTAATTGAGTGGAAGTGAGAAGGTGCATAAGTTTAAATATGACAATTGACAATAATTTGATACCTAGCCAGGATTTCTAATACAGCAAAAGGAGTGACATTTTCTGCTTGTTTGTCTGTGAAGGCCAGATATCTCCAAACAGCCTTTACAATCAATTGTGCAGTGTTACCGAACACCCTGGAGAATAGAGTTCTGTATGGAAAATGGGTTTGGGCTGATGGAAATCAAGTTACTATTTTAAATCTCTTGATGTATTTTTAATCGTACAAAAAATGAAGTATTTAGTTTGACGAGTGGATGGAGCCTGTGATGGACATAACATTGATATAGCATGAAGGAGGCTAACGGGTATTTTCACCACAAGCTAATTTTGCTCATTGTTGTCCATACACACAGCAGATGTAAGGTTTGGAACATGTGTGAACGTGCTGCCTGAGTATGAAATAGATGTTCTGTTAATTGTAGCCACACAGAACCAACAAAGTAATCACCCTGAAATTGTGGTATTAATTCACCATCTTTACATAATGTTTGCATTTTGTTTAATCATAAATGCTTTGGTGTGTTTTATCTGTGCCTTCATTGACCATGTTTGGCTTAAAGTCAGTGATCAAAGCATAACAAATTATACCTGAAGCTATAATGAGGGACACTTTATTATGACGAAGAAGATATTTTAAACTGTTACAATCTCCATTCTCTATTATGCATTTTGTTGACTTATTTAAGAATGCATGTATTCTAAAATGAATGGTCAAATGAAGTGATTATTAGCAAAGGTTTGACTTTTGGGTCAATCTGACCCAATAGGTTGTCGTTCAAAAACACTGAAATTAGATGTTAATATTTGACTTGAGTCTTTTTTTTTAGATGGACATTCAATGGCTGAATTAATGATGGCTTTGGACTTTGACTTGCAAATTTGGATCTCTCAAATCTACATTGGAACTAGACAAAATTACATCCTCTTCCCTTCCCCCAGAAGAGGTTAAATTGGAACAAGGTGGTGTGTGAAGGATAGAACATGCACACCAAAAATCCAACAGCATAGCAAACATTTATACATTGTGCTTCAGAATAAAATTTCCAGTGCTCATACTTTCCCAAAACTGCTTATGGCCCTAAAATACTATAAACACCTAAACCTGGATACAACTCCTGCTGTTTTTTGTCAAACAGTAGCTAGAAAAGAAAGAAAAAGCCAGCCTGACTTTTTTTTTTAATCCTTAACAATCATTTGAATGCAAGCAGAGCAGTCTATGGGTGATAAATGTTGGGATCACTACAGCTTCAATCTTCTGACCGTTTTGTTAAGTCACTAGTTCGTTTTAGCCATGGAGGTTATCTTGCTTTATAACTAAGAATTGTGGCTTTTCTTTTGCTGTTTAATTTGTAGCCTTTTCACTTCCATCAGTCCTCTGATTCTTTAGATAAATGACGTATTTTCAGTGCATACTAATCTAAAACCACAGCTGTAACATGGGGGTCTATTGAAATTTTGTGACCTCAGACTCTAAATCAAATTTGAGAACTTGGAGGCTTTGATTAATTTGGAGTCTTTATTAAATCATGAATAAGATGGGTTGTCAGATGTTTTCAATGTTGTAGAACTGCAGAGAGGGCAGTCAAATCAGCAGAGGATTGAAGTCTGGATAACTATCAGTGAGTGAGTGCTACAGCATGTAAAAAAAAAACTTGACTTAGGACCAGACTGTACATATGTGTTGATGCAGGAATCAGTTTACCAGATCATCCCTATTCCCACAATGAATGAATATTAATGAGTTCAAGCAAATACCAGTAATAATCCTTCTAACTAGCAGAACTTTTGTTGCACAAAGTATGCAATGCTCCTATTTATTCAGCAGCACGATGTCCCGTTTACAATACAGAACTGCTTTTGAAAGTGGCTTTGTGTTCCTTTTGTATTTTTGAGCTCCTCTGAGCTAAACTGTTTTCAGAATAGGACCATTTTTCCCAGCAGGAAGGTGAAGAAGGCAGCCAAAATAGATGACTACTAACAGCTTGACTGTTTCCCACCTGCCTCGACTATTCTGCTGTATTGGCTGGGGAGCTCTTTACCAGCTTTGGTTTAAGAAGTGTGGTTGCCTTTTTTAAAAAGTGTCGGTGCACTTATTTTATTAAAAGCTTATTTTGTTAGCATCACAAGTTGGCTAACATTAATACTGCAATGAAGTTACTGTGACAATCCCCTAGCCACCACAGTCTGTTGCCTGTTAGGTACACTGAGGGAGAATTTAGCATCACTAATGCGTCTAACCAGCACATCTTTCGGACTGTGGAAGGAAACCACAGCACCCAGAAGAAACTCATGCAGATACGGGGAGAACATGCAGATTCTGCACAGTGATCCAAACTGGGAATCAAACCCAGTTCCTGGCGCTGTAAGGCAGAAGTGTAACCACTGTGCCACCCTGCTGCCACAAAAGGCTATGTCACTTAAGAGACTATCACAATACTAACACTTGCTTAAGCTGCAAATCTTGGTGATTTTATTTTTGTATCAATTCCAGTGGTCTATACTGCATGCCTTGGTGCTGCCTGTAGCTCTGGTATTTCTTCCTCCCTGCCCCCTGCCCCCTGCTTCAGGAGTGCATGCAGAAAGCACACTGTGCCTCAGTGTTGGGTTGTGGTGACATGCATCACTGTGGAATGCATGGAGAAAAATATCCCAAAGCTCCGCTTCTGATGCAAAATTTTTGTTTGTCTTTAAAGAAAGCTGTGTTTCATTTTGCACAGTACCACTGTTGTAATATATGTGTAATTCATCAACTCCTGACTGTGCAAAAAGGGACGGGAAGTGTTTTCATGTTGAGCCTTTTTTACTGCGCTGCATACTATCATGTGTGTACAAACATTCTTGAATCCATTCTTGGCCACCACACACCAAACAAAATGTTGCAAAAGCTCCACTCATGCACGGATTTTGAAGAGTAGTGAATAATGTGTTATCTGCAACCTTTTGAGGTAACCGGAAGGACTTCCTGTATTTTAAAAATTGAGTCAGTAACATCTGGATCAAATTATCAAGCATTCTCAGGCTGGTGGTTTTTCAACTCTTTATTCTCTAATGCTATGCATGTTATATACTGGATTGAATGACAAACAGACCTACTTAAAATTAATTGACTTGGGAGTATCTGTTCCTTATTTTGTTTTTGGTTATAGAAAGCTTCCTTTCAACATCCAATGCATGCTGTGTGGCATTGGGAACATAAGTATCTTGTATGAGAGTTGGCATCTCTTTTTATATAAATGATACTGTGCCCTCAGCGCAGAATGAACAGCATGCTGGTTAATGAAGGTGCGTTTATATGTTTGATATGGGCCACAGGGAATGATGTTAAAGGTGACTTGTCAGTTTTCCCTCGGCTGAATTAAAAAGGGATGCTGTTCTGTAATATGGAGAGATCGCTCTTTGCCAAAGGATTAATTGTGCCATGTGAGTAGCTTTAGATGGAGCTTTTGATGTCGTCTTGATCTTTTGGTTAAGATGAAGCAGCAGATCAAGCCCAAGATGGGCTGCAGTGCCTTGTCAGCTTGGATCATGTTTGTCTTCCTTATGAAGATCATGAATTGGATTCAACTGGAATTTGAATTTGTTTTTTTTTCTGGAGCAAGCATTTAGACAGCTACGTGGCCAAGATGGCTGTGAGGGATAAGAGCCAAACGCAGGCAATTGGGATTAGCTTAGTTGCTTTTATTAAAAAAAAAAGGGTGGCATGGATAAATTGGGCTGAAGGGCCTGTTTCCATGCTGTAAACCTCCATCACTCTGACTCTAAGCGTGGATTGGATTTGGGTTTGCCTGGTCAACTGTGAGCATTGGTTTTCTAACTTTAAGGATGTTTGCAGCTTTTGATATCTTTACATTTTAATAAATGATATGTCAATTATTATACCAAGTGGTGGCACAGCATACACTAACCCTACCTTTGAATGTCCTTGAGCATTATTTCCTGTGTAAGGTAGCATTTTATTGTGTCATGAGCAAATTCTTTTGATTTAAAATATTCGGATGATAATGTGCAATACCTCATGTTAGTCAACATTCACTGTGTTTGGCCTTCACATCTCTCCTAAGTGTTTAAAACACAACCTCTATGTGGTGTCAGCTTTTCCCAGCCAAGCTTTGACCCCCTTCCTACAGAACGGAACTTGATGTAAAATTCCCCGCTGAACACTTGGGATCTTGCAATACAACAACTTCCATCATGCAAACACCCCACTAGCTTAGTATCAGTGAAAATAAAGCTGAAACCACCTCAGCTCCAATGCTAAACTTGGAATGTCAATTGCTTCTTGTGTCAATTGACTCTCTGACCTTGGGAGTTTTGTCCTCCTTCATTCCAGAGCATTTGTATGAAGCATTAATACAACGTACAAGTCTATCCAAGATACAAAATGTTGCATTGAACTTTTAATTTGCTAATATTGTAAAATTGGTATGATACTGTAGTACAAGATTCTGTAAACAAACTAACTACACCGACCTTTAAACATGCCATGTGTAGGAATGTGGCCAGAAGCATTTGGAATGAAAGAATAATGTATCTCAAATCCAATTTCTAGAAAACTGATGTTGTTCAAAAACCAAACATTTTTACAATGTCATGCATTAATTTTAATTAAGTAAAGTTTAAAGTACGTGGACAGTTCAGCTAGGTGCAGTGCTGTTCCTTGTGTTCTGGTCTTGTCATGTACCGTGGGCAACCCTTGACCTCGCCCAATCCAGCTTGGCACAAACCATTTGTAGTCTTGTCAGACACCATCAATTGATGCATTCTCCATGGCAACGCCTCTACCTAATGAGAGTCCACTTGCCAACCAGTCAGCACACTCTTCTCATACAGTATAAAGTTGTTGTTACTCCTGACATTTTATGTTATTGCAATTGTCCTGATGGTTGGATGTAACTTTGACAATATTTTTTTTCAGTACATTCCAGTTGTGTACTATCAAAGTCTAATTATTTATTGTGACTTACTTCAAAAGTATTTTGATAGTTGTAAAACAGTATGGGACACCTTGTGGTTGTGAATGGCAGGATATAAATACAATGGTGTGAGTTTATTCCTTAAGCAATGACTCAGTGTTTAAGAAGCACGAATATCCTCCATTTTGCAGTGTGCTGTTGGAACCTCTGAAGTCCAGTAGATTAGATCCTTATGATTTTGTGCCATGTCTGACAGTAGCTCTTGGACCCCACAGTAAGCAGGGATTGACCTTTCTTGTTTCACTAGTATGTAGGTGATGATTGTAGTATGAACCTTCCTTTTGCGGCCTCTGTTGAAACAGCCTTTCTGGCATTGTGCTCAACATTTAACCTCCAACTCCACCAAAATCTATCTGTCCATTTATCTCCTTGTTCTTATGTGCAAATTAACTACTCCTTTTCTGCATTGTGGTAACTTGCACTTGCAACTTCTTCAGGGTGAAGTGTTTTGGAGTGTCCTCTTTCCATGATGGATGCTAAGTGAATGCAAGTTCTTTCCTTCTTTCTACCCCAATGTTGATTTGTTATCCATTGAATGTCAGAGGAGGGAAAAAAATCACCTCAGTCTAGTTTTCTTGTCAGTTCATTAAAACATATTATTTGTGAGGAGAGACTTCGCGATACTTGCATAACATGAGGGCAAAATATATGGTGCTTGCACACAGGGGTCATGGTATTGATGTTGCCATCATTTGAAAAGGGGGATAAATTACCTCCAAAAAGTATCCATTATTGGACGTGTGCTTATGGTTCATGACAAGGAAGATTAAATAGAGGTGGGAATGATGAGAGCTCTCAAACAGAAAATCCTGCAGAATGTTGTAGAGAGGAATTGGATCTATTATCAGAGATGGGAGTTGTAGAGGTAGTTATCTAGACCACCTTGGTCCCCTCAGGATTGTGTCTAATTCAGATATTGGGTCAAGAATTGAGGTGAGCCTGAGACAGTTAAAAGCTAGGGAATTGACAGTGTTACTGTATAAAATGGACACCTGATTCTTGTGTATTTCTGATTTAACTGAATGGTTTTTTTTGTAAACCAAGTGAGGTATTGCCCTAATCTAAGACATCTTTTGAAATAATTAGAAGGATTGCCATCTTGCATTGGTCTAAATTGGCTTGATTGATCCCAGATGTGAAGTCTGGGAACAGGAAATCTTTTTCATATCTTTGTATGCCATAATTATTTGTTTTTCAGGAACTGAGACTAGTGGGAAATACCAGCCTGGATTTTTCATTTATTGCTTTTAAATGAATGGAAAAATCAAGCCACCATTTCAATTCCCAAAGTGCAAATCTAGCTCAAGCTTCATAATCAATGAAAGCTATCTCAATTCCAGCTATGAAATAACACAAACATTTCAGTGTTAAGGTTTGAATACCAGCACAGTTAAAAGTTGAAGTTGCCCTGTTAAGAGAGAAAATTGGTAGTCACTTCAGTTCCTTACAAAAGGCTGTTGAAATTTGTACTTTGTCACTCCTACCAATGAAATGGAAAGGAGGTATTCAGCATAGTTGGAAAAAGACCAATTTTCAGTAACTATTTTCATATTGGGAGTGAGTTCAATACTTCAGCTGGAGATAAGTTATCAGCACTTTAGTTTTAAAAATGATGTGCCCAGCTTTCTAATTACTCGTCCCAACAAAGAATGGGGATCCTTTTATAAAAAATCTGGTGAATGCAAGCCATTCAGACATTTTCTTTGCATGCTTCTAAGAAGCCAAGAGTTTTACATTAGTGTTTTTGTCCAGACTTTGTGGTAATAATCAATGGCAAAACAGGGGGGGTATTTGCTCTCATTGCTTCTCTGAAAATGACACCAACTTCCAGATTCTGCAAATGAGCAATTAAATATGAGAATCGGGATGTTGCTGTGAGTGATTCTGTGCCTCTCCAGAGGGGGCACCATTGAGTTTATCCAGACTATAATCAATTGGAAATTGATGAACTAGTGAATATTCCGATGTCCCAAGTTCATGTTTACTGCGAAACGGCTCTCTCTCCTCCTGAAGGAGTAATGTTATGTTTGTTGTGCGTCAAATGCTGATCCAAATTTCATACGTCTCTTCAAAGTTGTTTATTATTTTAACCCGTACTTTTAAACCCATGGGCAAGTTTTCATCATTTTTTTTGCTATCTGTAAAATCAACAAATTAAAAATGAAGGGATTTGGCAGTTTCTGGTTTGCTGCCTGTGAGATTACTTCAAGGTGATTGGCTGTTTACCTTGCTTAGTGAAATCACTGGTTCTGGACACCTTTGGCTTGCTCAAACTGACATCCAAAAAGAGGAAACCACCAAGATCACATGATCTTTGTGGGCAACTGTCCGTGAGATTGGGGCAAATGCTATTGCTTAATCACCTAAATGCAAATCCAACCCTTCAAAATGGTGCACCAGATTGTAACTCAACTTGTCTCTTTGGGATCATTTTCAGAAGGAATATTTGGAGCCCTGCTGTCTGTGCCAAAGGAGGACAATTCTGGTGCCTCAATATCTTCAAGCTTATGCTATACTTTCACAAAAAGTGACAAGTCATTTCCTTTGTGCACCTGATTGTGTGCAATAGTGTATGTTATCTGTGAGATATATTTTTTCCCATCGGATTTCTGAAGTGCTTTAATGTAAGACGCAATAACTCCTGCGCAGGTATTGTTCTGTGTGTGAATAAATCGGGATTTCTTCAGGTGAATAATGAATCGAATGATGGGTGATGTACTTTCACCAGAGGAATAAAGTCATGCTTATATTACATAATAATTGCCGACATCTCACTTCTCTTGATTCAAAGTGCTTACAAAATGTAATCCAAATTTGCATAGTTTTCCATTGCACTCGACAGTTGGACGGAAATCTAATTTAACCTTTAATTTGTGGTCTGCACATGGAGACTGATGATGCAAAAGTGAAAGGAACTGTAAGAAAAGCATGGATAGGAAGGCACTGATATAGTGAAAGCACCTTGCGGCCTGGAATCTATGTGCAGTCCATCTAGGTTCAGAATGTGGCCTATAAGATATTTTGCTGACTGTTGCCATGCACAAAGTTGTTATTGTGCTGATTTCTGCCCGCATAGTTTTTTTTTCCTGCCTGTCTGACTGAAGTGATATGTATGTAATTGGAAAATAAAGTGAGATGCGCGTGCTGATAACACATAACATTGACTTTCCCTCAGCATCCGAAGTACAAATATTTATTTTGTTTTACCATTTCAAGTTGTTAGTTCAATTAATATATTAAAGATTTTCTAAAACTCGTTATGAAGTATTCAGCATGTATTAAATGAATTTACTTTTATTCACAGGATCATGCTTGGTGAACAAGCTGGATTTCAATCTTGAGAGTCTCTAATGTGGTCCACTTAGTAGTCGAGGTTGTCCATCACTGCATTGAGTTGTATGTGCAAAAATAGAAGCACAAACGAAATAGAATGACAAATAAAGAAATGCATTGAAGTCAGTGAGGTTTCAATTCTCTCGAGTTCTCCTATTCAGACTGCTTGTGCTTCTGATTTTTTTTTTTACTGGCTTCACCTTTAGTCATATTTGTTCCTTCAGCTGACTAGGTCCTAAGTTCTGGAACTTGGTCTCAAACTTTCCATCTTTCCACCTCTCTCTCTCATTCTTCCTCCAAGAGGCTGCTTAGAAACTTTATTTTTGATCAACTTGTCCTAGTAGCCCCCTATGTGACTTGAGTCAAGAATTTTATTTGCCAATCACTCCTGTGAAACAGCTATTCAGAAGAATCGTGCTGATATGAAATGTTAACTCCTGTTTTTTTTTCTTTTTGGGGTGACATGCTGGCACCATGGTTAGCATTACTACCTTAGTGTCAGGAACCTGGGTTCAATTCTGACCTTGGGTCACTGTCTTTGTGGTGTTTGCACATTTCCCTCGTGTCTTCGGATGCTCCAGTTTCCTCCCGCGGTCCAAAAGATGTGCGGACTAGGTGAATTGGCTAAATTGACCCTAGTGGCAGAGGATTAGGAGGGTAAATATGTGGGGTTATGGGAAAAGGGCATGTGTGGGATTGTAGTTGATTCAGACTTGATAGGCCAAATGGCTTTCTTCTGCACTGTAGGGATTCTAGGAGATGCTTCCAGACCTGCTGAGTTTTTCTAGCAATTTCTGTTTTAATTTGAGGATTCAAACACCTGTGGTATTTTGCTTTTTATTATACATGCAGCTCATGGTTCTATACTAATATGTATTTTTCTGTTCAGATTCAGAGATATAGCCAGAAAATACAAGATTTAGAAGAACTATTGTACACCCTACTCAGGAATTTGCTGTCCTAAAATGCAGTGGCACTGTGTATGAATGGGAGCAGTGAAGACTTATTTGTTGAGTCCCTTCATTGTACTTTCTTGATTATGGGCAGGAAATTTCAGACAGTTCTCCAGAATGATGTGTTTTATTGTACAGCAGGGAGTCATTCACAGAAGATTGTGTAGTTATTATCAAGAGCACTATGACTAATGTATTCTGGGAGGTTACTTCTTGAAAAAAAATAGAGGTGGTTTCTGGAAAAATAAAGTGAACACCAGAGGAAGTAGTCCTGCCTAAACACACAAATTAAACATTATCAACACCAGAAGGGCAATGATACCAGGTGCCAGGAATTTTTGGTTTTGCTGTTCAATGTACATCTTCTCTCACACACAGGGTAGAATTCAATATTTGATACCATTTTAAATTGATAGACACATTTTAAATACATGGGTTGCCTTTAATGAAACTTAGTGTTCAATTTGTTGGTAATGCATTTTACTTGGTTGAAGACAAACGCTAAGATATTTTGACCCTCATGTTATCGGGGTTCATAAACAACAGGAGCTTCTAAGATTCTCTCTCCAAATTCTTCAAAGTTTATTTTATTAGTCTGACAAGTAGGCTTACATTAACACTGCAATAAGTTACTGTGCAAATTTCCCAGTTCCCCTGTTTGGCTATACTGAAGGAGAACTTAGCATGGCCAATGCATCGAACCAGCACATCTTTTGGACTGTGGGAGAAAACTGGAGCAGCCAGAGGAAACCCACACAAACACGAGGGGATTGTGCAGACTCCACACAAACAATGACCCAAGCCAAGAGTAGAACCCAGATCCTTAGTACTGTGAGGTAGCAGCGCTAACCACAGTGCCACCAGGCCTAAATAAAGGCTTTAACAAAAAGCCTACGTAACTGTTTTTAAATAGCTACATGGTTAGCCAGAAATTGAACGAAGGGAGGATATTCAGACTCATTCGACTGCTATTTTGACCTCCACCTTCCCATTCAATTCAGTGCTGATTTCTGTCAGAAATCTTGAGATGAAGAGACTAATCCAGACACGTTGAAACTTGATGGATCAATAGAATGTTTACCTCCGATATCGAGGGAAATGGATAGAAAATAATTAACCTCCATTGATGACAAAAATATTTTTAAGAACAAACCTGTAAATCTTTCTACTGCAGGTGCTGACACCAAATATCAGTGTGGTAGTGAGATATCCAGACTTAAGAGAGAAATGTCTACGTGCACAGAATGGAAATATTGTGGCTAAAAACACCCCAATCTTTGGGATTTATTGCATTCAGATTTAAATTTCCCTTTTCACCTGGGCCAGGATTTCCATTTTTTTTAAAAAACATGCACTCAATGCAGTTCTGATTTTAGAATCACTTTGTTACTCATGCCTTGGGTGCTTCACCATCCAGAGAAAATAAGTTCTCCTTCAAACTTCGCCATTTCATTCTCTCCCTTGCCTCAGGGGAATGGACAATGACTGAGCACTCTTGCAATATTTAAACTAGTTTATCATCATAGGAAAGCTAATTATATCCTAGCCAAAGAATTCTTGTTATCTGCAGTAAGATGTGCTGAATTTGTGCCATTGCTTGTGGATGATCACGTCCCTGACTTTTAGTGGTGTCAGACAAGCCATTTGCAGAGTGCTTTTATTGCGCATTAGGGAACTGAGGTTGAGTCCACTCTCTCATCCACCCCCATTCAAGTAATTACTTCACACCCTCTTTTGGAAAAAGGAGCGTGAGCATTTTACTGGTAGCAGGATGTCACAATTTGTGAAATGAAATTTAAAGCTCAGGTTAAAACCTTTTTGGGAACGAAGGATTCACGGACTCATAGAATCCCTACAGTGCTGGAGAAGGCCACTCAGCCCATCGAGCCTGCGTCAACAGCAATCCTGTCCAAGTCCTTTCTTCATTACTCCATGTTAATTCCTGCTAATTCCCGTAACAAATAATAATTTACCGCAGCCGATCCGCTTAACCTACTCATCTTTTGGACTGAGAAAGGAGATTGGAGCACCTGTAGGAAACCCATGCAGACACAGGGATTACATGCAAACTTCACACAATGACCCAAGGTTAGAATTGAATTCAGGCTCCTGGAACTCTGGAGTAGCAGTGTTAGTCACTCTGCCGCCCTGCTGCTCAGGTTGTGATTTAGATGAATAATTGCCTTTTGTGATTTGGTGTTTCTGTGATTCAGCTTAGTGATGCCTGAGCATTTTCTGCTAAAGAGTTTGCAACACTTCAATTCTTTCACTTTAACATTAACTCTTAACTAAAACTCTAACTCTTCAACAGCTCACAGTCCAGGTCACAACTCATTTTTTTAACCAGCATCTGTATTTAATTATAACTTGACCAAAGTTCCCAGTATGCTTGGCTCTCAGTCTCACAATTGTTCTTGCAGCTAATAGTATTATTATTACATTTGTTGTTGTCATTGGCCTTCTGGCCACAGTATTTGTGCTCAATGGGTGAACAACACAGACCCAAATGTTTGCTACTGGAATGTCCCTATTTTTCATGTATGCGGTTATGTCATAGAAACATTCAATGCACTTTTTAAATCCTAATTCAAATTGCAAAGTATTTTAGTCTTGGTATCAATTTCAGTTAAAATTCAAGCCAGAAGCTCCAAGGTACTTTGTAAAGTTAGCCTCAACCCTAAGATTTACCTTTAATTTTTGGCATTGCTGAGCATAATGTGTTTCACTACAAGTAGGATTCAATTGACTTATTAGGAAGCTTTTATCAAACACAGTTATAATATAACAAAGAATTATCAGATAATGTTAAGTTACAATCTCATGTAAGTAACAGAGATAGAACATAGAACATTACAGCGCAGAACAGCCCTTCGGCCCTCAATGTTGAGCCAACCAATTGAGAAAAAGCAATGACCCTCTAACCTAAACCATTCCCTTTTCATCCATAAACCTATCCACTGACCACTTAAATGCCCCCAAACTTGCTGCATCTACAACTGCAGGCAGGGCATTCCATACCCTTACCACCAGAGAAGGGTAAAGAACCTACCTCTTACATCTGTCCTATAACTACCACCCTTTAATTTAAAGCTATGTCACCTTGTGCTAGCCTTCTCCATCCAAGGAAAAAGGCTATCGCTGTCCACCCTGTCTATTCCTCTGATTGTCTTATATGCCTCAATAAGGTCACCTCTTAGCCGCCTTCTCTCTAATGAAAATAACCTCAAATCCCTCAGCCTCTCCTCATAAGACCTTTCCTCCATACCAGGCAACATCCTGGTAAACCTCCTCTGCACCCTTTCCAATGCCTCCACATCTTTCTTATAATGTGGTGACCAGAACTGTACACAGTACTCCAAGTGCAGCCGCACTGGAGTTTTGTACAGTTACAACATGACGTTGTGGCTCCGAAATTCAATCCCCCTACCAATAAAAGCCAAGACTTCGTATGCCTTCTTAACAGCCTTATCAACTTGATTGCCAACTTTCAGGGATCTATGCACATATACACCGAGATCCCTCTGTCGTCAACACTATTAAGAGTCCTACCACTAGCCCTATACTCTATACATTTGTTATTCCTGCCAGAGTGAATTACCTCACACTTTTCTGCATTAAACTCTATTTGCCACCTCTCGGCCCAGCTCTGCAACTTGTCCAAGTCTCTCTGCAAACTATAACACCCCTCTTCGCTATCTACAACTCCTCCAACTTTGGTGTCGTCAGCAAATTTAGTAATCCATCCTTTTATACCCTCATCCAGATCATTTATAAAAATTACAAACAGCAGAGGCCCCAAAACAGATCCCTGAGGTGCACCACTTGTAACCAAACTCCATGATGAATAATGCAGCTATGTGTAGTGTAAAGCCCTTGGTTGTAGAGGTAGAAGGTATGGCTGCAGCCAAACATTTTGATTTGCTTTGTTATTGTCACATGCATTAACATAAAGTGGACAGTATTGTTTCTTGCGTGTTATACAGACAAAGCATACCATTCATAGAGAAAGAAAAGAGAGAGTGCAGAATATAGTGTTACAGTTATAGCTAGGTTGTAGAGAAAGATCACCTTAATGCAGGCTAAGTCCATTCAGAAGTCTGAGGCAACAGGGAAAAAGCTGTTCTTGAGCTGGTTGCTATGTGACTTCAGATTTGTATCTTTTTCTCTATGGAAGAGAGAATGTCCAGAGTGCTTGAATATGCCGGCTGCTTTGTCGAGGCAGCGGGAAGTGTTGACAAAGTCAAAGGATGGGAGGCTGGTTCGTGTGATGGGTTGAACTATATTCACAATCTTTTGTAGTCCCTTGCATAAGACTAAGGTGTTAATCTTTGTACAATGCATGAAAATATGAGCAGGAAGCTTTTGTGACCGTGCCAGTTTAAATACTGCAAGCTGTGCATTCTCTGAAATGTACATGCTTCTGGGGTTGTGGTGCAGTAAATACTGATTGTTTTCAGAGCCATGAAGTTTTGAAAAGGATATTTGATAGAAGTATTGAAGATTATGAATGGTCTTAATGTAATGAACAAGGAGAAATTGTTTCCAGTGACAGATGAATTTGTAACCAGAGGACACAGATTTAAGGTGACTCGGGAATGAAACCAAAGATGAGATGAGGAAACCTATTTTCAGTGAGTGATATGGAATGCACTGCCCGAAAGGTTGGTGAAAGTAATTTCAATACTGTAATAATCAAAAGAGAGAATTGGATAAATTCTCAAAGGAGATAAATACAGGGCGATGTGGAAAGGGCAGATAAACGGGACTGAGATGTACAAGATAATAGCAGCTATAGATAAGGAAGAACAAAAAGCTGTTTCCATTAGCCAATGGTACAAGGGCAAGAGTGGAAGGTAGAAATGCGGAGAGGATGTGAGGAAGAACCCTTTTTTAGGCAGGGAATGATAATGAGCTGGAACTTATCAGGGTGGTGGAAATCAAAATTGGATGGACACTTGGAGAAATAAACTCGTAGAGCTATGGGGATAAATCAGGGGGAAGGGACTGATTGGATTGCTGTGAGGAGAGCTGACCTAGACTTGACGGTCCGAATGTCCGCCTTTTATGCTATTTGACTCTGTAATTGTCTAACGCTTTTTACTGAACATGCACAGGCACGGTGAGCTCTATGCTGCATCTTTCAGTGATGAGTAAGTGTCCATTGATGTGGATGGGATTTTGAGCCTCCCATTTTCCCAAGCTGCAGCCCTAATATCAACTCACTGAATTGATTGAAATGAGCCTTTAGGTAGATCTGCTTTTTTTTTAACCTGTTTTTCCTCCTGGAATCTAATAAATTTAACTTGGGTTTGCTGAAGATTGACTGAATAAATGCAGACATTCAAGAATTACTGACTCAAACTTCCTTCTGACACTACTAGTACATGCAACTTCATATTTGAGGGTCTGGCCGTTTTTTGTAAATTTATGTGTCAGTACAAACTGTGTCATTTGCTCCATCGAGTCTGCACCAACTCTCCGACACAGCATCTTACCATGCCCTATCCCCATAATCTCACTTTTTTTTTTTACCCTGCTAATTCTCCTAACCCACACATCTTTGGGGCAATTTAGCACAGCCAGTCCACCTAAACTTCACATCTTTGGACTGTGAGAGGAAATCGGAGCACCTGGAGGAAACCCACACAGGCACAGGAAGAACTTGCAAACTCCACGCAGACAGTCACCAGAATCGAACCTGGGTCCCTGGCCCCATGAGGCAACTGTGCTAACCATTGTGTCCTGTAAATGGTTGGAAGCAGCATTATCATTCTTGTTCTGTTGTGGCGTTTGTCACCTTCATGGGGTGAACTGCTGAGAGAGTCGCGTGACACGGGTAAGCAACAGGGACCCGTGTTGGTGGGGGAATCACCCTATCAATGTGCCTCGATGTCACTTGAATCCTGGCAGCTATGAAGGCTGCAAGCCTCTGCGTTATATGTTTAAAACAAAACATTGCAGTTAAATACCTAATCAGTGTACAGGAATTATTACAGTTAAGTTGCTTGCTGATTTGTGATATTAATGGAAAAGAGTGGGTTGCAGTTCCAGTATTTCCACCCACTAGTATCTGCCTCTTCCCCTGCCAAAAATAATCGTGCAAATAGACTTCACATTCCTTGAGCTTCAGTGTGGGCAAATAGCACAATCTCAATGGAGAGTCATGATGTGGAGATGCTGGCATTGGATTGGGGTGGGCACAGTAAGAAGTCTCATAGCACCAGGTTTGGAATCACCAGCTTTCAGAATGCCGCTCCTTCCTCACTCACCTGAGGAAAGAGCAGTGCTCTGAAAACTCATGATTACAATGTCATTGAGGGTAACCTGATTTTAAAAACTTCAAAGTGAAATGGAACAGCCTGCCAGTCACCTGTTTGTTACATTCACACAAGATACCATTATTTGCTTTAGTAAGTACACCTTCGATAAGTAGCAAATGTTTTAGCATTTGTGAATGAGAACTGTGATATTATAGCAGCAGGATATTCTAATCTTCTGGATATACATACTTCATGGGAATTTCTTTTCAAACTGCCTCTTAGTCTCTGGTAATTAACATGCAGTGGTGTCTAGTGAATGAGAGAATTGACAAGGTGGGGGGGGTGGTGGGATGGAGGGGGAGAAACAGTGTTTGCACAAAAGGATTGAAAAAATGACCTCTGTTACGAATGTCACGTGAATTTGCCCTTAAATTACTGGCTTAAATTGTTGTATTATTTATTGAGGTTAGCAAAATTGAAATGCTCTCTTTCACTGCTGGAGCTGGTTGACTTTTTATCTCTGCCTGCCTATGGGATAAAGCTGAGAGAAAGTCAAAAGAAAAGATCTGTTGCTTCAGATGACCTTTGACATTTTAGATAAAACAGTTGATGTTTTTCTGGAGGATTTGAGGCATTGAAGATTCCTATGATGTGCGCAGTTTCCCGCTGTGATTTGCTCAATTGGGAATAGTGGAGCATTACTTCTGACTGTGGGACGTGTCTCTTGAAGGTGAATGTTGGGGAATGTGCATTATTCTCGGTTTCATTTCTGTAATAGTTTACATGTGTCTGCATCATGTGCCATAATGGATGCCTGCCAATAATTTACAAGGCTTGATTTGATATCAAGCATTAAGTTATAGCCTTGGGCTCATTATTAGTTATTTGGCATTGTGTGTTCAAGTGTAGATTCAGTATTTTTTTAGAATCTCTACATATAAATTGTTGATGTGTAGTAAATGCAGTACAATAGGTGAAAAAGTAAATTGATAGTAAATGTAAAGATTTATGTGACGTGCTAAATACTGGAGTGTGGGTGGCAAGCTTTATTGGCAACAAGTTATTGGAAATAAACTTCTGCTCTCATCCACACTCTGTTTTAAAAATTTTGAACATTTCGACTTCTAACCAAGTTAGAATCACTCAAATCAGCCTCCCATCCATTGACACTGGCTGCACTTCCTGCTGCCTTGGAAAAACAGCCAACTTAATCAAGGATCCCACACACCCGGGGCGTACCCCCTTCCACCTTCCGTTGGGAAAAAGGTACAAAAGTCTGAGATCACATACCAACCAACTTGTAAAACCTCTTCTTCCCAGCTGCCATCAGACTTTTTTTAAATGGACCTATCTTGTATTAAGTTGATCTTTCTCTACACCCTAGCTATGACTGTAATACTACATTCTGCACTCTCTCTCCTTTCCTTCTCTGGTCTATTTTGTTTACATAGTGCACAAGAAATAATACTTTTCTCTGTACACTAATACGTGTAGCAATAATAAAATCAAATCCTTCTACACTGTTGAAAGTTTATTGAATTGAAACATTGGCTGGAATTCTCCAATGTTGTATGTTCTGCCACAGCTACGATGAGAATGGAGAATCTCCATTCACAGTAGTGAGACTGGAGAATTAGAGCCATGGGCGAGTTGAGAATTGAGGCCATTGGGTGGTATGGTGGCGCAGTGGTTAGCACTGCTGCCTAACAGCTCCAGGGACCCACGTTTGATTCTAACCTTGGGTGATTGCTTACGTGGAGTTGGCATGTTCCCCCTGAGTCTGTGAGGGTTTCCTCCAGGTGTTCTAGCTTCCTCCCACAAAGGTGTGCGGGTTAGTGGATTGGCCGTGCTAAATTGCCCCTTAGTGTCCAAAGATGTGTAAGTTAGTTGGATTAGACTTGGTAAATGTGCAGGGTTACAGGGATGGGGTGGAGGGAGAGGGCTTGGGTAAAATACTTAGAGTTTTGGTGCAGACTCTGTGTCGAATGGCCTCTTTTGCACTGTAGGATTCTGATTCTATTCTAACTCTGTTTCTCTTCAAACTTGCTGCCTTGCCCAAATATTTCCAGCATTCTTTCTATATTATTGTAAATAAACTACTCAGTTGCAATTACAGGATAGGTGAAAGATAGTGTTAAGAAGGGCCATACTGGACAGTTACATTTATTATGAAAATGTTGATATTCAATATTTTAGTCATGCATAAATGGGTAAATAATTGACAGCTGTTTCAATTTTCACATTTTTCCTTACTTAAAGCGTGCAATCTTTCATTCAGCAGACAAGCACTGCATTCGTAATTTTAAAAGTCAGCTGTAAGTATAATTTAAGCAGGATCATACATACTGTGACAACTCGTGCTGCTGCGGTTAAATCTTAAACAGAAGTCACAGAGTTCCTCATCTTGCGTCGCCAGGTCGGCCATTTTAAAGTCTTGCACAGCAAGAAGAAATCGTTATTGATCCTAATTTAGTTGCAATTGCACTGCCTGATAAGTGGGAATGTCACTGGAGTGTTTTTATCTGCACTATAAAGCACTGCACCTTTTTAAACTTAAATGGATTCTTGGGGGGGAAAAAAGGAGATGCCAGAATTAATTTTGAGAAGCTGAACATCAGTGTGGCCTTGCATGCTTTCGTGAAAGAGGGCATGTCAAAGCTACATGTAACATGGAGATTAAAAAGTGACACACTAATGTGTCTTTCTAATGTTACAGCACAGCTTAGGAGCTTGTGTTAAGTGAGCTTGGCAATCTTAATGAGGACCAGATCAGTCATAGAAATAAACATCCATTTGCAAGAGTTCATGTATCCATCCTTTGGTACAAGTATATTGAGTTGGGAAATAAAAACAGCATTAAGACTGTTGCAGCAACACTGGGCTCCTTTGTGATTTGAGAATGCGACCGTTTTGTGTTGATCAATTGTTCCTTTGTCTGACGTTTGATCAGGTAAGGTTTCACTGAAATTAAAATGTTTTTATCCCCTGGTAACTGTTCCATAGCCAGTGTCCTTTTCTTGCTTTAATTTGACCACTTCATGTATTGGAGTATTTTCGTTGTAGCTATAAAAGTTGTAGCTTGCACCTCAAGAGACCACTGTCCTACAGTGAGGGATAGTCAAGCAAGTTAATGGCATAGTCTGCTTTGAATGTTCCATTTTAAAAATCTCTTTTTGGCTCTCTTGTGAAATTTGCACAGGTATGTATGTGATTCTTGTGACTTTTTTTCCGAAAATGACATGGGGCGGGTTTATACTGGCTGCACTTGCCTTAAAAATGGAAAATCTCACCCAACGGATGGTCCGCATCCTGCCCGCTATGATTCCCGTGCTGGGCAGGATGGGAAAATTCCTTCAAAGGATCAGTGATGGAAAGATGATCACTTAATTTGTTGCAATGTTTTTGAGTCTGAAGTTAGGAACTTCAGTAGTCAATCAAAGCCAACGTTTTAGTGCATCTAATAATTTATTCGTGTCACAAGTAGGCTTACATTAACACTGCAATGAAATCACTGTGAAAATTCCCTAGTTGCCACCACACTCCAGCGCCTGTTCAGGTACACTGAAGGAGAATTTAGCATGGCCGGTGCACCTAACCAGCATGTCTTTTGGACTGTAGGAGGAAACTGAAGGAGGTATATGGGGAGAATGTGCAAACTCCGCACGGACAGTGATCCCAGCTGGGAATTGAACCCAGGTCCTTGGTGCTGTGAGGCAGCGGTGCTAACCATTGTGCCACCATGTTGCTACAAGTACTGAGCTGTTAAATGTTAGAATGTGTTGATTGGAGTTCTGCTGCTTCAGGTGGGTGGAAAAGTTCCCATACTCCCTATTTGAGCAAATGAGTCAGCTTGGTGTCTTCCTCCTAACCGTCGCTCGACCTTTCATAAGTAAATGAGCTAGTGATTCATCTAATTGCTGTTTGAGGGGTGTTGCTGTGAACAAATTTGCTGCTGTTTATCAACAACGCAACAGACAGGGTTTCAAAACAACGTAACGTATACAACACGTTTTGGTATTTCTGAGGTATGATGTAGTGTCCTATCAAAGCAAGTTTCTTTTCCCTTTTGTTAAGAGGATGTTTTATCTGAGGAAACAAATACAAATTTTAATTCTGTGCTTCCTGGCTGGATTTAAAAAACAGCAAATTGTAATCCTATCAAGACAGTGGAGGATTGCTAGCCAGCTGTAGTATGCAACTGGCATTCTATCCATTTGGGATTTAAAAAAAATAAAGTAACAGACAAACCCAATCCCCCTTCCCAAAGGAATCTGAAAGATTCCATCAAATCGTATTAGCTTTTACACCATCGTGAAACTCCTCAAAGCTTTCTGAGCTGAGACATCAGAATATGATGACCTGTTTGACAAAATGATGACTGTAGCAGACATGGTAATCAAATTCCTCTGGAATACGCAGACAGCAAAGCTTTTAAGAACTGTTTTACCAAGCTGGAGAGATGCTGCACTGAAAATTTACAAGGCCTTTACGTATTGTACCCAGATTTGCAAAGTAACCAAACTGCAAAAAGAAATCTATTGAGATGAGTAATTGCTCCACACACTTACACTAGGAAGACTATTGAGTATAACAGTCACAATATGGAATCACCATATCAAGACAGTCAAAAGACATCCTAATAGGGAAACCTCTTGTCCAGAGACTGAAGGAAATTAGGAGGTAACACCGTGATAGCCATTCAATACACTTACATTTGAAAGCAAGAAAAGAGGAGGAAGGGAAAAAAAAATATTCCTTAGACCTTGCCCTCCCCGTTAGGTCAACAATGGTCAGTGGGCAGATAGGGTCAGTTATATGAAACTAGAAAGCTGTAGTTCCTCAGGGAAGGTTGCCAAACTACGTAAAATCCACCAGCGGAGCCTCTTTGTGCAGTTTATTTCCTTGAGTTTGAGATTCTGCGTAAGATCACGTATCCAATTAGTGAAAGAGGATGGGGCAGGCTGCTTCCAGTTTAGTAGAATAATGGTTCTAGCCTATAATGTTGACAAGTCAAGTGTAAGAGCTTTTTGATCCCGCTCCAAAGAGTGATGTAATAGAAGCTGGATCAGTGTTACTGGCTAAAAATATGTGACAGCGACGCAAATGTTTTTGTCCAAAAACAAGCCAATTTAAGACACTATCAATACATAAGGATTGTAGAGGCTGGGGCAGTATAGCATTTATCACCAGTTAGATCAAAATCTGGAAAATTCTTTAACTTATCTTTGTACCCATCTATTCAATGTAAGATTTTCAATTGTAGCAAACCATGTCTTTATACGTACAGATAAGGAATGTGCATGAGACAGAATAAACTTCCACTTATCTACTGATAAATCTGAATCAAAATCTTGCTCCAAAAGAGCTTTTAAACTAGAAAGTGTGAGGCAGTGCTTTGAAAAGATTAGAGAATGTAATTTGGAAATGTACCCTCTAACAAAAGGAATTGGTTCTAAATATAGTGGGGGTATTTTCTGGTCACCTCATGGCATGTTTCTTGTGATGGAAGGCGGCAGAACTTCTGGTCGCGTCACTATCAATGGTATTTCCCATTGAATCCACCCCATGCTGCCTAGAAACCCAGAGTGAGAGTGTGCCATCAGCGAGGCCAAAGATCTTGTTGGCGAGAACATCTGGAGAATTCCGACTATAATATCTATTTGTCTCCTAAATGACAATTTAAAAGTGTTCCTTTGGAAGGAACTCTTCAAAATGCAGCTAATGAAAGTACAACAAAACTTACTCCAACTTAAATCAAAGAAATAGTTTAACAAAGGAACATCATTACTCAATTTGGGCTCTTGACAAGCTCCCTCCAATTCTACATAGGTCCTTATGTAGCTGACTGTTACGTCAGTCTGTAATTGGGTCCATATTTTTCTGGGTCAGCTGGCCCTTACATCTTGTCCCCATTGGTCGCATCATTATATCCAATCAAAATTGTCACCAGTTACATTCTAACAAAAGGAACGGAGTTTTTTTTTGTTTAGATGTGCTGATTAGGTGCATTGGCCATGTTAAATACTCCCTCATTGTACCTGAACAGGCGTTGAAGTGTGGCAACTAGAGAATTTTCACAGTAACTTCTTAGCAATGTTAATGCAAACCTACTTGTGATACTAGTTAATAAACTTTAACTAAACAAACTTTAAAAAATCTTGAATTAGCAAAAGAAATGTGTGCAGTGTAGATCATACTTCCAAGAAAGAGAGTCTTAAGAAGCAAAAATGTTATCAGTATACCTTTTCTCTTTGATGTGTACGCAAAGACATTTTTCACCAGAAGATCAGGCCTCATATTAGACAATGCTTCAACTTATCTTAGATTAGTCCCTGACAGTACACACATGAGAAAGGAAGGCATCTTCGTTGTTATGCGAACTCTTCTTGTCTGACCTAACTCGGAGACACTTGTGAGAAGAATATGAATAACATCAGAGAAGCTATTGAAGTCATTTGAGTACCAGTCGTTGCACTTAAATATAATGCACTAATTGACATTTGAGGTGCCTTGAGCTTTTTGTACCTAAGCTGTTTCTTGAAAACCATGATATGGAGGTGCGGGCATTGGACTGTGATGTAGTAAGAAGTCTCACAACACCAGGTTAAAGTCCAACAGGTTATTTGGAAACATGAGCTTTTGGCGCGCTCACCTGATGAAGGAGCAGAGCTCCAAAAGCTCATGATTTCAAATAAACTTGTTGGACTTTAACCTGGTGTTGTGAGATACTTTTGAAAATCATGAAGCTGGACAATGAACTTGAATGCATGTCTTTGCTAGCATAAGTTGACAGAGAAATGGCTGGTCAAGCTGGTTTGGTCTGGGCTTATAAGCTGCTGTGACTTGTATATGAATGAGTTTGAAAAAGTCAAATCAAATCAGTTCAAGTTGTACTCCACATCAGCTTATACACTAGAAAATATGGTACAGATTACCACTGTTTTGATGCCTCTTATGTTAGACTTGAAAGGCGGAATCGCCTAATGAAGACAGAAATTAATCATTTGCCTGAACAGGGCTGCGTAAAGAGAGAGATTATAGCCATAAGTGTGTTCTGAACTGGGTCCAATTCTTCAGTGCTCTGACGAAAGGTCATCCAGACTCAGAGCATTGGCTCTGTTCTCTCTCCCAGATGCTGTCAAACCTGCTTGAGATTCTCCAGCATTTTCTGTTTTTGTTTCAGATTCCAGCATCCGCAGTAATCTGTGAATGTCGGACGATAGGGTTGAAGAAAAACTTGTTGAAAAGAAATGGAGAGTATAGTAGAGCAAGCAGAGATGTGGATTAGGAGGGGTAGTCTCCAGTTGCACCCAAACAAACAAATTCTGGATGCTTTCACACTTCAATTAAAGGAAGAAATTGGTTTATTGCAATAACAGAAACACTTAGGAGATAAACAGTGTAATGCATTGAAATAAGTATAGAAATTTTGGCGAAATATTCATCTTTACAGAATTTCTAAAATTAGCTAAAGGAAGGGGTAAATTAGACCAGCGTGCTAAGTCCTGCTTCATGTATTCTAACAAAGGGTCAAGCTTGCAGCTTAAAAAGGTCTCCAAGGGTTTGAGTAATTAAAATTCCTAACTATTTAAAACTGTTTACTGAGACATTGAAGGAAAGGGGAGTGAAACAGTTACTCTTGGCAGTAAAGTTAATAGGAAAAATTTCACACTTAAAACCTGAAATGTGACCAATTCGCTGAAGATTATGGGAGAGACGAGGCTATTGCAGAGGTGTAAGCAAACAGATTATCCGAGTACAGGGGGAGTTTCTGCCTGCCTCCATCCTCTACGTTTTCACAGTTCTGCAGTGGAATGACCAGGGGCTCAGAACAAGGGTGAAAGTTAGGAAGGAAAAGGAAACAGCCCTGACTGGTATTTCAATGAAGGTTAAAGAGTTCAGAGCATCTTTTTAAAAACCACATCTAGGCATTTTGGCTAAGATGCAAATGAGATCAAGCACTGGAGGGGGTGCAATGCTTGCTCCTATCAGCTTGGATCATGTGGATCAAACCCAAGGCAGGAAGAGACCAGCCTTGTCTTATCAGTTTGGATCTGTAACATCTCGCAGGTTGAGACTTTGACTTGAAGTTTGATTGGATATAGCTTTTAAAAAGAGTTTTAGAATGAATGTTATTTGTAAGTACCGAAGTAACTGGGGAGGATTACAGTGAGTCTAAACTCTATTCTGTCAAAGAACTTTTGTGCATCACATTATAAGTATCCTAGGAAAAGAGTAGTATACACAAATAACATGGAAAAGTATTATTTTGATATTATTTGAAACAAATAATATTAAAAAATGTATTTTGCTTTCCTAAAGAAAACCAGGAGAGATAATAGGCGGAAGGACAGGTTTAAGACCGGAGTAGTATAGCTAGAACGTTGATGCTTGCATTTACAAGAGAAATAGGGTGGTATGAACTGCAATGCAGAGGACTGTTATCCCCTTTGAAAGAATAGGCACTGATGCCTCACACAGCACAAAAGGGAGCATTTTGGAGAGAAAAGATTCTAAAAACAGAGACAATAATGGAGTTAATTGTGATAAAGAAAATTTTTTTATAACCTATTAAACCCCGGTACCTTATTACTTTGCATGAATTTAAATGCATTTAATTATTTAAACTCGGGGAAAGTGGTACTTCTAATGCATTCGTAAAATCTGACGTTAGAGCTGGCATGTCAGTATAATCAAAAGAATTGTGAAATGAACCAGGATGTGAATGTGAGTCTGTAGGATGAAGAGCAGAATAGGAAAGTTCAAACTGATCTTCTGATGATCAGTGGATGGTTAATTCTCTTGGGGTGCTGATTTCAGTAATAAGTTTTGAGAGGAAGCAGACTGGTAAACCAGGAGTCTACCAGTTCTTTCACCATGCTCATTGTGACTTAATTTTAAGATTTTCTATTTGTTTAGTAGAAAGAAGACCAAATTCTGTCTGTAAAACCTCAGGCACTGTTTGTTTATTATGGGGGTGGGTGCAATAGCATGCTGCTGGTCCGGGAGGAGAACTTGGTCAATTTTGAAGCATTGCATTTGTTAAGTTGAGCAGTGTAGGAAATCATTTATCCATGTTGTTAAGGCTTCATACTGTCCCAAACAATAGTAAAAGAAATATCTGGAGTGGTGTTGCGTTCTATAAAAGTATCTGTGTGCGAGAAAATAAATTCAAGCCTGTCAGAAGAAAAGTAAATATGCTATTGTGGATGGGAAACAGATTGGCCATAGAACTGTATTACTGAAACAAAGGGGGCATGATTGAGGATCTCGAAACTATTATATGCGCAAGATTAGTAGCCTTGTATCAAGGGAAAAGTAGTCAATGCATGTGAGTGAATGGAAGAAAAAAGTGTTGTTTTGCTGATGAGTACAGAAAATGCCATAAGTCTACCAAAGTATTCAAAAAAGATCCAGTAGCTGAGGCAGATTTTTGTCACTGGAAAAGATTTTATGGATGGATAATATAAATTTGAGTTAAGGACATGGTTAAAGCCTTCTAAGAAGTAAATGATATAAGTTGAAATTGGGTATGAAAAATGGGAAGTTTGGAATGAGACAATGACTGTCACAGTTGGGTGGATATATGTTAGTGAGAATCAATGAACAGCTTTTAGAGGGAGGTGATGACCTAGTTGTAGGATTGCTAGATTATAAATTCAGAAACTCAGCTAGTGATCTGGGTTCGAATGGCAGATGATGGAATTTGAATTCAATAAAAAATATATGGAATCTACTGATGACCATGAAAGGTTTCGATTGTCCAGAAAACCAGCTGGTTCACTAATGTCCTATAGGGAAGGACATCTGCCGGCCTGCCTTGGTTTGGCCTGGCCTACATATGACTCCAGAACCACACCCAAACGAGTTGACTCAAGTGCCCTCAGACAACAAGGAATGGGCAATAATGCTGGCCCAGCCAGCGATACCCATGCCCCACAAATGGATTAAAAAGAAATAGCAAATGTACATGTATGTTAAATGATTTAATGTTGTTAAATGCAGGGAAGTATGCAGTGGATTATAGATGTGTCTGAATTTAATCTAACAGGAATCGTGTGGTAGCTTTTCAGCCTTTCCTAACTGTATCTTCCTCGTAACACTTCTGTACTTCTGCATGATATTAAAACAAAATTAGAGTTGCTTGGTGGTCTTGACCCCTCCCTTTGTAATCAAGACTCAGAATGTGTATTGATTTCAGTAAAAGCACCAATTAAGTTTGATTTATGTGGTAAATACTGACCTATCTTTTGTAGCTCATTGCAAATGATGACACATTTATCAACAAGGATATCCCTTTGTGTGAGCTGAACTTGAGTTACTGACAATATTGCTTGCTAAATGTAGCAATGACATTATTTGCAAATGTGATCTACGTAAACTGAGTGCAAGAATCCATTTATTGTGACTGCAGTTCCACGTGTCCAAGTATGGCTAATAATCTGCAATTACAGTGTGGCAAGTTTTCTTAACTACTTTAATGTTAACAAATTTCACAAAAAACATTCATCAAATAATAAGCAGTTTACCAAAAAAAAGGGACTCTAATAACAAGCAAATTAGCTGAGGGGGAAACACTGATACTAAAACATTGTAGTAACAAATTGCTTGTGTACCAAGGCTGTGATAGAAAACTAGCAGAAGCCTTGGCAAAGAAAATGTGGAGCTGGAAGGATAAAAGATTACAGTCCTGCAATGGAATAAATTAAGTTCTTGCTTTGTAATTTTCAGCATATGAAATGTATGGAAATTCATTTTAAACCTAGTTGCAGTGCTACAAGTATTAATGTCGGTACAGGGGATTTATATGAAGTCACTTAATCACTCGCCTGTCGATCTGTCGGTTTAGCTATGAGCTCATGAATATTGTACCAATCTTATCAGTGAGTTTTGAATCATTTCTGTCTCAAACTGCCTGTAGGATGTGTGCGTCACCCTGGCTGGCTAACTAACTAATCCTTCTTTCTGTCTCTCCTATTTCTTGTTCATTTCCTGCTCTCTAAGGTTGACTTTAGATGGTGGTGACCATGGCAGTTGGGTGCCTGCTGCTGCATTGCCATCTTTGTTTGTGTCTATTATTCTCCCTGCAGTATTTTCAATCATGTTCAGGTTGCCTGGGGCATTATTAATATTAAAATGTATGGATTCTATTGATGTCACTCAGGCCCTATGCAATTTTAACGACAGATTCCTGCAGAGTTGGAGCTGCCAGTAAAGTAGCGAGAATCCATCAGCAAATGTAACTTGTATTTACACAGTGTGTTTTTAACCTAACAAAATATCCTGAAGCACTTTGCAGGAGCGTGAGAAAACAAGGGACAGCATGGTGGCACAGTGGTTAGCATTGCTGCCTCACAGCACTAGGGACCTGGATTTGATTCCTGATTTGGGTGAGTGTTTGTGTGGCTTTTGCACGTTCTCCCCATGTCTGTGTGGGTTTCCTCCAGGTGTTCCAGTTTCCTCCAACAGTCTAAATATGTGTGGATTGGCTAAATAGCCCCTTAGTATTAGGGATAAGGCTAGGTGGGATTGTCGCTGATGCAGATTTGGTGGGCTGAATAGCCTCTTTCAGCACTGTAGGGTTCTATGATTCTAAAACATGACTATGCTTTCCATCACTTTCTCAAGGACATTTGAAGGATGGACAACAATACTGGCTTTGTCAGCAGCATTCACATCCCGTGAAATATTTTTGAGAAAAAAACAAAATGTGTACAGAAATATCAGGTCGATAGTAAAAACCTGGTCAAAGTTTGGTAGGATATAAGGAGTAATGAGAGTGAGGTGGGTGGTGTAAGAAGAGAATTCCAGAGCTTGAGGTCGAGGCAACTGAAGGCATGGACACTAGTAATGGAACGACTGAAATTGGGAATACCCAAGAGGCCAGAATTAGATGGCGTGCAGATCTCCCAGAGGGCTGTGGGGTTGGAAGAGATGAGGAGCAGTGAGGCATGTGGGATCTGAAAACAAGAGTGGGATGTTTAAAATCAAGGCATTGGATTGCTGACAACCAGTTTTTTTTTTTATTCATTCATGGAATGTGGGTGTTACTGGCTGGCCAGCATTTATTGCCCATCCCTAGTTGCCTGAGGGCATTTGGGAGTCAACCACATTGCTGTGGCTCTTGAATCACATGTTAACCAGACCAGGTAAGAATGGCAGATATCCTTCCCTAAACAAGGAGATGGGTTTTTCTGATCATCAATAATATTCAGGTTGATCAGTAAATTCCAGATCATGCTGAAGGGTCTTCCAGGCTCAGTGTTGGTTCTATTCTCTTTGTACAGATGCTGTCAGATATGCATTTTCTGATTTTGTAATTGTTAATGGCTTATTGAAGGAGGTTAATTAGGATTTTCCATTTAGCATCTAGGTTTCCACAAGGCGGCCTCGCAGTGACAGATTGAGCTTGAGGAGGTGGTGGCGGGGTGGAGGGGAGGGTAGGGTTGCAGCATTCTAGACTCACATTTGGGACCTTCTTACATGCTTGAGAACAGCAGCAGGCCTCCCCTTCCGACACCGGTTACAAAGCCAACTCAAGTGTGAAAAAATTGGATAAGTGGCACCTCCACTTTGGGAAATCACCGGTGAGTGACTGTTTCTCATTCAGTGTGGGCTTCTAACCCCGATTGTGAGTATCCATGACAACAGGATAGAGAAACCCATAGAGAAAATCTTTCCTGTTGAGTCTGTTCACGAAGATGATAATGTGGCCTGTGATTTGAAATGTTTTAGGTTTCAAGCTGGTACTATCATGGGCACTTTCCACCTCCTGGGTGCCATACACACAAAAGTGAAGACTGCAAATCCTTTTGTATTTTTTTTTTGCACATTCTCCCAATGGAGGCGGATGAATTTGGTCTCTGTTTGCCATGTTCCTTCAGAAGTACTTTACCGAAATAATTCCCTGAATGAAACTTGCTTTCAAAACATGCATTTTGTATTGAAATGCTTTTTTAAAAATCAGCAACTGGTGGCTCTCTGGGCGTCTTGCACTCATTTCTGTGGAGGCAACATGAAAGTGGTTTTCAAACCCTTCATTGAATTGCCATTATGTTTAAAGAGACCAGACACTGACCTTCTGATTTCTCTGTAAACTGGTCATGCTGCTACCCTCATGAGTCTGCCTGAGCCTTTTAAGCATTAGAGCTTGGCATATTTTTTTTCAGTGTAATGATGTAATCTGTTGGATGCTCAGTAAAAGTCAATAAATGATTCTGATTCACTCAATGTTCTGCTGGAAGCAGGCTTCTAACATACCATTTTATGTTTCATAGACATTTTTGTTACATAGACCTGTGGCATTTGGCATTGAAGTAGAAATCATAGATTCCCTACAATGCATAAAGAGGCCATTTGGCCCATCAAATCTTAGCAGACTACTCATCGTGCTATAGTCAGTCAGCCCCCTATTTATAGTCATTGCACAGTATTCAAAACCACTGACTTAAGGGGCGTTGCGGTGGCACAGTGATTGGCACTGCTGCCTCACAGTACTAGGGACCCAGGTTCGATTCCCAGCTTGGGTCACTGTGCCTGTGCGGAGTTTGCACATTCTCCCTGTATCTGTGTGGGTTTCGTCCAGGTGCTCCGATTTCCTCCCGTAGTCTGAAGATGTGCTCGTTAGGTGGATTGGTTATGATAAATTCTCCGAAAAGGTGTCAGAATGTGGCAAGTAGGGGATTTTCACAATAACTTCATTGCAGTGTTAATGTAAGCCTACTTGTGACTGATGAATAAACTTTAACTTTTTCAATGGGACTGAATATTGAGGGTGGTGTATAACAATGTGAGAGCACCTAATTTTCTGTTCACCTTTGTCTTGTGTTATTGGAACAGTTGGACCCATCCGTGAATTCTCAGGCATAATACGCATGTAAAAATATCAATGGGTATATTATGTACAGAGAATTATATTGATGCTAGATTTTGGTATTGTGACAGTGGTTCCAACATTGCAATTTCCTCCTCTACCACCAGTCTAGTTTTCCTAAAGTTTAGTTCTGCTTATTAAATCAGAAAAATACTGTGTGTGTCTTGCCGTTGTGTAGTTAGAATTTCTGAACGTGCTAACGTTGAATGGTACTGAAGAAAATAAAAGTGAGTTTCTTACAATTGAAAACTGTTAAACTAAAAGGCCAATTACAGGCAGAACTTGACTTCACAACTTTTGAGTCACAATGAATGGCACATTTATAAAGTGACACTCTGTTTCGACTTTACAATGCTAGTTTTGACTTTATGATGCTATGCCAGCGAACAGTTGGTCTTTACTTAGTGTACTGTTCCTTCATGCTCACCCTTCACAACCTCAGGAAGGGTAACTTGCTTCTCAGATAATAGTATGGAAGTGTCTTTGAAAATGTAGGTATGAGTACACCATGAGAAATACACTATTCCAAAACAATTATACTGAAGCATGATCTCTCGAACTCTTCACTATTCAGTGAAAATACTGTATTGCACTTTGGTTCAGAAGAAATAAATCCCATTTTTTTGTAACATTGTTCCCTTCGGGAAAAACCATTTCAATTGCAACATTTCAACTTGCAACCGGAACCAATTGTGCTACAAGTCGAGTACTGGCTGTAACGCGGGCAATGGAAATTTGCATTTAAAATAATAATGAAAACTGAAAACAAGACCAATTTTCAGATCCGCATCTTGCTGGCACACATTCAGTTTGGATCTGATGAGTTGCCTAGTTACAATATTTACACTGAACTTCCCGATAGTATGAGAATATCTTTTTGAATACACGTCCTTGCATTCAAACTCTGGGGAAGAAAGCAAGGTTGTACAGTGGATGAACCCGAGTTCCCCGTGACAAGTCATGCTGTCACGACGTGTTATTCCCAAAGGTCAGATTTTATTTGATGTCAGTGTACAAAAATGGTCAATTATTTTGATGGATGTTTCTTGCAATCATTTCTTCCTGGCTGAGGCTTGAATATTTAATGTTTATTTACATTATCTGCAGTGTACACAAAGAAAAGAACAGATTTATATTTATGTGACAGTATTCATATGAGCACACTTGCAGTGCCAGGAGAAACTTATTTTTTATTCATTTGTGGGACTTGGGCTTTGCTCAGTAGCCAGTATTTATTATCCATCCTTAGTTGCCCTTGAAATTGAATGGCTTGCAAAGCCATTTCAGAGGGCAATTGAGAATTGACCACATTTCTGTGGGTCTAAAGTCATATGTAGGCCAGACCAGGTAAGGATGGTAGATTTCTTTCACGAAAGGATGTCAGTGAACCAGATGGGTTTTCCTGACAATTGTTTCATGATCGTCAATAATTTTTTAATTCCAGATTTTTTTTTATAAAATTGAATTCACATTCATCATCTGCCATGTTGAGATGTGAGCCTTGGACCCCAGAACATTAGCTGAGTTCCTGGATGAATAGTGTAGAGGTAATACCATTGGGCCATCTCCTCAAGTATTGTACAGAATCATTCGTCCAACTTTCCAGTGAAGATTGGATGAGACTGGATAAATTTCAGAGGTTTGCTATACTAAGATAAGGGATGGTGCAATATTGTGTCAGGATTCAAGACCATGTTAAAATGGTGGGCGGAGCCTGGTTTCTGAAGCTCTGCCCCATTTCCAGATTCAGTTTTTGCCAGCAGGAGGTTGAAGTGTGAATTTCTTTTTATTCATTCATGAGACATGGGAGTCGTTTGGTTGGCCAGCATTCATTGTCCATTCCTAGCTGTCTGAGGGCAGTTGAGAGTCAGCCACATTGCTGTGGTTCTGGAGTCACATGTAGGCCAGACCAGATAAGGACAGCAGATTTCCTTCCCTAGAGGACATGAGTGAACTGTTGTGTTTTTCTGACAATGGTTTCATGGTCATCAGTAGATTCTTTATTCCAGATATTACAGGCAGGAAACCTGAATTTGGTAATACGAAATTAGTGCTGATTTCAAACGGGCCCCATTTTTGCTGTTCCAAAGGCTTCAACTTGGAATGCGTGAGTCATGAATTTATGGAAGAGATGTAAACACTTGTGAAGGGTGAATAAGATTTTTCAATTGCCAGCCCCATTAAAGAAGAAAAATATTAGGCTGCAGCTGTCAGTAGAGTAAGAAAGAAGACATCAAATGCAAAAATGTGTTGATTGATAGGACATCTGGTATAGTGTAGGAAGAACGGTAGCCACCTGGTTCCTGCAATTTCAGTAGCTTCACTGTTGTTATTTACAGCTGAGCCATTATTAATGCTTGGCTGCATTTCAAATGCTCCAAAACCATTTGAGCTCACATTTTCATCACCATTTTAAGTGGCTATTAAATAATTGGCTTTAATACAAATCATGAATAGAAATTTGTTCATTTTTACAACAGATTGAGGGACTGACAAGACAGTGATGTGGTGGCATTTTCATCAGTCTAGTAAGCCAGAGAAACAAGCTAATGCCACGGGACACAGGTTCAAATTATCACCATGATGGTGGAATTTAAATTCAATTAATAAAGTAAAAAAATCTAGAATTGAAAACTAGTCAAAAACTGACTATGAAATGACTATTGATTATCATTGAAAACCCATCAGACACTGAAGAACCTAGTTTGGTCATGATAACATGCTGGTTAGCTTAATGTCTTGAGTCCTGGAGGGAGAATGTCTGTCATAAGATATCTCCTAAGGTATCTCATGTTGTATGGTGTCCTTGTGTCACTGTCTTCATGGGGAAAGAGACAAAGATAGAAAATGGGAAAGTGAAATGAAGCAGAATGTTATTTGTTTATGATCGGCAGATTGGAATTTCAAAGTCCAAACCAATGTTTGGATCTATAAATCTGAATTAATTGTATTTTACAATCGCAAGGATTCATTTTCTAATTGGTTAATGCCTTACATTTAGGTGTATTTTGACAGTCAGTTAACGACAGAGTAACGTGACTGCTTCTATATAAAAATGTTTATTCTGCAATCCATGTCACAACATACTGTTGAGAGTGCTACTGTACGTTGTGTAGTCCTGTTACGACGACAATACCCATTTGCACTGATGCGCCAGTAGGTGGTGTGTAGGTGGCTCTGGTTGGCAACACATTTCAGATGTTTCGCTGCTGCAGTGAATTCAATTTGAGCAATGTTAAGACCATGATTTGAAGCACTATTAGGGTACTGGCTTTAATGCTGTGGAACTGAGATCCACTGCCAAGGTAAGTTAAAATTAAACTTGATAACTGCGTTGCCAGTTTGCCTAAGCTAGGGATTAGTACTCTATTCAGACTTGTTTTTAGCTGGCAATATAAGACTGGAATTCAAACTGGCATTCTCATTTTATAGCGTTTACACCTGCAGAAGGTTCAGTGCTGTGTTGAATGCGTAATGTGATAAATTGACAATGTTTGGCACCTGTCACTCAACATTAAGTGTCTGTGCACATGAGTTGTGGCACTTATAGTTTATCCCTCGTGAGAGTCCATGTCTGTGTAGTGGTGTTTAATTTAGGTTGGCAGTAACTTGAGAAATGTCTGAGAGCACATTATCCTGCGCTTTGAAAACTGTTTACACAAGTACCACAATCTGGAATACATGAATATGATTGCATCTCTGGAGTGAATGATCCCTTTATGCTCTGTATGTTATTTTGTATATAAAAAGACTTGCATAATGTTAGAGCGGAATATGCAATAGAACAAGGTTTTCGTTCATAAATCTTAAGAGTTAATATTAATCCCATCCATTTTGTTTCGGAATTCTAAATTTTGATGTCACTGAGGCCTCATTTCAGCATTCATGAATGCCACATCAGTTTGTGATTCATCTGGCAAAGATCACAAATAAATCAGCTGGGTGAGAGCTAATTTGATCTTTTTTCCTCATCTCTCTAAAATATTCCTAAGCAGTTATTTGTGGTCAGAAAATTGTTACGACAGGGTGTTGTCTGATCATTCAGAGAATTTTCAGGCTATTGTCGAGGACATTACAGGTTCTAACATTCGCTCCTCCAAGATGACTTAACAAGTCATGAGACTGTGTTTTCAAATGCAAAAAGGATAAAGCACCAGTTGTCTCTCATCACCAGGATAGGAAACCCGAAGCTTAATATGTCTGTGGACGTTGGAGCTTAACAAAATAGCCATTACCTGGCAATTATCTTCAGCCTCATGTTACTGAGGCAGTTTTTTTACAATGTTACTAATTGCAAATGTCAGTATTGAAATGATAATGACGCAGCAAAATGCTACTTCAGTGACTACAAATATAGATGTCCTGTCAAATTGAACAGGGCCAGGTGAACTATTCTTTCTTCTTCATGTAGTGGGAAAAAGTGACCTGTTGCTGGGTAGGTAAAGCAATGATGTGGAAATGCTGCCATTGGACTGGGGTAAACACAGCAAGAAGTCTTACAATATCAGGTTAAAGCCCAACAGATTTATTTGATAGCAAATGCCACTGACGAAGGGAAAAGCCCCGAAAGATAGTGGCATTTGCTATCAAATAAATCTGTTGGAGTTTAATCTGGTGTTGTGAGATTTACTGGGTAAAGCAATACAGGCGGCCATTGGGGCAGGGGCATTGAAGTTGGTGCATGGGGTGTGGAAGGGGGTGGTTGGTTGCAATCGCATGGAGGTCAGAATTGGGTCTCCGATGGTGGGGAGGGAGAGTAGATGGAGCAAAGCAGTGTGTCGCAGGAGCAGTGTGGGGGGGGGGGTATGATCAGGTGGAGGTTACCTTGAGAGCTGAGAGAAGCTTGTGTGCCCTTCTTGGCCCACAGTGAACAAGTCTGAAAGGCACTGACCAGATTCTAAAGCGAATCATCCTTTCATTGCCTTTCTCTACTATTTCTTGACACCTGAGACTACTCCACACTCGTAGGGCAGTGTTGAATATTAAAGATGTTTTTAATTGCAATTGGGGATTCTGATTTAAGACCATAATAAAGCATGCTATAGAGCCTCTTGAGCCAGATTCACCATTCAGTAAGATCATGTTGAGCTTTGAATCAAACACACTTCCTATCCTATCCCCATATGGCTTAAAAGCTGTAATGGTCCTGGGATTCCAAAAATATAGAATCCTAAAGAATTGCTACCCTGATTGACGCAATTGTAAATGCATGAATAGCGTTCTTTTTTGTTTGTCTCACCCCATGTGCTAGTAGAGGGGCTGGGTGTTAATGTCAAGACCAAAAAAACATTTCAGAGGAGGGTGTATGGAGCTGTTGATTTTTTAACATTTGAAGCTCACTTTGAATCAAACTGGCCAAAAGTATCCTTTCTGAAATATTTTTAGGATCTAAAGATATAGCCAATTTTGATTGAATTCTTTGTGTTGAACTATGTTTATGATCTCCTTGGGTCTTTATTTTGTTCCAAATTCCAGAAGTGGCATTTTATGGTGCAATGGTTAGCACTGCTGTCTCACAGGAACCCAGGATAGCACAGTGGTTAGCACTACTGCCTCACAGCACCAGGGACTAGGGCAACATGATGGCACAGTGGTTATCTCTACTGCCTCAGCGCTAGAGACCCAGGTTCAATTCTGGCTTTGGGCCACTATCTGTGTGGAGTTTGCAATTCTCCCCTGTGCCTACATGGGTTTCCTCTGTGTGCTCAGGTTTTTTTTCAGAGTCCAAAGATGTGCAGGCTAGGTGGATTGATCCTTTAGTGTCCCATGATGTAGGAGGATTTACCAGGGAAAATACCTATATTATGCGGTAGGGCTTGATTATGCATTGCTAGAGACTTGATGAACTTCCTTCTGCACTGTTGCACATGTCCTGAAGGAGCCACGCTTGGAAATCAGATTACCCTTTTTGCACATGCAAAGAAACTGCCCGTTTGCTTTGCTGTATACAGTATCTGGTATCAACTTGGCTCAGTTAGTCTCATTTCTGAGCTCCTACTCAAGGTTATTCAGCCCGTTTTGTGACCTTGGCGCACAAAAGTTGACACTTCATTGTATTACTTTGCAGATCATAAGCTGTGTTGAACTAAAGAGGATGCACTGCAAACAAAAATCCTTGTTTGCAAATTAATTGGCATCTTAAGGACATATATTCAGTATGTTCCCTGTCAGATGCCTGCGTCTAATGGGCAAACCTTTTTGATACGTCTGATGCTATTTTGCAACACTGTCTTACACCCAAATGACAAAAGTGTATTCCCGATTTGGATATTTGACTTTCAAGCACAAATCGTATTCGCATGTGAAACATTCTTTGCTTAATTTGCAGCAGCTAAATTATTTTGGTCAGACGGGATGCGGGGAGGGGGGAACTTCAGCAACTGTTTCTGTATGTTTGTCATTTGAAGTTGATTTTTGTCTGGGAGTGTTTCATTTTGTTCCCTGCATGATCCCTGCATTGTTCATTTTCACTCGGTTGTAAATGATTGAATGCACGTGGCATCACAAAAAACAAACGCTTTAAACCGTGAGCGTCGCACTATAGAAAAATCAGCCATCAGCATAAAAATGGCTTACAGGGAAGTTTTGGCAGGAAGGTATTAACGTGAATGTACTTTTAACACAGCCACAGTTCTCTACGGCAAATTGAAATGCTACAGCACTGATATCCTTCTTAGAGTGCACTGCTGTTGGTGTCAAATACTTGGTCAGTTCCTGGTGGCCTCTCAAATGGCATTTCCTGAGGAGTTTGGCTGAATAAAGGAGCCATGGTTCTCTGTTGAAGCTTTGTATTGAAACGATTGGCTTGTTCTGCCAGAAAGCCAGATGAGCCGTGCAACAGATCAGATAAATGCAACTGGAGGCATATTTTGCACAATTGTATTTCTGCTGCTGCAAAAAAAGTTAATGTTGTACTAATTCTTTTGTGGTATTTGTGCGGCATTCCATAACATGAATATGTAACGGAGAACAATTTGCAGCAGGAATGCGGTTACACGAGTCGGGCCCCTTTAACATTGTTTCTCTCCAAATTACCCTTTGGAATTTCTACTGCTGTTCAAGGTCAGGCTAATTGAGCCAACATGTCCTGAAGGAGCCACGCTTGGAAATCAGATTACCCTTTTTGCACATGCAAAGAAACTGCCCATTTGCTTTGCTGTATACAGTATCTGGTATCCACTTGGCTCAGTTAGTCTCGTTTCTGAGCTCCTACTCAAGGTTATTCAGCCCGTTTTGTGACCTTGGCGCACAAAAGTTGACACTTCATTGTATTACTTTGCAGATCATAAGCTGTGTTGAACTAAAGGGGATGCCTCTCTGCCTTGGCATGAAAAATCCCTTGGTTGCTTGATTGATGTGGCCACTTGTTACAATTTTGCTAACAGATATTTTGGCAAGGCCAGTAAAAGGCAGTAAAACAACAGTCTTAACACTTGGCAATTCCAGTTTCTCAAGCTTTTGAACAAAGAATTCAGGTCAGCGAGGATTGCTCCAGTATTACAACCTAATCCCTTTGATTCACACTCCCTTTCAGCCCTGCTCCACATTGAGAACACGAGCAAAGTCTTTAGTTTTGGAGTGGGACCTGATAAATGGGACTCTTGACCTCACAGTGGACAGCCGTCACCAATGGTTTTCACCGAATTAATCAATTACTGGCCAGAGAACTTGCATGCCACCTGATTTAAGGATGGCATGCAGACTCCATCAGGCCCCACTCTGGTGCCATGCGATTGCATCTAGGCCACTGGTTCTCTTCCCAATGTTGTAGGGAACCACAGGCCTACTGGGAAACTCCAGTAGCTGCTTGCAGGACAACTGTCCCGCTATCCCTGATCCCACCTCTGGGGAAAATGGCCCACAGTGTGGGAGCATTCATTGACAAACTGATGTGCTTGCTGTGGCAGTGCAGCGTTTTGGTCTTGCCCACTTCATTTTACTTGCCAAAATTCTGGATGCCCCAGTTTCCCCCTGCAGCCCAAAGCTGGGAGGCACAGTGGTGCAGTGGTTAGCACTGCTGCCTCTCAGTATTTGGGACCTGGGTGTGATATTGGGCTTGAGTCACTGTCTGTATGGAGTTTGCACGTTCTCCCCATTTCTATATGGGTTTCCTCCACGCGCTTTCGTTTCCTCCCTTGGTCCAAAGCTGTGCAGATTAGGTGGATTGGCCATGCTAAATTGCCCCTTAGTTTCAGGGGGACTAGCTACGGAAAATGCATGAGGTTTTAGGGATACAGTTGGGTGGGATTGTTGTCAATGTGGTCTCAATGATTGTTGTCAAATGGCCACTTTCTGTACTGTAGGGATTCAATGATTCTACTCTGTGACTCTATTGCTATAGTGTGAAGAAGGACTGGGGGGGGAACAATACAGAATACCGTCTTCAGTGTGACTTTGTTGTGGAAGACATTTTTTAGGTGTGGTCAGCGTGAGCCAGAACAGTTTTGAACCACTCTATGATTTGCTTATGCTTTCATTTATGTCTCTGCATTAAATTTCCTCCCTGCCACTGAACTCGAGGGAGCACCTGCCTCTTCCCCAATGTTGCTTTGGTGCCTTGAAGTTGCACTGGTTTTAACTGAGCTTTACAGGTGATTTTTTTTTTCCCCTCAGTAGATGTTGGGCTGCTCAGGGAGAGCAGCACGTTGAGAATGAGGAGATGTTTATGAACCAATGCAGAAGAAACCGAGAGGTGTTTGAAAATGATGAGCTGAGATAAAAACAGGAGCTTGAGAGAAGCAGAATGGGATGCTCTTGGCACAATACGCTGATGGGAAAAATAAACCAGAACCAAAGTGTCTTTCTACGTATTTGAATTTTTGTCCTTTACAAATACTCATATTCTGTTGTGTCAGCTGTAGTCACACCCTACAATATTAATGACAGATGCGCAAAGACACTTGAATGGAATTTTGCTGTCCGTTGTTTTAATTTAGTGTGTGTTTTAAAATGATGATTTGCTGTTCTGAAGCTATAATACATAAACATGACTGAAGTAAATAGTCCACTGAATTTTTTTTTCTCTTCGTGATGTAACATGACTGGATTCCTGAGTTCTTCCTTGAATAAACATGTATAGCTGAGTTTATTTATTAGTGTCATAAGTAGGTTTGTATTGACACTGCAACAAAGTTACTGTGAAAATCACCTAGTCATCGTACTTTGACACCTGTTTGGGCACACTGAGGGAGAATTTAGCACAGCTGATGCACCAAACCAGCGCATCTTTCAGATTGAGAGGAAACTGGAGCACTCAGAGGAAACCCATGCAGACAAGGAGAATGTGCAGGTTCTGCACAGATAATGACCCAAATTGGGAATCAAACCCAGGTTCCTGCTGCTGTGAGGCAGCAGTGCTAATCACTGTGCCGACTGTACGCACCCCATATGGCACATGCATGGTTCCCCAAAATTATAAAAGTTAGCCTACTTGTGACACTAATGCATAAACTTAGTCTTAAATTGCCTATGTTGCTCACATCCCACAAAGAAATAAAAAAAGGATGTTGCTTGCATGGTGGAAAAATTTCCAGTGCCATGGTCTACCTGATTTTGCTTAGTTTTGAAAACTCCTCTTCATGTGTTTACCCAAATCAATGAAAACAGTTTGTAAAGTATGAAATCAAATCTAAATTATACAATCCTGAGTAGGAAATGTATTGCCAGCCCTTCGCAGTCGCTGGATCAAAATCCTTCCCTAATGAACATCAGTGATCCTGATGGGTTTTTTCGACGATCGACAATGGTTTCATGGTCATCAACAGATCCTTAATTCTGGATTTTTTTTTTTATTGAATTCAAATTCCACCATCTGCCATAGTGGGATTTGAACCCAGGTCCCTAGTATATTAGCTGACTTTCTGGTTTAATAGTCTAGTGATAACATCTCTAGGCCATTGCCTCCTCTGAACGATGGAAACATGGCTATATTTTGTGTGTGTGTGTTTGGGGGGAGGGGGGGGTTGTGGTTGTGTTGGAGCTGGAGTGACAATTAATCAAAACTGGCTCAATTTGGAACAGTTGTGGATTAAAATTCTGTGAGGAGTCAATCCCTAAAAGGTTGAGTATTAATTGGATTGAATGAGCCTTTAATTAACTTAGCTGTGGTCGAAATAATAGTGTTCTGAATGCCTCTTTCCCACTGAGCTTGTCGATTCTTATATTTTAATTCCTTGTGTTATTTCAGCCTTGCATTGCTATAATTCTTCAGAAAGTTGCTTTTCATTATATTTGGAAGGTTCAAATGTGGCTCAGTCTGAAAGCAATAATTGAAAACTTTTTGATTTATTATTGTCACTTGTATTGGTGTACAGTGAAAAGTTTTTTTCTTTCTTCCACGCTATACAGACGAAGCATACCATTCATTGAGAAGGAAGTGAGAGAGTGCAGAATGTAGTGTCACAGTCATAGCTAGGGTATAGAGAGAGATCAATTTAATGTGAGATAAATCCATTCAAAAGTTTGGTAGCAGGGAAGAAGCTTTTGGTACATAGACTCAGACTTTTGCATCTTTTTCCCAATGGAAGAAGATGACAGAGAGTATGTCTGGGTGCGTGGGCTCCTTGGTTTATGTTGGCTCCTCTGCTGAGGCAGTGGGAAGTATAGGTGGAGTCAGTGGATGGGAGGATGGTTTGCATGATGAACTGGGCTTTATTGTAGTTTCTTGCAGTCTTGGCAGAACTGGAGCCGTACTAAGCTGTGAGCTTAGTATGTAAGCAACCAGAAAGGATGCTTTGTATGATGCATCTATAAAGTTGATGAGAGTCATATCGGACATACCAAGTTTCCTTAGTCTCCAGAGAAGGTAGAGGCATTGATGAACTTTCTTGACTATGGTGGCAGCATGGCGGGGCCAGGAGAGATTAGGTGTCCAGATCACCACCAAAAACGTGAAGCTCTTGATCATTTCTACTTCATCCCCATTGATGTAGACAGGAGCATGTTCTGTACTAATGCTTCCTGAAGTCAGTGACTACCTCCTTCATTCTGTTGACGTTGAGGGAGAGATTATTATTGCTGCAGCAGTTCACCAGGTTCTCTATCTCATTCCTGTATTTCGTCTCGTCATTGCTTGAGATACGACTCACTACGGTAGTGTTATCAGCAAATTTGAAAATTGAATTGGAGGGGAATTTGGCCACACAGTCATAAGTGTGTAAGAGTATAGTCAGGGACTGAGGACACAGCCTTATGGGGCACCGGTGTTGAGGATGATCATGGAGCAATCCTTACTGATTGCTGTCTGCGGGTTAGAAAGTTCAACGTTCAGTCGCGGAGGGAGGAGCTGTCTTCTTCACAACAATCGTACTCTCTCAAGAGTATATCAAATTGGAGAGATCGGAACAGTTTTCCCAGAATAATTGATTTGCATAACATTCCCAGCTGCCTTGGAAGTGAAGATTAATTGGATTGTTAACTGTTGGGCAAATTCAAGCTTCTCAAATTTGTACCTGTTTTCATTGCGCCCTTTCAAAAAGAAATATTACTTTGCATAAAAACACAAGAGGTTCTTCCAGCTGAAAGTATTTTAATTTCTGAGACCTCTATTTCTCATGAAAATAATTATTTGACAGCATTGAGGATTTCTTACATTTTCAAGGGCTTTTATCTGTTTACAAGGCTTTATGTTCTAGCAACAGTTTAACTTGTCTGATTAAATGAAAAAGAAATGGCAATTAAACTGAGAGACAAATATTCAGATGCTTGTGATATAATTGTGAAAATTGGCTTCCTTGTTTATTTTTTTTTGATAATAAATATCACTTCTCTCATATCCCTAATGAACCCAGTACACAGACACATCCCTGCTCAGTGACTCTCTTCGGTCATGGAATCGTGTATTATTACCACATCGAATCTGATCAAGTATGCGCACTGTTAGTGAGCCAATTAGGCTAATTCCATGTCCTACAAACCTTACACTTTAATATTTTTAACAAGTAACGGCTTAATTCCCTTTCTGAACAATTTATAGACTCCACCTTCGAACACAGTTTGAGAATTCCATATTTCAATCGCACTTGCTTTGTGGGCTGCGTTTTAAAATTCTTTTTATGATTATACTCAATTTGTACTCTCTCGCTTCGAATCTGTGGAAGCAATCTGTCACCATTTATCTTATCACCAAACCAATCCTCAACTATCTTAATTCTTGTGAAAAAATGTCTCTTTGGAACTTTACCCTAATATTCTCTGATAACCTTTGTAGTGCTTAAAGCTTTTCCATTGTCTTTAGATCCTTCCTATATGAAATATAGAACCATTGAATTGCTACAGTATAGGAGGAAACCATTTGGTCCATTGAGTCTGCATCTATCCTCTGAAAACACATCCCATAATCCCCCCACCTCATCATTGCAAATCCCCCTGCACCCACAATAGCTAATCCACCTTACTTGCACATCTTTGGACATGAAGGTGCAATTTACCATGGACAATCCACCTAACCTGTACATATTTCGACTGTGGAAGGAAACTGGAGCACCTGGAGGAAACCCACACAGGCACGAGGAGATCGCGCAAACTCTACATACAATCACCCAAGGCTGGAATTGAACCCATATCCCTGGCGCTGTGAGGCAACAGTTCTCTGTGCTATCCATTGTGCTCTTGATAATAACAGTAGTAAAATTTGATGTTGGGAAATTGTAGCAGATACAGGATTAGCTGTCCCCATCTTTTATTATTATAATGAATTCTTAACATAAAGGTATACAAACACAGGAGCAAGTTCAATCGGAACAATGAGTGATCATTAGTGTCCAATAGTGCTCTTCACGCTAATCCGCAGAATAAAAATGGATAGTGGAGAAGTTCAGGGTAAAATCCAGTTATACGTTTTGATCCTTTGCCAAATGAGGGACGAATTCAGTTTTCCCAAGTTGCACAATCAAATCGAGATCAACTTAATGTAACTTAATCCTAATACATTACAATAATCAATAAACTTTTGTTTTCTCCTCCCTTTTTCCCCCATCCTCAACTCCCAATCTGCAAATAACAACATGTACAGAAATATTCCAGCCAACAAAAAGAGTCCAGATGACAATCCCCTTCATCAGGGAACAACGCACATGTGCAGATCTCTATACCTGGCTATGCCATTCTGCACCCACTTCATTCCAGGTTAGTTGGGCAGTATTGAAATGAAGGAGAGGCAAGGTTGTGAAGTATTGCTACAGCAATCAGAGGGTGAATAGTACAAGCCTGTTCGTTGTGGCTGGTGGTACAAATTCAGCTCCAGATTTAAATGCAGAGATAGCGAAGAGGAAGGAGGATCTTGTTACAGAGAATAGGTAGGAATATGAGCCAGGCGTGTGTGGTGCTGGTTTATCTTTCAAACTTTCAGTGCAGGTTAGTTCCAAACTGCGTGTTCTTAAGTTCTGCACGTGTACGTTGTTTCCTGATGAAGGGGATTGACCATGCTTTGCAAGATGGTATTTGGGCTCTTTTTGTTGGCTGGAATACTTCTGTACATGTTACTTGCAAGTTGGGAATTGGGGATAGGGGAAAAGAGTAGGAGAAATCAAAAGTTCATTTATTATTTGATTATTATAATGTATTAGGAATAAGTTGATTTTTTTCCTACCTGCTAACTGTGAGTGTAATACTACATTTGCACTCTCTTGTTTCCTACTCTACGAATGGTATGTTTTGTCTGTATAGTGCACAAGAAACAATATTTTTCACTGTATGTAAATACATGTGACAATAAATCAAATAGTGAAAAAATCATTTCTTATGTGCTGTACAGACAAAGCATACTGTACATTGAGAAGAAAAGGAGAGGGTGCAGAATGTCATAGCCAGAATATAGAGAAAGTCCAACTTAATATATGGTAGGTCCATTCAAAAATAAGGTGACAACAGGGAAGAAGCTGTTCTTTATTCGGTTGCACGTGACCTCAAACTTAAACTATTTAGTGTCATGAGTAGGCTGACATTAACACTGCAAATGACATCACTGTGAAAATCTCCTAGTTGTTACGCTCCGCGGCCTGTTCGGGTGCACTGAAGGAGAATATGGCACGGCCGATGCACCTAACCAGCACATCTTCCGGATTGTGGGAGGAAACTGGAGCACCCGGAGAAAACCCCGGCAGACATGGGGAGAATGTGCAGACTCCATGCAGACAGTAACCCAAGCTGGGAATTGGGCCTGGGTCTCTGGCGCTGTGAGGCAGCAGAGCTAACCACCATGCAGCCCCATGCACTCAATGCACTGAGTATTTGGAAGTAGAAATTGAGTTAAGGAAATAGAAATCTTTATTCACAATGAAATAATAACAGCTTGATTGCACAATGATGCATAGACATGCATTACATAAAGTTTCAGATATATAGCCTTTGCATATGTTTACTCACAGCTTCAGTGACAGTCAAGTTTTAAACAGTTGGCTTTGGAGATATTCCTCTGGTAAAAGGTTTTGTAAAATACAGTACACCAGTAGCGCAGGCTGTCTCTTCGTCTCCCCCGACAAATGGCAATTTTACATTCGATGAGGGGTGAAATCATTTACTTGTGTGCAATTGGTGTTTGTGCTGTGTGTGTAAAAAGTTGGTTTGAGAGACTTGGTGGGGCTACATGTCCCCTTTTAATTAAAACAAAACCAAGTTGCTTTTATTTCGCCCCTGTAACAAGAAAAAAAAATTTCGAGGCCCTTCAACACTATTACATAAATCAATATTTAGTTGTCCAATAGTTTTCAAATGTCTATTAAGTAGCTGCATGATACATAGCAGAAGGCTTCTTTGATATTTGATTTCAATTTTAAAATAGCATCTTGAAGCAAGGAAATGTATCACAGCTGACAAGTCGAAATGAGTGATGAGCAAATGCATTCAGTTGACTAAAATTACTCTGGCCCAGTTGCCACCTCTTGTGGCCAGCCTGTTTGTCATGGTGTTAAAATTGTGCCGAATATCTGGAGCAGGATTTTCCCTTTCAGCTTCAAGACCCCAACTGTGGATGTCAGATATTGTCAGAAGCCCACAATAATGCTGGAATTTTGTTTAAGCATCCAAGAGTTTTGCCTACTGGCTGGAGAGGTCTGTGCTGTCTCCGTGGGGAAGTCAGCCAAAGCATGAGCCAACCTAACATACAAACCAGTCTCGGGCAATGGGAAGCCCAGCAGTAGACAATTCCCCCTGGAATCAAGACCTGGGCGAGGAGGGTGGGAGGGGTAGAGTTTCACTTACCAGGACCTGTCAGCTAATCGGAGGCTTCATGATGCTGCTGGAAGGACAGGCGCCAGAGTCCAAGGTCTTGGAGTGACCCAGGCCTTAGTTAAGTAATGTAGGGAGGAGGAGTGTTTTTTGGGGGAAGGACAGGGGCTACGGAGAGGTTTGTAGGGGTGTGGGGCTGTTGGTAGAGGGGATGCAGTGTGTTCAGGTGGTGGCTCTGGATGAGTGAATGTATTTGATTGAGGGACCTCTCTGTTAATTTATTTTATTTATTTGTTTTGAATCCAGGTTAAAATAAAAATGGTTTATTAAGGGGATTGGTGTCTTTTTTGGAAAACCACTTTGGCTAATTAATCAGCTCTGACAAAGGGTCACTCAGATTCAATGTTGGCTCTGTTTTCTCCCCAGAACACTGCATTTGCCTGACAAAGACACGGAGTGTCGAAAGCTCGCAAATTTACTATCAAATAAATCGGTTGGATTTAAAATTGGTGTTGCTAAATTCTTACTGAGTTCTTACTCTCCCCAGACTGTCAGACCTGAGATTTTCCAGCATTTTCTATTTTTATTTCTCTTGGTTAATGAGACTTCCCATTTGGCTTTCAGTTTTGGACAGACTAATTTATCATCCCCGAACTTTAAATTGTAGCTCTCCTGATGGCCCTTTTGATTTTTTTTTTGTTTGTAGTGCTTTTTGAGAGCAGTGATTCACACCAGAGCCAGCATCTATCACTTATACCTTCGCACTCGTTTTCCAAATGCCTGCATTGAGAGAGGGGAACTGCTGTACGCTGTTATATTTCATTTCATAGCACACAAATACAATAGGTTTTTTTTGTGCAGATCAAATCATGCTCTGATGATTCAGATAATCTGAAAATGGCTGAAGAAGCTGATACAACTGGCAGCATTGAGACCCTGCTCAATTTCTTCTGATTCCAGCTCAGATAATCAGGCTAACATGAAAATCTGGCCCATTGCTGGGTGGGTAAACCCAGTCACAAGGGGCTGTACCTGGGAAATCTTGTGGACAGCCTTTGTCAGTTAGGAGGTGGCAGGAATCAGGATATTTGATTCAGTGATTTAACCTCTTGAGCCAATTCCCACCATAATGTAAGATCAAAACTGTAATGATCTGTGACGGTAGTGTCTGAATTCTGTTGGGAATCATGAGTTTTGACAAAAGAAGTGTGGTTTGCGCACCTAAATTTAAAGTAATGCATTAGGTTTATTGGAAGGGACATCCTCTGCACAGAAAATGAAAATAAACAGCAGCCTGTGAAAGACCCCAATGATATCACAATCAAGTCATATGATCAGCTCTTAAAGCAATCATGCAACCACTAAAATATACGTGACCAAACACTGAGTGCTGAATTTTTGCAATAGCAGAGGGAAATGGGAGCTAGGATTGTTTGGGCTCTCAAATCCTGGAGGACAGGGTGGAGTGAGGCTGAATGGTGAAAAGCATTTAAAGAGTAATAGAAATAGACCATGGAAGTAGACCATTTGGCCCAACTTGTCCATGCCGATCAGATTTCCGACACTGAACTGGCCACATTTGTCTGCGTTTGGCTATAATCCTCTAAACCTTTCCTATCCATGTCCAAGTGTCTTTAAATGTTGTAATTGTATCTACCTCCATCACCTCCCTTGCCAATTCATTCCACGATGTAGAGATGCTGGCGTTGGATTGGGGTAAACACCTGACGAAGAGCACAGCCTCGAAAGCTTGTGAGTTTAATATCAAATAAATCGGTTTAAACCTGGTGTTGTCAGACTTCTTACTGAATTCATTGCATACACACACTACCCTCTGGCCCCTTTTAAAATCTTTCCTCCCTCACTTTAAACTTAGCTTTGGGCTCCCCTACCTTTTTGAAATTTTGACCTGGGTGTCCTCTTAATTGGCATGGACCTGAATTTCCTGCCCAAAGAAGGGTGGAGCATGGGCTCCAGTTGCTGGGGATCATTTGGGGAAACCCATGCAGAAATGTAAAATTTAAACCATGCTCCTAATTGCGTTGTGGAAGCTTGATTTTAAATGTGTTCGTTAAATATGATGCCTCTCCGCGCATATGCCACTAAACTGTCTTCTGTAAAAACTGGTGAGGTTGTTGCTGCGTAATTCCATTTTTATTAACCCTCCAGCCAGTAGGAGAGGGCTAATATTGAGCTGTACGTACACGTGTGCAATACACAATTCAGTATTTCGAAACAACTGCTAGATGTTTGCTGGTAATCCAGTGATGTGATTGGGATTTTGGTGAAATATAATGATGGTCATGTGAAATCACGTCTGCTTCTGTAAGTGCCCGGCAGCAAAATTAAAGACTCTATCCATCTAAATTTGGAGCAAATGTTTCAAGTTGCAACAAGGCCTCTTAGTGCTTTGCAAAATCGCTACTGTGGCATTTGCCTATACCACAGAGACAACATAATTCGGACTAGGAGAGTCAACCTAATGCACAGCTAACATTTACAGTCAGAATCTCTGTTAAAGTAAGAGCCTTGTCATAGTAAAGTAAAATAGTATGAGGTCTAAACTAACTGAAAAAGTAAACATTGGTTGTGATTTCATTTGCAGTCACCTATTAATGTTTGGTATTTCCCAAAGCATGAGTCTCCCATTAGCCAGTAGCAGCTTCAGCATAAACCGGCTGGAGGTGCTGTATTCAGTCTCTGAGAAGGTCCTTTTTTTTAAAAAAAAATTATCCTTTCAACCAGCCAAATTTGTATCTGCTGGTGCAAATGTGAAACCTGTAGTTTGGCAATCTTTTAGTTTGATTTAGTATTGTCACGTATATTGAGGTACCATGAAAAGTATTGTTCTTGTGCACTATACAGACATAACATACAATTCATGAAGTACGTAGGGGAGAAGGAAAGGATGGGTGCAGAATAGTCTTGCAGTTACTTCGATTTGATTTAGTATTATTACATATGTTGAGATATAGTGAAAAGTATTGTTTCTTGCACACTATACAGACAAAACATATCATTCATAGAGTGCATAGAGAAGAAGGCAAGGAGTGGTTGCAGAATGTAGTGTTACTGTCATGGCTAGGGTGTAGAGAAAGATCAGAAATTCAATATTAGAGATTTGAAAAGAGAACATGGTTTTAAAAACATAGAATTATGTTGCAGACAATATGTTGGTCCATGTGCCCACTGATGCTAATACAGAAGTGTTCTGTGTATCTCAATTCTGCTTTCCCAGCCTTCCCATTTCTCCTTTTCTGGTGGCTTGTCTGTGATACAGGCTATATTTCTCCATGTTGGGACATGCTGCTAGTAGTTGTGAGGCTATGGGCTAATGCTTTGTGTTTCTGCTTTGTTGCACCTTTTTGTTCGGTTGGCCTAACGTCTAATGAATTCATTTGTCATCTTAAGCTGAATGATTCATAAGTAAAATAGGAAGTGCTGGAAAAGCTCAGCAGGTCGAGCAGCATCTATGGAGAGAGAAACAGAGTCAATGTTTCAAGTCCCTGTGACTACTTAAGGGGTAAAGAAAACAAGGAAAGTGACAGATTTTGTCCTGCTTCAGTGGGTGGAGCAATTAAAAGACTTCTTATTGATTTATCTTCCATACAATCAAAATTCCTAATGTTGCACGTTTCCCATGAAATGGATAGGCACTTAGCACTTTGCAATTAGCCACAGAAACTACATCATTCCGAAGCAAATGGTGTTAAGGAACTAAAGACTTCTGGGATCCAGCCAATACTACTCATGTAAAGTATTGGTGACTAATGGTCTGCTATTGGTGAGAGCAAGTTGAGATGGTGACTTCAGAATTTGTCTTGCATTTAAATGTATGCCTTAAAAATCTTTTGTTTCCTCTGATTAAGTGCTGGCACTACGTTCAATGAACCTAATGCCAATGTTAATTAATTGCTGGTTGTCATTTGAAGTAAATCATAATACAAAGCCTTTTGTGTGATTCTCAATGCAAAATCAGATTCTAAATGGAGTGAGCCTGGAGCATATAGTTTACAGCACAAAGATCAAAATAATGTATATGCTTGATATTCAAAAATGTAATCTCTTCTTACGGTTTACCTGACAGTTAATTTTATGGGACATTAGTTTAGAGTCATGGGGGGAGTTTTCTCGTCCTCCCTACCATGGGAATTGTAGCGGGTCGGGAGTGGAACATGTAAAGGCCCGTTGATCTCAGGCGGGATTTTCTGGTTTTAGGGCGAGCACAGTAGCAAAATTCCACACTGAGTCATAGAGCTATTCGGCACAAGAGCAATCCCTTCAGCCCAACCGATCCATACCAACCAGGCTGTCCTCCCAGCTAGTCCCAATTGCCTGCTTTTGGTCCAGTTTAAAAAAAAATACAGTCACATTACTACAGAAAACAGTGTGCTGGCGGTAGGAGAATTCATATCAGCTCATGAAGATGGCAGAGATTGCCACTGTAGTTTGGCCCATGTCCCTCCAATACTTTCCCATCCATGTACTTGTCCAAATGCTTTTTAAATGTTGCCATTGTACCTCCTCATTCCATATACCCCCACCTTTGATTGTACTGCGTGTTGCTTGGTGTTAAATTATTCCCACTGAATTTAACAGAAAGCTTATTCTGTCCATTTGTTACCACCCCCCAGTACTTTCAGTTGCCGTAATTTTTGGTATCCAAAGTGTGTTCCTGATTTCTCATTAACCAAAAAAGAATGCACAGCCACTGAAATGGTGTGAACTCTCTCGATCATTTTGCAGTACGGTTTTCTATTACAAGTTTATTTTTGTTTTGAATAAGTCAAATTCCATGTTTTATTGCTTTGGGTTCCTGGATTATTTTTAAACCATAATGTCTTTTGGATCTGATTCTCGACATTACACCCATTTTCAGATGGAAACTGAACACCACACTGGCCTTGCTTATAAAACATTTGTTTAAGTAACTCATAAGCTGGGCCATAGCCAGAGAGTCTGAGGCCAAACTTGAGATTCCATTGGGTCACCTTGGTCTGCTGTTGTCAGTCATTCTCTGGAACGGAAGACCTTATGATTCTGTAACAAATGGAATAAAATCAACAGAGATTCCATAGATTTGTCAGTTGTGGCCAGAGCCACGGGTGTGTTTTTGAGCCGTTATAGTATATAGGTCAAATTGCACTTCGTATAGCAGGGTGGCACAGTTGTTAACATTGCTGCCCTCTCAGCACTAGGGACCCAGGTTCAATTCTGGCCCTGGGTTTGATTTTTGATTTGATTTATTATTGTCATGTGTATTAACATACAATGAAAAGTGTTTTTTGCAAGCTATAAAGACAAAACATACCATTCATAGAGAAGGAAATGGGAGAGTGCAGAATGTAGCCTTACAGTCATAGCTAGGGTGTAGAGAAAGATCACCTTAATGCAACGTAAGTCCATTCAAAAGTCTGACAGCATGCAGGGAAGAAGTATTCTTGAATCGATTGATGTGAGCTCAGACTTTGCTATCTTTTTCCCAAAGGAAGGTGGAAGAAAGAATGTCTGAGGTGTGTGGGGTCCTTAATTACCAAAGCAGCAGGAAGTTTAGACAGAATCAATGGATGAGAGACTGTCTGTCCGTGTGGATTTGCACGTTCTCTCCGTATCTGCATGGGTTCCCTCTGGTTTTCTCCCACACTCCAAAGACATGAAGGTTAGGTGGACAAGCCAAAGTAAATGCGCAGGGTTAAGAGGATAGAGTATGTGAGTGACTGGGTATGATGCTCTTTAGGAGAGTGTGTGCAGACTCAGTGAGCCAAATTGTTTCCTTCTGCACTGTTGTGATTCTACAATTCGGAATAAAGACATACCTAAAAGGAACAAGAATGGATTTGGAGGTGACTGAGAAGAGCTGCCACTACAATTCCCATTTGTGTAACCCTTCTCCTCAACATAGGAAATTTCCTAAGGCACTTTAAAGGAGGGGCCATTAGAATAGGATTATGCAAAGGAACCATGCGAAACTATTGAGAGGGAGATTATGACGAGTGATTGAAAATGTGGCTGAAAGGGGAGATTTATGCGCAAAAGATTCTGTTCACAGGACTGGTTGATGTCAGAGGAGAGAAGCGTGAGGTCTGCGAAAAGATCATGGACATTTAGAGAGAAAAGTTGATCTGGAGAGAAGATTAAATTGTATTAAAAGGTATGGATAAATTAAATGTTGACCAAGGTAAGTTTGATGAGTAGAATAAGAAGGCTTATATTTACATGACAATTTTTTTCCGTAATATTTAAAGAGTGGTGACTGTGAGGTCCACCAGGTTGAAGATAATTGGGATGTTTTGAAATTCAGTTAGGCAGCATGAGTTGAGGTAATTGAACTTATGAAATTTAAACTGTACAAATTGTAAAAGAAAATATATTTGTCCTTGATTTGCATTGCAGCAGGAATAAGCCAACAGCAACTTAATAGAACAAATGGCCCAACAATTTTGAAGATCATAGAATCATAGAGGTTCACAGCATGGAAACAGGCCCTGCAATAAACTTGTCCATACCTTCCTTTTTTTTTTAAACCCCTAAACTAATCCCAATTGCCCGCATTTGGCCCATATCCCTCCATACCCATCTTACCCATGTAATTGACTAATGCTTTTCAAAAGACAAAATTGTACCTGCCTCTACTACTACCTCTGGCAGCTCGTTCCACTCGCCGCTCTCCGTGGAAAAAATTGCCCCTCTGGACACTTTGCTATCTCTCCCCTCTCACCATAACCCTATGCCCTCCAGTTTGGGAAAAGGTATTGACTATGCAGCTGATCTGTGCCCTTTGTTATTTTTTTAGATCCCCATAAGATCACTGCTCAGCCTTCTACGCTGCAGAGAAAAATGTCCCAGTCTATCCAGCCTCTCCTTATAATTCAAACCATCAAGTCCCGATAGCGTCCTAGTAAATCTCTTCTCCAGTCTTTCTGTTTATTAATATCCTTTCTATAATAGGGTAACCAGAACTGTACAGTTTAAAGTTTATTTATTTGTGTCACAAGTAGACTTAAGTTAATACTGCAATGAATTTGCTATGAAAATCCTCTAGTCACTACAACTTGACATCTGTACAGGTACAGAAGGGAGAATTTAGCATGGCCAATGCACCTAATCAGCACATCTTGTGGGAGGAAATTGGGGCATCAGAGGAAACCCACTGCACAGGCAGTGACCCAGGCCAGAAATCGAACCCGGATCCCTGATGCTGTGAGGCAGCATTGCTAACCACTGTGCTGCCGCCATTGCGAGCTCTGAAAGTGGGTTTGAGGATCAGTAATTTTGGATGGGATTTTCCAGTTTTGCTGAAGCTGTCTCTCCCTCCCTCCCTGGCCCTTGACAAGTTCAGGAGGCACGAGCAATGCACAAAGCAGTTGTTGACCTTGGTGCAATCAGAAGATCCCACTAGTGGCCAATGACGACATGCTTCTGCTGCTGGAAACATGCCGGGAGGGAGCAGAAAATTCGGACAATGGCCTTGCAGTTTATGTTTGGCAAGACCTTGTTTTAATTCCAGCTCCCGAGTGCCTAATCTCAGAACTTAATGAAAAATGGGAGGATGTTTGCTTTTGGTGTAATTTATGATCTGATAAAACTGAAAAATGTTTGGCTTCAAAATACAATCTTTGAGAAGCTGAGCTTGTTTGGGTATCATTCGCTTTCGAGAAAAGCAAATATCATTTATTTGTACAAACATTCCATTATTTTTATACTGGGAGGAATTCTTGATTTATTTGAAGTTTTTGATCATCTTGACACCAGTACGGTTACTAGCTCATGTTATTTTAGCTCATGAAACATTGGAAGGAGGTTTTTGTGCAGGTCGTCACATGTGAGAATCCCCAGCCAGTCAACAAATTAATTGTTTTTTTAAAAAAGACTTGGATACTGTACAGACAAGGCAGCAGATAACTTGGCGTGAGTTACTGGAGCAGACCTCAAAATGCTGCCGCTTTATTGGGATGGCATCAGAAACTTGAACTTTCTGAAATCTGCTTACGTTCATTTTGATGACTTTTTTCAGATTTTTAATTTGAACACAATGAGACAAGTTTGCGCTGTCTTTCCTTCCTGCTGCAAAACTGGGGGTTGTCTCCACACAGCAAATGGCTGTTAGGCTTGCGAAAATGAGGTCAGCTTGCGATTATTTGCACTAAAATGTGGTTCGAATGTACAATTCCTTGTGCAGTGCATTCCCCGCCCTAGCTCTCTGCCATGAATAAAGGTCACGGGGCACGTGTGTTGCAGCTGCACTTGTGCCAGCTAAATATTTCTAAGCACATCTACATAATGCAGAACAAGTTTAAATCTGCTTAACGCAGACTGTTTGGCGGAGATGGGACGAAAATCCTTAATAGTGGAACGCTGTAAATCTATCTGGGGCCTCAAATGCTAATCCCCGATTCTGGGTCTGTGATTTAAATAATCTTTTCTCTCGGCAGGTGGATTTTCGGGTTGCCCTCCACAGTGCGACCGAGCCTTTTGTGTCAAAGTGCTTGACTAAAGGGTACCTTCCCTTCTTGCTTTTTAACAACGCATTCTGTTTTAATAAGGGGACCTCCTGCTCCTGTCTACCGCTTTCCCGATAGCATTCAAGCTGCAAAGCTGGTCTCTGGGGCCCCGCTTTTAAAATGGAAATGCAAGCATGGACGGGAGTGCTCGTAGATAATTTCACTTGCTCGCACTACAGAAAGCAGCTGATGGAGGAAGGACCCATGTTTCGGTGTAAATGCACTTTAAGACCAAATATACAGAGTCCACTTCTAAGTTGATGGTTAGGAAGAAGTCTTCCACTCAAAAACTACCTTTTGGTGAAAGAAGCAAACATTTGAAAGGGCAAGAGTGAAAAGACTAAACGTTGGAGGTAGAGCAGAGGGAAGCAGACGTGTGTGTAATTAGAGAAATAGCACTGATGTTGAAACCTGTATTCATTGCTGGGATGTAGGTGTTGAGCAAGAACCATAGAACAATAGAATCCCTAAGGTGCAAAAGGAGACAATTTGGCCCCTCGAGTCTGCATCAGTTCTCCGACACCAATGCTCATGTAGCCACCATGACCAATCCAATTAGTCTGTACATCCCAGGATACTAACGGCAATTTAGCCTGGCCAGTCCACGTCATCTACAGATCTTTTGTGGGGTGTGGGAGGAAACCAGAGCACCCAAATGAAACCCATACAGATGGGTAGAGAAGAGGAATATGCAAACTGCAGATACCCCAAAGGCTGGAATCAAATGGGGGAGAGGGGTTGGCGCTGTGAGGCAGCAGTGCTAACCACTGTGCCACTGTGCTGTGGCGTATGTATCATTGATGATAATTTAGGGAGGTTAATTGCTCGGTCAAATGGAGCTAAAATCTATCATTCATCAGTAATATTTGTTTTCCTCCCACTAGCCCGAAATGTTCCAACAGAAATTTGATAACATAGTGATAGGAATAACCTGCTGTGCCATCATTGGATCAATATTCTGTAAACTGTGTGCCTTTTATATGTTCTGTTTGAGACCAGAACTCTCCACTAACCTGACGAAGGGGCAAAGCCTGAAACCTTGTGGGTTTACTATCAAATAAACTGGTTGGACTTTAAGCTGGTGTTGCAAGACCTCTTACTATCATTGGATGAGCACAGTAAGAAGTCTGACAACACCAGGTTAAAGTCCAACAGGTTTATCTGGTAGTAAACACCACTAGGTTTTGGAATGCTGAAGGTACAGTGTTCCAAAAGCTAGTGGTGTTTTACTACTAAATAAACCTGTTGGACTTTAACCTGGTGTTGTCAGACTTCTTGCTATGTTTACCCCATTCTAACACCGGCATCTCTGCGTCACGACGATCATTGGGTGGGAGCAGAAATAGTCTGTATGTTATATAATGTTCGTTACCCTCACCCAACAAAAGTATGCCTTGATAATTTCAATTGATCAAGTCTCCTCAGCCTTCTGAGGAAACTGTTAAACATTTGCACCGTGCTCCGGTGTCAGAAACGCTGCTTCCCAGATTTTAGGAAGATGCTGTTTTGTGCTCTGGATTTTCCTCCATCAGAGGAAATAGAGAAAAACTATCACACTGAATCCCTTTTTCATTCTAAACATCGTGATTAAATTGTTTGTCAACCTTCTAAATGCAAGGGAATAACAAGCCAAGTGAATGCTACTAGTTCTAATTTGACGGATTCAGCCCTTTTTGCAATTATTATATGCAGGCCGAGTTGAATATGCTTCTGCAGAATGTAGCTGACACTTCTTTACCACGAACCCCTCCCTTCAATTATGTGTAGCAACTACACTATTCATAGTAGCTGGTCCAAAAACCTGCAACACCCATTTCCTAAGGCCCAATAAGGTCAATTGTGGTTGAGAATTAAATGCAAGATTCCTTGACTGACTGTTTAATATCTTACTAGGTTGACTGATACATGACTTCTTTTCCAACCTATTCCGTAAGTTATAATGAGATCCAAAATCAATTGTTGATACTATGGCATTTAAATTCAGCATTTCATTGTGTATCTACCTGTGGTTAACACGATTGATAGAGCACAATGCTAGTAAATGTGAGGTCACCCATCTTCGTAGAAATAACAGCAAAATGGATTATTATTTAAATGGTAAAATATTGCAGCATGCTGCTATACAGAAGGACCTGAGTGACATTGTGCACGAATCACAAAAAGTTGGTTTGCAAGTGCAGCAGGGAATTAAGAAGGCAAATTCAATTATGTCTTTAATTGTTAGGGGAATGGAGTTTAAAAACGGAGAGGTTATGTTGCAGCTGTCTAAGGTGCTGGTAAGGCCATACTTGAAGTACTGTATAAAGCTTTGCTTTTCTACTCGAGAAAGGATATACTGGCACTGGAGAGGATGCAGAGGAGATTCACTAGGTTGATTCCAGAGTTGAGAAGGTTGACTTATGAGGAGAGACTGAGGACTGGGACTATATTCAATGGAATTCAGAAGAATGAGGGAGGATCTTAGGGAAACATGTAAAATTGTGAATGGAATAAATAAGATAGAAGCAAGTTGCTTCCATTGGCAGGTGAAACTAAAACTTGGGGGCATTACCTCAAGATAAGGGGAAGCAGATTTAGGACTGAGTTGAGGAACTTCTTCACACAAAGCGTTGTGAATCTGTGGGGGATCTCCCTGCCGATTGAAATAGTTGAGGTTACATAGAACATGACAGCGCAGTACAGGCCCTTCGGCCTCGATGTTGCACCGACCAATGGAACCAATTTTATGACCCTCTAACCTAAACTATCCCAATGCTATCCATATGCCTATCTACTGACCATTTGAACGCCCTTAAACTTGACGAGTCCACAACTACTGCAGGCAGGGCATTCCACGCCCTTACTATCCTCTTGAGTAAAGATCGTTACATCGTTGAATGTTCTTAAGGCAAAGATAGGTAGATTTTTAAACAGTAAAGGAAGTAAGGGCTATGGTAAGCGATGAGTAAGTGGAGCTGAATCCATGAAAAAATCAGCAGTAATCTTGTTGAATGGCAGAGCAGGCTCAAGGGGACGAATGGCCTGCTGTACTCCGAGTTCTTATATTCCAACAGGAATTAACAAGGATTGCTACATCCTGTCAATGCAGGGACAATTAAGTTACTATGTTGAAGTTCTGACCGTCAATGTCTCATAGATTGGGTGGGGATTCTGTGTGGTTGATTTCAAATTTAATTTATATTTGGCGTCATATATTTATGCTGAAAACTCTGTATAAGCAAAAGAAAAATCATATTTTACACACTTAGGTCAGTGAAAAAGCTTAATCTAACCAAAGATTCATTAGTGCTCTTTGTATCTGATGGACTTGAGTTGAATTGGTGCCAAAACTGAAAAGGCTTTCCAATCTTTCACCAGGACTGTGTTATAAGCATCAACTTATTAAGCGACTTTACCCAGGAGTTAATTTTCCAGTTTGTATTGATGCAAATCCAGTGTTGCTTGGTTGGCCTGTAATTCTCTCAATACTAGTTGCTTCTGGCTTGATTATCAGTCTGGGTGAAGACTTCATGTTTCCATTCGCTTCCAATGTACTCTTTTATCTCCCATTTGGAGACAGCATCTTTGTGCAGTAAAAGGCTTGACGAATTGAGTACTAATTCTAACATTGAGTCCATAATAGGTAAATGTGGTAATTTTTTGATGAGCTGATGTTTGGGAGTAATTTCTAATTGGAGATGTGAATCAAGAACACATACTTCAGTTTATTATTGGTGTACACTTTATTTATCTATAGAGTATGGGTGAATGTGTTCAGTAGACAAAGCTGTCATGTATTTTTGGACTCCTGCTTCAGCTTTCTCTCTGTCGACATTTACATCATATTTGCATGAGTTCATACAGCCTGGTGCTTTGTTCATTTGTACAGGCCTTGACTTTAAACATTAGTCTTTTTTTAAGAGAGTGTAGGAACAGCTGAGTTTCTCGGTACACTTTGCATATCGTGTTTCATTTTTTTTCACCTGATCCATATTTCTATAGTAACACCAGTTTTTTTTTTAATGCCATTGCTCAATAATTGGCAGGGTGCTACGAGCTGCTGAACCAGTTTAGTGCATTGTAACCCCTCCCAGTCACATCAGGGTTTGGAGTTTCAAGAGATGAGTGGCATTGAGGCATCTGCTGTAAACCTAGGATTGATTTTTTTTTTTCCCAGTGCAGAAACCATTTGGAGCTAATCAGAGATTCAAAGGACCGGCTACAGCATCAATTATTTGCTGAGATATGTCTGCATGTCAAGTCCCACTGAAGTCGCATAAGTGGTGTTTCATTTGATCCACTGCCAGATTTTCAAAGCTGTGCTTCAGAATTTGCTGTCAATACTGGTGAGTTTGTAGTTTGGAGCTTGCTGGCACCCGGGCCTTGATCAGGTTCCGAGGAGGATGGGTGGTTGGGAGTGGGTGGTGTGGTGGGCTATTGAATTCATTCTTGCTGCCGAAGATTTTCACCAGAAATTCAAACTGAGGACTGCGACCCTGGTGCTCTCATACTGCAGTTTTATTTTGCATGACAGGTACAGTGATCAGTGATTCTTTTGCAGGTGAGGTATACAAGTTGGCAGAACATAGTCTGGTGCCGAAATTTCAGCCTCCTTCAAAAATTGTGTAATCCATGTCATTTCTTTCACTGCATTTCCAGAATGAAACAATGTAGTAGTTCTGTAGATGTATGTTAGACAATACAGCCATTGTTCTGCTTTCACTGTTCAACTATTTTAGGCTTCTTGCAGTTGGGTTATTAATATGAAGAGTTAATAAAATGTTTGTCAAAACCTGGCAGATGAGTTTTTGATTTGACTTATCATTGTCAGATATATTGGCATATGATGAAAAGTATTATTTCTTCTGTGTTATACAGTCAATGCATACTGCTCATAGAAGGGAAGGAGAGAGTGCTGAATGTAGGATTACAGTGATAGCTGGGTGTAGAGAAAAATCAGCTCAATACAAGACAGGTCCATTCAAAACTCTGATAGCAAGAAGTTGTTCTTGAGTTGGTTGATATGTGATCTCAGACTTCTGTATCTTTTCGTGATGGAAGATGATGTCTGGAGTGCTTGGGGTTCTTGATTATGCTGGCTGCTTTTCCAAGACAGCAGAAGGTGTAGACGGAGTCAGTGATTGGGAGGCTGGTTTATGAGATGGACTGATCTACGTATGAATTTAGAGTAGATGTACTGATGATGAAACTGGTATGTTCCACTAAGAACCACATTTATGGCCTTTCCTTTTATTTGTGTTTTTCAAAATGATACTCTAAACCATAGTTCCTATAGTTTTTCCCTGATTGATGTGATAATGCCATCCATTTCTTATAAAACCATCTCTGTCGTTATTGGATTGTGCTGAAATTTTGTGAACATGTACATTATATTGTCATCTCCTTGTCACTGAGATTTGGCCATTTAAGTGGGTGGGTTTTGTAGTTATATCGGAGATCAAGTTTCCTAGTTGTCAGGCAAAATGATGTACTTTCATTGCTATTTAAATCAATTTTGAACAGTTTACTAAGCAATGTAGCTATAGAGATATAGCCACAAAGACCAATTAAAGTATTAACTCTTATTAAAGGTAGTTCCCTTTTCCTATATACCCATGCAGGAACGGACAGTGTTTTCTTTCGCTTCATTCATAGGATGTGGGCATTGCTGGCTAAGCCAGCATTTTGTTTTTGCATATCCTTCATTGCCCTTGAAAAAGTGGTCGTGAGCTGTCGTCTTCCTATTTCAGTCCATGTGTGTAGATGCACTCACACTGCAGTCATTCAGGCAAATGGAGTGCATTCCATCACACTCCTGACTTGTGCCATTTAGATGCTGAACAGGCTTTGTGAAGTCAGGAGGTGAGTTACTCCGCGGACTACCCAGGCAACTTGTCAATGAGGAAAAAACAGGATGCTGGAAACACTCTTGATCAAGCAACATGCGTGGCGGTTGGAAAATCATAGAATCCCTGCAGAACAAGGCCATTCGGTCCATCAAGCCTGCATTGACACGTTTCCTCTGCTTATCTCCACTGATACTAAGGGATAATTTATCATGGCCAATCCACCTAACCCGAACATCTTTGGAGAGTGGAAGGAAAACCATGCGCACGCTCCATACAGACAGTCACCCAAGACTGGAATGGATCCCTGGCACTGTGAGGCAGCAGTGCTAACCACTGTGCCACCCAGTGAGTTAACAGGATAATTTTAGGCACACCCATTTTGATCTGTCAGACACCCCTCATCTTGTAAAATCTCTCATCTTATAAAAGTAATAGTGAGATTCTGTAATTAAATTTACCAAACGCCTCCATATTTGCAATCACTGCTTCATAGCTGCTCGCTCCTTGTAAATATTGAGGCCAGCCTTTTAGATCAATACACTTCCTAGCATTATGATTGCAGTTCTGTTGAAAAGTTGCCGTACTTAATACCACCATTATTAATTTGTAGGAAAGCTTTGCATCTCTTCTGTATTTTAGTCTTTCAGTTATCAAAGTAAAGAAAGAAAAGAGAGGCAGTCAATTTTTGTTGTTTGGTTTTGGTCGAGTACAGGGAAAATTTTAAAAAGTCCAATCTGTGGATTCCTTTCATTGTAAGTGGTCAGTATTGTTGGTGCAGACTTGATGGGCCAAAGAACCTTTTCTACGCTACATGACCCTATGCGCACACTCTGAATTTGGGATATTACTGTTGACAGAAATTGGTTGTCTGTTATTTCTCTTGTTATTGGACCATAACATCACGCCTGGGGATACTGCAATGATGTCCTGGAAAATCCCAGATAAGGGATAACCTGGCAATTGTCTGGAAGCATTAACTTTCACAGGACATTTTCCCTGTGCTGGGAACCATCCAATAAAGAAATTGAAATTGCTAACTTTGGATAGAACATAGAACATTACAGCACAGAACAGGCCCTTCGGCCTTCGATGTTGCGCCGACCAATATAAAAAGCAATGCCCCTCCAAACTAAACCATTCCCTTCTCTTCCATATACTTATCAACTAACCTCTTAAACGCCACCAAACTTGGCGCATCTACAACTGCTGCAGGCAGGGCATTCCACTCCCGAACCACCCTTTGGGTAAAGAACCTGCCTCTGATATCCGTCCTATAACTATCACCCCTTAATTTAAAGCTGTGTCCCCTCGTGCTAGCTTTCTCCATCCTAGGAAAAAGGCTATCACTGTCCACCCTATCTAAACCTCTAATCATCTTATATGTTTCGATAAGGTCCCCTCTTAGCCGCCTCCTTTCTAACGAAAACAACCTCAAATCCCTCAGCCTCTCTTCATAAGACCTGCCCTCCATACCAGGCAACATCCTGGTAAACCTCCTCTGTACCCTCTCCAATGCCTCCACATCTTTCTTATAATGTGGGGACCAGAACTGCACACAATACTCCAAGTGCGGCCGCACTAGAGTTTTGTACAGTTGCAACATGACGTTGCGGCTCCGAAATTCAATCCCTCTACCAATAAAAGCCAAGACTCCATATGCCTTCCTAACAACCTTCTCGACCTGACTGCCTACTTTCAGGGATCTATGCACATACACACCAAGATCCCTCTGTTCATCTAGACTACTAAGAATCCTACCATTTGCCCTATACTCTACACATTTATTATTTCTGCCATAGTGCATTACCTCACACTTTTCCACATTAAACTCCATTTGCCACCTCTCGGCCCAGCTCTGCAACTTGTCTGATAGTTCTGAAAGTTTTACACTTGTAGTAAGGAGTTTAAAAAAACAGGCACTTTATACTTCAAAGCAATTATTTAAACATCCAGACCAAACGCTACTCCTACATCCCATTGACTTCCCTCAGAAATTTGCCTTTGCCCTTTCAATGGGATCTTTAAACTCGCTTCCTTTATGGTAGCTAGGCCTGTTTTTTTTTAAAAAAAATGAGGGGGCAAGTTCTTCTTTACGTGGCTCCTTTAACATATTGCCAGTGGAGCCAGGGACATGTTTCACTGCCCAAGTCTCACCCAGCCTGAGTCCAAAAGGTCAGGTAAAATGATCGCTTTACAATATAACAAAGAACAAAGCAGCACGGGAAACAGGCCCTTCGGCCCAACGGGCCCGCGCCGCCACCCCAATGTTCCCATTTCTATCTGTAATCCCTGTCTATGTTTATAGATCTATGGATTAAAAACCAAATTTGAGACAATTTAGGGAGAATTTGTTTTGCCAATTAGCCTAAGAGCACATCTTTGGGATGTGGGAGGAAACCGGAGCACCCGGAGAAAACCCACGCAAGCACGGGGAGAATGCGCAAACTCCCACAGACACAGGCCCAAATCCATGTATCTGCACAGCACAGCGATAGTCACTGAGCTGTCGTGTTGCCCATCAAATGATCCAGGTCAAGCGTACACTAACGACGTGAAGCACTAGGATACTCTTGAAAAAATCCAAGAGCAGCCCTCTCACGACCCATCGCGTGTATGCCCCTCGTTAGACAACAAGATGGACCAAAGCACCTGTAGGATAAAAACAAGTACATCAATATCATCATCTATTTACACACTTCCCAGGGACTCCCAAGGCTCATGATCCCTATTTTAAATCAGTTTTCTATACCCCTCCATTCCCATTCTGTTCATGTGCCCATCTAAGTATTTCTTAAATAACTCCAGAGTACCTGCCTCCACCACTTTACTTGGCAGCGCATTCCATACCCCCACCACCCTCTGTGTGAAAAAACTCCCTCCAGCATCCAAATTATACTCGCCCCCCTCACACTAAGCCCGTGACCCCTCGTGCTATTCGAGTCCATTCTAGGAAAAAGCTTAACCCTGTTTACTCTATCTATACCCCTCATAATCTTGTACACCTCTATTAGATCTCCTCTAAGTCTATGTCTTTCTAAGGAAAACAGTCCCAATTTGGCTAAACTCTCCTCATAACTCAGACCTTTCTTACCAGGCAGCATCCTGGTAAACCTCCTCTGCACTCTCTCCAGAGCCTTCACGTCCTTCCTGTGGTAGGGCGACCAGAACTGGAATCAGTATTCCAAATGAGATCTAACCAACGTTTTATAGAACTGCAACATTAAAGGCCAGCTCTTGTACTCTATACTCTTTCCTATAAAGGCTAGCATACCATATGCTTTCTTCACAACCTTTTCCACCTGCTCTGCCACCTTCAGAGACTTGTGCACCTGCACCCCCAGGTCCCTCTGCATTTCTATACTCTCAATAGGTCTACCCTTTATCATATACCTTCCCCCTACATTCTTTCTCCCAAAATGCATCACCTCTCATTTATCAGGATTGAATTCCATTTGCCATCTATCTGCCCAAGCTACCAGCCTATCTATGTCCTGCTGCATCACCTGACAATGCTCCTCACTATCCACAAGTCCAGTCATCTTTGTATTGTCTGCAAACTTGCTGATCACTCCACTTACTCCTTCTTCCAAGTCATTTATATATATTACAAATAGAAGAGATCCCAGTAGCGAGCCCTGCGGCACACCACTAGTGACCGACCTCCAGCTAGAAAAACAGCCTTCCACTATTGCTCTCTGTCTCCTATTACCAAGTAAGAATTGAGCAACACCAATTTTTAATCCAACCGATTTATTTGATAGTAAAATTGCGAGCTTTCAACACTGTGTCTTCCTCAGGCAAATGCCAAGCCAGTTACTTATCCATCTAGCTGCCTGTCCTTGTATCCCATTAGCCTTGACCTTTTCAACTAACCTCCCATGAGGGACTTTGTTGAATGCCTTACTGAAATCCATATAGACGACATCAACGGCTCGCCCTTCATCGACCATTTTTGTCACCTCCTCAAAAAATTCTACCAGATTCATAAGGCACGACCTCCCCTGAACAAAGCCATGCTGCGTATCCCTAAACAGATCGCAACGCTCTAAGTGCCTATACATCCTATCTCTAAGAATCCCCTCCAACAGCTTCCCTGCCACTGACATCAAACTCACCGGCCTATGATTCCCAGGGTTATCCCTACTATCCTTTTTAAACAATGGTACAACATTAGCTATTCTCCAGTCCTCTGGGACCTCACCTGTGTCCAAAGAAGAGACAAAGATTTGCTTCAGAGGCCCAGCAATTTCACCTCGCACCTCCCTAAGCAGTCTGGGATAAATGCCATCAGACCCTGGAGATTTATCAGTTTTAATGCTACCTAGAAGCTCTAACACTTCCTCCTTCGGTATGGATATTTCTCTCAACTGATCCACAGCTCCCTCAGAGACAGGAGCTGTCAACAGCCCCTCTCCTTCGTGAATACCGACGCAAAGTATTCATTCAGAATCTCCACTATTCCGTCGGGCTCTAAGCACAGTTCCCCTCCTCTGTCCCTAAGAGGTCCGATTTTTCCTCTAACCACCCTTTTATTCCTAACATAAGAGTAAAAAGCTTTTGGATTTTCCTTTTAATCCTATCCACCAAAACCATTTCATGCCCCCTTCTTGCCCTTGTAACTCCCCATTTGAGCTTCCTCCAATGCTGTCTCCGTTCCCAGTTGCTTTGACCTATCATACGCCTCTCTTTTCCTAACCAAGTTCTCAATATCCCTAGTAATCCATGGATCTCTAATCCTACCTTTCCCATCTTTCCTCTTAGCCGGCACATATCTTTCTTGCAACATTTTCAGTATTCCCTTGAAAGAGTCCCACATGCCTAGCGTGGACTTACCCTCGAACAACCGTTCCAATCAGTTTCCATAAATTCCTGCCTAATCCGACCTTAATCCTAATCCTTGCCTTCCCCCAATTCAGCACCCTGCCCGTAGGGCAACAAGCATCCTTTTCCATCTGTATCCTAAAGTAGACGGAATTGTGGTCGCTGTTAGCCACATGTTCTCCTACTACAACATCAACCACCTGCCCTGGCTCATTACTCAGAACTAAATCCAACATAGCCCCCTCTCTAGTTGGGCTAGCCACATACTGCTCCAACGATCCTTCCACTACACATTTTACAAATTCCTCCCCGTCCAAAACCCCAGCTCTAGGTACCTTCCAATCCACCCTAGGAAGATAAAAATCTCCCACTATAACAACTCTGTTCTTTCTGCACCTATCCAAAATGTCTTTACATATGCCTCCTTCAACTACCCGCGGGCTGTTGGGTGGCCTATAATACACCCCTAGCATAGTAATCGCTCCCTTTCTATTCCTCAACTCCACCCACAGCGACTCCACTCCTAACTCCTCTGTATTGTCCTCCCTCTGCACCACTGTGATGCTCTCCCTAACTAACAATGCCGCTCTCCCTAACTAACAATGCCACTCCCCCACCTCTTCTGGACCCTCCTCTGTCACGCCTGAAACACTTATACCCAGGAATATTCAGCTACTACTGCTCCCCTTCCTTTAACCATGTCTCCTTCACCATAACCACATCCAAGTTCCTCACAAACATTAAGGCCCTAAGTTCATCCGTTTTTCCTGTTACGCTCCTCGCATTGAAACGCACACTCTCCAGACTTCCAAGACCACTCGGAACCTCCTTCTCCCTGGTGTATTTCTTCTCATCCAAGCTTGCTCTATCTCCCATCTCGCTCTCTACCGAGGTGTTGGCATTTATAAAATTTATTTATTAGTGTCACAAGTAGGTTTACAATAACATTGTAATGACATTACTGTGAAAATCCCCCCAGTCGCCACACTCCAGCGCCTGTTTGAGTACACTGGGGGAGAATTTAGCACCTAACGAGCATATCTTTCAAACTGTGGGATGAAGCTAGAGCATCCGGAGGAAACCTCCACAGACATAGTGAGAATGTGTAGACTGAAGCCAGGAATTGAGCCCAGATCCCTGGCACTGTGAAGCAGCAGGATTACCACCCCATTCGCAGGTGATGGCCAGTTACTAAAGAATGGCAGTCCACCATGGGTCTTTTGGCCCAACTTGTCCATGCTGCTGAGTAATGGGCCAAAATTGCCTGATTCATCATGCAGGGTCATCTTGTGGTATTTAAAAAAAATTCTTGTTACAGAGTAATTCAAGTCAAGTTTTTGGCAATGTATTAGTGGCATTTTGTGTAACAGAACAGTTGGGAGAACTTCCCCATGAGGAAAGGGTGACTAAGCTTTTTTTTTTCCGTGAAAATCAGAATGCTGAACTTAATAACAGGGACAATATTACTTCTCTCTCTTTCATGCATTCCCCTTTGGTCTGATAAACCACAATGGTGAAGTACTGGAAATTGATTGAAATGAACCTTTTCATACCTAATATTGCTCTTTGATGCTCAGTGCACAATGATATTACTGTAATATGTGATTATTATTTAATGAATTCATCAATATGATGAACATAGCATTCCCCTTTAGAATGTTCTTTGATGTCTTGAGCAAAATCTAAGTTCTGGAAATTTATTTACTAAGAAGTCTCACAATACCAAGTCCAACAGGTTTATTTGGTAGCACAAGCTTTCATTGCGCTGCTCCTTTATTAGGTGAATGCAGGATTTGTTTCACAAACAGGGTGCATATAGAGACAAACTCAATTACAAGATAATGGTTGGTTTGCGAGTCTAAACAGATAATCAAGGCTTTACTGGTGCAGACAATGTGAATGGAGAAAGGCTTAAGCATAGGTTAAAGAAGTGTGAATTATCTTCAACCAGGACAAGTAGTGAGATTTTGCAGGCCCAGGCAGATTGTGGGGGTTACAGATAGTGTGACATGAACCCAAGATCCCAAATGAAATTGTCCTCGTGAGCGGAACTTGACAATCAGTTTCTGCTTGGCGATTCTGCTTTATCATGTGTCTTAAAGGCGGCCTTGGAGAACACTTACCCAAAGATCAGAGGCTGAATGCCCATGACTGCTGAAGTGTTCTTTGACAGGACATGCACATGTCCATCAAAGATGGTCACCTCAGCACTTCACTAGACAGCAAGCCCACTGATAATCTCAGGATGCTCCTTCTCCAGCTTCCAGCCTAAATACTTTAAAGAAGCCATCCCCTAAGAGACAAGCCCTCCATGTACACAGGATCTGCTCCACATGAGGCGCATCGCAATAGATACATACTGACGCTGAAAAACACCCTCATGAGAACAGGATATAGTGCTGTCAGTTGACAGTTTTGGCGCACTACAGTGAAAAACCACACTGACTTCCACAGAAGACAAACATGGAATGTAGCAAACAGAGTACCCTTCATCATCCAATACTTCCCCAGAGTGGAGAAGCTACGACATCTTCTCCGGAGTCTTCCACACGTCATTGATAAAGATGAATATCTCGCCAAGGCTATCCCCACACCCCCATTACTTGCCTTCAAACAACTATGCAACGTCAAACAGACCATTGTACACAGCAAACTAACCAGCCTTCAGGAGAACAGTGACCACAACACCACACAACCCTGCCACAGCAACTTCTGCAAACCGTGCTGGATCATCAACATGAGTGCCATCATCTCGCGTGAGAACACCATCCACTAGGTACGTGGTACATACTCCTGCAACTCTTGCAACTCTATCTAGTACATCGCAGGAAGGGATGTCCTGAGGCATGGTACGTTGGACACCATGCAGATGCTACAACGGATGAATGGACACCACTCAACAATCACCAGGCAGGAGTGTTCTCTTCCTGTCTGCAAACACTTCAGCAGTTTTGGCATTCAGCCTCTGATCTTTGGTAAACATGCTCCAAGGCGGCCTTCACAGAATTGCTGAACAGAAACTGATAGCCAAGTTCCGCACACATGAGGATAGCCTCAACTGAAATCTTGGGTTCTTGTCACACAATCTGTAACTCTTATGACTTGCCTGGGCTCGTAAAATCTCTAACTGTTCTGCCTTGAGACGATTCACACTTCTTTAACCCGTGCTTAACCCTCTCTCCACTCGCATTGTCTGCACCTGTAAATACTTGATTACAGACTTGCGTTCCAATTATTATCTTGTAAATTGAGTTTTTCTTTTTATGCCCTGTTTGTGAAACAAATCCTGCATTCACCTGATAAAGGAGCAATGCTCTAAAGCTCGTGCAACCAAATAAACCTGTTGGACTTTAACTTGGCATTGAGATTGTGTGCCTGTCCTGGTCCAACAGCGGCAACTCCACATTTTTGTTTTAATCAGTTAAAAATAACCAACAGAATCTGCTTTAAAGAAAAACAAAGAGAATCCAGTTCCTAAAATTTTGGCAATAACTTCATTTGGCTCATCGTCTCTGCTCCACCATTCAATGAGATCGTGTCTGATCTGAGATAAGACAGGCTTATTATCTCCATTTAGTTTTGGAGATATTTTTGGCAGAGTACTTGGGTACCATTTAATGCAGACATGAGCATCCTTTAGGATTTCTCGGCTCAGCTTACATGCATATCGCTCTGTAACCTCTTCTTCAATGGGTGCAATTGATAATTAAAAACTATCAATTGTAGATTTTAAATTAGCCAATGGTATTAAGGGATATAAGGAGAAGGTGGGAATAAGGATTTGGATCATGTGATCTCACTAAACAGGGGAACAAGCTCGAGGTTATTATCTGACCTTATTGGCTCCCTGAATTCCTGTAAACAAATTCTCACCAACACCCTGGAGATAGGTTGCATTTGAAATCCTCACAACCACGTTACTAGTTTCTGCAAACTTCTCATTAATTGCAAATGTCATAGCTATTATTGCTTTTTAAGACATTCCTAAATAAAAATGCAGAGTAAGCAATGCATGTAGTTACAGCCATTTCCTGTTTGTTGGCATTTTCTTTGGCCCTTTGCCAATTTTCTTCTCTGAAGGTGTTGATTCCTCATTGATACATGGCTCATCGAGTGCTAATCTCACCAGTAGCTTTTCTAAGTAGCCTTAGAAAAGCTGAGCCTTTAGAGGTGAGTGTTGAGGAGCTAATTAGTGAGGGACAAGAATACTATCACAACTGAGATTGGTCCTCACTGTATATATTGTACATTTCCAACAGGCGTTGCTTGAGAGTGCTCTGCATAGACTGATTGTTCTAGTTACTCATTAGATAATGTAAGCCACCTGGGAAAATTGGCAGACGTTTTATTTGAGGAATTACCCAGAAAAATGGGATGTTTTCTCTGCTCGCAGGATGTGTATGTCGTTGATGAGACCAGCACATATTGCCGTCAAGGTGGTGATGATAATCTGTCTCCTTGAACACGCTACATGTAGTATAGGTATGCCCTTGGTGCTGAGGACACCGAGATTGTTGACCCAGTAACAGTGAAAGAATGACGATATAAAAAGGGGCATCACCAGAGTAAATACTTTTGATCTGTCCACCCTTTTATATGTAGAATCACAGCTGGTTTTCTGAACAAGTTATGTCAGTAATCATAAGACGTTGGGGCAGAAGCAGGCTATTTGGCCCATGTCTGCTCCGCTATTCAACAAGATCATGTTTGATCTGAGATGATGTGACGAGCTCATTATCTCACCAAGTGGAAACTCTACAGTTGAGAAGGAGCAGGCCCTGGGGATCAGGCCATCTGAGCTCACAACAAAGTGTTAACGAAACAACATTCATTTGGGCCTCTTGGGACTAGGTTTTCATCTGATGCCAACAATGTCTTCTGGAACTAGACAAATATTAGTCCTGTCATGATGCGCTGGTCAGATTAATTTCACCCGTGTTGCTGGAGGAACGACTGGAATGTGGTGCAAAGTCCCTGACCAGCATTATTAATCCCCCACCTATGCCATAGGCACAAGACACTGGGGGCCGTGGGATGCCAGTGAGGTGAAAATAGACCCTATAATTTCAGCATCCTCCCATTTGCCTTTCATTGATGTGCGAACACAAACCCAACTCTGGTTGCAATTACAGAGAATGCTGGGAAAACTCAGATGCTGTCAGACCTGCTAAGGTTTTACAGCACTGTCTGTTCATGTTTCAGATTCCTGCGTCCACAGTATTTTGCTTATTTTTTTCTGATTGCTATGAATTGTTTGCAGAGGATGTCTTTTCCACTTGCAATTGACATTGATGTTGCTCATCCGTCGGTTTCTAAAGAAAATACAGAATATCACTTCAGTTTCTCCTGTATGTTCTTTGAGACCAATTTGCATTCAGAATGAATGACCACACACTAAATAATAGATCCCAGAAAAACCAGATTGAGGATTTGGTTGCTTGGAGCAGACTTTCACAGCAGGCATTCATATTCAGCATAAGCAATCTGACGTTCCCTTAACTGCCACATTTTCTTACCTTGAACAAGTAATTCCTGCTTCCAGACATTGATTTGGCACTGTTTCAGCATACTGGCTTTATGTCTGCTTACTGACCAGCACAGGGAAAAGTAAAAATATTAACGTATCTTGTGATATTGTCTTGTAACTTGGAAGAATTCAAAACTTCAGATGGAGCTGAATCCATAAAGCAATGTTTTGTAGTCCTAAGATGTGTGGGTTCGGTGAATTGGCTGTGCTAAATTGTCCCTTAGTATCCCAAGATGTGTACGTTAGGGAGATTAGTGCAGTAAATGCATGGGTTGCAGGATAGGGTGGAATGTGGTCCAGAAAAGATACTCTGTTGGAGAGCTCATGGGAACTCGATGGGCTGAATGGCTTCTTGCATTGTGATGATTCCTTAGGAAGAATTAAGTCTTCACTTTTGCTGTGAAGCCCAGGCTACCTCGTCAAATGCTTTTTCAGTTATTGAAAAGCAGAGTTTGTTTCTAATGCTAGCAGTTGTATCCCAGCAAAAACATTTTTCTACCACTGCACTATGATCACTACCAGCTACTGAAAACTCAATCTACAATTTAATTGCTTTGAGACGTGATTAGTCTGGCTTCCCTTCTGACATCCTCGACAAACTCTGAAGTTGTGCAAAATGCAGACATATAATAAATACAGGCACCCATATCCTGTCCTGTTTGCTTATCACAGCCCTCCTCACTAACCTGACTCATCGTTTACCATCAAACTGCTCGTCACATCATGCATGGCCTTGTTGTACTCTATCCCTGCAATGTCTTCATGCCTTAAATTATTCCATTTTGTTCTTGCATTATGTATTACTGCCAGTCTTTTGGATGCTTCCAGAAGGTGTCCATTCATTCCATAGATCATAGAATCGACAGGGCAGAAGGAGGCCAATTAGCCCATAGAGCTTGCAATGGCAACAGCCGCAAGAAGGTTTTGTCTATCACTATATCCCCACATATTTACCCTCCTAATCCCCCTGACCTTAAGGAGCAATTTAACATTGTCAATCAACCTAACCCGCACATCTTTGCACTGTGGGAGGAAACCAGAGCACCCGGAGAAAACCCACACAGACATGGAGAGAACATGCAAACTCCACACAGACAGTGACACAAGGCTGGAATCGAACCCAGATCCTTGGCACTGAGGCAGTAGTGCTAACCACCGTGCCACCCCCATCAGCACAAAGGCCGGAGACATCATGGCACTCATGATGGAGATGGACTCCTCTAATTGTGTGCAATGCCCCTGGAAAGGCTGACAAAGTCACATACATCATCTGCTGCTGTTGCTGCTACAGAATCGTCCTCTTCGTTAATGGTCCCCAATGCTCAGCATCTGCATCCAGCTGGGCAGGTTTAGGAAAGTTTTCTCCCCATCTCTGCATCAGGGAATCTTTAGTGTTGTCCAAATCCCCCAACATCTCCTTCCCACTCACCTTGTGCAGCTCACCATGTTACAACAATCTTTTCTTGGAGACCTCAGCTGAGGTTTGTGTGTCTGAGCTGAAGGAGGGCGTGTATGAGTCGTGTGATTATACTTCCTCAGCGCATGAACCTTCGTCTGAGGAGTTTTCCTTCTTCCCCAGGGCCAGCTCCCGAGCTGTGCTTGAAGGACACTTGGAAGCTGAAAGACGTGGATTAGAATTGACAAGTACAAAAGTTTCATCGTCAACAAAGTGCAGATTTGTGACCCGCAGCACCATCTCTAGAGATGTCTTTGGGAATCGGGCATTTCCTCCCTTTGAGATACAGTCACTCAATTGCCAGTTATAAAATGCTTCCTTTCTGCCCCTTGTCAGTTTTTTTAATAAATATCAAGGTTTCAACAATCAGTTGCAGGTCTTCCCACTCTAATTGTTCAGAAAACTCCGAAGCAGGCTGCTAATACTGTGGTTAAATTAAGAGCCGGGGGGAAAAAACAATCCCCAAACTTTCAATTTCTGGCCTGTTGCCGGCCTGTTCTGCTGCAGTCCGGATATTAAAATCCAGACCTCTGTTAGATTCTAGGTTTCCAAATTGTGCCCCTCGGACCCTCAGAAGCACTCTATTGGGAGAGGGGAGGAATGTGGAAGCTCTGATGCTGCATCCTGGAGGACATAAGCTCTCAGTTTCTGACATTCTAATAGGCTATTTGAATATTTATTGGCTTCCTGCAACATTATTTCTGTACCTTTGGGGGAGTTGGACGTTTTCTGCAATAATAATCTTTGCATACCTCAAGGTATTTTTTTTCTTGGAGTGTGCATGGAATCTTTTGCAGTAGTGGGTCCTATAAAATGTGTGAGCATTTTCAGTGAGCCCTGAGCACAAATTGAGTTTGAAAACGGCTTCTTAAGTAGGAGTCTCTGACAAGGATTCTGATCGCACTCTTTTTCTTATAATATTCGGTATTGATCCATCTTGACAGAATGTGTCAGATCAACTCCGTGTACAGCAGTGATTGTGGGCAAGATGTCATGGATATAATTGTTCTGGAAAGTGGGGTTAAAAGCTGTAGTTATTTCCATTGATCGATGTTAGTGAAAAAATTATAGCATGGATGTAAATCATCAAATCACTTCCCACTTGCACTAATTTCTTTATAACCAAAATCAAACAAGGCAGGGGGAAATATGCCTGACCATTTCTAATAGCTGAGTGGGAAAGGAACATGTTGACTTAGAAGATTTTCATTCCCTTCCCCTCCTCACAAACACCATGCTTTTCAAATAGAAGGGTATGAGCCTCATGGGAATCAAGAGTTATGGGGATAAGGCAGGAAGGTAGAGTTGAGGATGATCATATCAAATCAGTCATGATCTTGTTGAACAGAGGAGCAGACTCGATGGGCCGAATGAGCTCTTGCAGTTTCTGGTCTTTATTTTTAGGTGGGACCAGTGTGAAGGAAAGCATTGGAAAAGCATTAAGGGATTTGGGGGTGGAAGGGAAGGAAGCAATTGGATTTCTTGAAAGAATGTTCCAAAAAGAATGACATTGTGGCTGGTCTCAGGACCCCATCTGTCCTTAATTGTTTTGTTGGATTTTCTACTCTGTAAGTCTTTCTGCTTTCAATTTAAGGGTCATTATTTTTTAGAGCAGTCAGTATGCTTCAAGAATAGCTTCAAAATGTGATATTTTGCATACTTGCAAGACATGACTAAGCAATGGTGTAAACATCATTTGCAAAGCTAAATCGAGGTTGCAAAATTCTATTTTTTTTTCAAATATTTGAGAACATTTCTTCTAGGATTCAATAATGAGCAAGCTTTTGGGGGGAATCACCCATTTGTTCATTCCTGGGACTCCAGGGGCCAATATCTGAGGTTATGGGTGGAATATTCTAATTTATTGGGTAAATATAGAAGATAAGAGGAGGCCACTTGTCCCTTTGAGCCTGCTCCACCATTCATAGAATCCCTACAGTGCAAAAGGTGGCCTTGAGCCTATCGAGTCTGTACCATAGCAATCTCGTCGCAGACCCTACCCCCTCCCCCACAAATTTACCCCACTAATCCTTGGCATTAAGGGATAATTTAGCGTGACCAATTAGCCTAACCCACACAACTTTGGACTGTGGGAGGAAACCCATGCAGACATGGGGAGAATGTGCAAACTCTTCACAAATAGTGACCCAAGCCAAGAATTAAACCCAGCCCCTGGAGCTGTGAGGCAGCACTGCTAATCACTGTGCTACCATGCCGCCCCATTCATCACAATCATGGCTGATCATACAAGTTGTCATTACTCAAAAAGTTGAAGTTTATTTATTCTCCTCATTAGTGTGACAAGTAGGCTTATATTAATACTACAGTGAAGTTATTGTGAAAATCCCCTCATCACTACACTCCGATATGTCTTCAGATGCAATGAGGGAGAAGTTAGCATGGCGGACGCATCTAACCAGCATGTCCTTCGGACTGTGGGAGGAAACTGGAGTACCTGGAAGAAACCCATGCAGACATGGGGAGAATGTGCAGACTCTGCACAAACAGTGACCCAAGCTGGGAATCAGACCTTGATCCTTGGCGCTGTGAGGCAGCAGTACTAACCACTGTGCTACCATACAAAAAGATGTGATAATAGATGCAGCACTGTTAGCAAAGGTTGCTATGCACTGCAGTACTTTAGACTAAAGAGCCCTATATAGTTTAATGCAAAGGCCAAAGGGGGTACAAAGGAGATTCACTGAGGTGATTCTGGAGTTGAGAGGGCTGGCTTATGAGGAAAGATTATGTAGATTGAGTCTATACTTACTGGAATTCAGAAGAATGAGGGGAGATCTTATCTATTCCTTTCATAATCTTATGTTTCTATAAGATAGAAGCAGGGAAATTGTTTCCACTGAGAAGTGAAACTAAAACTAGCGAGCATGGCCTCAAAATAAGGGGAGTAGATTGAGTTTGGAGCCATCTCTAAGGAGAAGGTTTGGGGAAGCTAAAAGGTCAGAAGGTGTATAAATCACTTGGATTGGATGGATTACACTCCAGGGTTCTAAAAGAAATAGCTGAGGAAATTGTAGAGGCATTGGTAATCTTTTAAGAATGGCTGGAGGCAGGGAGGGTACCAGAGGTCTGGAAAGTAGCTAATGTAACATTGCTGTTTAAGAAGGGAGGGAGGCAGCAGACGGGAAATTATAGGCCAGTTAGCCTGACTTCGATCATTGGCAAGATTTTAGAGTCCATTATTAAAGATAAGATTGCAGAGTACTTGGAAGTACATGATAAAGTAGGACTGAGTTAGCATGGCTTTGGTGAGGAGAGGTCATGTCTGACGGCGGCAGTGAAGAAGTTGTTCTTGAGTTGGTTGGTACACGTCCTCAGACTTTTATATCTTTTTCCTGACGGTAAAAGGTGGAAGAGAGAATGTATGGGATCCTTAATTATGCTGGCTGCTTTGTCAAGGCAGTGGGAAGTATAGACAGAGTCAATGGATAGAAGGCTGGTTTGCACGATGGATTGGGCTACATTCATAATCTTCTGTAGTTTCTTCTTTTACAATCTCATATAACCATCTTGATTACTCTGTAATTCTAACCTTTGCACTCTCCACTTTCTTCAACCCACACTTGTGATCATGGCTTCAGCTGCCTGAGTTAGAGTTCTTTGAGGAGATAACAAAGAAGTTAAATAAAGGAGAATCAATGGATGTGGTTTATTTAGATGTCCAGAAAGCCTTTGATAATGTGCTGCATAGGAGATTGTTAAATAAGTTAAGTGCCCACGGTGTTAAAGGTGAGATCCTGGCATGGATAGAGGATTGGCAGAAGACAGAGAGTGGGGATAAAGGGGGTCTTTTTCAGTGTGGCAGCCAGTGACTAGTGATGTGCCTCAGGGGTCAGTGCTGGGACCACAACTTCTCCCAATATACTTTAACGATTTGGAGGAAGGAACTGAAGGCTCTATTGCTGAATTTGCAGATGATACAAAGATATGTTGAGGAATAGGGTAGCATTTGAGGAAGCAGGGGGTCTGCAGAAGGATTTGGATAGGTTAGCAGAGTGAACAAAGAAGTGGCAGATGGGATACAATGTGGAAAAGTCTGAGATTATGCATTTTGGAAGGAGGAATCGAGACATATTTCCTAAATGGGAAAATGCTTAGGAAATAAGAAACACAAAAGGACTTGGGAGTCATTGTTCAAGATTCTCTTCAGATTAATATGCAGGTTCAGTCAGCAGTTAGGAAGGCAAATGCAATGTTAGCATTCATATTGCGAGGGCTGGAATAGAAGAGCAGGGATGTACTTCTGAAGCAGTATGAGGCTCTAGTCAGACCCCATTTGGAGCATTGTGAGCATTCATATTTAAGAAAGGATGTCCTGGCCTTGGAAAAGGTCCAGAGGATGTTCACAAGAATGATCCCTGGAATGAATAGCTTGTCATATGAGAAATGATTGAGGACTCTTGGTCTGTACTTGGAGTTTAGAAGGATGAGGGGGGATCTTACTGAAACGTGCAGGATACTGTGAGGAATGGAGAGGATGTTTCCACCAGTAGAAAAAACTAGAACCAGAAAAACTAGAGCACAACTTCAGACTAAAGGGACAATCCTTTAAAACAGATTTTAAAGGGGAAATTGAAAATGAATCTGTGGGACTGTTTGCCACAGAAGGCTGTGAAAGCCAGGTAATTGAGTATCTTTAAGACAGATAAGTTCTTGATTAATAAGTGGGAGGGTGGGGTGGGGGGGGGGGGTGTCAGGTGTTAGGGGGGAAAAGGCAGGAGAATGGGGATGAGAAAAATATCAGTCATGATTAAATGGCAGAGCAGACTCGATGAGCCAAAGGGTTTAATTGTCTTATGGCTTTATAGATTTAGGACTGAGTTGAGGAGACACTTCTTCACACAAAGGGTTGTGAACCTGTGGAATTACTTGCCCAGTGAAGCAGTTGAGGCTACCTCATTGAATGTTTGTAAGGCAAGGATAGAACAGTAAAAGAATTGAGGGCTGTGGTGAGTGGGCAGATAAGTGGAGCTGAGTTCACGAAAAGATCAGTCATATCTTATTGAATAGTGGAGGGGCCAGATGGCCTGCTCTTGCTCCTAGTTCTTATGTTCTGTTATGTGCCTAGATCCTGGACCAACTTCAGATACTTGCAGTCAATTCTGAATCAACATTTGTTCTTCTTTTGGTGTGCAGCTGATGCTCTGTACAGTCCATTAAATCTGTTTGACTTGTACAGATATAATCAAAGCCATGAATCTGTCTGTTGCATTCATGTTTGACAGCGCTTCTGAGAATGCAAATCAAATGATTTCAGGAGCTGAGGAAGCACTTTATAACACAATTCCTTAGGAGTTTATGCTGCTACCTCTGCTTTTCAAATACACAGGATTGGAGTATTTTTACATCACTGCAACTTTGGATAGGAAAGTGTGTCAGGCAGGTCTGTTCTGCCAATGTAAAGACGCATTCAAATTTCCTGCAGATCACATTAGAAAAACCCTGAATGTAACATGGGCAGAAATGGGCATAACGCATCATAAATGACAGGGCCCCAGGGAAAGAATTGAATTCAGCAAGAAAATTAAAATGTCAACTCAATCAACAATTATTCATGCACATCAACACAGCGTGTCTTAGAATCTGTAGCCGGAAAAATCTTTCAATTTTTGATGTGATGTCCTTGCACTGTTAAAAATCCATTGATGCAAGAGAATAGGAGAGTACATCTTTTGAAGAGAATAAATTAAGATCAAGCACTTAAAAATGCAATAAAACTCCAGAAAAAGTACTGTTTCTTCTTTCACTTTGGAGCTTAGATGTGATTGCCCTCTGAAAAGACGGAGTTTGCATAGGAGATTCTAATATAGAAATTAGTCGCAGGAAAAGACCATTTGGCTCTTTGAGTCTGCTCTGCCATTTATTACAATCATAGAATTCAATATCATGATCCCTCTCTTCACCCCATATTCCTTGATCTCTTCAGCCTGAAGAGCTGGATCTAATTTCTTCTTGAAATCAGACAACACTTTGGCCTCAACTATATTCTGCAGTAATGAATTCCATACATTCACCAAACACCATTTGGGTATGGAAATTTCTCCTCACTTCAGTTCTAAAACATTTATCCCTTTATTATCAAACTGTGACCCCTAGTTCTGGACTCCCCCCACCCTTGGAAACATTCTTTCTGAACTTACCTTGTTTAACCCTGTTAGAATTTTATAAGTTTCTTTGGGATCCCTTCTCACTCTTCTAAACTCTAGTGAATATAATCCCAACTGACTTGATCTCTCCTCATATATGACAGACCAGCCATCCCAGGAAACAGTCTGATAAATTTTTATTGTACTTCCTCTATAATAAGACATCCTTTCTCAGGTAAGGATGCCAAAACTGCTCATAATACTCTTTGGCCTCACATCTGGCTGTAAACAATTGCATTATTGAAGGGAATGTTCCTTCCAGTTGGGGAACATAATGTAATTGAGGCCAAAATATTGTCTGATTTCAAGAAGAAATTAAATATAGTCTTGGAGCTAAAAGGATATGGTTAGAATGGGGGAATGAGGATATTGAATTTGATGATCAGCCATGATTAAAATGAATTGTGAAGTAGGTTCGAAGGGCCAAATGGCATACTCCTGCTTCTAGTTTCTATGTCCATGAATAGCATTTTAAACAAAATATCACCAGTATTTCATTAAATAATAGGGACAACTGAACTGAGTAAGAATTGGGAGATGTAGAAAGTTGCCTTGCGGTTTAAGGATTGCACTCTGGTAGTAATTCGACAAGCAGCCAAGACATGGAGAGAAGTACCTCTTTCTGGATGACAGCAGAAAAAGGCCGGCCAGCTGGTGGGCAGTAGGAGTGTGGTGCCAAGAACGTTGGTTCAGTGCCCGAGCCAGCTCAATGACATGAAGTTCTGCATCTCCTGCACTGCTCAGCTGGCCCCATCATTTCTATTTCTCTTACATTCTCCTGCACGGCTTTTGATCTTCTGACCAACGCAACATGCTCTTGCACGCAATCCATTCCATCCAGCCTCTTCCTCAATCTCCATCCCGACAGATCTACTTCACCTCTACTCAAAGAACAAAACAGCACGGGAAACAGGCCCTTCGGCCCAATGAGCCCTTGCCGCCACCTGAATGTTCCCACTTCTACTTGTGATTCCTGTCTATGTTTATAGATCTCTGCATTGAAACCAAATTTGAGATAATTTAGGGAGAATTTGTTCTGCCAGTCAGCCTAAGAGCACATCTTTGGGATGTGGGAGGAAATCGGAGCATCCCGAGAAAACTCACGCAAGCACGGGAGAATGCGCAAACTCCCACAGACACAGGCCCAAATCCACGTATCTGCACAGCACAGCGATAGTCACTGAGCTGTTGTGTTGCCCATCAAATGATCCAGGTCGAGCGTACACTAATGACGTGAAGCACTAGAATACTCTCAAAAAAAATCCAAGAGCAGCCCTCTTACCACCCATCGCGTGTATGCCCCTTGTTAGACAATAAGGTAGACTGAAGTACCTGTAGGATAAAACAAACACATCAATATCATCGACAATTTACACACTTCCCAGGAAACTCCCAAGGCTTATGATCCCTATTTTAAATCAGTTTTCTATATCCTTCCATTCCCATTCTGTTCATGTGCCCATCTAAACATCTCTTAAATAACTCCAGAGTGCCTGCCTTCGCCACTTTATAGAACATAGAACATAGAACAATACAGCACAGAACAGGCCCTTCGGCCTTCGATGTTGTGCCGACCAAAATAAAAAGCAATGCCCCTCCAAACTAAACCATTCCCTTCTCTTCCATATACTTATCAACTAACCTCTTAAACGCCACCAAACTTGGCGCATCTACAACAGCTGCAGGCAGGGCATTCCACTCCCTAATCACTCTTTGAGTAAAGAACCTACCTCTGATATCCGTCCTATAACTCATACCCCTTAATTTAAAGCTGTGTCCCCTCGTGCTAGCATTCTCCATCCTAGGAAAAAGGCTATCACTGTCCACCCTATCTAAACCTCTAATCATCTTATATGCTTCAATAAGATCCCCTCTTAGCCGCCTCCTTTCTAACGAAAACAACCTCAAATCCTTCAACCTCTCTTCATAGGACCTGCCCTCCATACCAGGCAACATCCTGGTAAACCTCCTCTGTACCCTCTCCAATGCCTCCACATCTTTCTTATAATGTGGGGACCAGAACTGCACACAATACTCCAAGTGCGGCCGCACTAGAGTTTTGTACAGTTGCAACATGATGCTGCGGCTCCTAAATTCAATCCCCCTACCAATAAAAGCTAAGACTCCATATGCCTTCTTAACAACTTTATCCACTTGACTGCCTACTTTCAGGGATCTATTGACACATACACCAAGATCCTTCTGTTCCTCAACACTATTAAGAGCCCTACCATTAGCCCTATACTCTACACATTTATTGTTCCTGCCAAAGTGCATTACCTCACACTTTTCCACATTAAACTCCATTTGCCACCTCTCGGCCCAGCTCTGCAACTTGTCCAAGTCACTATGTAAACTAAAACACCCCTCTTCACTATCTACCACACCACCAACTTTAGTATCATCTGCAAATTTACTGATCCATCCCTCAATACCCTCATCCAGATCATTTATAAAAATTACAAACAGCAGGGGCCCCAAAACAGACCCCTGAGGCACACCACTCGTCACCGAACTCCACGATGAATATCTCCCATCAACCACCCCCCTCTGTCTTCTATCTGCCAGCCAATTCCTAATCCAATTAGCTAAATCACCCTCTATTCCACACATCTGCATTTTCTGTAGAAGTCTTCCATGGGCCACCTTATCAAACGCCTTACTAAAGTCCATAACGCCTTACTAAAGTCCATTAAAGTCTAAAGTTTACTTGGCAGCATGTTCCATACCCCCACCACCCTCTGTGTGAAAAAACTACCTCTAACATCCAAATTATACCTTGCCCCACTCACTCTAAGCCCATGACCCCTCGTGCTATTTGAGTCCATCCTAGGAAAAAGCTTAACCCTGTTTACTCTGTCTATACCCCTCATAATCTTGTACACCTCTACTAGAGCTCCTCTAAGTCTACGTCATTCTAAGGAAAATGACCCCAATTTGCCTAACCTCTCCTTGTAACTCAGACCTTCCATACCAGGCAGCATCCTGGTAAACCTCCTCTGCACTCTCTCCAGAGTCTCCACATCCTTCCGGCAGTAAGGCGACCAGAACTGGACGCAGTATTCCAAATGAGGTCTAACCAATGTTTTATACAACTGCAGCATTAAAGGCTAACTTCTGTACTCTATACCCTTTTCTATAAAGGCTAGCATACTATATGCTTTCTTCACAACCTTCTCCACCTGCTCTGCCACCTTCGGAGACTTGTGCACCTGCACCTTCAGGTCCCTCTGCGCTTCTATACCCTTAATAGGTCTACCCTTTATCATATACCTCTCCTCCTACGTTCTTTCTCCCAAAATGCATCACCTCTTATTTATCAGGATTGAATTCCATCTGCCCAAGTTATCTATGTCCTGCTGTATCGCCTGACAATGCTCCTCGCTATCCACAAGTCCAGCCATCTTTGTATCGTCTGCAAACTTGCTAATCACTCCAGTTACTCCCTCTTCCAAGTCATTTATATATATTACAAATAGAAGAGGTGCCAGTACCGAGCCCTGCGGCACACCACTAGTAACCGACCTCCAGCTAGAAGAACACTCTTCCACTATTACTCTGTGTCTCCTATTACCAAGCCAGCTACTTATCCATCTAGCTACCTGTCCTTGTATCACATTAGCCTTGACCTTTTCAACTAACCTCCATGAGGGACTTTGTCAAACGGCTTGCTGAATTTCATATAGACGACATCAAAGGCTCGCTCACGGCCTATTGCCCCTCATTCTCAGTCCTCGATGTTGCCCTCCTCAAATGTTTACCTACCATTGTCAGTGCTCAGTTAACTACTCGCACTCCTAACTCTCTGCTTTTCGCTGTGCAGGAGAAGAAAGCTGTATCTCCAAGGTCAGACAGTCATGGCGCCCTGACTTCAATGGAGGTGGAACCTATGGAAATGGGCATTTTTGCAGACCCTCATGGCAGTGAAATCAAAAATGAATGCTGAACCAGAGAAGATTTCCTGAAGGGTCATTAAAAATGAATCAAAGAGATGTATTTTGAAGAGGGCCTTAAAGGAAGGGAGGAAAATGGATGGACAGGGAGGTTTTGGGAGGAAATTTCCGAACAATGGACCTAAACAGCTGAAGACATGGCATGGCATCGAGGGAATTAATTCTAAATGTTCTTATATTAAGCATGATTAATAAACATAGGTCAGCTATGACGTCAGGAAGCATTACCTCATAAGGTGAAGGAAAGACTCTCAATTACAGCATTTTTTTAATAACCACAGGTGTTTTACCAGCAGTGATGTATTTTTTTTGAAATACAGTCTCTTCTGAGATGTAGGAAACAAATGGCCAAAAAATAAGGAAGTTGCAAAGAGGAGCTCTTACCTAGACCAATCTTTGACACTGTTTAAATGTTTGATGTGTGGCCAATGATACATGCACATTCAACGCTATATTGGTAAAGGCTAAATTTGTTTCTATATGCACACAATTGCCTAAGAGGCTTAAAGCATGTTTGCCGCCTCCCACTATTCAAAATTAATTTGCAACTGACTGCAGCGTGTGTATTGAGAACAGAATCTTGCCTTCGTTTCAAACCAAAAGGAAATGGGATGTTTGCTGCCATTGTTATGATTGTTATTTGTTACTGCTATCAATTTCTAAAGTACATTTAAGCCTCTCGCATCCACACTGATCTTATAACAGCTGCTGTATCCTTTAATGTTAGACTTTTTCATCTATTTTCTCATAATTATATCTTAGTAGGACTGACACTGCAATATTTTGGTGTTTTTTTTTCAACAATAAGGCATTCCATGTAGTTGCAAATTCAGTTTAAAAAGGTAAATGATTCATTTGCTTAAAAATAACATTTGTTCATTACAAAATGCAATCAACTTTTCCCATTATTCGTTTAGTTTGCGTTGTTCAAATCTTGCAATTGAGATCCCCAGAAGTAGACAACTGTTGAATTTTTTGCCAGACTTTGCATACTGTGAAAAGCTGAATGCAGATAACTGCAGCACAAGTCAATGTGTGTGGTTGTACACTTGCGAACAGTGTACTGATGGCTGAATCATCAAACATCTCACCCTAAATTCTTCCAAAAAGTGTTAAATTTGCACAGCTTTCACTTCAAGAGGTTGATGTGTAGCGGCATTAGGTGAGACAAGAAAACTGATGTGGAGAGTACATTGCTCTTTCTTGAAGGCTACTTCACAGTTACAAACTCCTGCATTGAGTTATGAACTGGATTTGAGTGCCGATTGGAGACTTTGCCTGATGATACACTGGATTGTTTTCTCACTGAGGGACTGGATTAATTGACAGCTCTGCTGAAACCACCACAACTACATTATCTGAGGCCAAAACCCTTCAGTAACATATTTAGACTTGATACATGGTGATGTTCCTTTCTGCTAAAGGCACTACTGCATCTCAGTGCACCTTGTTTTTTAGACTGTAACCTATGAAACTAATTATACCCTTGTTCTTTGGACTGATGATTCTCCTTGGGTACTCTGTAAAATTCTTGTGGTTGATCAAACACTGGCAGAATTGTGTGAGAGACTACTTTGGTTAGCACAACATTGAAGATAGATATTTTGCTTTAGACTTATTTTTATCTCTTTCCCCCACTTCAAGAAAAAGGTGTGTTTAATTTATATTTCCAGTATAAGTACTGAACGTATTACTTGTACGCTGGACATTAAATGTTGAGTAGTGAAACTTGGCATCGTTAACTGCGTGACTGGAGAAATGAACCATGGAGTAGGATGTCTGTCTTTGCATCTTTCCATTCATGAATGGGCTTCAACACTGAGTAACTCCCTTGTAGTGCTGAATGTTTCTAAATGCCAGGTGCCACAGGTCTCATTGCTTGTGGAATGTTTGGTGACCATAAATTGTACATTCCAAACTCTAAAGGAAGAGAAGTAGCCAATCAAAAAAGTAATGAAAGCAAATTCATCTCAAAGCGAGGGTGAATTTCTGGAAGGAACCAGTGTTTCTTGTTCAGTCTAACAACTTCCTTGTTCTAACAGCTGCCTTGGTTGGACCTATTGTATCTCTTTGTGGGTTTTATTCTTTGAATTTGAAGAATACATTCCCATTCTGTGGTGCTGCCACCTGTAATAGACTGAGGCGCGGGGGCGTGTGTGTGTGTGTGACATTGGCACATTCTGTTTCTTTTCATGCTTTAACTCTTCCCTCTGGAGTTTGAACTTATTACTCTACACCCTTGCCTTAGAGACCCTAAATTTGTTTTGTGTCTATTCTGATGGCCAGAGGGGCTCGTCAACACATCTTACAGTGGGCCTTGTGGCTCTCCTCTTGAATGGGTGGTGGCATGCCCAAAAGGAAAGGAGCAGAGGGGGTTTAAAACTTGCTGAGCATGCCCAGACCAGCAGTCATAGGACTCTTGCGTGTGGCCTGTGTACATTTTCCACAACAGTGGTGCTTTATTCACTGCGTTGATGACAGAAGATTACTCGGTAAGATTATCACATTGTCAACTGGTTAAGTTGGTTTTCTTGTGTGTAATTTTTTTTTTCACTCTTAAAAAGAACTTCTAAATTTAGACAGTATGAAGATATCCCAGGCAGATGGTGCACTGATAATGGGATCTGTATTCTTACTGTTGGCAATGCTGGGACATCACATTGTGCAGAACTGCCTTGATGCAGGATCCAAGTAGTGAGGGAAGAAGTTCATTATGGTGCACAAATAGTAAAATGGCCCAGAGCAGATAAAGATTGGCCAACTAAGTTTGCTGGCCAAACTTTTTTCCCATTGTTTGGACCTTTAACACCCCATCATCCCATACACCCAATATTTACACGTCCCTTTGTTTATTAATGATGCTGTAAAAAAAAAAAGTGCTATATTTTTATCAATGCCATCTATTGACTAGTTGGTAAATGACGGTTTATTTTCACCATGTCAATGATTACCAGAAAATGGGCAGGAGGGAACTTGCCATTTATTTTATACCCTGACTGCTTTTGTTTTCCATTGAAGGCAACATTGCTATTTCAAGTTTATATTTAAAACTGGTTCAAAGAATTCCATGCTGCTTATAGATCATAGATTTATTGCAGTGAAGAAGGAGGCTATTTGGCCCATTGAGTCTGCACCAACTCTCTGACAGAGTGTCTTAACCAGGTCCAGCCCCCTGCCATGTCCCTGTAACCCCACACATTTATCATGGCTAATCCCCCTACACATCTTAGGACATAAGAACATAAGATATAGGAGCAGGAATAAGCCATCTGACCCTTCAAGCCTGCTTTACCATTCAATAAGATTATGGCTGATCTTCTTCTGGACTCAGCTCCACTTACCTGTCCACTCACCATAACCTTTAATTCCTTTACTGTTCAAGAAATTTATCTTTCCTTGCCTTAAAAACATTCAGTGAGGTAGCCTTAACTGCTCCACTAAGCAGGGAATTCCACCGATTCACAACCTTTGGGTGAAGAAGTTCCTCCTCAACTCAGTCCTAAATCTGCTTCTGCTTATTTTAAGGCCATGCCCCCTGGTTCTTGTTTTACCTGCCCTTGGGACACTGGGTCGATTTAGCATGGCCAACCCACCTAACCTGCAGATCTTTGGACTGTAGGAGGGAACCAGAGCACTTGGAGGAAACCCGTGCAGGGAGCATGTGCAAAGTCCACAATGACATTGACCCAGGGTTGGAATTGAACCCAGATCCCTGACACTGTGAGACAGCAGTGTTAAACACTGTGTCACCATGCTGCCCAGCCACTGAAAATTCCCTCCTGAAAATGCCCATGCCCAGTCTGTTGATATCAAGATACATTTGTTTCCTGTCAATCTTATAGTATGAAAAGTGTAAATCAGCATTAAGAAATCAGGCTGAAGGAAAATGTTAGTCTTGTTCGTTTTTTTTTTGAAAGTATTGATATATTTGTGTTGGGCGCAGCATATAGAGAAAATGCAGTCACGGATGTTGATCAGTTTTTAATGTGATGTACTTATGTTCTAAAAATGTACGGTGCAGGACTCAATGGGCCACATGGCCTCCTCCTTCACTGCAAGAAGTCTATGATCTACGAACAGTATGGATTTTTAACCGGTTTTAAATTTAAACTTGAAATAGCAATGTTGCCTTCAATGGAAACCAAAACCAATCAGGGTACAAAGTAAGTGACAAATTCCTCCTGCCTGTTTTCTGGTAATTGTTGACACTGTGAAAATAAGCCCTCATTTACCAAATAGTTAATAGATGACATTGACAAATATAGAGCATTTATTTCTTTACAGCATTATTACTGAACAAAGGGACGTGTAAATTCTGGCTGTATGGGATGATGGGGCATTGAAGCTCCAAACAACAGGAAGAAAATGTGAGAATCCTTTTTAAGAGAAGGGATAATCTTGCTGATTTGTGGCCTTGTGGAAAATCCTGCATCTGTATTCTTATCCCTCTGTAACAGAGATAAATGAACACATTTTGAGGTTCCAATCTTCCAGACTTGCCCTGAGAGCTCTGGGGGTAAAGGATTAATCTCCAGGTGAGCCACTGAGTAATCCCAGAGAACTATCCTTGGTGCATTTGAGTGCGTTTTTTAAAATTTTTCTTTGAACGCTTTTCATTTATTGATTGCAAACATATTGCAGATGGGGGAAATGAAAGGCATTTTGACTGTTCAGGGCAGGTGGAGGCCGGAGATTGTCTGATGATATCACTAGGAATACGTCCAACCAGAATTGGCAGTGCTTACATACCTCCCTGGAAGAGTCAGCTGTGGATTTCGATGTGGTTGAGTCCTGTATGTAGAATGATTTATGAGAATATAGGTTTGGACATGGCTTCAAATTTCAACTTCTGGTTTAAGCTGCTGGTTAAGACATTGATTAATGGAGTGCAGATAAAAGTGGACAGTGAGCAAATATGTTTCAGGTACAGTGCATCGTGTGTGAGTGGCATCCACATTGCATTAGCATAATTGTGTGTGAAAGAGCAGTTTATGCAGTGATTGGCAAAATCCGAACTCCAGCCTGATTACTGTGCAGACATTCCCTGCTCCCAAGGTTGAAAGGTCAGGTCACATAATTTTAGCATGCCATAAAATGCACAGCTCTTTTTTTTGTCTTATCTAAAATGTTACAGAATGTTTGCGTTTTTTTTGTTTCTTTATTAAATATCTAAGACAAACTTGTGTATGAAAGGGGCAATGGCAATGTGTTTCAAATAAATATGCTGTTTTAGGTGGTTGTGGGAGTCAATTTTTAATGGCCGGGAACTTTAAACTTCAGTGCAGGCATAAACTGAATGGTAGAATATCTGTTGCCAATATTCATCTGACAATGTTCCTTTCTGCTGACATCAATGGAAAGTGAAGTCCATCAGGGCATAACATAAGTTGTAAAGACACTCCTGCCTGTTTTGCACTAAAGTGAATGGAAGTAAACCACCTTTGTGTCTAAACATAAAATAGCCGACCTTATTTGATTTTGATTTGATTTATTGTCACGTGTATTAGTTTACAGTGGAAAGTACTGTTGCATGCTATGCAGACAAAGCATACCTTAATAGAGAAGGAAAGGTCAGAGTGCAGAATGTACTGTCACAGTCATAGCTAGGATATAGATGAAGATCAACTTAATGCAAGGTAGGTCCTTCCAAAAGTCTGATGGCAGAAGGGAAGAAGCTGTTCTTGAGTCGGTCGGCATGTGACCTCAGACTTTTTTTTATCTTCTTCCTGGTGGAAGAGGGTATGCCAGGGGTGCATGGGATCCTTGATTATACTGGCTGCTTTTCAGAGGCAGTGGCAAGTGTAGACAGTCTCGACGGGTGGCAGGCTGGTTTGCGAGATGGACTGGGCTTCATTCACGACCATTTGTAGTTTCTTGCAGTGTTGGGCAAAGCAGGAGTCATCCCAAGCTGTGATACAACCAGAAACAATGCCTTCCATAGTGCATCTGTACAAGATGGTGAGAGTTGTAGCAGGCATGCCAAATTTCCTTAGTCTTCTGAGAAAATAGGCATCTCCAACAGATGCCTGCCCAATTTTAAACTACCTAATTTGAATGCTATTAGAAAAGCTTTCATTCATTTCAGGTGGAAAGTGGCATTTGGTGGCAAGGTGTGGAAGATCAGATAGCCTAATGGTTACCTGCTGATGACAAGGAGATGAGAGGCAATGAAACAAACCAATGGTTACGATGATCGAGGAGTTGAGGTAACAGAGCTGCTCCTGGCTGCTCTGAGGGCTTTAAATTTACCTTGTTGATTTCCCAATGACTTTACCTAGTCAGGTGGCAAGTGTAGACAGTGTCAATGGACGGGGGTCTGGTTTGCGTGATGGACTGGACTCCAGATCCAGAGCAATGTGTTGACACTTAACCGAAATGGCTTAGCTAACCTGCAGTTAAGCGTTGGTAACAATACTGCTGGTCTTGTCAGCAATATCCACATTCCACGAAAGAATAAATATTTTAAAATATTAATGAAGAGTGGGAGACTCCTTCCAGTGTCTGGCAATAATGTCTTGCTCAGCCAGTGAAAACAACAACTTGTATTTCTATTTTTGTGTTTCAAGTAACAAAACGCCTTTTGGGAATTTACAAACATTACCAATAAAATGTGGCATTGAACCAAGTAAGCAGAGACTCTGGGTGATGATCAAAAGCGCGGTCAGAGAGGTAGGTCTTACGGATCTGCTTAAAGGCAATGAGAAGGTGGCAGAGAGAATTCCAGAGATAAGGTCAGTATTTGTTGCCCTTGGGAAGATGTTGGAGAGCTGCCTTCTTGGTTCGCCACAGCATTTCAGAGGGCATTTAAAAATCAACCATAGTGCGGTGTGTCTGCATTCAAATGGAAGCTGGACTTTCTTACCCCAGAGGGAATTTAGTGAATCCATCTGAGGGGAGAGAGCGAAAGGGAATGATAGTGGATGACAGTAGATAGATAGTGGTTAGTACTGCTGCCTCACAGCACCAAGGAACTAGGTTTGATTCCTAGGTTGGGTCACTGCCTGTGTGGAGTTTGCACATTCTCTTCATGTCTGCATGGGTTTCCACTGGGTGCTCTGGTTTCCTCCCACAGTCGAAAACTGTGCAGGTTAGGTGCGTTGGCCATGATAAAATGCTCCTTAATGTCCTGGGATGCGTAGATTTAACGGGGTAAATCTGTGGGATTGTGGGGAAAGCTCCTGAGTGGGATTGTTGTCAGTTCAGACAACTATAGGGATTCTACGAAGGAGAGGAGAACAGCATCTATGGAGGAAGAACAGTTCAGAATCAGCTAAGGCGGGATCCACATGGGAAGTTGGGTGGCCATCGCATAAATGGGAATAGGGCCTAGGGAGGAGAAGGAGGTGGGTATTATGGACAGTAAGATTTGGGGGCTGGCGGGTGGGGGAGGAGTGGGGATGGTGCTTGGATGGAATGTGATAGGTGAGAAACTAGAGGAAATACAGGGCTAGGACAAATGAGGAAGGCAGGGGAAGCAATCTGAGCCTGTTGTGCTGGAGCTTGAAGGGAGAGAAGCAGCAGAGGTAACTGATCTGATCATCTCAAACTTGTGCAAAAATTCACCTGATAAAGGAGCAGTGCTCTGAAAGCTTGTAGTACCAGATAAACCTGTTGGACTTTAACCTGGTGTCGTGAGACTTCTTATTGTGCCCATCCAGTCCAGCGCTGGTATCTCTACATCATCTTAAACTTCGTGACAAAGAATTTTCTGATTTGGAGATGAGAGAGTGGAGGATATTTAGGAGACCCTAAAAAGTGGAGAAAAGAAGCTGGGGTTTATCTTTGCATTCCTGGGTGGTCTGTTTTGGAAGACAAGGGAACCTGATGGGCAGTGAGTGGCTAAATTAGTTTTCCTGTACTGTTCGAAACTGAATATTTGGTCATTCCCTCATTTTGAATTGCAAGACCTTACTACATCAGTGAGTACACTTCAGGAAGTGATTTGGGTGCTATAACAATGCATGATTGTTCCTTCCTGTGTATCCTATACTATTAAATATAACTACATTTGTTCAGTAGACTAAAGGTCAGGCTCTCATGAGTAAACTGCATTTTATATGCACGATCAAACTGTAAATTGATTCCTTTTGTAGTGGTTTGAATCCCTAAATAGCCCCTGTTACACATAACCCAGTGCCATTAGTTGCAAAATAAAGATTTTGTGTGCTCAGGACTTCCTGTGTAGCGTGATTGGTGAATTTTGTGAAGTGTGTGGCGTAGAGGAGATTGTAGCGTGACCACAAGGTGAACGCTGAATTGCAAAATGTACTGCAAACTGCACCGAGGTTATTTTTATTGATTTTTCTGAAAATGTGCTTTCAGGTGTGCAAGAACAGGCTTTTAAGAGTTTTTTTAATGTCGAAGAAAGGAACTATATAGAGCAGTAAATTCAGAAAGCCTGAAGTCTGGGAATGGCTGTGCAATCCATCTGGCGTTAATACGTCTCACTCCCTGACAAATGTACCCAGTTGTGCTATATTATTGCCTCTGTGGATGGTTCTTCCTACAATTTTACTGCTATCTATGCATAGTGGTTAATCCAAACTATCCACATACTCCCCATGCCCTGTACATGGTCTGGGGCACTTGGTTTTGGAATTTGTGGTAATCCTGGACGTGTTCTTGAAGTTCAATTTATCAATTCCCTTGCATGAAATTGAAAGAAGAAAGAAAGTAAGTTTATTTATTAGTAGAATTACATTAATATTGCAATGAAATTGTTGTGAAAATCCCCTAGTTGCCACACTCCAGTGCCTGTTCGGGCTCACATAGAGAGAATTTAGCATAGTCAATCCACCTACCCTGCATGTCTTTGGACCATGGGAGGAACCCAAAGCACCCGGAGGAAACCCACACAGGCAGAGGGAGAATGTGCAAACTCCACACAGCCAGCGACCCAAGTCAGAACACACAGAACAGAAAAAAAACATTAAATAGGCGCCCTATGTGTGTTTTAAAAGTTGGTATAAGAAATAGCAAAAATGGTGAAAAGCAAAATGAAACATTACCTCAGTTGAAGTTTATTCAGTTGGGCCAGTTCATTTTGGAATTCAATACTGTTTCACTGGTCATCCAGCTATGGTAAGTAAAGCCATGCGATCATTTGAACACTGTTTGTAGCATAATAAATAGCATGAAGATTAAGAAATGTGCTCCTTTCTAGAAACTGGTTTGTACTATACATATGATGTCGAGATTTTAATTTTTTTTTTAGTGTTTCCTGCAGGGTCGTATATTAATCCCACGAGAGTTTCTGGGTTGCTTTCGCACAGATGCAGTTCAAGTGCTTTTTAAGAATATCACAGTGCCTTCATCTGCCCCTTCCTTTTCACACTGATTCTATTGTCTTTCCTCCTGCTCTCTCTTCAAGCAGCTCGGTCACAATTTCCTGAGCATTTTTGATATTTTCCTTGCCACCCGCATCGGATTTTTCATCCATCTTCAGCTCATTTATTATTCTTTTTGGTCTGTTTTTCCTTTTCTTTATTCTGATCTTAACAAATGAGATAAAACTGTTGAGTAACAGTGTGCTGAAATGATGCACGTGCACACACACCACACACACACACCACACGTACACTACACTCACACATACACATACACACACCACACACACACAACTACACACGACCCTACAGATGTACATAATACGCACAGTTTGCAAAATGCGCGTTAAATATATTTTATATTTGTGCGCCTGGAATTTATATTTGCAATCCTTGTGTGTGATAGGCAATCAGTTTGGATACTTTTCATGCTCCAGATTGTACAATTTAAGACATTTTGAAGTAAATGGGCTGAGAATTCTAAGAGAGAGGGTGAAGTTACTCTTCTGATGTGAAGACAGTAGCGTCTGCCAAGAAAGGCAATGTATAGATTATTTATTTATTTATTTGCCTACTACTGCCACAAATAGGCTTGCATTAACGCTGCATTGAAGTTACTTAAATCCCCGAGTTGCTTCCCCCACCTCCCTGCGCACGCCTGTTGGGGTACACTGAGGGAGAATTTAACATGGCCAGTGCACCGAACTAGCACACCTTTCGGACTATGGGAGGAAACCGGAGCACCTGGAGGAAACCCATGCAGACATGGGGAGAATGTGCAAACAGACCTTAGCCAAGGATCAAATCGAACAATTTAATGTGGGTGAAACATTAGAAGGTGTAGCACGAGGAATGAAAAATAAAAGAGAACAGAAGCATCATTCGGAAAAGGTGAAAGCTTTTGGGTCTAACAGACGTGTCTTTTTGCAAAAACCAATTCTGCATCCAAAATAACAACAGCAACTTGTAATTTATATACTGCCGTTAATATAATGAAATGTTCTAAGGTACCTCAGTGTACTGGTGCAAGCTCTCGTGGTAAAGGGCTGATCAGTTAGGGCTGAGATGAGGAGAAATTCTTTCACTCAACAAGTTGTGTATCTTTGGAATTTCCTTCCCCTGAGGCTTATGGATTTGTGACATTTGTTTACTATATTTAAGGTTGGGATGGACGTTTTTTTTTAGTCTCTTGGGGAATTAAGGGAGATGGTGAGCAGGCAGAAAAATGGAGTTGAAGTCCAAGATTAACAGCAGAGCAGGCTTATTGGGTTGTGTGACCTACTCCTGCTGTTAGTTCTTGTGTTCTTAATTACACAGGAACATTGTAAAACACAAATAGTCTTTGCTTTTGAAGGGGGACGGGAAATGGTGGGTTGGGTTTGAGTTCCAATATTTGGCTTTCGTTCTTGCATTTTTTACCCCATTCATTTATTCCTGCCACCGCCATCTCACTGCAGCCAGTGACATAAGAGTTCCTGCCATGCAATATTGGGAACACCATTATAGTGCTTCATATGGTTAGCAGGGGGGGTGACTCCTTGTTGTATCATTCTCACCCCTCCCTCCCCTCTCCACCATGTGGGAAATTCCCTCTGCCAAGGGACAGGGGCATCCTGGAAGTATTCTTTGGAGAAGTTTGGAGAAGAGAAGTGGGTTTGTGGGGTTTCTTAAAAACAGCACCCTAGCCTTTCAAAATGAAACCAACATGATGTCATGGTACCTGTCCCTTCCGTTATTTTCTCCAAAGAATTTACAGCAGGATGTGTCAGCAAAGCAGTTGTCCCTTTGCTGTTCTGCCCAGAATAGAAAATAAAAATTGGAAAATTCCACCCATTGAGTCACATGAATGGATATTGGGTCAGGATGTATCAAAGAGGCAGGTTTTTGAAATGTCTTCAAGTGGAAAATAAGATTCAGAAGCAGAGAGGTGCTGGGAGGGAATTCCAGAGCTTTGGGCAAAGGCAGCAGAAGACATGGCCACCAGAGGTGGAACTATTAAAATTGTGGGGGCATAAGAGGCCAGAATTTGAGAAGTGCAGAAAACTTGGAGGGTTGTGGGGCTGGAGGCGATTACAGAGATAGAGAGGCCATTGGTGGGATTTGAAAGTAAGGATGATAATTTTAAAGTCACTATGTTGCTTGACTGGGAGCTCATTGTCAGCCAGTGAGCACAGGGTGACAGATGAATGGGACCTGATGAAAGCTAAGATGTGCTGGGCAGCAGAGTTATGGATGACCTCACGTTTATGAAGGGCAGAATGTGGGCCACCAGCCAAGATTACATGGGAATAATCGTTATTTTGCCATATCTCTCACTTAATCAAAGAACATCTCCTGTCTTTATAACCCATTCTTTGACTTTCTCTAGCAATTATTTTAAAAATGTGTTCGGATATTTCTGCTGACCTTTCCTTCTTCAACTTTAATTTTCAAGCTAGAATTTGAACCCTTGCCAATTAACTCGAAATTGCCAGCTGTTTTTATGATCAATCATAAGTGTTTCTATCGGAGCGATGGAAGGAAGAAAAAGGCTAATCCTCAATAGATCTTCTGCAAACATGATCGAATAGTGTCATCCCACAGTTCATAGAATTTTAGCCCTGTCTTTGATTTGTACTTATTTTTTCAAGAGCGGTTTCCTCAATGCGAGTGGAGAATGACAACATGTCTTAAATGTCAAGTTGCCCGAATTAGCAAAGGACCTGCTGCCATGATACTGATGACCAAGACAGAGCAGTAAGCGCTGTCAACATTTTAATTATACGCCCGATGGAGTACTGCTAAGGTGGACCTTAATGCTTGAAATTATACAAGAATTGCGTCATGTCACTTCAGCATTATAACACGTGCATTAAGAAGAGGTTGTTTGCACCAACTTTCTGGACTTTGTAAAGGAAGTGCAAGTTGTTCAATACAAATGCTGGACGTTCCAAGGAGCTTTGATAACCCACAAAATTGGACTGCAAGACAGTGAGTGAAATTGTGATAACAGGAAGCTGCTGAATAATTTTGTATTGTTGTTATTGTATGACCAACAACCAATGATGGGCTTAAAAACAAAACAATGACGATACCATGGAAGATAAACGTCTCAGCTCCACAAGATCTCCAACCTGTCAAACCGCGACTTTACTGAGTAATTTAGGTGCGAGCATGAAAGATTTCAAATACTATCAATTTAAAATTTGATTCAAACATTGTCTTGACACTATTTTTGGTCCACAAGCTGGGAAAAGTTAAGTTTCCTCTAGCAAACGAACATTGCAATAGCAACTTTTTAAACTGCTATATATAGTTCATGAGAGCAGAGATCGGAGAGTTGCTGCCAGAAAGCTGTGGGAAATGTGCATGGCCTATTTTCAGAGGAACGCAGAATTTAATCCAATATAGCCTATTGGGGTAACTGGTGAACTTGTATCAAATCACCATTGGGAGATGTTCGTGAAGGGAATAACTGCATTTCCTGTTAAATCTGGAAACTTCTGTGGAGTGGTTTTTAGAAATACACGTAGTTTGCAGTATCAGCCTTTAAGTTCCCAATGACGCTGCTGACTCTTCACCAATCTCAGCTTTATGTGAATGGCGAATGCTGCAAGCAGGCATATAAATCCACAATCTGCTCTTTCTTTTATCCACATAGGATGTGGGCTTCGCTGACTGGACAAGCATTTATTGCCATTGGAACAACGCTATGAGGGAAGGCAGTGGCTCAGTGATATTGTTACTGGACTAGTAATCCAGAGGCCCCAGGCAGTGTTCTGGGAACCTGAATTCGAATCCCACCATAGCTGATGGTGGAATTTGAGTTTAATTAAAGTCCGGAATTAAACATCTAATGATGAATATGAAACCATTCTTGATTACTATTAAAACTCATCTGGTTCACTGATGCTCTTTAGGCAAGAGAAACTGTCATCCTTGCCTAGTCTGATCCAGCCCATGTGTGACTCCAGACCCATAGTAATGTGGTTGACTCTCAAATGCCCTTTGAAATAGCCTAGGATCATAGAAATCCTACAGTGTAGAAGGAGGCCACTCAGCCCATCAGGCCCGCATTGACAACAGTCCCCATTCAGGCCCTACCCCTTCAACTCCACTTATTTACCCTGTTAATCCCCTTGAATTTAAGGGGTAATTTATCATGGCCAGTCATCGAACCTGCACATCTTTGGACTGAGAGGAAACCGGAGCACCCAGAGAAAGCCTACACAGACAGTGACCCAAGGCCGTAATTGAATCCAGGTCCCTGGCTCTATGATGCAGCAGTGCTAACTACTGTGCCATTGTGCTGTCCTACCACTGTGTTGTGTTAGTTAATGCAACTCTGCGCATTGTATGAATGTGAAATAGGCTGCAGCAGAGTCAAAGTTTGAGTCTGATTGAGGGGAGAAAAAAATCATCAGAGATTTCAAGATTAATTTTCAGTTGAGGACAGCATTGAGTAGTTCAGGTGGCTGAGACAGGGAAGCTTCTTGGCTGTTGAGCTGCATTATAATGAAGCAGCTGCTGGCAACATATTCAGTAGTTATGTTACATAATTTCTTGCTATGTTTCACTATCCTTGTTATTTTACTGTTGTCAACTTGATTATAGCATTTATTAAGCTGAACCTTCCCATCGTGCAGTTGAAGTTGTATATGTGAAATTCAGGTTAACTGAGTTGCAACACTTCACAATGATACAGTATTGCATTTAAGGTCATACCGTGAATGTAATAACTCATTAGTTGTGCCTCAATTTTATCTATCACGTACCAGAATATGTGAATATAGTGATACCAAGATCTATGAGAAAATATTCACTCTGGTATTATGCTGTATTTTATATTTCTGCGGTGATTCATGGATATTAGGTCAGGCCTCGGGGTCACTGTCTGTGTGAAGTTTGCATGTTCTTCCCGTGTCTGTCTGGGTTCCTCCCCAGGTAGTCCTGTTTCCTCCCACAGTCCAAAGAAGTGTAGGTTCGGTGGATTGGCCATGATAAATTGCCCCTTAGTGTCAGAGGGATTATCAGGGTAAATATGTGGGGTTGAAGTGATAAGGCCTGGGTGGGATTGTTGTTGAAATGTGCTCATTGGGCCGAATGGTACTATAGGTTTTCTATGATCCTGCCAAAGAGGTAGATTCTAAGAATACCATAAAGTAAAGTAGAGACAAGTGTCCAATGTGATAATTGTTGCAAAGGGAGATGTGTGTATAATGTAGAATTTTGATTAAGATTTGTAATATAATTTTATTGAAGAAGGGAGCATCATCTTAAAAGGATAGTATAGTGGTTAACACTACTGCTTCACAGTGACTTGGACCTGGGTACAATTTGGGCCTTGGGTGACTGTCTGTGTAGAGTCTCCCTGTATCTGCCTGGATTTCCCCTGGTGCTCCAGTTTCCTCCCACAGTCCAAAGATGTGCAAGTGTGGATTGGCCATGCTAAATTTACCCCTGGTATCCAAAGATGTATATAGTTTTGGAGATTAGCAGGGCAAATACATTGGGTTATGGGGAAAGGACAGGATTTGGGCCTGGGGTAGTTGCTGAGTTGGTGCAGGCTCGATGGGCTGAGTGGCCTTCTTCTGCACCGTAGGGATTCTCTGATTACATACTGTACTTGATATATGTGAAACGTTGTTCTTTGTTGCTGACTTGAAAGTATTGAAATTATTCCCCCCCATATCTTTCTCAGTTCAATCTTCTCCACTCAGTAAGATCACCAAAGATTCTGCAACTCTTGTTGGATTGTTCTGGTGAAAACTGGATCGAAGCGAGTGCTTTTTTAAAATTTTGGAACCATTTCACACCATGATTTAAACTTACCTTATAAATACTGAGACAGACACCTGATGGTTTAACACGAGCACGATTTGAAGCTATTTTTGTGCCGTTGTATGCGTAGCCTCTATATTACCCATTTCTACCCAAGATATGCACTGGCTGACACACAGGGGATGGTTCTGAGGCCAAGGGAGACAGCTTCATGGATGTAGTATGTAGTCCTGGCGGACCTATACCTGTCGAGAGAAAGGAAGTCCATCTCTCCTGCACAGTTTTCTTTAATTCGTTCATGGGATGTGGGTGTCGGTGTCTGGACCTGCATTTATTGCCCATCCTTGGTTACCCTTGAACTGAATGGCTTGCTGGCCATTTCAGAGGACATTTGTGAGTCAACCATGTTACTGTGGCTCTGGAGTCGTATGTAAACCAGACCGTGTCAGGACAGCAGATTTTTTTCTGAAAGGACATTAGTGAACTAGATGGGTTTTTGTGACAATCGACAATGGTTTCATGGCCATCAGTGAATTCTTAATTCCAGATCTTTAAAATTGAATTCAGATTCCACCATCTGCCATGGCAGGATTCGGACCAGGATCCCCGGAGTATTAGCTAAATTCCTGGATTAAGAATAATATCACTAGGCCTTTGCCTCCCCCTTGCTGTTAATGTTGCTTTGCCTGATCTCATGTCATCCTCCCATTTCTCATTCAGACCGCGGGGGATCCTTGGCAAGATGCCATGACTAAATGCTCACAGTCACTTTGGGAGTTAGATAACACATTCATTGAGGTGAAACAGCCCAGCACTCTCTCACTCAAACTGTGGGCCCTTAGCGTGTCCCAGTGGTTTAAGATCTTCAGCTATTTTATTTTGTCCGAGCCAACATTCCCTCCCAATCATTCCCTCTCAGTATGACCAAACCAAAATGAATTTCTACTCGTCATTCATCTAACTGCATGTGGGACATTGATGGTAAAGAATGGTTATTAGCTTTATTTACAAAATAACCGATGTGCGTCAAAAGTAATTCATCATGTCAAGTCTAGATGTTTATGAATGATAAGGCTCAATTTCACTGACTATCCAAAAGAACTGGGTGGTTTTTCTGTAAGCTGCCATAAATTTTAATTATTATTGATGAGTAAAATGAGGTGCTGGCTTGTTCAGCTAGCTGCTGCATTGGCATTGTCGTGTGCCAACTAGTCATTGGCTTTGGCTGCCTGCCTTTTCCCCTGCTGTGAGTGAACAAAATAACCCTTAATCCCACCCAACCTGACCGGAAAACTGGCAAGATCCAAAATCGGGCATGGATCCAAGGGTTGCTGATTTTGAGACGTTTAAGATGCTCAATGGTTTTGGGGTAAAAAAAAAAATTTAAACATGGAGTTCATGTAATGTAGAATGGGGTTATCTGCATTGACATTTAAGATAATTGGCAAAAGATTCAGAGGAATAGGGGGAAAAAATGCAATGAGTTTTTCTGATTTGGAATGCCAGCCTGAATGGGTAGCGGCGGCAGATTCAGTAGCAAATTTCTGAAGGGAATTGGATATTTATTTAAAGATGGGGGACAAAATCTGGTCTAGAGGAAGAAGCAAGAGGGTGGAATTTATTAAAGGGTGGAATTTATTAAGTATCTCTGAAAGGGCCAGTATAAATATGATGGGTTGAATAGCTGTCATCCATAATAGAATTTCTGGGATAAAAGTCGATGACATCTTGATGAAGTGCCTCAAAGTTTCCCTTTATATTTCTTCAAATTTCCCATGGAATGCTGAACATAGCCTTAAGTCATGCTCAGAATAATCAATAGTGACTTGTTTACTCCAGTTCAGCTGGTTTGCTGTTTGGAGAGATTGGTAATGGAAATGCTAACCGGCAAAAATGCCATGCAGTCTCTTTAATGAATTCTTGCAGGCAATTTAATTGTCAACAAGATCCATAACATTCCTCCAAGGAGGCTATTTCTAGAGCATGTATCAACCCCTTGACAAAGATGGTGCCAACCTGCACTGAATGTGGGCTTAAACTGTCAGTGCAATTCTTGGTGACCAAGGAGACTGGAAGTATCAATTTAAAGGATCCCCCTGAACAGTCACTAGAGGATTCATGAGTTTGAGTGCTGTGTTTTGATATTTCATTCCATCCTGAGGAAATACCTTCCCTTTAATGAATCTTGCTGATGGCCAAAGTGGAAAAAGGAAAGAGTTATAGAATTTTCAATCTGATTTTTTTCTGACACGGAGGTTGTCCTGTTGCTAGGACTGGAAAGAGGATCCTGGGATTGAGTAGGGATGGGTGGCAGAGGGACACAGTGGTACAGTGGTTAGCACTGCTGCCTCAGAGCGCCAGGGACTCAGGTTCAATTCTGGCCTTGGGTGACTCTATAGAGAGTGCACTTTTTCACCGTGTCTCTGTGGGTTTCCTCCAGGTGCCCTGGTTTCCTCCCACCACCCAAAGATGTGTGGGTTAGGTTGATTTGGCCATGCTAAATTGACCCTTAATGTCAGGGGGGTGAGCTAGAGTGTCTTTACTCAAAGAGTGATTAGGGAGTGGAATGTCCTGCCTGCAGCTGTTGTAGATGCGCCAAGTTTGGTGGCGTTTAAGAGGTTAATTGATAAGTATATGGAAGAGAAGGGAATGGTTTAGTTTGGAGGGGCATTGCTTTTTATTTTGGTCGGCACAACATCGAAGGCCGAAGGGCCTGTTCTGTGCTGTAATGTTCTATGTTCTATGTTCTAAATACATGGGGTTATGGGGATAGGGATTATGGTTGGTGTAGACTTGATAGGCCAAATGGCCTCCTTCCACACAGTTGGATTCTAAAATTCTAAATCCTAGGAGCCTGGGCCTGGGAGACACCCTTGAGAATCTGGTAAGTTAATTTTTTTTTAAGCATGCGAGGCTTGGGCATTGGGCCTCAGTGATCACGGAGATGAATTCCAGTGGCAGTGTCAGAGCTGTGGGATGAGGGAGTGTTGCAGCTTCCCACCTCCACATTGCATCTTGCCCATGGAATTAAAGTTTGCTGGGTGACTGTCCAGTTCACTGATAGTCTGCTGCATGGACAAAGCCTGTCCGGATGCTAATAAAATGCTGGCGGTAGTTGGAATCAGCAAATCATTGGCTGTGCATTTCTACAGCTATTTTAGAAGGCCTCCCAGCCTAACTCCAGTGGGTTGGTAAAATTCCGCTCTTACAGAAGGAAACCACACACCTCATTGTTCCTGTAATGGCCATTTGCCTAATTAGCCCCGCCGCGCCCCACCCTGCCGCGCCCCAATCCCTAAATATTTCCTTTTGAAAGTTACTGCTGAAACTGCTTTCATCACCCTTTTCAATCGGTGCATTACAGATCACAAAAAAACTCTCCTCATTCTTCTCTTCTACCTTTTGGTTCTTTTGCAAATTATCTTAAATCTGTCAGTGAAAACTGTCCAAATCTACACGACCTGGATTTCAAATTCTCAAATGTGCACTTCAAAACTTGTAATTTATACATTTACAATGAAATAGTGCCAGGTCTCTCCTGCCACCTACGATGCACATAACGACATCTTTCTTGATGCACGGCATCAGTTATTATGCAATAAACCAAACAACCATTCTTTATCTAATACCCCAGACAATTTGGTGACTGATAAGTTAAAATGCATTTCTGTTGAGGAGTTGTTTTATTTATTTATGAATCACAAGGAAGCTTACGTCAACACTGCAACGTTACTGCAAAGTGACTGTGAAAACCCCCTAGTCACTGCGCTCAGTGCCTGTTTGGGTACACTGAGGGAGAATTTAGCATGGCCAATTTATCTAACCATCACGTCCTTGGACTGTGGGAGGAAACCAGAGCACCTGGAGGAAACCCATGCAGATGTGGGGAGAATGTGCAGATTCCAGTCTCCATTCCACCAAAGGATGCAGCAGGCACCAAGTTAACGCTTTAAATACAGGTCAACATCTCTCTTTCAACCTCACTCTTGTACTGGAAGCTTGGTTTACAACTTCTTGATGCTATGTATCGCAAGAATAAGGGTAATTGATTCTTAATGATAGGCTACATAACAATTAAATGTCAAATTAATGGTTTAGATTTCCAGTTTTACCTGTTAGTTCATTTCCCAGTGACTGAGATTTTGTATGTAATTAACTGGGTTCTGCACAACCCTGGGGGTTCTCTGGGACTCATCCAGGTGTTCAGTGGTTGGTTCAGCTGTTTTAATTTGAAAAACACATTGTCTTAGCAGCTTGTCCAACCAAAAGCACTTTTTAAGGAAAATTTATTGGCTTCAGCAGCCATTGTATTGAGGTGCTGGCGTCTGGACGAGCTGGAAATAGAGGCACATTGGTGAATGGTGAAAGTCAGGGAAGGGCAACCAGATGGTGATGGACTGAGGAGAGGCTGGAGAAATGGGGCGGAAGCAAAGATATGGGTACCCAGATGTTTTGCCACAGGTGGCTCTAAGTGCATTTAGGGTTGACTAGCATTTCTGTGCTGGGAAAGATGGCCTCGTATCATTTATAACAACCCTGCACCAAGTAGGAGCCAAGTTTCTTGACAGTGACAGTAGGCTCTATGACATACTTGCAAATGCACTAAGCATCTCTGTGCCCATCAGCTTTTCCTGTATGTTGCCCCATCATAATCCTCATCTAAGTACCCTACAGTAGAAGTTGTCTGGGATCCCTTCCTCGGGGAGCTGATATACAGGTTACCCTGGCTGCAGTCCTCTTGGTGGGTCACTGCGTTGATCCCTGCACTATCCTCTAATGAAGTGGCAGTGCCAGTATCTGAGCTGGTGACTGCAATTGACAGTTCAGGTACGAATGCTTCTTTATCAGAGGCCTGTAATTTGCTCATGGCCTTCAGGATGAGTCTGCACTGGCTGGCCTGGCCTGGCATTTTGAAGGGAAAGAAAATAGAGGGGAGGCCTAGAATGTGAGATATGCATGTGGCCACAATGTCTGCAGTTTGCAGCTGATATAAGGTGCAGGATAAGAGTGAAGTGGGATATGAGAAGATACAGGTTGTCATCCTGAATATTCTTGGTGATGGCAGATGCAAAGGCTTCAATGACTGATGATATGAAGTACCATCTCCTCAAAGGGCTCAAGAGATGCGGCCATGCATTTGCCACTCAGTTCACTGCAATTCTAAACAACTTCGTCTTGCAGATAGAGTACCATTGAATGTGTTACAATGCATTTTGAGTGGGACGCCTACCTACGTTGAATAGTTGGAGGCATTTAGAAGCTGCAAGAACAGCGTGTGAGATTAGCAGCATTGGTAAGTGGCAGATGGTTGTGTCTGTGCTCATGAGAGGTTAAAAGGACTGTGTTTGGGAAATCCTGATCAGTGATACTTTACCCTCCAAATATTTATTTTGCATTTGCACCTGAAGTAATATTTGAAGCAATTATCTTTTATAGTAAGAAGTCTCACAACACCAGGTTGAAGTCTAACAAGTTTATTTGATAGTAAACCCACTAGCTTTTCGGGTTTGCCCCTTCAGCAGGTGACTGGAGAGTTCTGGTCACAAACAGAGCATATAAAGGTGCACACAGTTTACAGAATACTGATTAAAATGCGAATCTTTACAGCTAATCAATTCTTAAAGATGCAGACAGTGAGTGGGGACAGCATTAAGCGTACATTAAAGAGGTGTTTATTGTCTCCAGGCAGGACAGTGAGTGAGATGTTGAAAACCCAGGCAAGACGTGCCTGGATTTGCAACATCTCACTTACTGTCCTGTTCAACGCCGGCATCTCCACGTTGCAATTATGTTTCACCAAAGAGGGAGTGATTGAAGCGTACCACGCTTTTCAGCCAGATCACAGGGTAAGGACAGGGTTGCCAGTAGCCATGTTGAGCATCATCTTCAATATCTATGCCAATATTGTCTAATCCCAGTGGAAAGGAAGTATTTCCAACACACTGGGATTTGTCTTGCAGCACTGCATTAGGGAGGGAACAGTGGCCTTGTACAGAGAAAACTTCATTGTCTTGTCATTGACCAGAGAGAATCAGGAGAAGCAAGCAGGTGGTATGGTCTGCATTAGTTAACCCTAACTTTCAACTTTTCCCCATGACAGTGAATAAAAGGACAGCCTTCAGGTCCAGGTTTTGGATTGCATCACCTTGCACAGATGGCAGTGTTCTGGGCTGGCTGGCTGAAGTGGAATGGCAGTGATAGCACCACGCAATCAGCGGGCACTGTGCTTTGCACTGATCTGCACACTACAGTCAGGCTGATGAGAAGGAAGCACAAAGTTTGCTTACTGCTTGCTTCAGTGGGACTGGACACAAGTTACACTGTGTGCCTCAAAATGGGCTTGATCATTTTTCCTCCCTAAATGTTCTCAAGAAGCTGCTTTAATGAGTAAATCTCTAAATCAAGAATGACCCAAGAATGTCTCATTTTTGCTCACAGCTATATTTAGCCATTATTGGCACTGTGTTTAATCTTGGCCGTCTTTTTAATTTGGGAAGGTGTTGTTGCTTAGGGTTCCTGGTCACTGTTCTACAATAATTGGATGGCAGGAAAGAACATAATTAGACTTGTCTGTGGTGCCCCCTGTGGCGGAACAGCCAGCCAGTTTTCACTGTGAGATCTGACATGGTTACTGGATTGAGGAGTTGGCTGATGCCTGTCAATCATAAAATTCAACCCAAACAAAGAGTCTGTGCCTTCAGAAATGAATGGGAAGGGATCGAATTACCCAACAGGAGACAGACAATCATTTAGCTTCATCACACTCTCATTAATGTGATTGGGAAGTTTGTTGACGGAGGATTATTGTTTCAAAGTACATTTCTGATCCTTCTAAATTATAGTTTTTGACAGCTTTCTTTGAAGAATGAAAAGGTGATCACTTTCCACTTCTCTGGCAACAGTAAACTGCCTCCGTAATCGGTGGCCACATTAAATTCTATAACACTTTGCGCTGATTAATTTTCATAATTCTGCATAAGCTAAATTAATTATGCAAAATAGTTCATTTGTCCAGTGGCTGAGGGACGTGAATTCACAATCTTCCACTGCTCAGAAATTCCTCATGCTTACCTTTGCTTTCCCACGTGTCTAAAAACTGTATGATACAGATTACTAAAATAGACTTCTACAGTATTCATTCACGGCTACAGCTCTCTTGAACTACTGTCATTCAATTCTGCATTGGAGTATCAGCCTTGATTTTTGCGCTCAAGCCCTGGGGTGGGACTTGAACTGGGCACCTTGTGACTGCAAGGTAAGAATGCAATAAACTGAGCCATGGCTGATGCTTATGAAATCATCAAGAGACCTTTCCACTTCTGACATTATGACGGAAGGAAGGTCATTGATAAAGCAGCTGAAGTTGGTTGGGTCGAGAGCATCACCCTGAGGAACTCTGCAGAGATCCTGAGTCTGAGATGTTTGACTCTCAACAACACAACTACTTGCCTTTGTATTATGTGTGCCTCCTAACCAGTGGTGGGTTTTCCATTCAATTTTCCACTGAGTACATATAGGGCTCCATGATGCCACACTTCAGGGTCAGATGCTGCCTCGATGTAAAGGGTACCTTCCTTCCTCTCCTGAAATGTGTTGTTTTGTCCGTGATTGGGCTAAGTGTGTGATGAGATCTGGAGCCATTTGTTCCTGACAGAACCTGAGCGCAAATGTATCTGTTCTTGTTGAATGATGTTGTTTGACAGCACTGTCGATGACCCTTTCTGTCACTTTACATTTGATCGAAAGTAGAGTGATGGAGCATTAATTGGTTAAATTGGATTTGTCCTGCTTCTGATGGACAGTCATGTTGTGGTGATGCCAGTGTTGGACTGGGGTAAACACAGTAAGATGTCTCACAACTCCAGGTTAAAGTCCAACCAGTTTATTTGATAGCAAACCCACAAGCGTTCAGGGCAAACGTTGTTATGAGACTTCTTACTCTGATGGGCAGAACATAACCTGGGCAATTTTCTCCATTGTCAGGTAGATATTGTAACTGTGGTGAAACAGCTAGACTTGGAGTGTAACTAGTTCTGGAGCACGAGGTAATGCAATTGGGATGTTGTCAGGGCCCATATTCTTTGTGGTGGTGTGTTCCTTCAGCCTTTTCTTGATATCCCAAGAAGTGCATCAAATTGTCAAAAGTCTGGCATCTGTGACCATGGGCCCCTCCAGAAGGAGGGAGGGGTGGATCATCCACTTGGCACTTCTGGCTGAAGGTGATTGCAAATGCCTTGTTTTTGCTGGTGAACTATGGGGTTATGCTATCATTGAGCCTCCTCCGGCTTGTTGTTTAATTATGCACCGTCATTTATTGACTGGATGTGGCAGCACTGCAGAGCTTTGACCTCCTCGGTTTGCTGTGGGATTGTTTGGCTCTGTATTTGTATGATGTAAAGAGCAAAAAATTGCTTCAGCTGGGTGTTTGGTATTTTATTGCTGAAGCATTCTTTTTTTTTTTGCTGAGGCCATGTGAACCATTTCCTTGGGTTGTGGTATAATTAATGAGAACATCTTCATTTTTGCCAAAATCGGAAGGCCAGTTTTATTGCTTTGGGAAACCTACCAACAGTTCTGTCATTACAGTGAGAAATAACAAATGCAATCTCAAGTAACATTTATAAATATTTTACTTTCTTAATGGATGCTTTGAAAGGGTGCGTCACACTTCAGGCATATTCAGCCCCTATCTTCAGAATGCTTGGTTAGACCACCAGCCCAAACAACTGGCTGGAAATGGAACTGCCAGTTCAGCACACACATATACACTGCAGGCTGACTCCAGATCCTAGACTAAAGCTATGACACATCAGCTGCATAATTTAGCTATGTTTTGCTGTAAAATTAAAGATCTTGAAGGCAAATGTTAGTCAAATTTGCAAATATTATTCTAAGTTACAAAGCTAGCAGCAGGCATTCAGCTTGGATCCCTTTGTAACAATTGCTCCTTTTGTCAGAATAAATCTAGCTTGACGCTCCAGTGAAGTGCTGGGAGGATGGCAAATGCTCCCCTTCGATAGATTGTTAAACAAGATCTGGCCACTCCTTCAGAGAGAGCCCAGTAACAGCCATGGACACTGTTGCTGTCTTGGCAAATACCACTACGAAACAGATGATTCGTACAATTGCATTTGTGGAATGTCATAATAATGTGAGGCACTTGTGGTTAATTTGATGGAGAGCGTGTTGTACCTGTGGTAACTGTGAGCATTTTTAAGTGTTCCTGGGGTCAGACTTAACATTTATCCGCACAACTAATTGTCTTTATTTGCACACATTGCCGAATCTATTGACCTTTCAGTTTTAATGTGATCCGATTCTCGTGATAGTTGTGTCTTTAATTTTAATGAGAGAAGGCACTTTAATTGGATGTAGATGTCCCTCTGAGACTGCCTTTTAAAATAATGCTTGATCTATATATTGAATGCCATTACTCAGCTTCTTAGGCAGAGATGGTGCACATTGATTAAAATGTTTATTTGGACTTTAGCTTCTTATAGAATCTTTGATTTTATTCATGCATACTTTTAGTTGCTGCTTGTGAATGTTCTGTCTGAAGCGAGGATAGATTGAAGAATGGAGCACCTTCCGCCGTGAGTAGTGAGCAGTGATATCTGTGTTGGTTAAATGCAGAGTAAGGCTCTTTCTACTTTGCCCCATCAACTTGCTTGAAGCTCAGCCTTTGTTGAAAACTCACTGAAACATTGTGACATCAACACGGAGTTGAGGGATTCGGTGGTGGCACAGTGGTTAGAACTGCTGCCTCACAGCACCAGGGGCCCAGGTTTGGTTCCCAACTTAGGTCACTGTCTGTGCGATGTTTGCTGTTTTTCCCCATGTTTGCCTAAGTTTGCTTGGGTGCTCTGGTTTCCCTCCTTCAGTGCAAAGATGTGAAGGTTAGTTGGATTGGCCATGCTAAATTGTCCCTTTATGTCAGAGGGACTGGCTAGGGTAAATGCATGGGGTAACGGGGATAGGTCATGGATGGGATTGTGGTCGGTGCAGACTCAATAGGCCGAATAACCTTTTTCTGCACTATATGATTCTATGAAAAGTCAGCAATGTACCAGGAACACTGCTACCAACCCATCGTGCAAACCAGCCTTTCATCCATTGACACTGTCTACACTTCCCTCAGATTCGGAAAAGCAGCCAACATTATCAATGATCCCAATCACCCCAGACATACACTCTTCCAACTTTTTGCTTGGGAGAAAGATACAAAAGTCTGAAGTCACATCCTAATTGACTTGAGAACAGCTTCTTCCCTGCTGCCATCAGACTTTTGAATGGACATACCTTAAGTTGATCTTTCTCTACAATCTAACTATGACTGTAATGTTAAATTCTGCACCTTCTCCTTTCCTTCTGTATGAACGGTATGCTTTGTAGAGCAAGAAACAATACTTTTCACTGTATCCCAAGGCTTGTGACAATGACAAATCCAATCAAAGCCTCGATTGCAAAGTTCTTCTTTGTGCTTACTAACTTGCTGGTCATTGTGTTTATACAAAAAAAATCAACATTAGGATCCATTCAACGGTTCAGCAGGCAGAATGGAGTTTGAGATGTATGATGAAGAGTGGAAACATATTTGTCATGTAGATGCAATTGATGTACAAAATGGTGTCTGTTGTAAAGTCACGACTGGTCCGATCTCAACTCCATCGGTGTTACTTGTCTTTACCGGCACTGGCAGGGTTGCAGAGCGAAGCTACTGGAGATTGCCCTAAACATCATGATGTAATTCATTGCTTATAACCTTCTCATTTGCCAAAACCACAAATCTTTCTTCTAGTTTCGTGTGGGTGATTAAAGGTTCCAGACATCCAATAAGTGGTATTCTACTGTTAGTAGATTAATTCGACTTCTGATTTAGGAAATAAGGACCAATTTCCTGCATTCGCCAATATTTGAGTGATGTTTATCTAATTTGAAATGGGTATTTCTGATGTCTGCTGTGTGCGTTCGCTGTATCAGAATGTCCCTTGTCAGAGTTATTCATCACCTTGGAAGTTTTTCCTCAGCTGTATCAGAAGCTATTAAAACTAATGGACCAGCTCCCTTCCAAGTATAACGTAAGCAGGAGTATACCATTAATTACCTTGGCTTGAGTGACTCTCTCTCCCCCTCTCTCTCTGATACCACTCTAGTCTCTTGGCGAAAAGCTTCTTAAGTTTGACTGTTAGGCTTTTTTAGCCAGTGTGATTTTTCTGGCTCTTGCAGGGAATCAACATGCTCTTACTTGCTCTGAGTCAGTCTTGTCCTCACTTGGGACTGTCAATTGATGTCCAGAGAGCTTCTCCTAGGGTGGACAATGGCACCATGCACTCTAGGGCTGAATGTTTTGGATGTTTCTGGAGTGATGGTATTTCCCAGCCTGCGAAAGTTCAGAGTGGGGAGACAGTTCTGGTTTACCACTGCTACCAAACCCTTCCTCCTCCTCTGCGAGTCTCAAGCCACTCAAAGACTCAGTTCGAGGCTCACTATTCTCAGTGCCAGTTGCCCTGAAAAAAACACACCAGGCAGACATTTACAGTATGCACGCACGGCTGTGATGCAAATGTCTTCACGCCAACTGCATCTGCGCAGGATTGCTAAATGGACTAGGGCTGCTATTGATTTTAAAAAAAAATTGCCTAGACTGCTATTACAACTGCTGGGAGCTTGAGGAAGATTCCGAAACCCTTTATAGCCAAAGGGTGGCACAGTGGTTCACACTCCGACCTCACAGGGCCAGAGACCTGGATTCAATTTGGCCTCGGGTCACTGTCTGTGTAGAGTTTGCACGTTCTTCCTGTGTCTGCGTGGGTTTCTCTTACAGTCCAGAGGTAGAACATAGAACATAGAACAATACAGCACAGAACAGGCCCTTCGGCCTTCGATGTTGTGCCGACCAAAATAAAAAGCAATGCCCCTCCTAACTAAACCATTCCCTTCTCATCCCTATACTTATCCACTAACCTCTTAAACGCCACCAAACTTGGCGCATCTACAACAGCTGCAGGCAGGGCATTCCACTCCCTAATCACTCTTTGAGTAAAGTAAAGGTGTACAGGTTGGATGGAATGGCCATGCTAAATTGCCCCTTAGTGTCCCAAGATACGTGGATTAGCCATGGGAAATGTGTGGAGTTAGAGGGATAAGGCAAGGGGAACAGGGCCTTGATAAAGGACTGAGTTGGTGCAGACTCAATGGGTCAAATGGCCTCTTCTGTACTGTAGGATTCTATATTTCATTCCAAGAGGGTAATTAGTAACCCTGTTCTATATATTCTATATAAATACGAAAGCTAAATACTGTTGTCAATGTTGGAAATTGGGAGTAAAAACAACATGGTGGAAATACTCCAGTCTTGTAGTACCTGTAAGTTAATTCTCTCTCTCCACAGAGAGCTGCGTGACCTGCTGAATATTTCCAGCATTTTTTAGTTCTATTTTAGATCTGAGGAGTATGCATTTATTTAATTTTGTAATGACTATGTGCCTAAAGAGGAACAAAATGTCCCTCCGTACAGTCAATTCAATTTTTCTAATTGCGCCATTGTGATGGAGTGATTTGAGTAGCAACCATCTGGAGCAAAAGCCAGAGTGTCAGAGATTAAGAGAAAAATGATTCATTATTTAAGTTTGTAATAAAACATGCATTTTCCCAGCTGCCTGTTTTGTGGGGGTGGAACTGAACCAATTTCAGATATTATTGATGGATTGTTCATGCATTTAAATATTTGATTTATTTTAGCCTGCGCTTCTGTCAGGTTCCCTAGTGATCTAATCGTGGCTGCATGACTGATGATCCAGTGATAGGCGCGTCTGATTCCCCAGTGATCCGGCAGCAGTCAATGATTCCTTGCTGATTTCCAAACTGTCTGTCTGATTCTCTGATGGTTTCACAGTGGGTCTGCATTCATACTGCCTGATGGGTAATTGGTCTGTATGGAGGTCTTTCTCTCTGCTCACAATGCAGGTGTCATGGTGTTTGTATCTGAGCTGTACTATTGTGCGAGAAAATATCTGTCCCAAAGATTATAAAATAGATTTGGATAAAACAAGTCTTTTGTCAGACTCGGTATCACCTGGCAGTTTGGATAGAGGATTTATATTGTGCTGTGCCTGAATACCCCATGGGTAGTGAGCACACAAATATACCTCCTTGTGCCTTCATACAAAGGGAACCTTACACTGGCCTAAAACCCATCCTTGGCCAACTTCATCTGAAATTTGGTTAAAACAGGAATTACTGGGCAGGATGATACACAGTGAGACAAACACTTTTGGGCAGAAGGTGACACCCCCTCTCCCACCCATGGTGAATTCCCGGCAGGGGGACGGGGATGGAAGAAAAGTCTGTCCCTTTGAATATTACCACTTTTTCCCATTTTCTCCTATTGTCATACCACATTTGAAGAACAAATGGAAAGAACTTGAGTGTGTGTGTGTGTGTATGATGTGAGGGTGTGAGTGCGTGCATGTCGTGTAAGTGTGTGTGTGTGGTGTGAGCACGTGCGTGTGTGTATATATAGCTGTCTGGGAATCTGCCAGTCGCAACTATGAGAAACCAGGGCTTTAAAAAAAAATCATAAGGGACACAAATAAAAATATTGGGTGGAATTTTCCCTCCAAGAATTATATATCATTTTCATAAATTCATAAGGTATAGCTGCAGAATTAGACCATTTGGCCCATTTGAGTCTGCTCTACTATTTGTTTGTGGCTGATGTACTCCTCATCCCCATTTTCCTGCCTTTTCCCCATAACCTTTTATCTTTTACCTTTTACCTATTAAAAATCTGTCTAACTCCTCCAGTTTACTCACTGTCCTAGTGTCCACCGCACTTTGGGATGGCGAATTCCACAGATTCGCAATAGTTTCTCCTCGAGCTACTTTGAATAAGGAAACCGGGGTGATTCTCACTGGCACGCCGATCGTGAATCAGACTGCAAATTTCCCCCAGATAGTCTTTTTTTTTGGGATTATGGTGATTCTGACTAGGGCGGGGCCTAACCATGCCAGCCAACCTGGTTTCACAGAGATCGGTTGTCCCGATCTCAAAGTGAATTTGGAGATCTCGTTCCCTTCCCCTATTGACATCGGGATCTCTCCCCTGCCCTGTCCCAATATGAAGGGACGTGGTTTCTCCCTCTTCCCCCACCGCCACCTGAACAAAGATCACTGGCACTGGGGCTCTCCCAGTGGATCCCTTTTTCATGACCCCACCCTCACCACACTTCATGCCCTATGCCTCCTCAGACCACACCCCCTGTGCACGCAGTGCTCACCTGTTTGTGGAGACCAGTACCCATTCATGATGGGTTCTTACTGTGCCTGAGGATTGGAAAATCCTGGGAATAGGGAGAATCCAGCTTCAAATGGACTCCACATATTTAAATACTTACTTAAATACGTTAATCTAGTTCCTGCTCTTTCTAGGTGGAAACCAGATTACATCCAGGTGCGGTGGCTGGGAGGATCGCATCAGATTAGAGCAACACAGCACGGGAAACAGGCCCTTCAGCCCAACGAGCCCGCGCCGCCGTCATAACTATATAGTAACAATTCCATTATCCTATTCTAATTTTAGGTTATTCCTAATATGGAAGAGTATCAATGTAGGGACAATTTGTTTCCCAATCAGCCTAAAAGCGAATTTTTTGGGATGTGGGAGGAAACCAGAGCGCCCGGACAAAACCCACGCAACCACGGGAGAACGCGCAGACACCGGCCCAATTCCAAGTGTCTGCACAGCTACAGTGATAGTCACTGAGCTGTCATGGTGCCCTTCAGATGGTCCAGATAAAGCACTCATTTACGACATGAAGCACCAGGCAACCCATGAATCAACATCCAAGAGCTGTCCTCACACCACCTGCCGAATGCATGCTCCTTGTTGGTCAAGTTGGACCGAATTACCTGTGGGGAAAAAAAAAGTCATAGTTAAACAGTCCTACTATATCCCTCTATCTGCATACCGCTCATGTGGCTGTCCAAGAGACCCTTAAACAGCCCCAGCGTGCCTGCTCCCACCACCTTACTCGGCATTGCATTCCACACCCCCACTACCCTTTGTGTGAAAAACTGCCCTCTAATATTCGTCTTATACCTAGCCCCCCTCACCCTAAGGCCATGACCCCTCGTCCTATCCATTTCTGAAGGTGGAAAAAGTTTACCACCATTTACTCTATCTATCCCCCTTATAATCTTATACACCTCTATTAGATCCCCTCTAAGCCGACGTCTTTCAAGGGAAAACAACCCCAGTCTATTTAATCGTTCCTCATAAGACAGTCCTTCCATACCAGGCAGCATCCTGGTAAACCTCCTCTGCACTCTCTCCAAGGACTCCACGTCCTTCCGATAGTACGGCGACCAGAACTGGACGCAGTATTCCAAGTGAGGCCTAACCAACGTTCCATACAATTGCAACATCAAACTCCTACTCTTGTATTCTATACCCTTTTCTATGAAAGCTAACATACTATACGCTTTCTTTATCACCTTCTCCTCCTGTGAGGACACCTTCAGAGACTTGTGAACCTGCACCCCCAAGTCTCTCTGCGTCTCTATACTCCGAATAGTTTTACCTTTTATCCTATAACTCTCTTCTACATTTTTCCGGCCAAAATGCATGACCTCGCATTTATCCGGATTAAATTCCATTTGCCATCCATCTGCCCAGTCTACCAACCTATCTATGTCCTGTTGTATTGACTGGCACTGCTCCTCTGTACCCGCCAATCCAAGCATCTAATCCAATCCAATCAGTGCTGAACGTGCTTAAACCCCCCTGACCTGCGATGCTCCAACACGATCTGCGCAAAGCGCAACACAGCCAGAAATTTGTGGCTGATTTGTTTTCTTTTCTTCCATTTTTATTTAAGATTTATTAAGATATTTGAAATGATGCTGCCTAAGCCTTTTTCCAAAAAGTCGAAATTTTTTTTCCCAAAATTTTCATATCTCATACTCCGAGCACACATTAAGCATGTTGTAATGATTTCCTGTAAAACACAAGAGTAGGTCACGGCAAATCACTTATAGAATCATTAAATGCCTGCAGTGCAGAAGGAGGCCATTTGTTCCATCAAGCTAGCACTGAGAACAATCCCACTCAGGTCTATCCCTGTAACCCCATGTATTTACCCTGCTAACTCCCCTGACGCTAAGGGGCAATTTAGCCTGGTCAATCCGTCCGACCTATATGTCTTTCAGACTGAGAAGAAACCAGAGAAACCCCACACAGACATGGGAAGAATGTGCAAACTCCACACAGACAATGACCCAACATCGGAATTGACCCCAGATCCCTGATGCTGTGAGGTAGCTAACTTCTGTGCCATCATGCCACTCCTAAAAAATAATTGAGCGGAAGACAATAATTGATGCATACAAGTTTATTATTAACCAATACTGATGTGTGGGGGCAATTTAACTATAAATAGGTCTGTCTTCAACAGATGTAATGTTTCCTCATATTTTTACTTCATACTTATTGAAGAAGGGAGTAAAAGCTGCTTAATTGGCTGGAGTGTTTGGAGGCTGGAGGTCATATGAAATCTCCAGGAGTTTGTTTTATCAGAGTTGGCGACCCAAGCTGTATTGTGACACTCACTGTTTTTAATATGCTTCGCATCCAGTTAATGACTTGAAATTAACAACTATTATTCTGTACTTTTCAAATTGTCTGATGTGACGACTTCTGAGATCTGCCACCAAATGTGCAAATGATTTGTTTCTCTATACCGAGAGTCTTTGGAATTGTCTCATGGCAACGTGAGCTGGTAACGCAGGCAACCAGGCATATACAGCTGAGGAAACCTGTGCTCCAACTGAACATGTTGTCATGCCACACCAAGAAAATCTAGCCCACCTGCTCACCAAATCCACCTTGAGTCAGTATGTACATGTACCAACTCTACCTCCGTTACAAATGTAGTATTTTCCAACAGTAATTTTCAAAAGGGAGTTCGATAAACAGGGGAAAGGGAAGTTGTTTTCAGGACTATGGGGAAAGAGCAATGAAATAAGACTACCGGAAAAGCTCCTTCACCAACTGGCACAAGTGTGTTGGGCCAAATCTTTTTTTCATTCATGGGACATAGGTGTCGCTGGCTGGCCAACGTTCATTGCCCATCCCTAATTGCCCTTGAAAATGTTGGTGAGCTGCCTTCTTGAATCGCTGCACTCTCTGTTCTGCGGGTTGACCCACAATGCTGTTTGGGAGGGAATTTCAGGATTTTAATCCACTGACTGCGAAGGGACGCCAATACATTTCCAAGTGACTTGAAGGTGGTGTTCCCATTTATCTGCTGAGATTAATGGCTCTTTTTCTGTGCTGTGTTATACTGTGATCAAATCAAAACAACAAAATATGTAAAAAAATTATACATTGGCTGAAGGCAGACCTATTTATGGTTGTGATTGCCCCCCCTTACACCCCAACACATGCGTGCACACACACATATATAAAATATATATATATATCTTGGTTAGTAATAAATGTGTTTATTGTTTGCCACACAATTGCTTTTTAGTGATTTGCTGTGACCTAATCTTCTGTTTTATTGGAAATCATTACGTCTTCAGAATATGTCCTCGGAGTGCAAAATGAGAGCCTATTGAGGAAAAAAAGTTGACTTTTTTTGGAATAAGCTTAGTTAGCATCACCTATGCATTTCAAATTAAAGTTCACGATAGTTGGAATTTGAGATTGCAGTCTGTTTGCCAATATCACAGTGTTAAACGGTGCCAGGCTCGAGACTAAATCCTTGGAGTGCACCAGCAGACTGCACCATGGCAACTTGGTCTTCTGACCGCAATTCCCTGCATTTCTTAGCTCCTCATTTCAAGCTGTAACAAGATGTTGCAGAATGTGGCCAGGCATTCCTTCACAGGAACAGAGGAAGGTACTTTACAGCACTGGGAATTCTGTTCAATCTATTGATCCTGAAATTGTATTAGAGCCCCTTCATTTACCCCCTGGCTAATCACATTCATTGCTAATTCCTGGTTGCTTTCTCTCCCTGGAGCAGCTAGAATGTAAAGCTCTGAATCTCAGCCCTGGCAGAATGCCATAGCCAGCCCTACTGTGAATGGGCATCAGGGCACTCCGGAAGCAGCTGTTCTTCTGACGCCCACGTGTATAGGTCATTTGGAATTGCAACAGAGCTTGATATTTATGAGTGCAATTGATGTGTGCTACAAGTAGCAGTCCCCAAAAATCTGAAATGGCAATCTTGGTGAGATAGTAAACACACTGTTGAGAGGGAGATGCTTAGCTCATGACTAAGAGATGTTATTCATAATCCTGCACCTGCGTTTTAAGCAAAAATAGATCCAGTAGGATGTTTCAGTAAGATGTTCTTTTGGATACTTAATTGACAGTGTAGGAATATTTCATTATGGTGCTTAGGCAGTTTTGTGAGTTGAAGCCTAGCTGATTTAAATATGATATTGGTGTTATATTTAAATGTGATTATAGCTGTCACCTTCACCTTACTGGGAACACTTCTTCCCTCTGAGTCACAGATTTGTGAATTTAAATCCTGCTCCAGAGACCTGAGTACAAAATCTAGTTGGCACTGTAGTGTAGTGCCGAGGATTACTACCCTGATTGCGGTGCTGTCTTTCAGATGGCAATTGAACTAAAACATCATCTTTCCTCTGCGTACCCGTGAGAATACAGCTACTCGCAGAAGACCTCTGTGATTTTCATAGAATCCCTACTATGCAGAAGGCGGCCATTTGGCCAATCGAGTCTGCACCAACCTCGATCCTGCCCAGTCCCTATTCCTCTAACCTCTCATCCCTACTCTACTAATCCCCCTGACACTAGGAACAACATAGCATAGCCAATCCACCTAACCTAAACATCTTTGGATTGTGAGAGAGAACTGGAGCACGCAGAGATGGGAAGAACGTGCAGATTCCGTACAGTCAGTGACCCGAGGCTGGAATTGAACCAGGTCCCAGGTGCTGTGTAACAGCAGTGCTGACCTGGTCAACATTTATCCCTCAACCAACATCACGAAATCAGATTATCAGATCATGACAAAGAATGCGCAGAATTACAGGGAGAAAGCAGAGAATGGCACTAAGTGAATTGTTAATTTGGATATGGTGCAGACAACAGTGGGCTGAATGGCCTCCTCCTGGAACAGGTCCAATATTATTTTGCTATTTATGGAGCTTTTCTATGTGCATATTGGCTACTGTATTTCTGATATGCAGCAGAGGGTAAATATCAGAAGTATGAGGAGCTTTGTAAAGCCCTGAGGCTGTGAAAGATGTCATATAAAGGCAAGTTCTTCCCTTTGACACTGCACCTTTGAGAGGAAGGTGTGTTTAATGTGCATTTATTTGGAGTGAAAAGGATACCAGATTCATCCATAGTCATCACATTTATTCCAAACATTAAATTTAGTTCCCTAATCAGTAATATGGAGGCGATGATTTTGGTTTTAGAGCACTAGCTGATATTCCATAATGTTGCTTGTATTTGATCTGGAAACTGAAGTGGAGATAGAATATTTGGCTGTTCCTTTAAGGGCACCATTCTAGAAAGGCAAACCTGGACTTTCTGTAGGTGGATGTTCACTGCTGTGATGTTCACATGCAATGAAATACAAGCCGAAACTGCTGGAAAACCGGCAGCATCTGTGGAGACAGGAAAAACACAAGTTAATGCTTTGAGTTATGATTCTTCAAGAATGTCCAAATGAGACTTCCAGTACTTACCTATTCCAGCTCACTAATATATATTTATATATACGCTGCGTACACATTTTGCAGCAGCAGTGTTATGTGCTGAATTGTATTGTTTTCATTCAACTTTCCAGCTTGCCCCAGAACTGTGGAGTTGGAATGCTCCTTCAGGACTCTCAAAAAAACTGTAATTTAAAAAAAAAATCTAATGCCTTTTCAAAGGAGCTTGCAGCAATCTCTCAAAAGGTTAGGCTGCTCAGTATCTTGTAGCAACAGATGGAGTATACATAGTTTACTCTCTGACTGTTGATATCTCAATTACATTGGTATCCTATACACTTCACTGGATGATAATTTACATTTCCTAATGAAATGGATAAATTCCCAAGCTGCTGTTCCACAGGACTTGAATAAAAAGCAGCCAGTGAACCAAGAAGGTGGCAGAGTGGATAGTCCTATTGCCTCTCCAGAGACTAGGGTTCGTTCGATTCTGGCCTTGGGTGACGTTCTCCCCTGTGCCCATGTGAGTTTCCTCCGGCTTCTCCGATTTATACCCGTTGTCTGAAAGACATGCTGCTTCGGAAGCATTGGCCATGCTAAATTCTCTGTGTACTGATGCTGGAGTGTGGCAACCAGGGAATTTGCAAAGTAACTTCATTGCAGTATTAATGTAAGCCTATTTGTGACACTAACAAAAAAATTTATTGGGAAGAAGGCAGTATGTTTAACCTGTTATGATTGGAATATTATTCATCTGTTCCCGCTTCTTCACCCCACTGCTGGAGACAGAGGCCATTGAAGGCCCCCCTCAGGAAGTCAGCAACAAGATGGATGTCCCTTGGCTTGTGCCAGTCTGACACTGTGGCAGTGCCCAAGGGCCACACTGGCACTGCCCACCAGGTATCTTGGGCAGTGACAGAGGTGGGGTAGGGCATACTGGGGGAGCCAATTTGTGGAGGGGGTGATCAGTGGTGAGGAGAGTTCTTTGCCACTCTGCAAGTGAGATTGGTGGGGAGGGGGGGCATTCGGGGTGTCGAGTGTGGGGTCAGGATCAGGGCTGGCCGTCCGGGGAGATGGTGGTGTCAGGAAAGCTGGCAACCTGGGGGTGGGGAGGAATGTCAGGAAGCTAGCGATCAGGGTGGATGGAGGTTTGAGAACATTGGGGAGGCTGGCAATATGCGGGTGTTGGGGGCAGTGTGCATGCGCCAATCTCCCCACTGAAAGATCGGGGCATGCACAGTGGTGGCCCATTCAGCACAATGCTGCCTGCCTCTTGGGTGGGAATAGGCCCCGTCTCCCTACTTACCAGAGTGTATCAACTAGGGCGCTCTACAATTCACAGTGCCAAAGATTCGTTCAGGTAAATACGCCCAAAAAACAGATAAGAAATGCTCTTATTTTCCTGCCCTTTGGGAACATAATTTTGTTTTGGGAGAACCCCAGCCTCTTGTTCTAGTGTCTGAGTCAGTGACAGAAAGGGTCACGGATGAATGAGTGAGAAAAAGATACTAGCAGAAAGATAATTTCTTTCCCCATTCTTCTGTGCTTATTTGAAAAAAAAACAAGTTATATTTGGGAGCATTTTGAAAGGAAGCCTATATGAAAAGAGGTTAAAGATGTAATAAAGGTGTAATAAAGAGGTTTTGGGCAGTATGGTCAGCTGTCTGAGTGGATGGGAAATGGATAGATGCTTTCAGCTGAAGTAAGGGTGATGGAGAGAGAGTGTGATTAGGAAAAAAAAACTGGATGTATGAGCAGACCAGCGTGTTGAGTCTCTCCCTGTCCTTACAAAGCCAGTTATCCGGAGAGATGGGACCGAGGTTGATCTCTCAGAAAGTTTGAATATCTTTAAATGCCAGTATTCAAATAATCTGAGTCATATTCTCATCATGCTTATAGATATGAGACACCTGGATGACTGCAGGTCTACATTCTTGTGGTGACTGTAATATGCAACTCCTCTCACCTTTTTATAAAGGAGGTTGCTGGGGGTTGAAATGTTTCTGGGAGGAATATTTGTGTGCTACTCTCTTGCTCCCCTCCCCTCTCGTCCCTTCCCCACCAACCTGCCTAGCAAGGCTGCACTGTGCAACATCCTAAGGCTTAGTTTGATTCAGAGGGCACACCCATATGACTTAACAAAACACAGCTGGTTTTTTTTTTGGAATGCTTGCAACTGGGCTAGATCTATTTCCCTCACACCACCCACATCGACTACAGCCCCTTTTATTTATTTGTATATGGGTTCTCACTCTGAAAAATGCTGACCGTCGAGTCTCTTAAACTGATCTTAATGTGTGCCCTTTGGATATAATTGTGCATATATAATCTGGTAAATTTAATTATGCATGTATAATTTGGTCATGTGTAGGTATGTCTCTGCAAGTCTTCAACTAGCTTTAATAAGAATGCTAGGATAATGATCCATTTAGCAAAATTAGTTCCCGCAAGTGTAAAATTTTGAAATGCTTTTGATGTATAAAGTGTAAATTGTAGCAGTATTTTGAGTCAACCTACTAATCAGAGTCTGTGTACGGCGACCATCTCCTACTTTATCCAATTTTGTTCCAATTATACTTTATTATGGTTTTACCAGTAAAATACTTACTGTTTTAAATTGAATCTGAAACTTATTTCAACTCTTGCCATTTGCCATATCGTTTTTTTCTTAAATGGAGACATTAGATTATTAAACTTGTTTTCACAGCTTAAGAAATAGAGAATAACTTTATTTCGAAAGAAACATACAAACATTCAAATTGAGAGTAGGAATAGGCCACTCTGCCCCTTGTGCCTGCTTCACATTCTTTAAGATCATGGCTGGCCTGATTGTAACCTCAAATCCACATTCCCATCCATCCCAAATAACTCTCACTCCCTTTTGCTTATCAAGAAGATATCTTGCTCTGCTTTAAACATGTTCAAGGTTAGTGGATTGTCCGTACTAAATTAACCCTTATTGTCCAAAGATATGCAAGTTAGGTGAATTGGCCATGGTACATGTACAGCGGTTACAGGAATGTAGCTGGGTTTGGGTCTCAATAAGATGCTCTTTTGGACGGTCGGTGCAGACTCATTGGGCTAAATGGTCTCCTTCTACACTGTAGGGATTCTGAGTCTGTTTCTATCACCTTTTGAGGAACAGAGTTTCTTAGTACACTCACATCTTCAATTTACAATCACAATTTAGCCCCTATTTGCTAAGTAGGTTACTCGATTGTAAATCAACCTGTAACTTAATCTTCAGGGTTAAGACAAACATCTACATTGCTCTGCCTTAAACACATTTAAGGTTACGTGGATTAGCCATGGTAAATGCCTGGAGTTATGGGGTGGGGCTGGGTTTGTGCCAAGGTAAGATGTTCTTTCTGGGAGTCGGTGGAGACTCAGCTGTAATCAGGAGCAGGTCAGTCTCTGCATCAACATAAGTACACCAGTTCAAAGACTATATAAGCTCATATCTGTGAGGTAAAGTAATCTTTCACCGATGTATCAACGTTTGCTGTGGCAGTCCCAATTTTGAATTGTTGGGCTGCTTTTTTGACAGGTCTCTCTGATGGTGTGAAATGATATAAAAAAAATAGTTTAATGCTGAGCTGGCTCAGTTAACTCCATTAATCAATTTTTTTTTTGCTGAGTTTGAAAATATCGGTCAGAGAGATTATTGGTGCTGTTAACTTTTTATCAGATAGTTACAGCCAATTCATTTTCTCGCATTGTAATTCTTTATGTATGCAGTGGAAACTGTGGGGTTGCACATACAGACTTTCAGTCACCATCCAGAGTATGTAACCAGATTTTAAATCAGCACAATTTTGGCGAACAGTGTTTCTGAGGTGACTTATCTCAGTCCTACTTCTTTAATTTGGAGCTATCATGGAATGGATAATTCAGTGTAGCATATTACCATTAAAGAGTGTGAAATACATATTGACCAGTGCCAATGTAGAATCCATGGCAACAATACTATGAAGCAAAGCTCAGTGCTAAGTCCAGCTACTGGCTCCAGTATGCAGGAGATGATTTCTAAGTTGCTAAAATAAAGAGGAGAATGCAGACTCCCTGGTTTTAATAACTGCCATCTTCAGTACATTGTATTGCCCTTATTTGGTATGATATAGCAGACATCTGCTGTGGACTAAGTGAATCTTTGGCTTGTTTGTCCCTGAAGTGAACTCTTACACTCCCTGAGTAAAAGAAGGGCGGTGGTTAGCTGGGGAGTATTCCCTTTCTCTGCCACAGACAATGATTTCTCAACAACTCTCGGTGAAATGTTTGTGTGACTGTAAATGTTCTTCACTGTGACTTTTTCTTCTGATTGGGGGGGAAAAAATGGCTGTTGACAGGTGATTTGTGAGGAATTAGGGAAGAGAAAGCTGATTTTTCTTTTTCGTGTGTGTGCTTTCACTGCAGTGACTGACAGTGCAGACCTTTGCCTGAAAGTGAGTGCATGCCATTTGAATGAATATTCATATTCTCCGAGGATCTGGAATAGATTTTTATTGCTCATGTTGCTTAGGAACAGTAATGGATGGAGATGCTGTGGAAAGGTTTAAATGCTGGCACCAGGACTGGCCTTCACTTCAATCTTTCTTCTTACTTGTTTTGGTTTCTCTAATGCTCTTCCATGTACAGTGGACGTTAATTTGCTTTTGTCTTTTGGTCATCAGTCTTGGAATTTGCGTCGCCAGGGCTTTACGTCACTCTCTAATCGCCATGGTAACTGAACATTAGCTTTGAAAATGCAGGAAGGTCAGTCTACTCTCTAACCTGTGGGAGATAGTTCTGCAAATATTGCTGAAGGAGAGGACTGTATATGCTGTTTAAATGTTCGAGTCAACCTCAGGAATTTTTAAAATGTATTCTGATGGGCGACTATTAGTGCTAATTATGAATCTTATATCCAGAGAATTTGGCTTTGCTTCTCTGCCTCCAACACAGGATTCCTCCAAGGGCAAGTTTCATTGGCTGTTTGACAAGCCCTTTAATTGGTGCCTCTCATCATAGTGTTGCACCCTTGCTGAAAATGGCATATTAGCAGGATCATGAACTGCATCTTTTTCCAGTTTCAATTCCCTGAAATTTATGTATGCCCTCTTCTTTTTCACTAAGCTCTTAATCTCTCTTGTCATCCAGGGTTCTTGAAACTTGCCGTTTTTATCCTGCATTTTTACAGGGATATACAACTAATAAAAGACTCCCACGTATTGGATGTGGATTTACCCTCAGACAGCTACCCCAACAGCCTACATTCTTTATCTCCTGCCTAATATTGTCACAATGAGCCTCCCCACAGTTTAGTACTTTCAATCTGGGACTACTTCTATCCTTTTCTACAAGTATCTTGAAATTTATAGAATTGTGATCACTGTTCCCAAAATGGTCCCCCACTGAAACATTAATCGCCTGTCTGGGCTCGTTTCCCAGAACCAGATGTTAGCCCCTTTACGAGTTGGACTGTCTACATATTGTCTCAAAGAGCACAGTTGAACAAACTCTGCCCTGTCCAAGCCCTGGCATTAAAGGAATCCCAGTATGTACTGGGAAAGTTAAAATTGTCCACCATAACAACTCTTGTTTTTTAACATCTTGCCATAATCTGATGTATTAGTTCCTCCAAATCACATGGGCTGGGAGATTTGTAATACAACCTCAATAGTGTGATTGCACTACTACTGTTCCTGACTTCTATCCATATGGCCTCACTGCATGATCCTACCAAGGTGTCTTCCCTCTGTATAGCTGTGATGTTCTCCCTAATCAGCAAAGCAACACCTTCACCTCTCTTGTCACCCTCTCTATCCCACCTAAAGCATCTAAATCTTGGAATACTAAGATACTAGTCGTGCCCTTCTTTCATCCAAGTCCGCATAATTGCCACAACATCATAATTGCTTTAAGTTCATGCACCTTACCCATCATGCTGGTATGCAGATATAGATCCATGCTTCACTTTCTGGGGTTCACTTAAACCTATGTTTAAACATGCTTTCAAAATATCTTCTGGCATTATACAGCTAAAAAATTACTTTTATAGCAGCCTCCTTTGTGCAGCAGCCAATTAGTTGGTTAGCTGAAGATTTTTTGACAGGATTATCTGCAGAACTCTGCTTTTCTTTGAACAGCGATTTTATGTTCAGTCCAACACAGGGCCTTGATTTATTGTCTCATCCGAATGATGATTGCTTGGATCCTACGATTGTAATAACAGTGAAACTGTTAACGTTTCTCATCAGTACAACTGACAGCAGGCACACTGCTAAATGCCAAAGTCCAGAAGCTCTGTCGGCAATTTCCTGCTAGCTACACAGTGGCCCGCAGATAGAAATCTTTTAAAATTGATTTGAATTACACATTCACATTTACACAGTTGCTTCACAATGAAAACCTTTGTTGAATGAATGAGGTGTGAGTGGGATTTTTAGCAGCGTACTAACTCCATAATTACTCCTGAACACCTTCACTGTCCATGAAAAACTAAGCTTAACAATGAATATTGTTGAAAAGGTGGGCATGTTGCTGAAGTTTCTCACCTTGCACCTATCAGGACAAATGCAAAACTGCCACTTTCAAACAGTATCAATATTTTGCCCTACAGGAGAAAAGGGGTAGTGATTGGTCAGCAAATTGGCCAAGATGTTCCTCGCTAATGAAAGTCAACTGTTCCTTGATTTACCAATCCTCTTTCTCCTCAGCCCAGCAGGGCACCCCATTTGGGCCTTTAGCCACCACATCTGAAGTCTTCATCCATTGTCTTCCATAGTTCTCCTACAGTGCAGAAGAGGTCGTTCAGCCCATTGAGTCTGTACCAACTCTCTGAAAGAGCATTAACACCCAGGCCCTCCCCTCTGCCCTATCCCTGTAACCTCTTGCATTTACCATGGCTAATCCAACTCAGCTACACATCGATGGACAATGGGATGAAGCCAACACAGCTATGGGGAAAACTACACATGTCACCAAAAGTGGAATTGAACCTGGGTCTCTGACATCGTGAGGCAGCAGTACTAACCATTGTGCCACCTGATGAACTATGTAGTACCGTTTGGCCTCCTTGTTTGAGTTTTTCATGCAGTCTTATTTGGTTCCAACTTCCATCCTCTTGATTGTTCCACTTCCTTCCATTGTTCATTGTCCTGACCCACCTTTTTGCCCCTTTGCCTGCTATTCTGAGCTCTCATCCTTGCATCTAGCAGGGTCTAGCAGCATTGTGCTGTCTGCTAAGACTGGCTGGGAATGGAAATGGAGGCAGGGACCAATGGTCCTGGTACAGTGGTGATCAGCGCATCAGAAGCAGCACAGCCAAATGGTTGGTTCAGATAGGACAATGTGATCAATGCAGGCTTGGTGAGCGAAGGGCCTGTTCCTGTGCAGTACTGTTCTTTGTTCTTTGTAGGTTCCAAAGGCTAAATGATGTGTTCCTCCTCCTATTTTCTATGTTTCTATGATGGGAATCCATACCAACTTTGGCTCAACTTTTGTCAGAACATGTCTGTTTGAAAATAATGATATAAAAGTGAAATACTGCCAGATCTCAGAATCTGAAACATAAATATAGAAAGCTGGAAAAACTCAGCAGATCTGGAAGCGTCCTGAGTTTTTCCAGCATTCTGTGTTTTTGTTTCAAAGCACTCTGCATTCAATGGAGAGTTACGTCTGAAGTTTGAACAGTCCAAATTCTCCCCCTTGTTGCTTTTAAAGAGATACAATTGCTGCATCTCAAATGTCCTGAAGTCCTATCCCTTTGTCCCAACATGCTGCAGACCAGTCTGCAAGCCTATCAAGGGTTGTTGTTAATACACCTCTGCTGCAACTCCATCTGTTCCGGAACCATTGTGTGATATTAATTGTGCTGTGGCCGTCTTCAGTGGTTGGAGATTTACATAGCTCTGACACCATTTCCCTCTGGGCGATCTTTGCTACAGATACACCTGCCCCATCTACTGGCCAACATTATGGCTCTCCATATTCTGATCATCGATGCATGATGGACCCTTTCTCTCTCTGAGGGGGTTGGTGCCACCAAAAGATTTTATATAACATCCATAAACAGATCTCGAGGCTTCATTGAAGGATCTCCCATCTTTCATATCTGCAAACATTTATATTTTCTCGAAGAGCTTTGGATGTCCTGGAGGTTGGTTTCACTTGCAGGCTTCGCAATGTATAACTTTGGTAGCCTGGCCATCAGGGCATGGAAGTAATCTTTTTTGGCAGCAGTGTTTCTTTTCGAGAAACTTTTGGATTTCTCTGTCACTTTGATCAAAGCAATCTACTGTTGACAAGCCAACCACTTATACTTGGAGGACGCATTTCAACTATTCCCATGTTTCTGCTGGATGAATCTCACTGCTGGGAGCTGCGTTACTGCGGGTCTACCTTCAAGCTTAGCTCTGATTAAATTCTTTTATTTCCTATTGATTTGTAGTGAACTTTGGGCTTATAGTTTGCTTGGGCATCGCTGAAAAAATGACCTCTCAGGGTCTCCCAGCGTAGGTTAAAGATTCTGAGTCTACACAGTCTTCCACCATAACCCTAACCCCGAGGCCCAACTGCCACATTCCTCAGGTAGTCCTGCCTCTTTTTAAAAAAAAATTAGTGGTTTTTATTCTACATCAACAGTTAATGATGTTTAGTGTTTTCCACCAACAGAAGGAGCCTGAGACTTCATTGGCTTGGCAAACTTCTGTTTGGGTGCTGCATTCTGAGTAGCCTTAGCTGTAGCTGCACTGAGTTTCTTTGTTGCAGCTTTGGCCTTCTTAGCCTCCTTGGCCGTCCTCATTGCTTGTTCACATAGAGTCTTGCTTTTGATTTCGCTTAGCCATAATCTCAGCAAGTGAGGCACCAATAATAGCCCACTGGAGCTTCACTGCATGACGGTTGTGCTTTTTCTGAATCTCTTCAGACTGCCCTTTTTTGTGCTTGCCTCTGTACAAGACAGTCCAGTTGATCTGTTGAGGGCTTCTCTTGGCGAGAAAGGCTGACTCGCATTTTGAATTCAGAAATTGGAAAACCTTCCCATCAATTCTGGCACACGGCTTCCTGTGACCCAGGTAGTTTTTATACCCACTGAAACTGCACTGTTTGACCTTCATCTCAACAGCGAAGATGGCACCCTTAATAATCTGTACCTCTGTTCTGCCTGTTCAGACATTCAAATCACTTATGGACACTTTTAACATGTTCTCAGCATTCTTCACATTTACATTTTGTTTGTCCAATTACAACTCCTCCCTCTACCCTCCTAATCTTGTCTGATTTTCTTTGCTTTCAGTTCTGTTGAAGGGCCATTCAGGCTTGAAACATTGGTTCAATTCTGTCTTCACAGATGCTGTCAGACCTCGTGAGATGCTCCAGTGTTTTCTGTTTTTGTTACAGCACTGTGCAATATGATCATAACTTCCACTCCCTTTATAGATATATTAACTAAATAGTTCAACATCGGTGCGGTTGATTGCAATCCTGCATTTGTAGGACATTTTCATTGATAATTTGAGGTCTTGTTCAGCTTCACTTCTATTGATTTCCACCATTCACACAGTCTTATATGTCATTTATTTTTCTTTCCTACATGTTACAATTTAGCAGATTAAATTTAATGAAGCCAAGTGTACTGTTCTCCTACTCATTTGTCAAATTCATTCTTGAGTTTTTGCTCCTGCACATTTGACCACTGCGTTGAATTCTGAACCTAGAAATTAGCAACAGTCATACAATCGCAGAATCCCAAGTACAAGTGCAGAAGGAAGCCATTCGGGCCATCGAGCCTGCACCAAAAACAATCCCATCCTTGCCCTGTCCCCATAGTTCCATGTATTTACTCTGCTAGTCCCTGTGATACTAAGGGGCAATTTAGCATGGCCAATCCACATAACCCGCACATCTTTGGTGTGTGGGAGGAAACTGGCCAGAAGAAACCCATGCAAACAAGGGGAGAACATGCGAATGTCACACAGTGACCAAAGGCTGGAATTGAACCGAGGTCCCTGGCTTTGTGAGGCAGTAGTGCTAACCTCTGTGCTATGGTGCCACCCTCACAGCAATGGTTCCGGTGATGAGCCTTGAGGTATTGCTAATGAGTGCTCTTTGCTTCAAGCTAGTCGGCTTCTTTTATATTTCCATAAATTTATAAAAACAAAACTTTCGCAAAATAAGTTGCGCCATTTCATGTGACTTGCCTCAGCCTTTTTGGGACATGTTGACTGGGCAGGACCTTCTTTTGCTGAGTCCATGCTGAATGCTGTTAACTAGTTCATTGTTGGATAGGTGTTCACTTGAATCATTTCTTGTGGTTACTAATAGGTCATCACAACGGTATCAAGCTCAGAATGGATCTTATCAATGAACTGTTAGGCTTTCCCTTGCTGTCACATGGGGTCATTTCGATAGAAAAATCATAGTGGAAACCATATGTATGTTGATAAATACTGATCCACCAGAAAGACAAGGTTTAAGTTTATTTATTATTGTCACAAGTAAGCTTATATCAACACTGCAGTGAAGTTACTGTGAAAATTCCATAGTCACCACACTCCAGCACCTTTTCAGATACACTGAGGGAGAATTTAGCGTGGCCAAGTTCTAACAAACAGCAATGTGATAAAGACTAGATGATCTGGTTCAGTAATGTTGACTGGGGGTAAATGTTGACCCACATGTAGAGAGCAATTCCCTGCTCATATTCAAAATAGTGTCATGTATTCTCTCCAATGCACCTAACCAGCACATCTTTCAGACTGTGGGAGGAAACCGAAGCACCTGGAGGAAACCAGTGCAGACACTGGGAGAACGTACTAACTCCACACAGACAGCAATCCAAGTTGGGAATCGAATTAGGGTCCCTGGTGCTGGGAGACAGCAGTGCTAGTGACTGTGCCACCATGCCACCACTGTACCATTTCAAACTACTTAAGCTGCTATTAATTAAAAAGCTCTCAGGAACTTTCATAACAGGCTCTAGTAAGAACTGATCTAAAGGAGAAAGATGAGCACGCTTCACTATTTCAACACCAGCGTGGAGAATTCTTGGAGGCATCTGTGAGTTGAAAACAGTTTACTAGTGCGTAACGTTTTGCACTTACAACTGGCCATTATGGCAGGTTAACACCAGCATAAACTGAAATGAAAACAGACCTAATTAGTATGATGATAAAAATTATTATTTGAATCTCTTGGTGAAGAAACAGTATAATGAGTATAAAAGACAATAAAGGCTTTTTTTTAGTGATATGCCAAAGAGCTTTGCAGGCAATGAAGTACTTCTAAAGCATAGTCACTGTGGTGACGTTGGAATGTGGCAGCCAGTTTGCACCCAGCAAGTTCCAACAAATGGCAATGTGATAATGACCAGATAATCTGTTTGTGATGTTGACTGGGGGTAAATATTGGCCCAGACATGAGAGAGCACTTCTCTACTCATGTTCGAAATAGTGTCATGTAATCTCTCATATCAAAACAGCTGCCTCCATTGGACATCTTATCTGAAACTCAGTTTATCAACTGTGTTTAAAACCATGTTTCGTTTGATGTCATTTGATCATAAAAGCAGCACCTTTATTCAGATGTTAAATCACTGCATAGTGAATGATAAATCACCACCTACTGAATGAAAAAATGTGTAACAAATCATTTAATTTAAGTGCTATGTACATTCAAAAGCAGAAGGATTATTAAAATTAAGATGAGGGAAAGTGAACATGGTATTTTAAGGCTGATGTTACCTCTTGAATAGGTGGAAGAAAATCATTATCTGCTTTGTCCAGATCAACTCCATCTATTGCTAATCATAGGACGTACGGCACAGAAACAGGCCTATCGGCCCAAACCAGTCCATGCTAACCAAAAAAACCCATCAAGCGAACACCATTTACCTGCATTTGGCCCAAATCCCTCTAAACCTTTCCTATCCTTGTATCTGTCCAAATGCCTTTTAAATATTGCAATGTCCCTGCCTCAACCGCTTCCTCAGGCAGTTCATTCCACATGTGTACCACTCTCTGTGTAAAAAAAAAAAAATGCTCCTCCAATCCTGTTAATTCTTTCCCCTCTTAACTTCTCGATTTCTCAACCCTGGGAAAAAGACTGCATTCACTCTATCCATGCCTCTCATGATCTTATACCTCCATAAGGTGACCCTTCAGTCTCCTGCGTGCCAAAGAAGACAAGTCCTAGCCTGTCCTATTGCTTTTGGCAACATCTTTGTCAATCTCTGCTGCATCCTCTCCAGTTTAATAACATATTTCCTATAGTAAGGCAGCCAAAACTGCAGCATAACTTCCCAACTTCTATACTCAGTGCCCTGATTAATGAAGGCCAGCATGCCAAAAGCCTTCTTCACTGCTCTACTTACCTGTGACTCCACCTATTAAATACCCACTTGATTCACTCATGTCCTTTAGGGAAAGAAATCTGCCATCCTACTGACTCCAAATCCACAACCTCTCCACTGCTGTCTCTGCAAAGGGCTCACAATTAAGTCACCTTAGTTAAAGGACAGTTAGAGATGGGCAACAAAGCTGGATTAACCAGCAACACCCACATGACACAAAAGGATCATTTTTTTAAAAAAAATCCTGTCATTGTGAAACAAAGGCTTTGCCAGGATTTTACAACCTCACTCAAGCGATTCAAGAAATTCCTGCCTGAGGTCAACTGAGATTTCTGTTGTCAGATCCTTGCCTATGCTGTGACAGGCAAGCTGGTCGAGTTCCAGACTGCTTTCTGGCACGGCTGGGTGTGTTTCCTGGGAGTCTGAAGGGCAGCACGGTGGCACAATGGTTAGCACCGCTGTCTCACAGTGCTAGACACCCAGGTTTGATTCTCTGCTTGGGCCACTGTCTGTGTAGAGTTTGCACATTCTCCCCGTGTCTGCATGGGTTTCCACTAGGTGCTCAGTTTTCTCCAAAGATGTGGGGGTTAGGTTGATTGGCCATGCTAAATTGACCCGAGTTTCAGGTATTAGCAGGGTAAATATGTGGGGTTATGAGAATGGGATGAGATTATTGTTAGTATGGGCTGAATGGTCTCCCTCTGTACTTTAGGGATTCGATAATTCTATGAACAGTGCTTAGCATGAAGGAGAGGACATTTTGGACACTGTTGTAATTAAGAATCCATTTGTGTATGGGAGCAAAATATTTTCTGCAAATATGGTGTGGGATTTTTTCAGCCGTGCTCACCCCAAGATTGGAAAATCCTGCCCTAGGTCAACAGACTTTGAGTCCTGCCCACTATGATTTCCGTGGCAGGCAGAGCGGGAAAATTCTACTATGGTGCTTGTATTTAAGAGTAACAAGACTCGAGCGATAAACCCTTGACCCTTCAGTATTCCGTAAAATATTGAAAACTAAAATAAGGACCAGCTTGGGGAATGCATCTGAAGTAACAGTCAGCACCAGTTTTGTGGCCCTGTTTCAGAAACTCTTAAGATGTATTTGAACATGTTATAAATACAATATGGATGTCCCAAACCCATTTTATCAATAATTTGACGAGGCAGATGAAAGTCTGCTAATTAAAATCAATGGGAATCCAAGGAAGAATGTGCCATTAAATGTGAGCCTGGCTAAGAAATGTGGAACAGAGTGTGCTGGTGAGAGGCATTGTTTCAAATTACAAAGAAGAACAAAGAACATAACAGCATGGGGAACAGGCCCTTCGGCCCAACGAGCCCGTGCCACCATCTTGATGTTCCCACTTCTACCCATGATCCCTGTCATCCCTGTCTATGTTTATAGATCTGTGCATTAGAACCAAACTTGAGATGATTTAGGGAGAATTTGTTCTGCCAATCAGCCTAAGAGCACCTCTTTGGGTTGTGGGAGCAAACTGGAGCACCCGGAGAAAATTGTTGATCCTTACTGTCTACATTAGGGAGCTGCATAGTGGCACAGTGGTTAGCACTGCTGTCTCTCAGAGCCATGAACCCGGGTTCGAATCCAGCCTCGGATTACTGTCTGTGCGGAGTTTGCACGTTCTGTGTCTGCATGGGTTTCTTTTGGGTGCTCCGGTTTGCTCTCTCAGTCCAAAAATGTGCGGGTTAGGATGATTGGCCATGATAAATCCCCCCCTTAGGGATTAGGACTGCAAATATGAAGGGTTACAAAGATGGAATCTGGATGTTATTGGTGCAAGTTCAATGGGCCAAAGGCCTCTTTCTGCACTGTAGATTCAATGATTCTAAAGTAGTCAAGTTCCGTCCAAACTTGGTGGAAATCAGTAGATATTGCAATGGTTATTGAGTCAAGTTCATCAGTGGTGCTGGAATGTGGACCAATTAAATGCTATTGACGAGATCAAAAATCTCCCAATTTTACCAGAAGTCGTGTGACTGTGATCTGAAGTTGCCAATGGATGCATCATCTATAAACTTGGACATAATGTTCAAAATTATGGATAAAGAAACCCACTTTATTACCCTTTGAGATTGTTCACAGATAAAAGAGAAGACTCATGCAACCATTGAAAAAGTAACACAACAGCAATATAAGGAGTAGATCAAAATAAGACTGTTGCCAGAATAGATATCTGGATTATACTTCTAACAACCCAGTATTTCATCAGCACTTCAAACAGAGAAAATGTCTCACAATCATTGATGATTTCTTAGTTTTAACAACAGTCTAGTTATCCCTGTAACTCTCTAAATAAACATTCTCCAGAAAACAAAGTCACTTGGGAACAGCCAAGTGCAAGGCAAAACCCCAACATGAGTCTGGTGATGGAGCATCAGTCACTCCGTTGAAGAATTCACTTCCAATTGCCATGTGTACGCAGTGAATAGCGACCAGTGGCATCCTCTATTTCCCTTTGAGGTCTGGGAATGGATTAATTTGAGCTAAAGGCTAAAGTTTTCATCACTGTCAATGGCTATCACTCCAAATGGCTTGATGGCAGAGACCATTGCAACATCACTAAGAAAAGTCTTCACAACACACAGTATCCCAGACTTTGTGATGTCAGCAACACACCTCAGTTTGCCAGTGAGCTGATCCACAACTTTGTGCAGAATGGGGTTTCATGCAGGTGATTAGTTGTCTAGATATCTTCAGCAAAACGGAGATGCAAAATGTTCAGATGATCAAAGAATTGATGATAAAGAAGAAAGCTCTTCTTCAATAGAAAACACCCCACAAAGACCCTGTTTGACCCAATGATGGGAAGATGATTGTGAACATAACTTCCAGTTCTATAATAAACATCATACCTAACATTACCTCCAATGATTGTGAGATGATTAGAAAACATGAGAGGCAACAGAGACAGTTGCGCTCGTAAATTCAACTTCAGACTCAGCCATGGGAGAATGTGATACAAGATCAGGAGAAAGAAAGCCTTGCAGTAGAAAGAACGCCACAAGGATGATCTTATCAAATTCATAAATATCGGAAGGAAACTAAGAGCCTTGACATCATTGAGAAAGAAATCAATAGACTCTTGAGCATTGTATTTATGTATGGATGGAGCCAAGGAACCAGAAACAAATGAAAACTCTACAGCTGCCTCGATGGAATATCGAATGGTGAGCAGCCACCTTTGAAAACCAGCAAAAGGATATTGCTTATTCGTTCCTGGGATGTGGGTGTTACTGGCAAGGCCTGCATTTATTGCCCATCCCCAGTTGTCTTTGAGAGTCTGACCAACCAAAAGTCTTGACATATCCTTCATAAAGCTGCTATCTTAAGAATCGCTTTACTTACTGTGTGTAAGAATAAGTGGTTACAAAGGATTTATCATTTTAAAGTGATCGGTATACAAGACACATCCTTTGCTTCGTAGTGGGAGAAACGAATGTAGGTGCGTGAAAATGAATGCTGGAGACACACAGTTAGTTGGGGACTTGGGAGCATTATCCTTTGGAAAAGCTTGAGACTGTTTAGATTAAAAATTCTGTTTTTCAAATCTTAAACGCGTATCAATTATATACTTAATAACTATTGCCTCTGCTCTTCATTATAATTTAACTTTCATTCATAACCTATGCTTGATTTGATTTTGATTTATTATTGTCACATGTATTAGTATATACGGTGAAGAGTATTGTTTCTTGCACGCTGTACAGGCAAAGCATGTCATTCATAGAGAAGGAAACAAGAGAGTGCAGAATGTAGTATTACAGATATAGTTAGGGTGTAAAGAAAGATCAACTTAATGCAAGGTCGGTCCATTCAAACGTCTGACAGCAGCGGGGAGGAAGCTGTTCTTGAGTCAGTTGATACGTGACCTCAGACTTATGTATCTTTTTCTCCAAAGTAAAAAGGTGAAAGAGAGCATGTCTGGGATGAGTGGGGTCCTTGATTATGCTGGCTGCTTTGGGAAAGTGGTGCAGTTAAGCGTCAAAAGCTGCAAACATCAGAAACATATGGAGCGAAAGTTTCCTTGATTACATCAGCTAGTTTGCCGACACAGCAGGAAGTGCAGACCGTGCCAATGGATGGGAGGCTGGTTTGCTTGATGGATTGGGCTAAGAACACAAGAAATAGGAGCAGGAGTAGGCCATCCAGCCCTTCGAGCCTGCCCAGCCATTCAATAAGATCATGGCTGATCTGATGGTGGTTCAGTTCCACTTACCCACCTGCTCCCAATAATCCTTAATTCCCTTATTGATCAAAAATCTATCTATCGGTGACTTAAACACATATTCACAACCCTTCGTAGTTTCTTGCGGTCTTGGGCAGAGCAGGAGCCAGATCAAGCTGTGATACAACCAGAAAGAATGCTTTCTATGGTGCATCTGTAAAAGTTGGTGAGAATTGTAGCTGACATGCCAAATCTCCATTGGCACCTCACTAAATGCCAATCATTCCCAAACCAAAAAAAAAACCCACCATAAATCAGACATCAGCTTAGAAATATGAGGCCAACAAAAGTTCATTGGCTCCTCGTCGCAATGAAATTGATGCGGACCTGAATGCATCCCAGATGTGCCTTTGTGTTTTTCGGAAATACTTGTTCTAATCGGGTTCTGTAAGTGCAGAGAAAAAAGAGCAACAGGAGAAATAATTTTCATCTGCATTACATTCATAAGTGAGCTTATGATTACTATTTGAAAATTAGCTTGCAAACCCAGTCTTGCTGAGAGACTTGCATTTGTCTGACAAAGACACAGTGTCGAAATTTAGCAAATTTACTATCAAATAAATCGGTTGGATTTAAAATTGGTGTTGCTAAATTCTTACTGAGTTTTAACATTCATGACAGGGTGCAACCTAGTAATTTCCTTTTGGAGAAAGTGATACTTTTATTTACCACGCTATTGCTTTTTATCTTGCTGGCTTAGTAGGTGACAAGTAATTTATTACGGCAGATTTTAATAAATGCTGCCAGTATTCAAAATCTATCAATTACTCTGTGCTGTGTTTGAAAAATTGGTTTGTTTTACTGCTCCCGAAGCTTTTGAAATGGGTTTCATTTTGTACTTAGCATTCGATTCTCTTTTTCAGAATAATTTGCAACGATGGCCACGGAATCTGGCATGGATTCAGAGTTGACGCAAGTTCAGCAGGAACCCCCTCAGCCAGAGCAGCAACCTATTGCGCAACAAGAGGTGACCGCTCATAAAGAACAGAAGCTAGCAGACACCGACACGAACCAGCAAGAGCAGGTAATGGTGGACCCTGTTTGCGATCCTTCTGTTATTGTTCCATTTTGGCTGTTGCACTTTCTTATATGACAGTGTTTATTTAAGGGTGGCACAATAATTAGTACTGTGGCCTCACAGCGTCAGGGATCTGGGTTCAGTTCTGGCCTTGGGTGACTCTGTATGAAGATTGCACCTTCCCTTGTGTCCACATAGGTTTCTTCTGGGCATTCCAGGTTCCTTCCACGGTCCAAAGATGTGCAAGTTAGGTGGATTGGCCTTGCTAAATTGCCCCTTCATATCAGGGAATTAGGAGGGTAAATGCATAGGGTTACAGGGAAAGGGTCTGCGTAGATTTGTCAGTGCTAATTCGATGAGTGAAATGTTTTCCTCCTGCATTGTAGGGATTTTATGACTGTTGTTAATTTACATAAGTGTGTCCAAATGATATAGTGATGTGCTGTCATGGTGCCTGGAATAGAACCATAGAAAGGTTACAACAAAAAAGGAGACCATTTAGCCCATCTTGTCCGTGCCAGTCTGTGAACACCCCACGTGCCCTTTCTAATTCCACCTTTCTGCACACAGCCTGTTGCCCTGTAGCTTACAGCATTTAAGATGCAGATCCAAATAGGTTTTAAAAGAGTTTAGGGTCTCTGCCTTCCCCACCAACTCGGGTAGCAAATTCCAGACATCCACCACCGCTTTTGCGGAATAAAAAGTTTTTTTCTCATATCCCCTCCTCATCTACACCCACTTATTTTAAATCTCGCTTTTCTCAGTGCAATTAGAGAAATATTCAAATTGCAGTGCAAGACTTTGAAAAGATTGTTGACCTGGCATCTTCAGGTTGACCTGGCATCTCTAGGGCATCACTGTGCAATCCTGTGGTTACAAAAAACATTCTGTCTCTTTTTTAAAAAAAATTTTGCATTTTTTAGAACATTTCTCTTTTTCCCCCATTTTTCAATATTTTTATATCCAGTTTAAAAAGAGTTGGTTCACTGACAGTCAAGCATCATCCAATTGTGTAATGAGCCTTTTTCTTTTCAAATTGGTGAAGGAAGGCAGTACGTCACAAGGATGGATGCATTGGCCAACGAATGGCTGAAGCCATGTGATGAAACCACCAGGGAACACAATTGTTAGCACTGTTGCTTCACAGCACCAGGGATCCAGGTTCGATTCCAATTTTGGGCCACTCTCGGTGCAGAGTCTACACCTTCTCCCCATATCTGCGTGGGTTTCCTCGGGGTGCTGTGGTTTCCTGCACAGTTTGAAAGATGTGCTGGTTAGGTGCATTGACCATGCTAAGTTCTCCCTCAATGTAACCAAACAGGTGCCAGAGTGTGACGACTAGTGGATTTTCACAGTAACTTCACTTCCGTGTTAATGTAAGCCTACTTGTGACACTAATAAATGAGCTAAAAATGGGATATTTAATCACCTTTGGCAACCCAAGATAATTGGTTATTTTTTATCCCCATTATTCACCAATTAGAACGAAGAAAAACTGATGGCCAGAAGTAATATAGCTCCCTTAAAAACAGGCTCGGGTGATACTGTTATTGGAAATCAGGAAATGGCAGATTAACAGAACAGCTACAATGCACAGCCTTTGGCATAGACTAGAGGATGAAGAGAAAATACCAGAGATCCAAGTAAAACTAAAAATAAATTGACGAAATAAATTAATCTGATCACAGACTGGACCTGTGAATCCCGCCCAGTAATTGAGAAATTAATTGAGATTAAAGATAAATGAATTCTCAGTAGTTTCTTCCTGAGGGTGATGCAGGAAGTATGTGAGAAGTTTGCTGATACGTTCACCACAATCTTCCAAAACTATCGGTTCAGGAGAAATTGGAAAATTACTAGTGTTATTCTATGATTTGAAAGAGAGGAACCTGGAGTTTACAGTCCTGTAAGTTTGATTTCAGTTGTGAGAAAATTTACTGAAATTTAGTCTTCGAGATGGAATGACTGAGCATTGGGACAGATCTGACCTGATCAGAATGCCGACATGGATTTGTAAAGGTTCCATCATGTTCGATGAATCTCATTGAATTTTTTTTTGGAGGACGTAACAAACTTGATAGATAGGAGTTGTGTCTGTGGGTATTAGTTATATTGACTGCCACAAAGTATTTGACAAGATTCCCTGGAAGAGATGGTTGGTAAAAATGATAACTTGCGGAATTGGAAGCAACCTATTTTCATGGATAGAAAGAGGAATAGAAATTGCTGGGAATATTCAGTACATCAAACAGCACTTGTGGAGAGAGAGAAAGGTTAATGTTTTATGTCAGTGCCGTTTATTCAGAATCAAAAATTCTTAGCAAGTAGACAGGCTGGAAAAAGCTGTCAGGGGGTGGAAAACAAAAGGGAAAGTCTGCAACAGAATGGAAGGGGGAAGAGATTAAGCTGAAAATAGATGTGAATGGGATGATTAAATAAACAAAAGGTTTTAAACTTTATTTGTTAGTGTCACAAGTAAGGCTTACATTAACACAGCAATGAAGTTACTGTGAAAATCCCCTAATCGCCTAGGACACCTCGGGTACACCGAGAGAGAATTTAGCATGGCCCATGCACCTAACTAGCATGTATTTCAAATGATGAACTTGTAAAACAAAATAAAGCATCAGAATGTAACAACTACTGAACACATCGAAATTAAATACTAAATTACTCAAGCCCTGAGTCCCAGCTTCTGTGTCCCAGCAGTAACACTCCAGAAATGCAGTTCAACTTTTTGTTGCTGTCTTTTCCCACTCTCAGCTGGGTTCTGCAGTCTCTCCTGTTACAAGAGAGAATTGAAAAACTGGCATTCCAGCCAAAAGTCTATTCACTTTCAGCGGCACTGAAAAATCACAGTTGTCAGCAAGGACAGAAGATTGCAGCCTCTGTCTCTCTCACTTTGTTGCTCCTTTTGATGTTTTGCTCTCCCCTATCTCCACACACACACGCACACACACACAAACCAACCTTTTTAGCACTCTGTCTTCACCCTGTCTTTGCTCTCTTCTGTCTCACTTTCTGTCTGTCTGTGTGTCTATCTCTCTCTCTTTCCCTACCACACTCTGCCTCCCATATCACATTGCCATACCATCTCCTTTCCCCACATGGGTGCATTTTTTTGCACTCCCCTTTCCCCCTGCACTCATGTTCTCTCGCAGCATCCACCCCTTGCCCCACAGGTACATGCGCTTCCCCTGGGACTGATTATAAATTACAAGAACCGTTCCATCTTCCCTTTTTTACTTGAGCCTCAGCTCTTTTTTTTTTAAAAAGTTTGGTTATTAGTCACAAGTAAGGGTTACATTAACACCGTAACAAAATAACTGTAAAATTCCCATAATTGCCACAGTCCAGTCCCTGTTCGGGTCAATGCACCTAACCAATGCACCTTTCACAATATGGGAGGAAACTGGAGCATCCAGACAAAACTTATGCAGACACAGGGAGAACGTGCAGACTCCACTCAGACAATGACCCAAGCCGGGAATCAAATCCGGGTCCTGGTGCCGTGAAGTTATAGTGCTAACCACTGTGCTACCGTGCCATCCCAGTTCAGGGCAGGATGGCCTATTGTTGATCTTCCTGCCCCACCTTCAGTTGTGGGTTGTAATTAGTCAGTTAATGACCAAGTAAGGACTTGATTTCCTTGGTGCTGATACTAACCCAGTAGCAGACAGGCCTTTTATCATACTGCATGTACTGCAGATAAACCTGTTCTGGCTGCTTGTCAAGTCCAGGACTCACTTGATGAAAGCACTCAATGTCCGCTCAAGGAGCTGCATTATCAGTGTGAGAGGGGGTGTTGTTGCTCAGATTTACCACCACCATCACCACCCCCAACCCCTGCCCCAGTTCCTGCAGCTGAATAGCTTGCAATCCTCTCCTTGTAATTTCCAGCCCCTGAAACCCTTTCCTGTCTGTATGGCTTAGCTGTGGCCTGACTTGCTCTATGATCCTGGGACTCTGGTTCCTGTGTTTTCAGCAGCAGAATTGGGGCTGCTGATTGACTACAAGTTAGAACAAAGAACAAAACAGCACGGGAAACAGGTTCTTTGGCCCAACGAGCCCACGCCACCACCTTGATGTTCCCACTTCTACCTATGATCCCTGTCTATGTTTATAGATCTGTGCATTAGAACCAAATTTGAGACAATTTGGCAGAACAAATTCTCCCTAATCAGCCTAAGAGCACATCTTTGGGATGTGGGAGGAAACCGGAGCACCCGGAGAAAACCCACACAAGCATGGGGAGAATGTGCAAACTCCCACAGACATAGGCCCAATCCAGTTCTCAGTAGGCAAGTCCTCCCCTCCCACTGTCTTGATTCCACTGTGCCACTGATTGATAGGCTTGTGGTTTAACAGGCCATCCAGAAAAAAAGGGCGGGTTTTTCGCTGGCTCAGTAACCTGATTGTGGTTTTGGGAAATAAGAGAAAGGATGGGATCTAGTGTGTATCAAATAGGATGCAGGTGAATTCTCAGCTGAAGGGAAGACATAGAGATGGGGCCTTTGTTATAAGGCAGGATATATCGGTTAGTGATGATTCATATGTACTCTAATTGATACAAGGTGACTGGTGTTACTCCACAAGGATCTGGATTGAGGTCTCGAACTTTTCATTGTATTTATAGACATAGTCGCGTCTAAATTCCTTCTCGTGGCTGGGATTCTGGAAGGTGGGAAGGGTGAAGGTCAAAGGGCAAGTGTCGTAAATTCCTACTTGAATTGGAAGAATCCCTACAGCGCAGAAGGTGGCCATTCAGCCCATCAAGTTGGCACACATTCTGACAGAGCATCTACATTATATCTGTAACCCACACATTTATTTCACACATCTTGAGGCACTAAAGTGCAACGTAGTATGGCCAATCCACCTAACCTGCACACCTTTGGACTGTGGGAGGAAACCAAAGCACTCACAGCAAACCCATATATACAAGGGGAGAACATGCAAACTCCAACAATGTTACCCAAGACTGGAATTGAATCCAGGTCTCTGACACTGTGAGACAGCAGTGCTCAACACTATGCCACTGTGCTGCCCGTGGGAAGGTGTGGTTGATATTGGGGATGATTGAGAGGTGGACAAGGCGTTGTGAAGAAAACCACCTCTTCAAAATATTGAGAGAAGAGGAAGGGAATGATATCTGATTTTGTATTCTGCTGAACTTGGGAAAAATAATAGAGGATGACCTTTTGACTGCAGAGGCTCACGGCGTAGAAGGTGGAAAAAAGGCTGATTGTGGTCTTGAAGTGAGAGAAAGGAATGGGATCTAGTGTGTATCAAATAGGCTGCAGGTGAATCCTCAGCTGACGGAAAGACATAGGAATGGGGCCTTTGTTATAAGGCAGGATATATCGGTTGGTGATGACTCATATGGACCCTAATTGATACGAGGTGACTGGTATTCTTCTACAAAGGTCTGGACTGAGGTCTTGAACTTTTCATCGTGTTTATAGAAAACATGGATGCAGGAATAGAGAGCTATGCATCTAAGTTTGCTGACAACAGTAAATTAGGTGGCACAGTAAATAGTGTAGATAGGGAGCAATAATTGCAAAGGAACATTGATAGGTTTAGTAAGTGGGCAAAGCTGTGACAGATGGAGTTCATTTAAGGAAAGTGCATATGGTTGCCCACTTTGGACAGAAAACGCAAGCTTAGATGGAAAGAAAGATAAATGGTGAGAGGCTAGGAAATGTAGATGAGCAGAGTGGTTGAGAGTTCAAGGACATAAATCGCCACTAACTAGTGACAAGGGCTGCACGGTGGTTGGCACTGTTGCCTCACAGTACCAGGGATCCAGGTTCAATTCCAGCCTCAGGTCACTGGAAAATTTTCATGTTCTCCCTGTGTGGGATTCCTCCAGATGCTCCAGTTTCCTCCCACAGTCCGAAGATGTGCAGATTAGGTTGATTGGCCATGCTAAATTGACCCTAGTAACAGGGGTTAGCAGGGTAAATGTATGGGGTTACAGAAATAGGACCTAGGTGGGATTGCGGTCAATACAGACTGGATGGGCTGAATGACCTGCTTCTGTACTGTAGGATTCTATAAAAAAGAACATAAAAAATTACAGCACAGGAACAGGCCTTTCAGCCCTCCAAACCAGCACCAAACATACTGTATGACTGAATTAAAGCTCCCTACCCTTCCAGGGACCATGTTCCTCTATTCCCATCCTATTCATGTATTTGTCAAGACGGCCCTTAAAAGTCACCATTGTATCTGCTTCCACTATCTCCCCCGACAGCTAATTCTAGGCATCCACAATGGCCTGTGTAAAAAAAAAAAACTTTCCTCATACATCTCCTTTTAAACCTTGCCCCTCTCACCTTAAATTTGTGCCCCCTAATTGACTCTTCCACCCTGGGAAAAAAAGCTTCTGACTATCCATACTGTCCACGTCCCTCAAATTTATAGACTTCTAAGTTGCCCCTCAATCTCCATCATTCCAGTGAGAACAAACCAAGTTTCTCCAACCTCTCTTCATAGCTAATGCCCTCCATGCCAAGCAACATCCTGGTAAAACTTTTCTGTACCCTCTTGCAAAGCCTCCACATCCTTCTGATAGCATGGCAACCAGAATTGAACACTGTATTCCAGTTGTAGCCTAACTAAGGTCCCGTAAAGCTACAACATAACTTGCTAATTTTTAAACTGAATGCCCCAGCCGATGAAGACAAGCATACCATGTGCTGCCTTGATTATCAGGTAGAAAAAATACGAACAAGGCTAATGGAATGTTGTGTGCTAGAATATGCAGAGATGAAAGTTTTGTTGGTATAATTAGATCTCATCTCAGGTTTTCCATTCCATTCTGGGAATCAGGCTTCAAGAAGGATATATTGGAGTCTAGGGAGATCATACAGTATACGTTAGTCATATAGACATCACATGAGTGGAATTCTCCCGTCTGGCTCGCTACAGGTATCATAGCAGACGGGACACAGATCATGCAAAGATATGTTGACCTTGGGTGGAATATTCTGGCATTGGAGTGAACATGGCCGGAAATTCCCCCCCATATATTGTATAGTCAAAAAAGATGCATAACAGCAGATATATTGCACAAACAGATAACATGAGGAATTTTATGAAGATTACTCATGTAAGATTTTAGTTAATTATTAGGAAAGGCAGTTACTTGATGCAGGTGAAACAAAATATTATTGTCCCCTTTCACACAGCAGTTACGACAAATATGGACTTATTTTCAACTTTATTGATTTACTCCCAGAGTTAAATGCATTGAAAGCACCAGCGGACAGGATGTGCAGCCCTGTCTGGCAATCATAATTCATGCAAGATCTGGAAACCAACGATGTAGCGTCTTCTGTGCCAATCAGGATAACGATTCTCTTGCAGTGCTGGAGTTTTATAAAAAATGCATTTGACCCACTTTGTAACACTGAAAAATAGTCATTACAGATCAGTGGCATTTGGAAACAAATGATTTATGCATTTGCTATTTCCACAACTATTTGCAGTGTGCTTTTATTAATTAAACGTATTCTAAAATATTTAACACTGTCTCGTCAACCCAAAGCACAGTCGGAATTCTAAATCGAGAGAGGGCAGGAAGTGTTTGGAAATGGAAGGAATAGCAGCTGAAAGAGGAATGATGTAGAGCTACTGTTAGGAATTTAGCTGCTGGGTGGGTGTGTGGCCAAGAAAATAATCTGAAGAATATTTGCTGAGTTTTTTTTAGAATTCCCAAGAAGAATAATCATTTTGCCAAAAGTTTCCATGCAGCATCTTTTTAATATTCCAAATTTGTAGCAATGGACTAATTTTTTAAATAATAATATTTGTTCAAGAGCCATAGGCATTGCTAGATAGGCCAGCATTTATTGCCCGTCCCTGATTTGCCTTTGGTGAATTAATAATTAGTTTGACCCGTAGTTTTGTTTTTAAACCAACAACAGAATTCTAAAAATTTTGCTCAATAAACTCACATTATATCTTCGACCAGATGTGAATCATAGAACCCTACAGAAAATGCAGAAAGAGGCCCTTCGGCCCATCGAGTCTGCATCAAACACAATCCCTACCCCCATATCCCTACATATTTTACCCACTAATCCCTCTAACCTATGCATCCTTGGACACTACAGGGCAATTTCTTAGCATGGCTAATCACCCTAATCCACACATCTTTGGACTGTGGGAGGAAACCAGAGTATCCAGAGGAAACCCACACAAACACGAGGAGAATGTGCAAACTCCACACCGACAATGATCCGAGTTGGGAGTCGAACCCAGGACCCTGGAACTGTGAAGCAGTAGTGCTAACTACTGTGCTGCAAATAAAAATAAAAGTCTACTTGAAAAACGTTTAGGCCACTTTTGAGTCAAAAAAACAGAGCTGATTTGATTTAATTTACTACTGTCATATGAAATGGGACACGGTGAAAAGTATTGTTTCTTGTCCACTATACAGTCAAAACATAACGTTCGTAGAGTACATAGGGAAGAAGGAAAGTGTGCAGTGTCAGTCATAGCTGGAGTATAGAGAAAGATCAATTTAGTGTAAGGTAGGTCCATTCAAAGATCTGATGGCAGCAGGGAAGAAGTTGCTCTTGAGTCAGTTGATACGTGATCTCGGACATTTGTGTCTTTTTCCCAACAGGAAAAGATTGGAGGGAGAATGTCTGGGATACATAAGGTCCTTAATTATACTGGCTGCTTTTCCGAGGCAGCAGGAAGTGTAGACTGAGACAATGGTTTGCATGATGGACTGGGACATGTTCATTGTCAGTAATTTATTGCATATGTACTGTAGTATCTTCACAGATAGGCGACCACCAAATAAGTTGATGAACAAACGGTTTATAGAAGAAAATAATTATTTACAAGGGGGGATATAAAAGCTATTGTACCCCACAACTCCCAGCATAAGGAAAAACTATGCTCAGGCCCAGAATTCCATCCAATTGGCCAAATGGGTCACTTAACTCTCCGAGCACCCACCCCCTTAAAGGGGCATGCTACCACATATGTGACTTAGGAGAATAAAACCCTTTGTGTATTTAAAGTTTGACCGTCTTGTATTTTTCCTTCTACAGAATGCTGAGAAAGATAAAAAAATAGAAAACATTCCAAAAGTAGTTGAAGAACTAGACGTTGGGGAAACTGATGATGATAAAACTTCAGAAAGGACAACGCCTGGCAAAACTCCTAAATCTCCGTTAAAAGGATCCAAAAAACCAAAGACCATGCCATGCAAGGTGACCCTTCTGGATGGCACAGAATTTGAGTGTGAAGTGGAGGTAAGGAGCGATGTACAATTTAAAGAATATCCATTTCGATTGGGCTAAAATTTAATTGAAATGTTAAGCAAAGGAATGTGGTACAAGTGTGCTAAGCATTTGAATGATAAGATCACACAGCATAAATTCCAATCTCAATATCAAAAATACAACAGACCACAATGAGCATTACTAAATTGTCATCGTTGTTGCTTGTTTAGTTTTTGTGTCTTTTGATTCTTTAGCTTTGTGTTTAATTTAGAATTGTTACCCAAAACTTCATTTTTAATGACAAATAGGATGCAGCAGATTACCTTGGCAGTGCTAGAGGAAGGCTCCAGGCCTATTGAAATTGAAACTGGACCTTCGCTGATATATACTGGGAAGTTTTCTTGTTACGTGTTTTTCAATTTCCAGCTGCTGGCACTAGTCCTGGGAATATGAAGTGGGTGGAAGAGGGACTGGGTCTTTGAGGCGAACAGTTGTCTGAAAGGGAAATGATTAGGAAGTTGGACAATGATTGAAGTGATTGTGCTGAAGGGAGAGAAGTGCTCAGCAGTGGGACGGACTGAGCACAGACAGACAATGATTTTCAGCACTGCAGTTAAGCCGCAAGGAACATGCCTTCGCTCCGCTGTTCCCATCCTAATATCCTGAAGTTGTAGTCATCTACAGGACTTTTTCAATGGATGTGCTGTGTCGTGTGGAGAATTCTCAATGGGCCAATTTCAGCATTCGACACAGCCAGTACCTGGCATGAGCTGTAATCACTGCTGGTCTGAATAAGAATGATGCATACTGTGTACCAGTGAAATAGCTATGCTTGTAAAAACTGAATCACTGACAGGAGCTCAATCTATCTGTGCATACTTCACATGATAACTTCTTTTCATTTTAGAATCTTAGAGACGCAAATTCCTGAAAAAAAATGATTGTAAAATTGTTTTCTAAGTTCCAGAGCAGAATTAATTAATGCAAATGCAATATTACATCAGTTAGGTTGCAATTTAACAAGAGTGAACAATGGTTCCTTTGGCCTCCTCCCAAACAAAACAAGATTGAGAAGTACTTTTTCAGTAAAGCCAGTAACCCTTCAACATGCAGTGGAACTAAATTAGATCCAGTGCTTTTGATGTATGGCGTGTGGCATGTGATTTGACTTGGGTATTGCTTTCCTGTACTTGTAACAGATCTTGTCAGCTGAAACTGCGCCACAACAAAGGCAGTTAATTCAGTTAGGATTTTCTTTTCATACTCTAACCACTCTAGTACAATAGATGAGCAGATAAAGAAGGAAAATGCCATAGCGACCTGTAACTTCTGAGCTCCAGGACAGCAAAAATGGGGGTTATTGGCTCTATTCTCTTTCTCCACAGATGCTGTCAGATCTGCTGAGTTTCTCCGGAATTTTCTGTTTAGATTCAGAGCTAACCCTGTCGGTTTTAGCTAATTAAGATAGTGGCTTCTCTTTAACGATATTTCTTGTATTGAGTTAGTCCAAGTGAGGAACAATAATTGGCTAATTTAACTGTCTGTCAATTATAATTGGCTCCTGACACCTTTTTTAGCATGTCCTGATGCTTTAATACAAAGGCTTACTATTGAAAGATCAGACAGTTTAGACAAGGCTTTATTCATTACGCAACCTCACGTAGCTTGTAAGGTCACATAGATTTCCAGAATGGCTCAGAAGGCACCATGTTGCAAATCTTAGGATTTGTGGTCAGTGTGTTCCAAATCCAATGTTAATTATAAAACATAAAGCATGACAAACTTTGTGTTACAGGTTATTATCATCAGACTTACTAATATGCCTATTGATTAATTACTTTAATTGTCTCATAATTAAAGCTCTTCATTTGACTAATTTGGCTGGTTTCCAATAAGCAGTAAATGTTTTAGTTTTTAAAATATCATCTAAATGAATTCAAAATGCTTCTGACTATTTTAGTTCACTATGCCAAGTAACATATTGATTCAGGCAACAAAATGATCATCACACTAAAACTATTGATTTTGAAACTACCAGCAGTACGTAATGTCATTTTTGAGTCATTTCCCGAAATTAAATGTCTGTCTCCTTCAAATAGCTAAATGCTGTTCCAACTTACTGACCAACTCTAAAGCATTACTTCACAATCATTCTATCAGATTTGAAGCTGTTATGTCTTTTTCACTAGGCATTGAATGGGCTCTGACAGGGTGACTGTGATATATTAAATGCTCCAGTGAAATGGTATTTGAGTTAGCATGGTACTTAGGGTGGCACATTGGTTAGCACTGCTGTCATACAGCATCGAGGATCTGGATTCAATTCCAGCCTCGGATCACAGTCTGTGTGGAGTCTGGAGTTTCCTCCCACGATCAAAAGATGTGAGGGCTAGGTTGATTAGCCGTGCTGAGTTGCCCCTTAGTGTCAAGGTAAATACAGGGTTACAGGGCAGCATAGTACAGTGATTAGCACTGCTCCTTCACAGCGCCTATGACCCAGGTTCAATTCCCAGCTTGGGTCATTGCCTGTGTGGAGTTTGTATGTTCTCCCTGTGTCAACGTGGGTTTCCTCTGGGTGCTCTGGTTTCCTCCCACAGTCCAAAGATATACAAGTTAGGTTGCTTGATTAGTCCAAAAATGTGCGGGTTGGGTTGATTGGCCATGCTATGAAATTGCCCCTTAGTGTCCAGGGATGCGTAGGTTAGAGAGATTAGTGGGTATGATATCGAGGTACAGCCTGTGTGGGATTGTGTTCGATGCAGACTCAATGGGCTAAAGGGCCTGTTTTTGCACTGTAGGATTCTATAATTCTATGATAAATTTTCCCTCAGTGTACCCGAACAGGTGCCAGTGGGGTGAATGGGGGATTTTCACAGTAACTTCATTGCAGTGTGAATGTAAGCCTACTTGTGACTAATAAATAAACTTTGGAGCCTGGGTGGGATTGTGATCAGTGCAAGCTGAATGGCCTCCTTCTGCATTATAGGGATTCTATGATTTACTCTTGTTATAAGATTGCTGTCTCTACCACATAATGGATTCAGAATGGAAAAGAAATTCATTGTGGCTCATTCTCAGAAAGTTCCTCATTGGGAGAGATCAGGGAGCAATTGCATCTGTCTTTTTCTCATGGCCTGGAATGTTGTACAGCAAGAGAAATAGTGCTTGCAGAGAAGAACTAAAGTCTCTTGCTGCAAGAGAAATGAGGAGCACATTGGATTTGATCTTTTGTCATGATCACATCACTTTCCTTATTGTATTGCTTTATCAATTTTAAATATATTTTCTGAGGTCAGAACATTTTCTGCTAACCTGACGGATTTACAAGGTCAAATTGACAGAGCTTCAACCAATATATTTGGAGTGCATCTGAAAACTGTAGATCATGTCAACTGTTTCATTTTGTATCATTTATACTTGGGAGCAGTTAATTCTTGGTGCAGCTGTGATACAATCCCTTTTGAATTGATGTGATTCTTAAAGTTTTGAAATGGAACCAAATTGACTTTTTATTGCATTATCATTAGCCTGTTAGTATGTCTGCTTGGATATTTTCGGAACCATTTTCTTGCACTAGTTCAATGTCTGAAGGAATCATTTTCCCTCTACTAGTGTAGTTCTGTGCAGTGAAGTATTGATTTCCATTTACAGTGTGTAATTTAGAAAGACCCAGGCAGAAAATGATTTGAAGAGTGTGGTCCTTGCCCTTGCCAGTCAAAGGTATGTGACCTGGTGATGCAATGGGTTGGACCTGCAGTCTTTCCTTTGTGAAACCTGTGCCAAACTTGGTCTCACATAGATGGAATGGAAGTTTTTTTCAGCCTACTGACTGTGAGAATCCAACACACAGTGTGTGTCTAATCAGTCTTCATGGGACTACTGCATCAACTTCTCCAGTTTGGCACTAATTGACAATGTCAGAAATCTTTAAAAAGAAATTGCTGTGCAGCTGGAAAAAATGGCATTTGAGTAAGTTAGAAAGTGCCCTTCTGAGCTTGAGGCTGTTGCGCACTGTTACTGTGGAGTAGATGGAGCTGTGCTACACGTGCTTGAGGTTAAAACTGTCTGATAAGAATTGAACATGTTCCATTTTACATCATGAATGTTTCTAACTTTATAAGCATTGGGAAAAAAAAACAAACCATACATAATAATGGAACTGGAACTTTAAGGAAAGGCGACTTAATCAAGATGTACAAAATTATGAGGGACGTGGACAGAGTGGATAAGGAGCAGCTGTTCCCATTAGTTGAGGGGTCAGGCATGCGGGGACGTAAGTTCAAGGTCTGGAGGCTTAGGCGAATGTGAGGAAAAGCTTTTTTACCCAGAGGGTAGTGACGGTCAGGAATGCACTGCCTGGGAGACTGGTAGAAGCGGGTTGCCTCACAATCATTTAAAAAGTACCTGGATGAGCACTTGGCACATCTTGACATTCAGGACTATGGGCCAAGTTCTGGCAGATGGGATTAGGTGGGAGGTCAGCTGTTCCTAATGTGTTGGAGCAGACTCGATGAGCCTCTCCTATGCTGTATGATTCTCCGATTTGATGAGTGTTTCTAAAGTGAAAGAAAAAATGGAGAATTGACTTCCAATTTTGTTTTAAGGGAAAGACAGGCTGTTTGCAACATTCACAGAAACAATGCTGTTTTCCATAGGGAATAAAACGGATTGGATTTTAATGCACTTTCTGAAGAAGCTCAAGTAGGTTCTAGGTGAAAAGATTCCAGTTAATCTGACAAGTGCCTCTGACACCAGGATGGTAGAGGAATTGTATTTTCTGTTCTTCCCCGAACTCTGCTGTTGGAGATCCGAGGACCAAGGATAGATTTTAGATGGAAAATTGATGCAAAATAAGCAAGGGTAAGATGCTGTGGGAAAATAGGTGAGCACTAAGTGAACGAATTATCTCCTGATAGTGAATTTCTACGCCATATGCAATATTGTAACATAAAAGCATTCACATCAAATCAAATAGCTAACTCTCACTTCACCCTGAAGCAAAAAAATCAATCCTGCTGACACTGATTAGATTTTGAGTCAACTACAAATAAGCACAGGCCTAACGTGACTCTCAAGTTTATTGCTGTTAGTGCGGAGAGCTTTGCTGATGTGAATCCAATAATGGCACAGCATGGGCATACTTCTTGTGGGCATGCCTCTGTGGTTGTAATCAGGAAGCACTTCTGCCCTCTGCACATTTTCTCCCTTGGCATCTCCTCCGGGCCTCTTCCTTTTCTGTCTGAACCAAACATCCTCAAGACTGTCTTCTTCAATTATTCACATAATTTCCCCTTTGAACTTTGTCCTTTGCTCCCCCCCCCCCTTCCCCTTTGCCTCTCTTATAAAGATCTGCATATGGAAAGAAGACCATTGTAAAGCAAGTTATTATTGATTGGATATCAACTACTCTGCTCATTCACTTGAACTTGCTCCCAGAGATGTGAGGTAAAATGTTTTTTGTCTTAATGAAGCTAGTATGAAGGCAAAATACGTGGATGCTGGAATCTGAAACGGAAACAGAAAATGCTGGAAAATTCCAACAGGTCTGACAGTGTTTGTAGAGAGAGAATAGAGCCAATATTTTTGATTCAGGATGACCCTGGTTGGCTCTATTCTCTTTTCACAGATGACGTCAGACCTACTGAGATTTTCCAGCACCTTTTGGAAATGGTGCTGAAACAGTTTGATAGTATGGAATGTACATGCAGTGTCACTTGCTGTCTCTCACTAACTGCAGCACCTTGCCTTCCGTAGAGGGAGTTGACAAATTAACATTTACTTTTGAATATTAAATGCTTGCATTAATTTTCCCAGCAGTTCATGAATGTCAACATACTCTGCTGCCACTGTGCTTAGCTTCAGTAGACAGTTTTTTAAATTTCTGTGGCAGATTGCATCACCACAGAAATAAAAAAAAACTAACTAAAACTCAGTTGTTCCAAAATGGATTCTTGTGTAGCAAGAGACAAGGATAGAAGGCGCAGAATACTTGAAATACTGGTCCAATATGCGGTTCAGAATGCTGAAAGGTCTGGATACTGTGGATGTGGAGAGGATGTTCCCATCAATGGGAGAAAATAGAATCTGAGGGCACAGCCTCAGAGTGATGGGACTACCCTTTAGAATCCAGATGAGGAGGAACTTCTTCAGCTAGCGTGTGGTGAATGGGTGGAGTTCATTGCCACAGAATAATATGTAGGCCAGGTCATTGAGTCATAGAATCCTACAATGTGGAAGGGGGCCATTTGGCCCATTGACTCTGCACCGATCACAATCCCACCAGGCTCTATCCACATAACCCCATGCGTTTAACTTAGCTAGTTGCCCTGACACTAAGGAGTAATTTAGAATGGCCAATCCACCTAACCCTCACATCTTTGGACTGTAGGAGGAAACTGGAGGAAACACACGCAGACACGGGGTGAAGTGCAAACTCCACGAAGAGATTGACCCAAGTCAGGAATCAAACCCAGGCCCCTGGAGCTGTGAGGCAGCAATGCTAACCGTTGTGCCACTGTGCTGCTCCTTGAGTGTACTTAAGACGGGAATAGATAGGTTTTTGATTGGTAAGGGGATCAAAGATTATGGGGAAAAGGCAAGAAAATGGGTCTGAGAAATACATATGCCATGATTGCATGGCAGAGCAGACTTGATGGGCTGAATGGCTTAATTGGTTGTACATGTCCATTCTTCAGCATCCCAACCGAATTGTTGATATTGAAATTTGGGTTTAAATGTTCAGCCTGTGGAACGTATTTCTGTATATTTTTATAGAAACAAGATGTTCTGCTGAGAATCTCCACTGGCGTTTGTGTTTCTCCTGATGCATATTTGGATAAAATCTTGCCTGTGGGGTTTCTGCGTGAGCCTTTTAACAGCAGAACTGAATCCACCATGGATTTCTTCCAGAGCAAAGAAAAAAGCAGCTGAATAGTTTCTATTAAATTGAATGTGTTGGAGTAGATTTTCCATCGGCCACCCAAGCATGAAACAGTATTCCAGTTCGGCTGCCCTTATGCTTAATTTTCATACCCTTTGATTTCCATAGAAATAAAAGTTTGGAGCTACCCGTTGATTAGCGACATCAGTTTTAGCACTGGGTGCTAAGTTCAAAATCTGACCCCATTGTCTGTGTTTGTGTTTGAAACAGGTTCTGCTGGGAACACTCTGAAGCTGCACTACCAGTATGTTCATTTTTCATTACCAACTAAGAGAAAGTGGGTTGTGCAGAGAATGGCCTCTCTGCAGTTGCCAGTACTTCTCTTCCTGCGTTACTGATAAATTAAAAGGATGGGTGGACTGAGTGGTCGATGCTGCTAGTTTTCCACTGCCTGTTCTTGCTCAAGTGGTCTGCCTTTCAGGGTGTCCTTTTGTTCGTATGCTGTCTTGAGCAGGAAGGAGCAGGCATCACCATCCTGTGTGTCAGGGAACTGACATGATGCTTATAACAACAGCTGGGATCTCTGGACAATCTTCAGTGAAAAGAGAGGATTTTTCTCAATCTCAGCATGAAAATCTTTTTATCCTAATTTAAATGCATCCGAGGAAGCATAAGAGCAACTGTTCCTGAAGCACTGTAGTTCTATTTTAACATAGCTGACTGACATTCAGTGAGTTTGGTCTTTATCCTCCAAGTTCACAGGTAGGGGTAGAGCTGACCTCTTGACCTTTTCACCATTAAGTGATTCATGAGTCAGTCTATCAACCAACCAACCGAGTTAGCATCTCCTGAAGTCAATAGTTCCCAAAGTTTTTGGGCATGTTTCAGATTTATCAACTTATTGCATTCCCTTAGAAGTAGTTTTCAAACTGTCTTCGCTGATGGTGCATTTTATAAATCATCATATATGCACAGATATTTTACGTGGCATTAATGTCTTGGATGAGTTTGACCCTGGAAAACAGCTCCCCCCCCCCCCCCCCCCCCCATAGAATCATTGAATCCCAACAGTGCAGAAAGAGGCCATTGGCCCCTCAAGCCAATGAGACAACAATCCCATCCAGGACCCTATTCCATAACCCCTATTTACCCTATATATTTACCCTATTAATCTCCCTGACACTAAGAGGCAATTTAGCATAGCCAGTCCACTGAATCACATCTTTGAATTGTGAGAGCAAGTCAGAGCACCTGGACGAAACTTGCACAGACATGGGGAGAACTTGCAAATTCCACACAGACAGTCACCCAAAGCTGGAATTGAACCCAGGTCCCTGGCTCTGTGAGGTAGCCATGCAGTCACATTTTATACTGAACAGATCGTTTCTTGATTCATACTGAAGAATACCAGTGGATGGTCAACTGTCAATGTGAAATAAGTTAACAAATTACTTATTTCCTCCAGTTAACTGTGTCACTGATGCTTCGATCCCCTCTTTGTCTCACTGAGTGTTCGAAGGATGTAAAAACCTGTGTGCATTCGCTCAGTTTGAACAAAAGATTCTGACACTTGACAGCTTTCCATGTTGTGCTTGTTTGTTGCGTAGAAACTGGTGGAACTATTCCCCTGTAACTGAGGTTTCAGTCACTTGCTTGATGAATTACTGGACTGAAGGCTAACAACAGCAGCTGACATGTAAGCATCTAATTATATGGTAACCTTCACAGCTATTAGCAGGGCAATCCCTGTAGTCACTTTCACTTGCAGGGTTGGTCTTGAGGTGATGATACGGCGATGGCAGTCTCCATCAGGAATTGTGGATAATAATGACATGACACTTCCTGCGTTGACATTGAGGAAGGTTTAGGTCTGGAGACTTGGCTCCTGGGATAAGGGCAAATTGAGTGCCAAACACCTGAGGTGCGCTCGCATTGCCATCGCTCCTTCTGCGTGAAACCCTGTTTCTTCTCCAAGTTTAACTACGTCGGGGGAACATCCAATGCCTTTCTCACACTGAACACGCTGGTGGCTGCTTAATGAAGCCACTGCAGATACAGCTGTGGGTGAAAGGGAAACAAAAATGTGCAGCAAAATTGTCGATCAGGCGTTTAAGACTCAAATGTTTAAAAGCCAGAACGGTAAAGCGCAGCAGTTGGTGCTGAAGGAGTGCATAATTCCTTTCAGTTAGGGATCAATTTACATACGATTGACTGACTAAGATCAACAACGCTAATGAGGCTCAGGCAATTTCTGGATAAGGCCTCCAAACAGTGGAAAAATCTGTGTTTACTGCAGAAAAGGTGTCAGTAGCGGCCATGATGTGGAAATGCCGGTATTGGACTGGGGTGGACAATTTGAGAGGTCACTCAACACCAGGTTATAGTCCAGCAGGTTTATTTGAAACCACAAGCTTTTGGAGTGCTGCTGCTTTGTCAGGAGAAGCGATATCGCATTAAGTTGATCCTTCTCTACACCCTACACTTCTCAACACCCTAGAGAAGCTGATCCTTCTCTACAGTCACAGCTGTGACTGTAACATCACATTCCACACTCTCGTTTTCTTGTCTATGAATGGTATGCATTGTCTATAAGTACGCAAGAAACAATACTTTTCGTTATGTACTAATGTATGTGACAATAATAAATCAAATTAAAGAAGGAGCAAGCGCTCCAAAAGCTTTCAAATAAATCTGTTGGACTATAACCTGGTGTTGTGTGACACCTCATATTGTAGAAAAAATGCTAGATTCTTAGTGGTTGTGTAGATTCACTAGGGTCACAGAGATTAAAGACTGGGACCACAAAGGTCCAAAGAGCAGTCACATTTAAAATGCCTATAGACCAGTATTGTAGCTCAGAGAACCAAGACCAGATTTTGGATGATGGGCCATGGCAATCATTACAGTCCCATTGGCAGGTGCATGAGGAGATGGACTATTTAATGGTGTCCAAAGCGGCAGTTGTAGTTAACTATCCATTGAAAATGAAGTATCCTCCCCCTAACCATGTGAAGCCAGGGCTAGAGGGTACCGCTATGTCAGAGCAAACATGGTAATCACAATCTCTGGTGCTTTTGGGACACATGTTATTCCCAACAATGTAAAGGAAAATGTTAAAAGAATTTTGAGGATATTGGAATATGGAGTGCATCAGAATATATGGTTTTTTTGAAACTGAATCAATTGCATCTTTTAACTGGAAAATAAATAAATAGGAAGCACTGTAGGGCTTCTATAATTTTTTTAAAAAAAGCAAAAACTGTCAGATTCAGAAAATAAATAAGGTAGTAGGAGTTGAGCAGATTGTTCCAGTGTAGAACCTGCAACAACAGGGTCATGGTGGGTTGATATTTGATTAGTATGCTAATATCTTGCGAGGTGAGTTTTAATGTAAGCATTTTTAAAGCTGACTTTTGCAGAAATTACGTTTTGTGAATTAGAATACGGCTTGGTTAATTAGTAAGACACAGCATTATCAGTGTCTTGGTATCCATTTGTTGGGATTATGAACTGAAGTAGGTTTGAAATATCTCATCGCCTGGTGGAAAAACGAGGAACCTATTTCTTGAGGTTATTGATTATTAACACATTCCATTTAATGCAGACCAGAAAATGCAGAACAAAATGTTTTATTAGCTGCTGTGTGGGCAACAGAAATAGTTGACTTACAAAGGCTCATATTTTAAAATGGAAAATCTTCTACGGATACACAGAAATAGCATGAAATAAATCCCATGAATAGAACACTGAATGTTTGAGAGTTGAATATGTCAGTTAGAATCTGCTTTAATGACTTCCATTGTGTCTTTATTAACATGAGGATAGAAAATAAAGTCCAAATGGGAAAATGCTGCTTGTGCAGGTAACAATTTCTTTGCATTACCTTCTAAAATGCTGGATTGTAATGTGTAGCTGTAAGAAATAATGATCATTTTCACAGGAAGAGGTGTGAGGTTCACACTGGGTCAGGATATTGCACTTTTACCTCAGGGACTTGAACTTGAATCAAAGTGCAAGGCTTGATAGAATATGCTTTTTCTCTCCCTGTCGACTCTGGGGTGACTTGCCTTTTTTCCCCCTGGCCAAGAGGCTGAGGATTACATTCTTATTCCATCCGAAAAAAATTCAGATTGAATACGATTCGTGGTCCCCACCAGAGAGACCAGCAAGATCAAAGCTGACGAGATGAGTCATTGTACCCCCATCTTGGGCCTGATATAGTTCTTGACCTTAGCCAAAAAGCTGAGATGACATTGAAAAATTGCATCAGATATTTTGAAGCCGGAAGGCCTTTTTCTTGTAAAAAGATTGGGTGGGATTTTTAACTTTAAAAAGCTGCTCATTTTTAACAGCTCTCCAAATTTTTCTGTCTCATCCGTGATTGTGCCCACCAGTGTTGGGGCCAGAGCCCACAGGCTCTGCCTCTGCCTCTTGTTCCTCAGCCACTGTTTCATCTACTCCCAGACCATTATTTGCAACTCGAAGTGCCATCTTGCGCCCCCCTGCCCCCTTTTGACTCCATATTCTCTCTGCTATTAAAAGGCACGGTTTAAACTTTTTTTTCCAAAGATGATAAACTCCATCTCCACCCATGTCCATCCGCTGCTGAAATCCTCAAACATGCAGTTGTGATCTCCTCTTGGCTGGCCTCCCATCTTCTGTACTGCATAAACAGGAGCTCGTTAAAATCTCTGCAATCCACGTCCAAAAATAAATTGTTCTGTTTGATAGCCTACATTGTTAATTAACCCATCAATTTTTTAAAAAAAATTCATTTATGGGACTTGGGCATCATTGGCTGGCCAGCATTTACTGCCCAAGACTAGTTGCCTGAGGGCAGTTGAGAGTCAACTGCACTGCTGTGGCTCTGGAGTCACATGTAGGCCAGATCAGGTAAAGACAGCAAATTTCCTTCCCTAAAGGACATTACTGAACGTTTTACGACAATAGTTTCATGGTCATCAGTAGATTCTTAATTCCAGATTTTTTTTTTTACCTGAATTCAAATTCCACCATCTGCCAAGGCAGGATTTGAACTCAGTTTCCTAAAACATTAGCCGAGTTTCTGGATTAACAGCCTAGCAACAGTACCACTAAGCCATCACCTTAAATTCTCATCCTTTTGTTCAAATCCCATCATGGCCTTGCTCCTCCTCGTTTCGACTTGCACCTTCAACTTTAGTCGCTGTGCACCCCCCCAATTCCTTTACACCACTGTGCCTTCAGCTGCCAAGGCCCTAAACTTTGGAATTCCCTCCCAAGCTCTCTTTTAAGGCACTCGTTTAGGTCGAGCTCTTTAATCAATTTGAACTGTTCCCCTTGCCTCCCATTTCTCTCATGTTGCTGGTATCAGTAACTGACAGGAACCAGTTCCCCAATGTCACCAGCGCTGCTATTTGAACAAAAATATTTAAAAAATCAACACAACTTGGCAGTATCAACAAAAGGACGTCAGTGATAAGGAATGCTATTTGATTTGCAAACCACATATTGGTGATGCTGTCTCTTTAAGGAGAAATTAGATGAATACCATCTGGCTGTTACAGTCCCAGACCTAATTTACCTTAGCAATTGATTGCGATTGCATTAAATGTTTTTCCTCTGCATCTGCTGAATCTTGGAGGCTGAAAATTTCCACCAGTTTAATGAGCAGCAGTACATAAAATGTTTAGCATTAGCCCTGCCTTTTCTGCCACATTAATGCAGCACTTTAGATTTGGAACTATCTGCGTTACATAAGTGGTGTGGGAATATTCTTGAAGCTGTACACATTTTGTTAGTTATTCAGTATTAACCTTCTATTAAATAGTTGCTTTGCTAGATTGTAATCTAGCTCTCTGTAGATGTGTCCCACTGCACTGCAGTAGAGGGAAACCTGGATTTGGGGCAATTTGCATTGCATTAAGTTAAGTTAATTCCTGCTGCAGTTTTATCAGTAACTTTGGGCGTATGATGAGAAAATTTTAAGCATTAAAAATAGGATATTATACGTACGTTTGGCCCACAATCTATTTCCCGGTCATCTGCAGTATTTCAGACAGATAGGGGGTCTGAAATTACCCTGTGGGGTACTGATGCGCAAAAACACTGACATAAAATTTTGCGCGGCAGGACTGCTCATTATTGGAGCCATTAACTGATTCATTTTTAAAGCCTCACCCACACAAAAAAAAGCAAAGAGCAATTTCAGATAACAACAATAAGCATTTGTACGCAAGCCTCCTACAGAGTCATTCCAGAGACAAGAATTATGAAAGGCCTCATTAGATACAAATATAACTGACAAGCACTGAATATGCCATACTGGTAATATAATTTCATACAGTGATCAGCTGCCACACTGTGATATTGGAAACATTGGTATGATTAGATGAAAAGATCTGTGATGGAGGGCGTTGACTTATTTGCTCAGAGCAGAGTTGGGGGGTAGTGGGGAGTTTAGTTAACTTCCAAATGAGGAGTCAGGGAAGACACAATTAAGAAAATTTATGCATCACCCGCTGAATGAAATGTGCAATGTGTTCAGCTTTAAAAAAGTACCAGTCAAGAAATGAAAAGAATGAAGTTCAGGGGCATTATGGTGACACAACGGGTTAGCACTGCTGCCTCGCAGCTCCGGTTCGATTCTGGCCTAGGGTTACTGTTGTGTTTGCACATTTCTCCCTATGTCTGCATGGGTTTGCTCTGGTTAAACCGATTTCCTCCAAAGATGTGCTGGTTAGGTGGATTGACCTTGAGAAATTTATGGGGTTACAGGATAAGGTGGAGGGAGGGGGCTTGAGTAAGATACTCAATGTCAGTGTATCTTACCCAGAGTATCTTACCCAATGCAAACTCAATAGGCTGAATGTCCTCTTCTACACTGAGAATTTAGCATGGCCAATGCACCTGTGAGAGGAAACCGGAGCACCCGGAGGAAACCCATGCTGACATGGGGAGAACATGCAAACTCTGCATAGACAATGTCCCAAGCTGGGAATTGAATCTGGGTCTTTGGTGCTGTGAGGCAGCAGTGCTAACCAGTTCGCTAACCACTGTGTCACCATGTCGCCCCTGTAGGGATTCTATGAAATAGATGACATACCTATAATATTTGTTTCACTGCCCTATTTTCCTGTTAGAGTAAAGTTACTCTTTCGACCTCGCGCTAGATATAGGACTGAATTTTGTAGCCTCTGATAAAGCAACAACACTTTCCATTTGCTTTTTTATTCATTTGTGGGACATGGGTGTTGCTGGCTGGCCAGCATTTATTGCCCATCCCAGTTGCCCTTGAGAAGGTGGTGGTCAGCTGCCATTTTGAAACTGTGGCCTACGTGCTGTGGGTTGATCCACAATGCCGTTAGGAAGAGAATTCCAGGATTTTTACCCAGGGACTGCGAAGGAACGGGGATATATTTCCAAGTCAGGGAGGTGAGTGGTTTGGAGGGGAATTTGCAGGTGTGGTTTTCCAGTGTATCTGCTGCCCTTGCCTTTCTAGATGGTCATGGATTTGGGAGGTGCTCTGTAAGGATCTTTGAATTGCTGCAATGCATCTTGTAGGTGGTACACACTGCTACTACTGAGCATCAGTGGTGGAGGATGTTTGTGGATGTGGCACAAATCAAGCGGGCTGCTTTGTTCTGGATGGTGTCGAGCTTCTTGAGCACTGTTAGACCTGCACCCATCCAGGCAAGTAGAGAATATTCCATCACAGTCCTAATTATGCCTTGTAGCTAGTGGACAGGGAGTTGGGAAGTAAGTTACTCGCCGTAATATTTCTAGCCTCTGACTTATTCTTATAGCCACTGTGATTGTGGCAAGTTTAGTTGAGTTTCTGGTCAGTAGTAACCCTAAGGGCGTTGACAGTGGGAGAGTCAGTGATGGTATATCACTGTTGAATGTCAAAGAGTGTTGGTTAGAGTGTCTTTTACTGGTGATGGTCAATACCTAACATTTATCCTTCCAAATGGAAGTGGTCATGGGTTTGGAAGATGCTGTCTAAGGATCTTTGGAGTGGGCACAATGCACAGTGATTAGCACTGCTGCTTCACAGCACCAGGGACCTAGTTTGATTCCCGGCTTGTGTCACTGTCTGTGTGGAATTTGCACATTCTCCTCATGCCTCCATGGGTTTCCTCTGGGTGCTCCAGTTTCCTCCTATAGTCCAAAATGTGTAGGTTAGGTGGATTGACTATGCTAAATTGCCCCTTAGTGTCAGGGGGCATAGCTAGGGTAAATGCATAGGGTTGTTGGGATAGAGCCTGGGTGAGATTGTGATCCGTACAGACTCGATGGGCCAAATGGCCTCCTGCACTGTAAATTCTATGATTCTTATGTGGCGCTAATGTTACTTTTAAGGTCATTGATAAGCATCACTGCCCAGCGCAAAATTCAGGCAACTGAGAGTCATGGTTCACAGGCCAGATTTGTTTTATTCATTCATGGGAGGTGGCTAGGACAGTACTTATTGCTCATTCCTCATTGCTGGTGGTGAGCTGCCTTCTTGAACCGCTGCAGTCCATGTGGTGTAGGTACGTCTGCTGTGCTCCTGGGGAGGGAGGTTACTAGTTCATTCAAAAAAAAACAAGAAACCAAAAGGGTTAATGGCCCCCTTCAAAAATAGACAGGGGGAATTGTTTAGTTTCTGCTGAATTTGACTGCGAAACAATATCTTCTTCAATTTTGGGCTTTTGAGTTCCTTTGGTGGAATTATTCTTTTGGGTTATTAAGCAGAATCAGCAGTGGCAATTGGTGCTTGCTTTGTTCATGTGTTTTTTATTTTATTTTGACTTGTAGCAACAAAATCGGAAAGCCCAAATGAGGGGAAATGGACTGCCCTTGCAGCCGTGGTCCGGTATATTCCTTCTAAACTGGGCTTCAAGCCTTATTTTGAAATCACACTGCAGTAATGTTATAAGTTTAGGTGAAATTTCTCTCTCTTTGCAGATCATAAAAATGACTAATTAATCTATACTTACTAATGATAGTTTGAAAATTTGAAGCAGTCTTGCACAGGGGAAAGAATTTTGTAGTGTTCGCTTAACAAAATTGAGGTAGTTTATTTTTGTTAGTGTCACAAGTAGGTGCATACTGAGTTACTGTGAACACTTCCTAGTCGCCACACTCCAGTGCCTGTTCAGGGACACTGTGGGAGAATTTAGCATAGCCAATGCATTAATCAATGCGTTGTTCAAATTGTGAGAGGAAACCAGAGCACCTGGAAGAAAGCTGCAAAGGCATGGAAAGAAGATGCAGACGCCACACAGGCAGTGACTCAACCCAGAATTGAACCCGGGTACGTGGCACTGTGAGGCAGCAGACCATGTGCCACCCCAAATAACCTTGAGTTGCCAGGAGTTATTTTAAATTTTACAAAAAGACTTGCATGTACAAAGTACCTTCTCACAATGCAAAGTACGTTCTCATAGCCTCAGCACGCCCCAAAGCACTTTCCAGCCTATGCTTTTTGAAGTGTAGTCGCTACCACAAACTGTGTTGTGATAATGACCAGACTTTCTCTTTTGATGATGTTGATTGAGGGATAAATATTGGCCAGAGAACTGGGGAGAACTCCTCTGACCTTGAACTGGTGCCCCTGAGATCTTTTGAATCCACTGGAAAAAGGTAGATGAGGACTTGTTTTGAAACTTCATCCAAGAGAGGACATCTCTGACAATGCAACACTCCCTCTGACCAGAACATTCCCTAGGAATGGCTTTTGTCTTTGGAATGAGATTTGAATTTCCTAGTGCAAGATGATGGTGGAATCCACTGGGCAATAGCTGACCCTATAGTTGCTGCTTTCTAAGCACCTTTCCTGTTTGTTACAGATTCATTTTTCTCCTTTACAAAGCTTCAAATATGATCTATTTCAAGATCTGGGCAGTTTTCTTTCAAAAATAGTTTTTGAAAAGCTCATAACAATTCCTTATTTATTTGTATGCAGCCAGAAGTTTCCATGTTACTATCATAGAATCATAGAAACCCTGCAGTGCAGAAGAAGGCCATTCGGCTCATCAAGTATGCACTGTAGAATTTTTATAATTCTATGGCACATTAAGACCACCTAGGCCCTATCTCTGTAACTTCACATGTTTAACTCACTAATCTGTCTAATCTATACATCCCAGGACACTAAATTTAGTATAGCCAATGCACTTAACCCGCACATGTTTGGATTATGGGAGGAAACCAGAGCACCCGGAGGAAACTCACGCAGACACGAGGAGAAACGTGCAACTCCACACAGATAATAACCCAAGCCATGAATCAAACCCAGGTCTCTGGAACTGTGAGATAGTAGCGCTAACCACTGTGCCATCACGCTGCCCTTAATAAAAATTTTTTAAGTTTAGTGTCCTGTTTCCTCCAGCTTTTTCTTGGTCTGGTTGACCTGAAGCTGCTTGATATTAAGCCTCTGTTGTCACCTTCAGCCCACTCCAAAATGGACTGGGCCTTGAGTTGGCACAATTGGGCAACTGGCACTAGGCAGCCACTAACCTTCTAGTCAAAAGGGACTTTCGCTTGGTTTATCTGAATGCTTGATATATTCATGGGATTTTTCACTGTTATTTTCATGGAAGATGTTGGTTATTCCAGTAAAATGGTCTTTTACCATTGCAAAGGATACCATGGCAGCAGTAAAGTTTCATCCCCTGAATCTGAGGGCATTTGCTAAACTTTTGGATTTAACATCTCTACATCTTTTTGAAGGTCTTATCATATTTTTGCCTCCTCGTCCCTGCTTACCCCAACACCGAGAGCTCAGTGACAACTGGATTTCAATTAGGTTTTAAAATGCAGTGCATGAATATTTTGAGACATGAGTCACAGTGAATATAATGAGGAACAGATGACTTTGGGATTATGGTTTCTTCTTAACTGGGACTTTTTTCCCTCACTTTTAAGTCTGGGAGAGCTCAAGGCTGCTCAATAGAGATTGATTCCTAAGATTAGTCAGCAACTCTGCTTTCCTTTAAGGTAAATGCTTGTGTGTCTGCACAGCAATCTTGGAAATAGCATACATCAGTCAATTACTTTTAAAATGTCAGCTGGCCAGGGACATAAATGCAATATTGAGAGGAGTTTGTAGCCCACACTGTACATTTAGAAGGAACATTGGTTGTATCTTTCAAGTGCTAGTACCTTCCATAGAAGAGAGAGGTGGTATTGTCACAGGACTAGTAATCCAGAGAGCCTGTTTAAGTTCTGAGGGACCCTGGTTTGAATCCCACCACAGCAGATGGTGAAATTCAAATTCATTAAAAGAAAAAATTGGTTCACTAACACTCTTCTAGGGAAGAAACTCTGCCATAGTCATAGAGCATAGCAGTTTACAGCATTGAAACAGGCCCTTCGGCTCAACTTGTCCAATGCGCTCTTTTTTAAAAACCCCTATGCTAATCCCAATTGCCCGTGGGTATATCCATAATACCCATGTAACTGTCTAAATGCTCTTTCAAAGATAAAATTGTATCCGTCTCTATGCTACCCCTGGCACCTTGTTTCAGACGCTCACCAGACTTCTGTGTGGAAACAATTGCTCTTCTGGACACCTTTTGTATCTCTTCCCTTCTCACCGTAAACCTATGCTGTCTAGTTTTAGACTTCCCTACCTTTGGGAAAAGGTATTGACTATCTACCTTGTCTTTGCCCCTCATTATTTTATAGATCTCTATAAGGTAATCCCTCAGTCTCTTATGTGCCAGAGAAAAAAGTCTCCTTTTAGCTCAATCCATCAAGTCCTAATGTATAATTCCAGATCCACAGCAATGTGGTTGACTTTTAAATGTCCTCTGTAGGCCATTAGTAAAACCCCTAGGCATAAATGTTGGCCCAGCCAGTGATGCCCACATCCAGAGAATAAATTGAAAAAAGAACTAGATGTATCTCGATTGTTTATCGCCTACTAATTCCTGTTCCCTTTTATTAATGTTCCAATTAGCTTGAGGCTACTGTAGTAATTATTCCCTTTTATATGTCATCATTAAATTTGAAAGGACTCGTGTAATCAAAATGAAATATTGACTAAACAACATGCTCACTGGAGAAATGTACTTTAAGGTAGGGTGCTCACCCCTGGAGCTGTGGAGGTCCCAGGTGGGTTCTGGGTTAATGGATCTCAGATTTGATATTACTGTACATTTAGTCACAATTGACTAAGTGCTGCTAATAATTTTATTGTAAAACTTTTCAAGTCACTTTTTCAAGTCACTTGTGAATTGATTTTGAATATAATGTTTATATAGCAGCTTCACTACAATGAATTATAGAGATAAAAGGCCCTTCAGTCCATCACACCTACACTGGTCAAAGACAAACCACCTTGAGTCATAAAGCCGTAGAGGTTTATAGCGTGGAAACAGGCCCTTCGGCCCAACTTGTCCATGCCTCCCTTTTTATTTTAAAACCCCTAAGCTAATCCCAGTTGCCCGCATTTGGTCCATACCCCTTTACACCCAATGTACCCATGTAACTATCTAAATGCTTTCTCAAAAATAAAATTGTACCTGCCTCTGCTACTATCTCTAGCAGCTTGTTCCAGATCCTTGCCACTCTCGGTGTGAAAAAATTGCCCCACTGGACACTTTTGGATCTCTCCCCTCGTGCCTTAAACCTATGCCCTCTAATTTTAGACTCCCCTATCTTTGGGAAAAGATATTGACTATCTATATTGTCTATGCCTCTCATTATTTTATAGACCTTGTAAGGTCACCCTTGAGCCTCCTAAACTCCAGAGAAAAAAGTCCCAGTCTATCCAGCTTCTCCTTATAGCTCAATCCATCAAGATCTGGTAGCATCCTAGTAAATTGTTTCTGCACTCTTTCTAGTTTAATAATATCCTTTCTATAATAGGATGGCCAGAATTGCACATAGTATTCCAAGTGTGGCTTACCAATGTCTTGTACAATTTCAACAAGACATCCCAGCTCCTGTATTCAGTGACCGATGAAACCAAGCATGCCGAATGCCTTCTTCACCACTCTGTTCACCTGTGATTCCACTTTCAAGGAGCTATGAACATGTACCCCGAGATCTGTCTGTTCTGTAACTTTCCACAGTGCCCTACCATTAATTGAGTAAGTCCTGCTCTGCTTTAATCTATCAAAATGTATCATCTCGCATTTGTCTAAATTAAACTCCTTGTGCTGTTCATCAGCCCATTGGCCCAATTGGGGGTCACTGCTGGTCACAGGCCTCCAGTTTGAAAAACAATTCTCTACAACCAACCTCTGGCTTCTGTCAAGAAGCCAATTTTGTACCCATTTAGATATCTTGCTCTGAATTCTGTGAGATTACATCTAACTGTTCTAGTCCCTTTTTCCAGCACTTGGCCATAGTCCTGTTTGCCTTGGCATTGCAAGTGTACATTTAAATACTTCTTAAATGTCATAGGGTCTCCACCTCCACCACCCTTTCAGGTAATGAGTTCCAGTCTCCTACCACCCCTGTGTTAAAAAGTTTTACTTCATACCTCTTGCCTCTTAAATCTGTGTTCCCTAATCACTGATTCCTCCACCAAGGGGAAATGTTTCTTCCTTCCTGCCTGCTCTCTTTAGGCCCCTCATAATTTTATACATCTCAGTCATGCCACCTCTCGGTCTCCTCCTGATCCAAGTAAAACAACCTCAGTATATCCAATTTCTCTTTGTAACTAAAACTATCCAGCCCAAGCAACATCCTGGAATACCACCTCCACACCCTTTCCAACACTATCATATTCTTATAATATGGATTCCAGAACTGCATGCAACACTCTAGCTGTGGCTTAACCGACATTTTATTTAGTTCCAGCGTAACTTCCCTGTTCTTACCTTTATTAGCTGACGCATAGGATGTAAATATACCACATCCCTTCTTAACCACTTTATCCACCTGCCCTGTTACCTTACGGGACTGGTGTACCAAGATTGCTCTGATTTTTCATTCTTCCCAGGATCCTGCCATCGTGTATCATCATGTATTTCCTTGGCCTGTTTCTTCTGCCCAAGTGCCTCACATTAGTCCAGATTGTGCTTCATTTTCCATTGATCAGCCCATCTATATTCTCCTGTAATCTAAGGCTATTGTTTTCACTATTTACCACCCCACCAATTATTATATTATTATTTGGAAATTTACTGATTGATCTTCCTGCATTCAAGTCTACATCATTTATATAAATCACAAACAGCATGGGCCCCAACACTGATCCCTGAGAGACATCAGTGGATACAGTCTTCTGCTCAGAAGAAGACCCCTCAACCTTCATCCTCTGCTCCCTGCCACTCAACAAATCCTGGTTCCAGTTTGCCAAGTTTCTTTGGCTCCCATGGACTAGAAGCTTTTTTATCAGTCTCCCATGTGGGATCTTATCAGAAGATTTGCTAAAGTTCAACTAGCCTACATCAAATGCATTGCCCTCATCTCTGCACCTGGTCAACCCGTTGAAAAATTCAATCAAGTTGGTCAGACAAGACCTCCCTTCCAAGCCACTCAGCATCCTGACTTGGAAATATATTGCTGCTCCTTCACAGTCATTGGGTCAAAATCCCCAAATTCTGTCCCCAACAGCATGAGCCAACCACAGCTCATGGATTGCAGCATTTCAAGAAGGCAGCTCACCAACACCTTCTCAAGGGTAGCTAGGGATGAGCAATAAATGCTGGCCAGGTAGTGACACCAGTGTCCCACGATTGACTTTAAAAAAAACCATGCTGACTGTTCTTGATTAATTCCTGCCTCTCCAAATGCAGATTAATTCTATCTCTCAAAATTGCTTCCAATAGTTTCCCCATTATTGAGCTTAGACTGACTGGCCTCTAGTTTTCTGGTTAATCGTTTCTTCCATTCTTGAAGATCTGAAATTTCTTAAAATCACTTTCAGCCTCATCTGAGATTTTTGATAACAATGACTCAGTTTATTTACATCAATAACTTGGTGCAGGACTAATCAGATTGACTGAACGTTGCTGTAAGATAAGGTGTATCACAATGTTTATAATGTTTTTTTCCATGAAACTGAAGTAAAATGTGAACAACTTTTTTTCTTGAAATGTTGAAATAATATTAGTTCGAGTTAGGTTAAAAATTGTGAGCAGTGCTATGTGCTTTTATTGTTATTTCCTGGTTTGCCTTTTCATAGAATCCGTAGAATTCCTACAGTGCAGGAGGAGGCCATTCGGCCCATCAAGCCTGTACTGACCACAATCACACCCAGGTCCTATTCCCATAAACCCGCACATTTCCCCTGCCAATCCCTCTGACATGAGGGTCAATTTAGCATGACCAATCAGTTCTAACCCTCACACCTTTGGACTGTGGAAGGAAACCATATCACCTGGAAGAAACCCCGCAGACACAGGGAGATTGTGCAAACTGCACACAGATTGTGACCCAAAGCAGCATTGAACCCAAGATGTGATACTGCTGTGAGATAGCAGTACTAACCACTGTGTCACCGTGCTACCCAATGTAATGAAATGTAAACTGTGAGGCATTGACCCAATATCTTAATCAGAATGTGAATCAATAAATATCGGATGGTCAGGAAAATATTTGACTCCTAATATCATAATTGAATTCATTACTGAAAGGGATATTAATTCCCATTTTTGTCTTTTATTTTACTGAAAATAGATGAAAGTAAAATATGATTGAGACCAGTCAAAGGTGGACCTCCCTTCAATTCTAATAGCTACTGTTTGTTTCTCCAAGGCTAAAATCTGCTTTTAACCATTAGTAAAATATAAAGAATTTGATCAGTCGCTAAATGCGATTATCCAGTTCAAACTCTGTGCTCTCTTTGTAAGTCTATCTGCTCAATCCAGAATGAGAGAAAACTCTTAATACTGGCTCTGGATTTCCAGAAACCCCAGTTTGTAAGGAAGGCAGAGAAATTGAATCCGATTGATTTGGGCAAACCTGCTGGGGTGGGGACATGACACTCAAAATAAATGGAATACCTTTATCATCATTCAATGCAAAATGGAATCATGTACTTCCATGGAATTTAATGGTTGGAAACATGGTAAATAGAGGAGGGTCACTAGATACACACTTGGCTAAATTACTATGGCAGGTTTTCCATGTACTGAGACCACTTGCATTAGATAGGCCTTTCAAAGCTTTTGTGTCAGGAGTATGAACTGTGGCAAGCATTGAAGAAGGAGCTGGAGTAGCAGTGAGCCATCGCTGACAACACAATGTGGACAAAATCAATGAACCGTTGAGTAATCTGTTTCATAATTACTGTAGTTGTCTGCAAATTATACTGTATTTTTTTCTTTCAGCAGTTACATTTAAAGACTTCGTTTTCCAGCAGGTGGCTAGTGTCTAGAATACACTGCCTGAGAAGGGTAGTGGAGAAAGACTCAATCATAGCTTTGGAAATAAGCACTTGAAGGAAGAACATTTGTTGGCTTTCGAGAAACAGACTAGTACATGGGACTAGTTGAGCAAGTAGCTCTTTCAGAGAAGCCCCACAGACATAACTGTCTGTAGGGTTACAGCACAGTGGCTCATTCTGTAGTTTGTATATGGTGGAATCAAATACGAACTAATATATCAGCTAAATCTTTTCATTTTTTCTACGAAAAGAAACGAGGCCTCTGTGCAAATTTAAATGAATGCATGTCTTACTAAAATCAGAAAAAATAAGGTATGTCTAGTATGCAGTCTGAGTTATGACATATTTCACAATGTGATGTTCACAGATGATTGGACATATAGAACATAGAACATTACAGTGCAGTACAGGCCCTTTGACCCTCAACATTGTGCTGACCTGTGAAACCAACCTAAAGCCCATCTAATCTGTACTATTTCAATATCATCCATATGTTAATCCAGTGACCATTTAAATGCCCTTAATGTTAGCAAATCTATTATTGTTGCAGGCAGGGCATTCTATGCTTTTATTACTCTCTGAGTAAAGAACCTACCTCTGACCTCTGTCCTATATTTATCACCTCAATTTAAAGCTGTGTTCCCTCATGCTGGCCATCACCATTTGAGGAAAAAGGTTCACACTGTCCACCCTATCTAATCCTCTGATCATCAGATATGCCTCTATTAAGTCACCTGTTAACCTTCTCACTAACAAAAACTATATAAGAAGCATTACTGCCCAAAAAAAAATTCCTAAAACATTAAGTGACTGATTTCATGGAGATGAAAGTATAGCTTTGAAAGTTCTGGTAATTTAATCAGGCAGATTTGTCTGAAATCTGCACTATTCTGGATGCTACTGGTTCCTACCAAAGGAACCAGAAACCAGTGGTTGGCTGAGGGAGTTGCGTGACTCTAAGATCCTTAGCACATCCAACAGTTTAGCTTAATAATTTGCTACTTAGTTCTCCCATGTGCTTGACACAGACTTAATCCCCCGTTCAATACACTTCAAAGTGTCAAAATATCAAACATAGAATTTAGATGATGCAGGAATGCAGTACAGAATAGGATACTGAGATAGAAAGCAAGAAAATCTTTATTCATGCAAAGGTGGTCGTGAGGCTGTGGAACTCCTGAATTAATTATTCAAGTCAAATTTTAATATGTTAGATGGCTGATTGATATGGAAACAGGATTCTGCCTGCTGCTTATATCGAGGATAAGTATGTGTGGGCGACAGTAGTGAGCACAGCTACTTCACAGTACTAGAGCCCTGGGTACAATTCCTGGCTTGGGTCACTGTCTGTGTGGTGTCTGCGTGGGTTTCCTCTCACAGCTTGGAAGGCATGCTACTTAAATTCTCCCTCAGTGTACTGAACAGGTATTGGAGTGTGTTGACTAGGGGATTTTCAGAGTAACTTCACTGCAGTGTTAATGTAAGCCTAGTTGTGACACTAATAAATAAACAAAACACCAACCTGGATTTGTTCAACTGAATAGCCTGTCTTGTAAATTAAATGTTATTCTACTTCCAACCTGTTACTGTCCACAACCAAATTAAATTGATTTCTTTAAAACACCTCTCCTGACCTTGGTCTTGTTACTTTTATTTATTAATTCATGAGACATGGGCATTGCTGAATGGCCAGCATTTATTGCCCATCTCTAGTTGCCTGAGGACAGTTCAGAGCCAACCACATTGCTGTGGCTCTGGAGTCACATGAAGGCCAGACCAGGTAAAGACAGCATATTTCCTTCCCTAAAGGACATTAGTGAACCAGATGTGCTTTTCCAACGATCAATGATGGTTTCGTGGTCATCAGTAGATTCTTAATTACAGATATTTTTTATTCAATTCAAATTCCACCATCTACTGTGTCAGGATTTGAACCCAGGTCCCCCAGACCATCAACCAATTTATAGTCTTGCGATGATACCACTTGACCATCACCTCCCCCTTCCATAATGTGAGACAATTAAGTGCTGACTCTAAATGATAATCCAGCAATGTGACTGTGGGCTGAAACGTATGGATGAAGCCAGCGTAATCAACAAATAAGTACGTGACTTCAAAACACCAGCACACTTTAAAACATCCTTTTCAAAGGACTTCATTCTGGCTTTGTCCTTCACATCTTTTTAACTTAATCTTCAGATTCCAGTGCCAAACAATGGATGGATTTGACACAAGTCATTCCATTCAGAATCACTGTTGTACTAGATCTGAAAGCTTATGAAAGGCTAAGTAGTTTCCTTTCCAACCAAGATCAAAACGTGAAACAAAATCCAATCCACTTTGAATTTGATGGTAATCCTGTTCAGTGATCTGACGTTTAAAGCTCTTGTGATTTTCTAGTTTCTGTATTGCAGTGCGAGGTCTCTTCATTGTATGGACGCCAGGTAATACTTCCAACCTATTATTCTTGTGTAAAGGGGGAAGGCAGTGATGTGATGGCAGTGTCATCAGACTCATTGTCCAGAGATGCAGCCAGTGTTCTGGAGACATGGGTTCAAATCCCACCATGGAGGCTGATGGAATTTAATTCCATTTAATAAATCTGTAATTTAATCAGTCATAATGAACATTAAATCATTATTGTTTAAAAACCCACCTGCCTTAGTAAGTCTGATGTTACCTGGTCTTTTGGACAGTGACTCTTAATGCAGTCTGAAATCGCCTATCAAGTTATAACTAATTGCTACAAAGTCTATGAAACCAAATAGCAAAAGACTTGGTAGAATGGCGATGGCAAACTTAGCCCTGTCAACTTTTTGTAAAGTCCTCCTTTTTAACATCTTGGGGCTGTGCTAAAATTGAGAGAGCTGTCCTAAAGACTGGTTAAACAGCTGCCTGACGTCGTCATCATAATGTGGCGATGCTGGCGTTGGACTGGGGTAAACACAGTAAGAAGTCTGACAACACCACGTTTAAATCCAACCAATTTATTTGATAGTAAACTCATAAGCTTTCGACCTATGGCCTTTGTCAGGTGAATGAGGTGTTCTGGTCTCAAATAGTACACATATCAGCACAGACAGTTTACAGATTACTGATTAGAATGCGAATCTTTACACCTAACCTGCTATTCAAGTCTTAAAGTGGCTAACAATGTGAGTGGAAGGAGCACTGAGCACAGGTTAGAGAGATGTGTATTGTCTTCGGACAGCACAGTAAGCGAGGTTTTTTGCTAACCCAGGCAAGTCATGGGGTTACAGATAGTGTGACATGAAGCCAAGATCCCTGTTAAGACCATCCTCATGTGTGCGGAACTTGGCTATCACTCTCTGCTCAGCGGCTCTGCGCTGTCGTGTGTCATGAAGGCCCCCTTGAAGAATGTTTACTTGAAGGTTGGAGGCCAAATATCTGTGACTGCTGAAGTGTTCGCCAACAGGAAGGGAACAGTTTTGCCTGGTGATTGTCAAGTGATGTTCATTCATCCGCTGTCGTAGTGTCTGCATGGTCTCCCCGATGTACCATGCTTTGGGACATCCTTTCTTGCAACGTATTAGGAAGACAACATTAGCCGAGTTGCGAGAGTATGTACCGTGTATCTGGTGAATGGTATTCTCATGTGTGATGATGTCATCCATGTCGATGATTCGACATGTCTTGCACAGGTTGCTGTGGCAGTGTTGTGTGGTATTGTGGTCACTGTTCTCCTGAAGGCTGGGGAGTTTGCTGCGGACAATGGTCTGTTTGAGGTTGCACGGTTGTCTGAAGGCAAGAAGTGGGGGTGTGGGAATGGCCCTTGCGAGATGTTGAAGAACTTCTTGCCTTCAGACAATCGTGCAACCTGAAACAGACCATTGTTCACAGCAAACACCCCAGCCTTCAGGAGAACAGTGACCACAATACCACACAACACTGCCACAGCAACCTGTGCAAGACATGCCGGATCATCGACATGGACGACACCATCACACGTGAGAATACCGTTCACCAGGTACACGGTACATACTCTTGCAACTCGGCCAATGGTGTCTACCTAATACGTTGCAAGAAAGGATGTTCCGAAGCATGCTACACTGGGGAGACCATGCAGACACTACGACAGCGGATGAATGAACATCGCTCGACAATCACCAGGCAAAACTGTTCCCTTCCTGTTGGCGAACACTTCAGCGGTCACGGGTATTTGGCCTCCGACCTTTGGGTAAATGCGCTTCAAGCGGGCCTTCACGTCACACGACAGCGCAGAACCGCTGAGCAGAGAGTGATAGCCAAGTTCCGCACGCATGCGGACGGTCTTAACAGGGAACTTGGCTTCATGTCACACTATCTGTAACCCCCATGACTTGCCTGGGTTAGCAAAAAACCTCACTTACAGTGCTGTCTGGAGACAATACACATCTCTTTAACTTGTGCTCAGTGCTCCTTCCACTCACATTGTTAGCCATTTTAAGACTTGAATAGCAGGTTTGGTGTAAAGATTTGCATTCCAATCAGTAATCTGTAAACTGTCTGTGCTGGTATGTGTACAATCTGAGACCAGAACACCTCATTCACCTGACGAAAGCCATAGGTCGAAAACTTGTGAGTTTACTATCAAATAAATCGGTTGGATTTAAACATGGTGTTGTCAGACTTCTTACATAGTCATCATACCCATGGGATCATACCTGGGACAGACAGTACTCCTGGCCGTCACCACTCATGGCTATATCCCACCAACAGGAAGACTCGCCTGAGGCGGCAGTGCAGTGTCTGCAGGGAGTTGCTCTGGCAGGTCACGTGGTCTCATTGCACCAGGTCAAACATGAGCAGGAAAACTTTCTGCTGATTGTCACATACCGATCCCCTCAGCTGATGAGTCAGTTGAACACCAATTAGAAGTGTGGAGGTTAGCAAGGGTGCAGAATTTACTCGATTAGGTCTGCGGCAAATGGTGATAGAACCAACGAAAGGGAAAACCCAACTTGACCTCGTCCTCCTGAACCTAGCTCTTGCAGATGCATTTATCCACGACAGTATTGGTAGAAGTAATCTCCTCTCAATCTTAGTGGAGACAGAGTCCTGTTTTCACATTAAGAATGCTCTCAATCATGTCACCATACTAAATGAATAGGTTTCAAAACTGTGCACCTAAGAGGGCCATCAGCAGCAGCAGAATTGTGTACAACCCCACAAACCTTATGTTTGACACATCCCCCACTTTACCGTTAACATCAAGCTGGTTCAGTGAAGAGTGCAGGAGGGCATACCTAAAAATAGAGTAGCCTGGTGAAGCTACAACACCGGGCAGCTTGCATTGTCAAACAGTGAAAACAGCACGTGATAAACATGGCAGAGCGATCCCACAGCTTTGGGTCGGATCGGATCTAAGATCTGTCATGTCCAGTTGTGAATGATGGTGAAAAATTAACAGAAGGAGGAGGCTCCACAAATATTCCCATTCTCAATGATGGAGGAGTTGAGTGCATCAATGCAAAAGACCAGACTGATGCATTTGCCAAAATCTTCAGTCAGAAGTGCCAAATGAATGATCCAACTGCACTGCCTCCTGAAGACCCAACGTCACAAATGTCAGTCTTCAGCCAACTTGATTCACACCATGTGAGATCAGAGGTGTCTAAAGACACTGGATACTGCAAAAATTGTGGGTCTTGACAATATTCCAGCAATATAGGCAGGCCTTAACTTTAGCATTACGACAGGTGATACTCGTGCCGTTTATAAATTGACACCTCATTTCAACTTTACAACATTGGTTTTGACTCTATGATGCCATATCAGCATGTTCCTATGTGCGTGTTGATGCGTTGCGCTATCCATCTGTATAACTGGTCAAACTGTCTTTAAGTTGGAAATGAATGTTTTATTGATTTTTTTTTTTTTTTTTGGCACAAATTAATTCCGGGATGTAAGCATCGTTGGCTGGCCAGCATCCTTGGTTGCTTTTGAGGAGGTGGTGGTGAGTTGCTGCGTTGCAGTCCACATGGTGTGGGTACCACCATAGTGCTGTGAGGGAGGGTTTTTCAGGATTTTGACCCAGTAACAGTGGAGGAATGGCGATATATTTTCAAGTCAGAACGGTGAGTGACTTGGAGGAGAACCTCCAGGTGGTGGCATTTTCCCCATATCAGCTGCCCTCGTCCTTCTAGATGGTAGCGATTATACTGCATTTATATGCATGGAATGTATTTAATGTGCGTTCAGACTTGCAGAAGTTCAAGGTTAAATGGGCAACTGACGGTGATCGATAGGTTCATTATATCGCCAACGCTAACCCAGGAACCTGTGACAGGGAGTATCGACATCAGCAATCACCTCCTTGACTTGACAAGGCAAGAGATGAGAGCACTTAACACAGTGATTCCCAGTTTTAAGAACCAATCCCCTACTTCTACCATTGTTCCTATAGGAAATTCAATTCTAACTTACAACATTTCAACTTGCAAAGAAATTTTCAGGAACCATTTCTATCTTACGTTCGCAAACTGGCTATAGTACCAAAGAATTGTGCTCCAGAATCAACTGTGCTCCAAGCTGAGCTGTTCCAGTGCAGCTACAACACTGTTGTTTACCCAGTAATGTGCAAAACTGCCCAGGTATATCCTGTTCACAGAAAGCAGGACAAAGCCAATCCAACCAATTACTGCCTGTCAATCTATTCTCCATCATCAGTAAGTAAAGTGATAGAAGGGATCATCAACTGTGTCATTAAGTGGCAGTTACTCAGCAATAACCTGTTCGTTAACATTGAGATTCAGTGAGGGTCACTCAGCTCCTGTCCTCACTGCAGCCATCGTCCAAACATGATCAAAAGAGCTGAACTTGAGAAGTGAGTTGAGAATGACTGTCTTTGATGTCAAGGAGCTTTTAATTAGGTGTGGCATGAAGGAGCCCTAGCAAAACTGCAGTTGATGGATTTTGGGAAAATCCTCCTCTGGATAGAATTACACCTAGGAAAAGATAGTTGTGGATCTGCCACTGGGATGTTGCCTCCAGGCAGCTAGGCTGTTTCTGAATATAGGCTGTAATAATTCTTCAGCTGTCCTGAATTAGCTGCCCACCTATCGCTTGCAAATGGGTAACCTTACCTTCTTCAGTCCCACCTATGGGGAAGATGGTGCCAGTAGATTGGCACGCCAGCCAGCAGAACTGACCTGTGTACCCAGCTGCCATCTAGTCCATGGTTTCCTTTAAAAAGTGAAAGTGTACCTTTTGTTCTCTTCTGCATTTTGGTTAATATAATCCAAAACTTCGATAGAAATATAGAAAATAGAAGCAGGAGTAGGCAATTGGGCCTTTCTGCTCCACCAGTTTGATCATGGCTAATCATCTAAGTCTGTTCCTGTTCCTGTTCCTGTTCCCACTTTCCCTCCATATCTTTAGAATGATAGGCCAGAATTTTATCAACATGTTCGTCCTGCAATCGGGGTGGGTGTGGCTTGCGGAACGAAATTCTCTGTTGGCCTTGGGCGGGATTTTACAAACCTTGCCTGAGTGAGGTTGTATAGTACCAGCCATCGAATCCCTACACTGCAGAAAAAGGCCATGTGGCCCATCAAGCATGTATTGACTCTCTGACAAGAAATCTTACCCAAGCTCTCTTCCCCTGCCATATCCTTGTAACCCACAGCATTTACCATGGCCAATCCACCTAACCTGCAGATCTTTGTACTGTGGGAAGAAAGAAACTCCACAGACAAGGGGAGAATGTGCAAACTCCACACAGTCAGTCACCAAAAGGTGGAATTGAACCCAGGTCCCTGGTGTTGAGGCAGCAGTGCTAACCACTGTGCCACCATGCCATTCCTTTAGCCCCAGGAGCTATATCTTAACTTTGAAATGTACGATGTCTTAGCCTCAACTGCTTTTGGTGGTAAAATATTTCACAGGGTCACCACTTGCTGGGTGAAGAAATGTCTTTCATCGTGGTTCTAAATGGTCTACCCTGTATCTTCAGACTGTGACCTCTGGTTCTGGACTCCCCCACCATCAATAAAATCTTTTCTGAATCTATCCTGTTTAATCCTATCAGAATTTTGTAGATTCTGTGAGATCCCACTTCCATTTTAGAAGCACCAGCAAATATAATCCTAACTGACACAGTCTAAAGTTTAAAGTTTGTTTTTAGTCACAAGTAAGGCTCGCATTAACACTGTGATGAAGTTATTGTGAAATTCCCCTAGTCGCTGCACTTCAGTGCGTGTTCTGGTCAATGCATTTCTCCTTGCACGTAATTCCCACCTACCTAGGAATCAGTCTGGTAAATCTTTGCTGCACTCTCTCCGTAGCAGGAACATCCTTCCTCGGATGAGACCAAAATTGCACAGAAGACTCTAGGTGTGGTCAGACAAGGTCCTGTATAACTGTGACAAGGTATCCCCAAATCCTCTTGCAATTTGCCATTTGCCCCCTTCACTTCCTGCTTCATCTGCAGACTTACTTTCAATGACTGGTATACAAGGACAACTGGGTCTTGTTGCAGGTTCCCCTCTCTCAATCTATAGCTATTCAGATAATAATCTGCCTTCCTGTTTTTGTTATCAAAATGGATAACCTATGTTGTACTGCATTTGTGCACTCACTCAAAGTGTTTAAATCACATTGAAGTACCTTCGCATTCTGCTCACAATTTGCTCTCCCATCCAGTTTTGTTCCACTTGCACATTTGGTGATATTACACTTAGTTCCCTCATCCAAATCATTAATGTATATAATGAATGCCTGGAGTCGCAGCACTGATCTTTGTGGTACCCCACTAATCATTGCCATCCAGGTGGAAAGGGACACCTTTATTTCTCCTCTGTTTCCTGTCTGCCAACCAGTTTTGTATCCATCTTAATACATTATCCACAATTCTGTGCTTTAATTTCACATTAACTTTATATAATTTCTTATATGGGATCTTGTTGAAAATTCCCTGTAAGTCCAAATAAACCATATCCACTGGTTCCCCCTCATCGACTCTACAACACTGCCCTCAAAGAATTCCACTGGATTTGTGAAGCATGATTTTTCCTGTTGTAAATCTTTACTGACTGATTCTGCCGCTGTTTTCTGAATGCTTTGAGAATAAGTTTTTTTATAATGGGCTCCAGAAAGTACATGGAATTACCTACAGGAGAATGTCCACCATCTTCTGCCATTCCAAATGGTGAAAGATACCAATTGGATAACAATTTTAAGCTATTGCTTCAGATTTCTTTACAAAGAAGTCAAGATTCTGAACAAAATAGAAAGGCAAAATGCCAGAATGCACAATATAGTTCTGAGAGTACTGGAATCAGTGTGGTTATTATTCATTTTTCAGGAAAGCATCTTTTTATAGCTCCTTGGAATGTAACAGCATTTTGGATGAATTAGTTGACTTTAGAAGTATTTCTTTCAGGTTAAGGAGTTAGAACATAGAACATAGAACATAGAACAATACAGCACAGAACAGGCCCTTCGGCCTTCGATGTTGTGCCGACCAAAATAAAAGCAATGCCCCTCCTAACTAAACCATTCCCTTCTCATCCATATACTTATCAACTAACCTCTTAAACGCCACCAAACTTGGCGCATCTACAACAGCTGCAGGCAGGGCATTCCACTCCCTAATCACTCTTTGAGTAAAGAACCTACCTCTGATATCCGTCCTATAACTCATACCCCTTAATTTAAAGTTGTGTCCCCTCGTGCTAGCTTTTTCCATCCTAGGAAAAAGGCTATCACTGTCCATTCACTGAACCATTCAGTTATTCACTGAAAGTAATAACAATGCTCTTTGGTGACATCGAAACCCATTAGAACATCCTCATTATTTTATCTATCTTGAAAGGACTGAAGAAGATTTGTTCTCCAGGTTTAATTGGGGATTTGTCAGGCAATTATGTGGTCTATTTATGTGTCGAATTATCTTGTTATTCAGATACAAATATGCAGAAGCTACTTCATCTTTGATCATTGTTTCCAAAATTACCTCTGCCTCAGGCTAAGCTTGCATAACCCGCAGAAGTTTAAGTAATCACATTTGTACCTCCTGAACTTAATTTTAATTCCATCAAAATTATCTGCAAACCTTTTCATAACGCACCGTGGTTGAAAAGGAGGCACTAATTTGAAATCTTACGCTGTGACTGTCCATCATCTTTAACAATAACTTAGTATGCAGAATCTAAAAGCCCGTGCTGTTTAATGATTTTATTTCAGCTCCAGAACCACTCAGGATATGCCCTTCAACCGCAGCTATTCCCTAATTTATTCAGTCCTCTTGTAGGAGAGATTGGTGCACAACGCTCATGAGAGGTGGGCCCTAAATTGCTGGGAAGGGTGGGTCGGGTTCCACCTAACTTTAATCTCATACTGTACAAAGGCAAAACATGGACATAATGAGACACATTGCACCCTCCCATAGAGAGATGATTAGTTGTGGGACGTATTTCCAGCACTGAGTTGGTGACTGAGCTCTTGCACTGTTGCCCAGTGAAGTACCACATAACCGTCTGGTTCCAACTACTTCCCTTTCCTCTTAATCCAAGGCTTCTGTCCTGGAGAACATTCATGGTAACAGTAGGGATGATTGGTGGGGAAGGGCATGGACACAGGAAGAGGAAAAACTACTCTTTAGTCTCTGCAAAGAGTTTCCTGCTTTGTGCTCTACTTGCTTTTCCGAGAAGCCGGTGTTTAGAGTGGAGTTAGAACATGGAAATCTTCCTCTGGACTTATCTCTTCAGAAGAAATTAAAAGCATAATGGGGTGATGGTCTAGTGGTATTTTCGCTAGACAGTTAATCGAGAAACTTAGCTAGGGATCTGGGTTTGAATCCCACCCTAGCTGTTTGTGGAATTTGAATTCAACAAAAAAAAAATCTGGAATTCAGAATCTACTGATGACCATGAAACCATTGTCAATTGTTGGGAAAACCTATCTGGTTCATGAATGTCCTTTAGGGAAGGAAATCTGCCATCCTTACCTGTCTGGCCAACATGTGACTCCAGAGCCACAGCAGTGGTTGACTCTCAAATGCCCGTGGGCAACTCTGGATGGGCAATAAATGCTGACCAGCCAGCGATGCCCATGTGTCACGAATGAATAAAAATAAAATTGTCAAGGTCTTCGTTAGTTGGAAAAATTTCACATTTATTGCCTTTCATCGCCTCAGAACATCCCCATGTGTTTTTACAGCCTGTGTAATCGCTATTGTAATGCCTGGAAACATGGAATTTTCACATAGCAAGACTCCAAGAACAGCATAGAAAATAATAATCAATTTAATGATGCTGGTTGAATGAAAAATATTGCCCTGGAGAACTTTGAATAATGCTATGGAATTTTTCTGTGTCCATTTGGCAGGGCAGAAAGGGTATTGATTTAACATCTTATTCAGGAGATAGTGCTTCGGTCATTGGTGTTGCACTAAATTGACGGCCTGGATTTTGTGCTCAGTCTTTGGAGAAGGATTTAAACCCACAATCTTCTAACTCAAAGATAAAGAGTGCAACCCACTCTCAAAGTATATGTTTCAATTTCCTCAGATTCGTCACATTGACTAGTTTTGGTTAGTACTGGTAACATCTAGTTGCACCTTGTCATTCGCGGTAGGTGACACGGTGGCACAGTGATTAGCGCTGCGCCAAGGTCCCAAGTTCAAATCCCCTCTTGGATGGCCATTTATGTGGAGTCTGCGCGTTCCCCCCGTGTCTGTTTGGGTTTCCGCTGGATGCTCCAATTTCCTACCACACTCCAAAGATGTGAGGGTAGGTGAATTGGTTGTGCAAAATTGCCCCTCAGTGTCTAAAGATGTGTAGGTTAGATGGGTTAGCCACAGTAAATGTGTTGGATTGCAGGGATAGAGTGGGCCTGGACAAAATGCCCTCTGAGAGTCAGTGCAGACCCAATGGGCCAAATGACCATCTTCTGCACTGTAGAGATTCCATAGTTTCAGTCTCAATTACCCCAATAAGATGAAAAGCAGGAAACTAAGCTACAGTACTCATGATCCTCAATGTAATAAGTTTGAAGGAGGCCATGTGAAGGGCCAGAAGTGACAAGGGAGTTTGGATAGACCATTTTAAAAAACCATCATAAACTGTGAGTGTCCCATTTTCTGCAACATTTTAAAATTTACCCCAGAGGTGACATGGAACTTTTCCTCCATTCTTTTCTGAACATGGATCATATGCAGCCTGAATATCTGCAAAGTGTTGGAAGGAAGCTGGCTGTGAATTTTGTCTCCATTTCCTGTTAAATGTTGAGTGTGATTGGCTAAAAAACGGCTGCACAGACACAAGTATCATAGAATCCCTACAATACAGATGGGTGTCTGTTTGGCCCATTGATCCTTCATTAACAACAATTCCACCCAGGCCCTATCTCCAGAACCTCACATATTTACCATGACAATCCCATGACACTGAGGGGCAATACAGGATGGCCAATCAACCTAATCCGCACAACTTTTGGAGTGTGGTGGGGGAGGGGGGGGTGTCATAGCACCCAGAGGAAACCCACACAGACACGGGGAGAACATGCAAACTCCACAAAAACTATCACCAGTTGAACCCACGACCATTGGCAGCAGTGCTAACTATTTTGCCATCATGCCATTCATAGATATATCTGAATAATAGCTTAAGTGGATGACCATAACTATTTACAGTGATTCAAGGCTACAGGTACAAATCAGCCTCTCAAATTAACTCTTTCAGTCCTGACCCAGTCTGTGGGCTCTTAAGCACAAACGTTTCACAGAAACCTTGTCAGTCAAATAAGCCTTGATCCCTTCCATTTCTGATAGACAGTAAAACAAGCCTGTCATGCCAACTGTATCCATGTATGAACAGGTTTATATTTACTAAACATTTGGTTACAGGATGTGACAAGGCCAGTCTATATATATATATAGTACCTCATGAAAGTGGTGGGAGTCTGTTTTCTTGCTAATGGGTCCACAAATCCTTAAAAATGCCAACACAAGTGGAAAAGGTGGTGAAGAAAGCATATGGCATACATGCCTTCATTGGCCCGGGTTTTGAGTTGTTGGCAAATTATGTTACAGTTGTGTAAAATGTTGGTTAGGCTACATTTGGAATACTGTGTCCAATTCTAGTCACCGCACTACCAGAAGCAAGTGGAGGTTTTGGAGAGAGTACAGAAAAGTTTTATCAGGATTTGCCTGGTCTGGAGGCTACTTACTATGAGAGATTGAATAAACTTGGATTGTTCTCCTGGAAAAGACAGAGGATGTGAGGAAGCTCACAAAACTGTGAGGGGTATACAGAAGATGAACAGTTAGAAGCTTTTTCTCAGGATGGAAATGATAATTACGAAGGCCACAAATTCAAGCTAAGGAGGGAAAGAGATGAGCAGGGGGAAGTTTTGTACACAGTGGTGGTGGGGGCCTGGAATGTACTGCTAATGAGGTGATGCATTTAAGACTTATTTAGATAGACATATGAACACACAGGGAATAAAGGGATGCAGATGGTTGGTCTAGATAAGACAATGTGACTGGAGCAAGCTTGTTGGCTGAAGGTCCTGTTCCTGTGCTGTATTGACTTTGTTTACAGCTAAGTGGCTTGCTGAGGCACTTCACTGGGCTATTAGAAAATCAATCACATGCTGGTCAGCACTCTAACACAAACTAAAGAACTGAATTTCAGCTAAAGTTAGTGGAAGCTGATTTTTAGTTTATATTGATCCTGTTTATTTAAAGCCATTATGTGAGCAACTTTTTGCTTTGTTATAATTGCAATGCTTGTAACTTGCTATGCATTCGTGGAAGTAGAAATTGTGCAACAGTTTCATCAGGGATGTTGCCTGTAAATTTGCACTCTCTTGCAGAATCCCCTCATAGATAATGGCCAAGAATTTTACCAGTCCACCCACACCTAGAATATATGAAAACATTGCACTCAAATATACAAATTAAGAGCAGGAGTAAGCTGCTCGGCCTTTCGAAACTGCTCTATCATTCAATAAGATCATAGCTGATCTGATTTTAACCTCAATTCCTCATTTCTATCTACCCCTTGATAACCTTTCAACCCCTTGCTAATCAAGAATCTATCTACCTCTTTGCCTCAAAAGATTCTGAATTCACTGCCTTTTGAGGAAAAGAATTCTGAAAACGCTCAACCATCTAAGAGAAAAAAAATTCCTGATCTTCTTCTGATTTTTAAACAGTCATTCCTAGTTTGAGATCCCCCCCACAAATGTAAACATCCTCTCTGTATCCATGTTATCAATATCTCTCTGGATTTTGTTTGTTTCGATCATGTCACCTCTTGCTTTTCTGAATTCCAGCAGATACAAGCCTTGCCTGTCCACTCTATCCTCAGAAGACAACCGACCCATTTCAGACATTAGTTATTTAACCCTTCTGTGAACTGCTTCTGATACATTCACATCCTTACTTAAATAAGGAGACCAATACTGCACGCAGAACTTGAAATGTAGTCTCACCCAGGCCCTGCATATCTGAAACACAACTTCCCTGCTTTTGTATTCAATTCCCCTTGCAATAAATGATATAATTCTCTTAACTTCGCAAATTATTTGCTATGCCTTCAAACTAACCTTTTGTGATTCACGCACTAGGGCACCCAGATCCCTCTGCATCTTGGTTCTGCAATCTTTAACCATTTACATAATATGTTTCTCTATTATTCCTCCTGACATCATGGGCAGTTTCACATTTTTCCATATTATGCCCTGTTCACCCACATATCTTTGCCCATGTTTAATCTAGTATGTCCTTTTGTAGCCTCCTTATGTCCCCTTCATAACGTACTTTCCTACCTAACTTTGTGCCATCAGCAAATTGAGCAATCATACCTTCAGTGCTGCTATCCAAATCATTTAAATAAATTATAAAGTTATGCTGGGGCTCAATTACTGCAGTGGGCTGGATCTAGTTTCAGAATCACTGGCAAGTGTCCGCAGACCCCAATTTGAGAAGCACTGCTTAAAAGCACACCTCCTACTATTAAAGACCAAGCTCTTGAATAATAATATTGTGTGATCACAAGCTGGGCTTTGAGACGGCAACTAAAAATCTCAAGAAATCTGCTACACAAAGTCTATGATTTTCTGAAAGTGGTTTTCAAAAGACAGAAAAACCATGAAGTGTTTGTTGATGACTCACATGAGGTAGTTCTCATTGGCAGTGTAAGATCTTGAAATTGCCTCTTGTGTCAATGCCTGGGGGGAAAAAAAAGAACAATCTTGCATTTATATGATGCCTTTCATGACTGCTAGACCCTCCTAAGCATTTTACGATCATTGAACTGCCTTTTCAGTGTAGTCACTGTTGTAGGAGAGACAGCAGCCAAGTTGCACATAACAGAACAAGCTCTTAAAAAAAACAATGTGAAATACCCAACTAATCTATTCCTACGTTGTTAATTGATGGATAAACATTGGTCAGAATATTGGGGTAAATTCCCTGATTGTTTTTTGGAATAGAGAACTCTGGCAGAATTTCTACTGTGTGTAAGTAGGCTATTTGGCCCATCGAGTCTGCATTGACTCTCTGAAAGAGCATCCCACCCACTCTGTCCTATCCCATAATTCTGGACATCCACCATGGCTAAATCACCCAACCTATACATCCCTGGACACTAAGAGATAATTTAGCGTGGCTAATCCACCTAACCTGCACATCTTTGGACTGTGGAAGGAAACTGGAGCACCTGGAGGAAACCTATGCGGACACGGGGAGAGCATGTAAGCTCCACACAGACACTCGCCCAAGGCTGGAATCCAATCCAGTTCACAACAACTGCGCCATCATACCCCGCTTTTGTGCCACCACAAGGCAGGATGCTGATTAGGGTCATTAAGTGAGGGGGGGGGAAACCACAGTTTAATTGTCTGGATTTGTGCACCCAGCAGGCAGTCTGGGTGGGTGCAGCACTCCAGGCAGGTTTAGATGTCTCTGTCTGCCTGCCTGGCTATGGTTTAGATGTCTCTGTCTGCCTGCCTGGCTATGGTTTTGGGTATAGCTATAGACTGCGCTGAAGAGAATTCCTCTTGCCACAGTAATGTCCTGGCTCCTATATCTATGTTGGATTTTAAAAAAAGTTGGAGACACCTCCATGTCGAAGTTTGCTATTCTGCTTCTGTTGGAAGATCTTTTATTGATTCTCCAGCTTCAAGAGTCCTCTCTCCACCCTGGGCAGAGAACCTTTCTCCAGTCCAAATCAGGGGATGCTGCTGTGAAAATCCCAACCAGTAACTCTTTTCTCTGTAGATAGGTTTGGTCCTGACTGTTATTCCCTAAGGAAATATCCAACACCGGACAATTCTCAGCATTTTGATTCAGAATCAAGAGTGCTACCAGTTGAACCATAACTGACGTCTGTATTGAAACAAAAGACAAGGGGGTTTCGTACAAACAACATGAGGCATTTGTATATTTGTAGTACACTTTGAAAGCTTTTATATCAAACAAGGAGCTAAGATTGGCGCTGTGCTAATGGAGAGATCAGTGTGAGAGAGAGATGTGCGCTTTGTGTTGCTGCATTATGGCGGGAAGGTCATACAGTTTTGGTGCCAGTCCAAGTCATGTCGAGGAGAATATTAATGCAAAAAATGGGCAGGTTTGGATCAAGTGATTTGCTTTGATTTATTCTTGTCACAGATATTAGTATACAATGAAAAGTATTGTTTCTTGTCCTCAGACTTTTGACTCTCTTCCTGACAGAAGAAGGTGGAAGAGAGAATGTCCGGCATGCATGGCATTGCTTTGCTGAGACAGCAGGAAGTGTAGACAGAGTCAGTGGATGGGAGGCTGGTTTGTGTGATGGATTGGGCTACATTCAGGACTTTTCGTAGTTGCTTCTGGTGTTGGGCAGAGTAGGAGCCATATCAAACTGTGATACAGCCAGAAAGGATGTTTGTGTTAAAAATCTGAATTCCAATTTTCTGGTTTTAAGTGTAACTATGTAAATGTCACTAACTGGACTATGAGTATGACCAATGTGTTCTGGGGCGGAGCAGGTGGTTACCATTTTAAATATTATAATGCGGTGTCATACTTCATTTCTACGTATCATTTTAAATGGAACTGTGGATGGCTCAGAAACACGGCAGCTGAATCTAGGTGGGGACTATTGATTTCAGTGATGAGTACCTTTCCACATATCTGTTTAGATCCTGTAAACGTAGAATCATAGAATCTGACAGTGCACAGAAAGGCCATTTGGCCTATCCAGTACGTGGGGGGCCGGGGAGAATCTTTGACTTCAGGCTTCCCGCCTTTCTATTTTACACCCGTCACCCCGTCCTTCCACTCCCAGTCAGGGAAATTTGAAATCCAGTCCAGGTTGTCACTTACTACTGCCATGATGCACTGATAAGTCTGATTGTTCATGCTGTTCTTCTTTATTCTTCTTCTTTTCTTCCTATTTCTTTTGATAATGTCACCACCCTCTGACGTTTTTTGAAACTGTGAAAGGAAAAAAGACTTGAATGCAGAACAAATCATAAACCTTTCTGAGGTCAGCTGCAGACGAGGATCCAAAATTGGATTGCGAGCAGCGTTTGGTCTCGGGATGTTTTTCTGTTTCATTGAATCCCTGCAGTGCAGAAGGAGGCCGTTTGGTCCATCGAGCCTGCACCGATAACAATCCTACCCAAGCCCTATCCCGTCAACCCCAGAAATTTCCCCTGCTGACCCCGCTGACACTAAGGGTCAATTTTGTATGACCAATCAAACCTAACCAGCACATCTTACAAGATGTGGGAGGAAACCGAAGCACCCATAGGAAACCCACGCAGGCACACAGAGAATGTGCAAGCTCCACACACCCCACATTGACCCAAGGCCGGAACTGAACCTGGGTGCCTGGCAGCACTGCTAACCATTGTGCCATCGTGCCACCATTAATTTGAGATGCCTTGTGATGTTGCACTATCACTCTTACATTTCCCCCTTTTGAATCCTGGAGTGCTTCAAGGGAAACATTCTTTTGTTTGCTGATTTCTTTGGAGCTGCTTTTTATTTGAATCTAGAATTCTCACATGGGAACAGTAAAATGACAAGTAGAGGGAATCAGTCATGTTTCATAATTGAATAATTTCAGAATAACAAAGCCTGATAGAGGAAGCTGAAAACCCTGCAGTTAATAAAGCATAAATTAAGATACGGATGAAACATTGCCTATAAAGATATTTCCATCGATTGCAACCCCCAGGAGACCTCAAATTTTCATAGATTCTACATAACAGAAAAAGGCCATTTGGCCTATCAAGCCTGCACTGACAAGCAATCCCATCTCGATCTTATCCCCTAAACCCCACATATTTATCCTCCTAATCCCCCAGACTCTGAAGGGCAATTTAGCATGGCCAATTAGCCTAATCCACACATCTTTCGGATTGTGGGAGTTACTCGCAGGAAACCTACACAAACATAGGCCAGAATTGAAGCCGGGGTCCTGATGCTGTGCGATAGCGCTGTTAACCACTGTGCCACTGTTTGAGATAATGATGTTTCTAATTAAATGGATACAGCAACGTGGTAAAATAGTGCGGAAAGGGACTAAAATAGTTTTGCTCCATGCCTTAATGATTCTGCAAATCTGGAGCAATTGTGCACTAACCAACCTACGTGCTACCAAAGGAAATTAGAACTCAATTAATAACGTGCTTTAGCTGTGAAGGAAATGAAATCGAGAAAGTGTTTTGCTACTGCATTTGTTCATTTAACTACTTCATGATATTTTCCCTCACACTGTGATGCCTTTGGGGAAAGGGAGCTGTAATTATAAGATTCTCTGCATGTAGTTGGGTTGGAAAAGCTTTTGAACTTTTTTAACGTTCTGTAATTTTACAGTCCAACAATTTGCCAAAGAGATCTAAAAGTCAAACCTGAAATAGCAGTCATCAAAATGTATGTTGGCGTTTGAGAAATGTGATCTGAAATGATTGGAGGAATTCGAGCAGAAATATTCGCGGAGTGCAGCAAGCTTATAAATAGTCCCTCTTTTGTGACATATCAAACTTTCAGAGATGGAATTCTGAACTGGGGTTGGCATCCTGGGTCCCTGAGTCACACAGGGTTACCCAGTGCATTAGAGGGAATGATCAAACTAGCAAGCAAAAGATTATTTCCCTTAAAGCACTCCAGGATTCAAGGAGTGGTAATGCAAACATCATAAGACATCTCAAACTAATGGCAGCATAGTAGCACAGTAGTTAGCATTGCTGCTTCACAGTGGCAGGGACCCAGGTTCAATTCCGGTCCTGAGTGAACGTAAGAAATAAGAGCAGGAGTAGGCCATCTAGCCCTTCAAGCCCGCCCCGCCATTCAATAAAATCATGGCTGATCTGAAGTGGATCAGTTCCACTTACCCACCTGCTCCCAATAACCCTTAATTCCCTCGTTGATCAGTCACAGAATGACTGTCTTGTGGAGTTTGCATATACTCCCCATGTCAGCGTGGGTTTCCCCTGAGTGCTCCAGTTCCCTCCCACAGTCCAAAGATTTGCAGGCTAGGTTGATTGGCCATGGTAAATTGCCAGGGGCCAGCAGGAGAAATACATGGGGTTAAGGGGATAAGGCCTGTGTAGAATTGTCAGGGGAGAAGGTGGGGTAGTGTGCTTGCCAACTAATCAAGGATGCTGGGAAGGCACCCAATGTTGGAAAGTGACTAAGAGACCCTCTGAAACTAAGTGGAGCGGCAGACTGCTGGTATCAGTGAGGGGGAGAGAAAGAAGGAATCTCAAGGTGGCAGTGCACTTTTATCGCAGTTTTACAAATCAGTAAAAAAGGCTGCCATTGTGGAGGAGGGAATATTTCCACCAGGCAGCCTACAGTCAGAGTATGTAGGTATGACAGCTGGCAGGAATGGGTTCAGGGGGCTCACACTGGGCTCTGAATGGTGGCCCCAGCCAGTTTTCCTGCAGGTTGCCACTACCAGGTACCTCTGATAGTCAGGAAAATTCCAGTCAGCCTGCGATCTTTGGACTTGTAGGGCTTTTAATTACATTAACAAGCTACAAACTGCTTTCAAGTGAACTACATCACTCTGCCACATTGAGGTCAATTATATAGTGTACTGTATTATTAACCAGTGAAAAATAGTCAGAACTGTCAAGTGGTGATTTTTTTTTTGCTTTGCACCTTTTCTTTTTACTAAACAACGAAATTTACCACGTGTCTTGAAAAGCAGTTTGCCGATCAAATCCATTCATTTCATCTCAACTGTTGGACTTTTCACAAATATTGCACAACTCTTGACTGTTGAAATACTAAGAAGTCTCACAACACTGGATTAAAAGTCCAACAGGTTTGTTTGGTAGCACAAGCTTTTGGAGCGCTGCTCCTTCATCACTCTGGAGTGTTCTGAAAGCTCGTGCTACCAAATAAATCTGTTGGAATTTAACCTGGTGTTATCAGACTTCTTACAATACCCACCCAGGTCCAAGACTGGCATCTCCATGTCATGGTGATTCTGTTCCAAGACTGAGAAGCTTTGTAGAATTGATTTATAGAATGCAAGTAGTTACCTTTTACTGAGGGCTAAAAGCAGCTCCAAAAACGCCTGTATGGAACTTGAATCTTGCCAATGGATTTCATGTGCTTACCTTGACAAAGACACGTGCTTTCAACAGCCATTCCATGTTTCATAACATTGTTCTTTTTATCAATTCCCTAGAAACGTGCCAAAGGGCAAGTGTTGTTTGATCTGGTCTGCGAGCATCTAAACTTGCTAGAAAAGGACTACTACGGACTGACGTTCTGTGATTCTGAAAGCCAGAAGGTGAGTGATATTTTACTTAATAATAAATGTTATTTCCCATTTTCTTTTTGTGTGTGAAGTGTCCATCGGATGTTTAAAGTGACCAGCTTGAGGCCTTCCCCATGATTGAGAACCCTGTGGTTGGAAATCCCATCTCTTTCTGGGCACTGCCAACTATCCCTTAAACACCAACACCACTGGAAAGGTAATGGCTGCTGCTGATAACGCATCTGCTGGGCTCTAAGTGCTAGAGGATCCCTGGGAAAGTCTGGAAAATTCCACCCAAGGCCTAGGATCAATGATCTATGCTCACAACCATTCTCTCCATTTCCTAATACTGGGTGCCTTTAGTTGAGAGAGCTGTTTCCCCCAAATTCTCCGCTGCACAACCTTCTGGGCTTCTGAGGTAGCACATCTCCCAAAGGGCAAGGCTGTTGAATGGGCAGTAATTGTCCATTTAGTTGAGGACCTCGATTGTCACCCGGGCGGGAAGGCTGCTCATGGGTCTTCCAGTGTTGGACTTTAATTGGCAGGGTGACTGCCTGTCCACAATGTAGCCCCTCATCCGATTAAATGCCACCCCACCTCCAAACCGGGCTTGAGGAACTGTGGCGGGGAGATGGGAAATCATAGGGGTGGAATTAACTTCTGAGTACATGATAGTCCTGCTATCACATTAGAAAGCTATTGTGAGATCAGTTCACACAGTGCAAAGGTACATTTATTTTTCACAAAGGAGGTGTGTAGGCTGGCAAACACTTTTTCATCCCTGGCATCGACTTAATGGCAAAGATACTGTGTTTTAATGAGTGTGCATGACATGCGAATGCATTAGAAATAAATTACCACCACTTGTTGGCAAGAAACCACGATCCACCATTAACTCGCTGCCAATTTCCCAACTTTAATCCCAAAGTCGCAATATTGGCATTTTGCCTCCTGCTCAATTAATCGTCTCTGCCTACCTCATTTCCTGCTCCTCGAGGTTTCATTAGATTCTATCCACAAATGAAATTATGTGGATTTGCACGCTGAGAATGCCCAAGCTAATTTGTCGCCCTGAATTGGCCATGTGAATTTAGTTGCAGGAGTTGGGAGGCTGGTGAGGGAGAGAGATCCGAAGGTCCCCAGTTTGTGGAAGGAAGGTGCTGCTAGTCTGAAGAAAGCATCCACACGTGATCCAACGCAAGAAGCTTTACTTTTTCTCATCCTCAACTCATCAGCCACCCACCAGTCTGAGTACTGAGGGCAAGAAAAGGCCATTAAGTGCCCACTTAAGGGCCTCAGTAAGGGATGGGTGGCCCTCCTGCCCAAAGCCCTGACAGCCACTCTGTAAATTCATGTCTCAATTGGAGCGGGTGGGAATCCTGGGATTCACTGCGTGAGGAGCAAAAAATACTGGGGTTTCTAATCAGTGCAAATCTGCATTACTATTTTTATGAAGGGGCACAGGTATTGCAACCAAATGAAAGAGAGCTAGACTGAGATTTTTAATTGAAAAAGCTGCAGGTAGAAATACTTCTGGGCCGGAATTCTCCAACCTCACTCACGACTGGAATTTTCCAGTCTTGCTGCTGTGAACAGAGATTTGGCTGAGTGTCAAATTCACCACTGTCGACAGCAATGGTCACGGGGTGTACGAGACTGGAGAATTCTGGCCCTATTGCTCTGTATTTCAAAGAATTTTGGAGTTATGAAGTTATCACAGAACCTGTGACTTGTATTTGAATGCCAAGCACATCTTCATCATAGTTTGGCAAAATAGTTTGATTTCAGATTTTCCCATTTCCTGATAGCATGGAATGATAGCTCTTCCCTCTTAATAACTGGCTTCTATTATACATGCTAATTGCAACAATACAATGATGATATTTCAATTCGGACAATGTTTACATATTTCTTTATAAACTTTACAAAAGACACTATGAGACATTTAAATATTATTACGAGCTGTAATTGAAGATGGATCTTGTGTAAGTTTGAATGCATGAAAATATGCCTATTGTCTTTTTGATAATGTTCTTTTTGTTTTCAGAATTGGCTGGACCCGTCAAAAGATATAAAGAAACAAATCAGAAGTAAGTCTTTTATGCTTCTTGGGAATGAGCTTTATGACTATCCATTTGCTTAAGCTGTATTGAGGCAATAATTTCAGTATAATATCTTCTGTGTTTCAGCGACTTTTGGCCATGGGCAGAGAACTGAATTTAATGTTTGTGCATTGTTGTGTACAACAAAGCTGACTTATTTTCATCTCTCTTAATTGCCATGTCTCTAACTGTCACTTTTATTTAAAATGATTATTGTCTTCAATAGACTGATGGCACAGTAGTTAGCACTGCCATCTCACAATGCTAGGGCCCTGCATTTGATTCCGTCCTCGGAGTCATATCTGTGCAGAGTTGCACATTCTTACTGTGTCTGCGTGGGTTTCCTCCGGGTGCATCTGTTACCTCCAAAGATGTGAGGATTAGGTGTATTGGCCATTGTAAATTGTCCCAAGATGTATAGGTTAGGGGGATTAGTAGGATAAATATGAGGGCTTTTTGGAACACAGCTTGGGTAAGATGTTCAGTTGGGGAGTGGGTGCAGACTCGATAGGCCGGATGGCCTCCTTCCGCACTGTAGCGATTCTATGATTTATTGTCCTTCAGACTTGACGCTGTCACCTTGTGATAATTTTACCTCGTTGTGGCTGTTTTATTTTTAATGCACGTGTACACTTCATTGGCAGTTTCTTGCTTCTCTTTTGTAGAAGTGTTGTGATTTCAGTTTTACATTTTCACAGTGGTCATAATTGATTTATTTATCCCCACTTGCAAAGCAGAGAATCTCTATTCTCCTTTCATCAGCAAAGACTCAAATTGTTTGAAGCCAATTTGGTGGGGAAAATATTCTACTTAAGGGCCTGTTGTTATGAACTATACGAGTCAATCTTAACAAATGTGTCCTATGTGAAAACATTTTAAAAGTAGAAATTGGCTGCTAGGTTTTTTTTTAAAAAGCATAGGCGCATAGTAAAATTGTTTGTACTATCTGTGCAGGCAATTGCACTGTGTGTAGAGCGGTTCACAGAAGATCTGAAGTAGAATTGATTTGAAGATTATGCTGTAGGCCATATATATCGAAGATGGTCTAAAATAAATCTTTCTGTGCAGAGTTATTAAAAAGCATTATTTTCAAGATTAAATGACAGTTCTGAAATTATCTTTTTCCTTTATCAGTAAAATTCTGTCTTGTCGTATATTGCATCGGATTCTGATGCTCATTTATTTTATAGAATCTCTACAGTACAGAAAAAGGCCAGTTGGCCCATCAAATCTGCACTGACTGCAATCCCACCCAGGCCCTATACCCATATCCCTACCCATCTACCCACTAATCCCTCTAACCTACACATCTCACAACCCTAAGGGCAATTTTAGCATGGCCAATCAACCTAACCCGCACATTTTTGGACTGTGGGAGGAAACTGGAGCACTTGGAGGAAACCCACGCAGACACGGGGAGAATATGCAAACTCCACACAGAGGGTGACCCAAACCAGGAATCGAACCTACGTCCCTAGAGCTGTGAAGCAGCAGTACTAATCACTGTGCTTCCGTGTTGTTACAAAAATTCAATCTTATGCCCTAACTGGAAAATGTAGAAACAGAGGAGAATAACTACAGCAACAAAATGAGGCCATTCTTCAGAAATGAATGCAGCAAGCCCAATGTTTGCTTTTTTTCACAATTATCAAGGAGAAGATAACTAAGTGCCATAGCACCTGAGAACTGGAGTGAATTCAAAAGCCATCAGACAGGCTGGGTTTCATAGGATCATTGAATCCTGACAGTGTGGAAGGAAGCCATTCGGCCCGTCGAATCTGCACCGACCATAATCCCACCCAGGCCCCATTTTCCATAACCTCATGTATTTACCCTGACACTAAGGGGTAATTTAGCATGGTCAATTAACCTAAAGTGGATTTACATACAGACTGGATTTCAAAGGATCATAGATTCCCTACAGTGCAGAAAGAGGCCATTCGACCCATCGAGCCTGCACTGACAGCAAACCCTCCGGCCCTATCCCCTTAACTTTTATCCTTCTAATTCTCCCTGACACTTGGGGGCAATTTAACATGGCCAGTCAGCCAAATGTACACATCTTTGGGACTGTGGGAGGAAAACCAGAGCATTAGGAAGAAATTCACGCTGTCACGGGGAGAACATGCAGACTCCCCACACAAACAGTGACCCGAGGCTGGAATTGAACTCGGGTCCTTGGTGCTAAAAAAGCAGCAGTACTAACCACTGTGTCACCATTCTATCCATTTATTTGTAATCTTCACAATTTAAGTTGAGTTTTCAACAAAAGTTCTATTTTAACTCCCTTTTATATTGTACTTTTAAAACTTCAATTTGTCTTAATGATTCACTAAATGTACTTTGTCTCCCATTACCATGCAATTTAACATGCCAATTTAAGTTCCAAAATCTGATTATGAAGAGCCCCGCAATAATTGACTATAAATTAGTTGAATTGAATCACAAATTAATTAATTTTCTTCCCTGCAGGATATCTTGAAGGAAAGTCTTAAATAAAAGTGGGTTACTTTTTATTCTCTTTGGGATATAATTTTATAAATTTTATCAGAGAAATCGCAAAATAAAAAATGAAGTTATCCAAACCGGAATATTTCACAATCACACATTAGAATGAAAATCCTAAGACGTAGGAGCAGAATTAGGCCATTTGGCCCATTGAGTCTGTCCCACCATTCAATCATGGCTGATGTTTTCCTCTTTTCATTCCCCTGCCTTTATCCGATAACCCCTAATCCCCTTATTAATCAAGAACATCATTAGTTACTTACAGATTTTGACATTTCCATCATAGAATTTATCTAAGTGCTCACTCCGTTATAGATTATAATCTTGATTAGGACGTGAACTGACAATATCCTGTGGTCATAACCAAAGTCGTACGTTTTCAAAATATACAAAGATCCACAGTTTTGGATCTGTTCCACAACAGGTGACCCAGGACATCAAAGTGAAATGTATTACAAATCTGAAAGACCATCCTGCTCCCTGATCTGTCGTACGTAGGGATATGGGGGTAGGGCCCAGATGGGATTGTGGTCGGTGCAGACTCGGTGGGCCACAGGGCCTCTTCCTGCACTGTATGGTTCTATGAATCTATGTCTGATAGGACTGAGATGTCAGAAGTTAATTTTAACCACCTTTTCATATTCCCTGCTAGGACAATGTTCCTTTCTCCATTGAGGTAAATAAATACTGCGAATGCTGGAATCTGAAACAAAAACAAAGTGCTGTAAAATCTCAGCAGGTCTGACAGCATCTGTGGAGAGAGAACAGAGCCAGCCTTTCTAGCCTGGATGACCCTTTGTCAGAGTGCAATGATTGTCCAGCATTTTCTGTTTTTGTTCCCATTTTCATTATCGTGTGCAAATCATAGACACCCTACAGCAGAGGAAGTGTAACCCAATGAGTCTGCACTGACTCTCTGACAGAGTATCATACCCATGTCCTAACCCTGTAACCCCACACCTGTACCATGGCTAATCCATCTAACCTATACATCTTGGGACACTGATCAGACAGAGGCCATTCGGCCCATTGTGTGCTGCATCAGGAATAATCCCTGTGACCACATCTATTTACACTGCTAATCTCCCTGACGCTAAGGAGCAATTAGCATGGCCAATCCACCTAACCCGCTCATCTTTGGAACGTGGGAGGAAACCGCAGCACCTGGAGGAAACCCTCACAGACACTAAGAAAATGTGCAATCTCACAGTCACCCCAGACTAGAATTGGTCCCAGGTCTTTAGAGCTGTGAGGCAGCAGTGCTAACTAACCACCAAGACGCTGTGTGGGTCTTTATAACATTGAAATGGATGCATCAAGTTTGCCTGTTGGTGGTGTATGTATGTCTTTTTAAAAAAAGTACATTTTTGCTGCAAATGGCAGTAGTTTTTAATTACCACCAGCTTTTCACTAGCGCTCTATCTCTCAGTCCATTTAAAGGATGGAAAGGCAGTTTCTGGCTTTTGTTTCACGAGGTAGTCAAAGTCAGGGCTATAAGCAAAAGCTCTCTTTTGAATTATCTTTGATTCTTCCTTTCTGTTGTTGGCCTTCCTTTCTCTACAGGTGGCCCTTGGCATTTTGCATTCACAGTGAAGTTCTATCCCCCAGATCCAACCCAGCTCTCTGAAGATATAACAAGGTGAGCTTGAGCCATTTTTGATTCATGAATTCACACTCAATCATTCCTGAAAATATTTGTGTGTGCATTTGATCTATCACCGCTCACATTCCTTGCATTTTAAGGATGCTCATTTTGCCCTGTTGAATATCTGCTGCCATTTATTTTTAAAAATACATTATTTTTAACAACGGGAAAGGATTTCTCCATGGCAACTGTGACAATTAGGGAGCATTTACTTTCACAAAGCACTGTAGCTTTGCTGTGATGTGGAAAGAAAGGCCAAGAATGTCCCTTGAAGACATAAGTCAAGTTCACCCTCATGAAGCATGTCGGCTTCATGATATGATTAGTGTGATTGATGTGTGCTTAGCTTTGCCATGGCCTATATTTTTTTTTAATTCAGTCTTTGTTGGGATTTGCCACGTAAAGGTAGGGGAAAAAATGTCTGGTGCTTTTTTTAAGCAATGGGTTTGGAATACAACCAGATACTGAACACCAACGCTATAAAACTGACTCACTGTACAGAGGAGAGCTTTGACTGATGCCTTTTAAGGATACCAATTTTCCATTTACACATACTATGTGACACATGGGTTTAATCTCAATTTATTTATTAGATCAACCTATATAAATGCTTGGAAATGCAATGAAGCCCTCTCTGATCATGTTACCGTTTCAGTTTGGGTATAAGCAGAGAAATACAGAAAGCTGGAAATCATTCTTCGTTAGTGTTTTCTTAATGCAAACCCCTCTGCAGCCAAGAGGACAAGGCACTTCTGTGTGCAGTTAATTTTTGTATATTTGCTGTATGATAATCATGGAATCCTTACAGTGCAGAAGGAAGCCATTCAGCCCATTGAGTCTGCTCTGGCAACAATCCCACTCAAGCTCCATCCCCGCGACCCCATGTATTTACCTTTCAAATCCCCCCCACTAAGGGGCAATTCGGCATGGCCAGTCAACCTAACCCGCACATCTTTGGAATGTGGGAGGAAACCCACTCAGATACGGGGAGAATGTGTAAACTCAACACAGACAAACACCCCAGATCGGAATCGAACCAGGGTCCCTGGCGCTGCGTGGCAGCATTGCCAACCACCCCTAAATGCCGCTAGAGGTGCGATGAGGCATCATGACTGAACAGTGGGCGCCTGCTTCAGTTGCCCTCCTTTGCAGAGGCAGAGGTTCTTACTTTTGTATGTTTGTGTATGCGCTGGTGGAGAAGGCAAGTTTAAAAACCCAACCAGCTGAGCCAAGCATGAGTCTCTGAAAAGCACCACTGAAATATGAACTTTTGACCTTCTACTTGAGCAAGCAAATGTTTAACCACTTGAGTGAGTGGGATTCCCCCACCCCTCCCATCCGCCCCTCAGCTTGCTAAACCTGGTTTGTTTTGACAGAAAGTTGCAGTAAAATCCTGCAGAAGAGTTGCACATATTATTCGGCACAAATGGATCAAAATGTTTTGAACATAAGTTTTCTTCCCAAATGGATAACTTCTTTGTGAAGAAGTATTCCACAAAAGAGAGAGAGATTGTTGTTGCAATCGTTTTTGTCAGCCATCCCCAGGCAAGAAGACACGGCAGTACATTTCTATGTGATTTATGTTTTATTAACTTGTCAAGGTGCCAAACACTTGTGTATGGACAAATAAGAAATGTTGATGCTGGGAGATGGATAATTTTTTATCGGAGAACCCAGTTTTGGAATTAAGTACTCCGAGTCAGGTGTAATATAACTGAAAGTAAATCTGGACCTCTTCATCCTGCCCAGTCCCCCAATGACTTACCTAAGCTTGCAGCATCTCACTAATTGTCCTGGCAGGAGACAATACACATCTCTTTAATTTGTGCTTAACCTTCTTTCCACTCACATTGTCTGTACCTTTAAGACTTGATTACCTGTAAAGACTCGCATTCCAACCATTATCTTGTAAATTGAGTTTGTGTCTATATGTGTCCTGTTTGTGAACGCGACTCCCTGATGAAGGAGCAGTGCTCCGAAAGCTAGTGGTTTATGCTACCAAATAAACCTGTTGTCTTATAATACCTGGTTAAAATCCTTCTAATGTGTCTCAGCTCAGACCTCAGAAGACCCTAAGACTACAGGAGCAAAATTAGGCCAGTCAGCTTATCAATTCTGATCCTCCATTCAGTATTGGCTGACAAGGTTCTTGACTCCATTCTCCCACCTTTTCCCTGTTACCTTTTGATCTCTTTACCAATCAAGAATGTATCTGCCATCGTCCTAAATGTACTTAGTGACCTTCTGTGGCAACGAATTCCACAGATTCACCAAACTCTCTGGCTGAAGAAATTCCTCCTTGTCTCACTTGTAAAGGATCATCTCTTTCCTCTGAAACTGTGCCCTCTGATCCTAGATCTCCTACTAATGAAAACATCTTCCCATGTCCACTCTATCCAGGCCTTTCAGTATTCTGTAATTCTCCCTCGTCCTTCTAAATGCCAGAAAGTACCTGAATCCCCTCCCCACATTGCCCAGTGTCACAACAAAGCATTTATCTCATTAGTATCCAATTAATTACAAGTACTTGTGCTCACTCGGCCATTAGTGCCTGGAGAAAGGATGGACCTTAATACCTTTAGTCTGGATTGGACTTGAATCCAAGTCCAAGAGTGACAGGCTCATCATAGAAGAATCGTAGAATTCCTATAGTGCAGAAGGAAGCCATTTGGCCCATCGGCTCTACGTCCTGAAAGAACAGTTTACCCAGGCCTATCCTGTAACCCCACACATTTACCAAGGCTAATACCCTGAACCTGTACAACCTTTGCACACAAAGGGGCAATTTAGCATGGCCAGTCCATGCAACCTGCACATCTTAGGAGGAAACCCATGCAGACATGGGTAGAACGTACAAACTCCGCACAGTCACTCAAGGCTGGAATTGAACCCGGGTCCCTGGTACTGTGGGGTAGCAATGCTAAACATTGTGCTGCCCCTGTTGAATGTTGATGTCATTGTCAACCGTGATATTGTAATGTTGAACTTGTTCCCTTATCAACAAGGGAACAATGTTTTGTCTCCAGCCTGGTGCGGTTCAATATACTGGAACTGATTAACTGCAAAGTTAGTATTTGACATACAGTTGTTTCACAACTCATTGCTTTATTGGCTCTGTTCTACTTCAGGTATTACCTATGCCTGCAATTGAGAGATGACATTATATCTGGGCGACTGCCTTGCTCTTTCGTTACACATGCTCTGTTGGGTTCGTACACTGTTCAGGCAGAACTGGGAGACTATGATCCCGAGGAGTATGGACCTGACTACGTCAGTGAAATTCGCTTTGCGCCAAACCAAACAAAAGAACTGGAGGAAAGGGTGGTCGAACTCCATAAGACCTACAGGTAAGATACTGTCGGCTTCATTCTAATGTAACCTCGGCTGTTTTAGAATTTCTGATTTATTTAATGTCTGTTCTACCTAATCTATGAATCATCCATTTTAAAGAGTTCACTCCTCCATTAAGTTGCTGCATGTGCAGTTTCCTTTTCCATGCTTCACGCTATTGTTTACAATTGTTCGGTCAGCAATTTGCGAACTCACAGCATCAAGGTGAGCCTTTTAAATATCCAGCCTTGGCAGCTGGAAGCCCCTCTGTTCCAATGTGATGTTGCTATTGAGAAATTGAGAGGTGGTGGGGAAGCATCAGAAAGTGGCATTAGCAGCTGTGTGGAAGCTGAATTCATAGAACCGTGGAATAATAACAGTGCAGAAGAGGCCCTTCAGCCCATCAACTCTGCACTAACATGAGAGAAACACCTGACCTCACACCTAGTCCCATTTACCAGCACTCTTGGCCTTATCGTGTATGCTGCTATTATTGTTGTGAACAGCATGTGTATGAGAAGCAGATGGGTCTTTGGAGGGGGGGGTGGTTGAGGGGAGTTTAGATGTCATTTCTGGAGATGCTCTGATTGCAAGTTGTTTGGCAGAGTGAAACCCAGGGAGGGCAGTCCCCTTGATCTGAATCACAGAGAAGAAATCATCAAGGAGGTAATATGGTCAATAAATCCAAAGGCTGCAGTGAGTTTGAGAAAGGATAATGCACCGTGATCGTAATCACATCGGATTTGTTTCCAGCTGATTTGGTACTGTGGCAGGAAAAGAAACCTGGAGAGATTCAAATGTGGAGTAGTTAGGGGAAGAAAACCTCAGCCTGCATTTGGATGGGAATAATCCATTCCAGGATATTAAACATTCATAGGCTAATATCCCATGACAGAATTTCAAGTTTGAGGTGAAGTTTATTTATTTTCACATGTAAGGTTTACATTAACACTGCAATGAAGTTCCCCTAGTTGCCACACCATGATGCCTGTTCAGGTCAACCAGTACGTCTTTCAGACTGTGGGAGGAAACCGGAGCACCCGGAGGGATCTCACGCAGACACAGGGAAAAAGTGCGGACTCCACACAGACAGTAACCCAAGCCAGAAATCGAACCTGTGACCCTGGTGCTGTGAGGCAGCAACTAACCACTGCCACCATGCCACTGTTAGACATCCTGTCAAAAGGCAGTGACCATCTTGATCCCGAGGCTTTGTTGTTTGAGAATAAATACCTGTTTTTATCCTTGACTTCATAACTCAGAATTAAGAGTGACTGATGCTTTCAGATGTTTTGGCTTTGTCTTTATTCAAGAGTTCCAATTTCTTTACTCTTTTTTTTGCCCCAGCATTATTTTTGCTTTACTTGCCTTTCTTGATTTATCCACCCAGGCCTCAAGTTGTGGAAGGTACAAAGTTTAAAAATGCAAAAGACTTCAATGTTAATTATGGTCTTTAACCTGGAAGAATCTTGCATACTCCTTTGTCTCACTGAAAATCACCAACAAGTTTTTCTTCCAAATGGTAGCGTAATCCTTTTTTACACAAACTTAAAAAAAACTGAAAGGTCTACAAGGGTAGATGCAAAAAGCATTTTTTTCCCTGCCTGGGGAAGGTGTCAAATCAGAATACTCAGTCTCAGCATTAGGCGCGAGAAATTTCGGACTGAGATGAGTGAAACTTTAGAACTCTCTACTCAAAAGAATTGTGGAGGTTTGGTCATTGAGACTGTGGTGGCACGGTGGCTCATTGGTTAGCACTGCTGCCTCATAGCACCAAAAACCTGGGTTCGATTCCCAGCTTGGCTGACTTAATTGCAATGTTAATATAGCCTACTTGTGACTAATAATTAACTTTACTTGAATATTCAAGATGCAGATCAATAGATTTCTATACCTTAATGACATGAATGGGACAACACTGTATCACAGTGGTCAACACTGCTGAATCACAGCGCCATTCAGATTCAATTCCAGCGTTGGGTGGCTGTCTGTGTGGAGTTTGCACATTTTCCCCATGTCTGTGTGGGTTTCCTATGGGTGCTCCAGTTTCCTATCACAGTCCAAAGATGTATCAATTGGTCATGATGAATTCCCTCTTAATGTCCAAAGATCTGTAGTTTAGATGGATTAGCCATGGGAAAGGTGTGGGGTTACAGGTGATAGGGTGGGGAAGAGAACCTGGATAAGATATTCTATCAGAGTCAGTGCCAGATGTAATGGGCCGAATGGCCTTTCTGTACTCTAGGGATTCTATGATTCCATATGGGGATAGTGTGAGAAAAAGGCATTGAGATAGATGATCAGCCACGATTTAGTTAATGGTAGTTCAGGGTGAATGGCCTAAGGGTGATGGTAATTAGTGAGTATGAAAATAATGCTCTCAACAACATTACATTCTCTACTCAATCTATTAAAGCACAATGGGTGAGATATCAGCCCTCTCTTAATTTTGCATATTTTTAAAACTATAATTGGATTCCTTCAGAAATAGGCAATTTTCACATGGTTTCACTTTGGGTGTGGTACAAAACTGATGGGTTGGGTTGGCCATCTGTTCCACATCACTGAAGTCAACAGGTAGAAAGTAATATGGGGTGTCACCATTTTCTGCCTGTGCCCAAAATGAAACCTATCCCTGCTGACTATATTTTCCCAGTGCTTTGTTTGTTTAAGTTGTCTTAAACTAATTAGAACACACATTGCTATCCAAACCAGGATTATTATTTATCTTTTGCTTGGGAGCAAAAGATAAATAATTTGACTGAGGTCTCTGTAGCAAAACGAAATGAGGGGCCGAGGGTGGTGGTTTTCATAAGATATGCCAGCAGGTACAGTGTAAATCTTGTAAATTATGTGGGAGTATTTACTTTCCTGTACCTGCTCTGTATCCAGTTTTTGCCACCCTCTTCAGGGCCCGCTGATGGGTGCAATTTCCTGTTTCAGAAAATAATATTCAAGTCAGTGTTCAGTAATGTGTGGGATCTGGATTGCTAGTTTACAAAAAAAAAAATGGACTCTATCTAGTTATACACAAGGGTATATCTGAAGAGGGAAATGGTTTGTGTCTCTGTGGGTAGTGACGCTGGCTGAAGTCCTACTCCAGTACTTGTTGACCATGGAAAGAACATGTCTAAACCAAGGTGATGCTGGAACACGGCAACTTCTTGCAAGTTGTGCATAGCATACCTTTCCATTCTATCTTTTACTCTCGTTCTATGTAAAACACTACTCTAACTCTTTTAAACTCTGTAACAATGATTTTAAATTGATCTTTCTCTACATCCCAACCATAAAGATGACATTACATTCTGCACCCTCTTCTTTTTCCTTCTCTATGTACGGTATGCTTTGTCTGTATAGCGTGCAAGAGACAATACTTTCCATTGTATACTAACACAAGTGACAGCAATAAATCAAATCCAAATTCATTATGTGGGCAAACCATTTGATTTTGTCCCCACTAACCTTTCCAACTCATCCATGACTGGTGGTGAGTGGGAGAGATTTCTTGTCCGCTATGTTTGAGTCAGTGGTGACCTTCGAGCTATAACTGTTTGTCTGTCTTGAAACAGAGAGAGGATGCCTACAGTCTCTTGCAGACTATGGCTAATTTATAGCCAGATGAGCATCTGAACAAGAAGGTTCAGTTTAAAATTATTGTTGTGAATTGGAGGAGCAAGGTGGTTACGCTGGCTAACACATTGTGTGTGCTACTCCCACTTGGACTTGTACCTCTGGGTATACCTTGCTGCAGGCCCAGTTTCTGGATTGACCGCTATTGTGACAGCTCTGAAAAGCATTCTTTGGTGCTTACCGAGGTATGGGATTGAGGCCTCATCAACAAAATAAGAAATACCACTGGCCTTTTCGCACTGTTGGTTGGCCACCTGATAATTAAGATCTCCTTTAAGACGGTTTTAGCCATCATAATCGTATCATTAAGATAATTTTAATTGAACTAAGTCTTGTTTAAATAATTGGTGGAAATTATCGTTGTTGAAAGAGATTATCATGACGAGATAGCTACTGCACCCACACGCTGAGATATCTGGCAAGAAACAGCAATCATTTAACCATAGAACTCTACAGTGCAGAAAGAGGCCCTTCGGCCCATCGAGTCTGCACTGAACACAATCCCACCCAGGCCCTATCCCCATACCCCAACATATTATACCCACTAATCCCTCTAACCTATGCATCCCCGGACACTAAGGGGCAATTTCTTAGCACGGCCAGTCAACCTAACCTGCACATCTTTGGACTGCGGGAGGAAACCGGAATACCCGGAGGAAATCCACGCAGACACGAGGAGAATATGCAAATTCCATACAGACAGTGACCTGAGCTGGGAATCGAACCCAGGACCCTAGAGCTGTGAAGCAGCAGTGCTAACCACTGTACTACTGTGCTACCTTAAAATCTGGGTGTTCTGTTAATTATCTGATGTTTGTTTTCAGTCATTGTATTAAACAGGAACAATAAGCTCTTTGTGCATCACTGATTATTATAGGGGTATGACACCAGGAGAAGCAGAAATGAACTTTTTGGAAAATGCGAAGAAGCTGTCTATGTACGGTGTGGACTTGCATCACGCAAAGGTAATTATGACTGAGTCATAACTGCTACAGAATTCTTTAAGTTCAGTACCAGATAGCTATCGGTGCCATTGCAACAACTTGTACACATAGATTTAAAAAGATTAACTTCGACTCTTCCAAATAAGTTATTCTTAAGGATACATCTCAGAGTTAATATATAAAAAGATCTTCATTTGATAATTTGGTTCATTTAATAATGGCTTTTTTTAAAACTGTTCTTCCAAACTGATTTTTCTTACCAAACAGAAGTAAAGTTTAATACTGTAAATTATGCAGGAGCTATATCTAGAGTCTCAACATGTGCAACAGAAGGACACCATTCATTCTTGGATTTTTCTTGCCAGCTCTTTGGTCCAATCCAATTTGATTCAATTTCCTATTCTTTCTCTGTAACTGCACACTTTCACTCCTTAATTTCTTTTCATTATGCGTTCATGGGATGTGAGCATCACCGGCAAGGCCAGCATTTTTTAACCTGTTCGTGCATGCTGTTGGAAAGGCTGGGTGAGCCATCTTCTTGAACTGTTGCAGTCCATGTAGTGTGGGTACATGCAGAACATTGTTAGGAAGGGAGTCCCAGTGACAGTGAAGGAACAGCAAGTCAGAATGGTGTGTAACTTGGGGAGGGTGGGGTGCAGATGGTAGTGTTCTCGCATCCCTGCTGATATGGTCCTTCTCGGTGGTAGAAGTCAAGTGTTTGGAAGGTGTTGTTGAAGAAGGCTTGGCACGTTGCTGCAGTGCATCTCGTAAATGATGCACGTGTCTAACACTGTATCAGTGGATGTTTAAGATGGTAGATCGGGTATCAATCAAGTGGGCTGCTTTGTTCCGGATGGTGTAAAGCTTCTTGAGTATTCTTTGAACTACACTTATCCAGGCAACTAGGCAAATTTCCATCACATTCCTGACTTGTGCCTGATAGATAATGGACAGCATTTAGGGATTCAGAAAGTCAGTTATTTACTGCAGAATTCCCAGGCCCTTTCTTGCTCTTGTAGTCACAGTATTTATATGACTAGTCTAACTTAGTTTCTAGTCATTGACAACCTCCCAGGACGTTGAAAGTGAAGGATTCAGCGATGGTAATGCCATTGAACACCAGGGGCGATGGTTAAATTATCTTTTGTTAGAAATGAGCATTGCTTGGCACTTGTGTGGCATGAATATTAATTGCCACTTGTCAACCCAAGCCTGAATCTGGCTGTTGCTGCAATTGGACATTGACTGCTTCAGCGGCGAAGAAGTTGCAAATGGTGCTGCATGTTGTTTAGTCATCAGCAAACATTTCCGTAACTGATCTTATGATGGAAGAATGGTGATTGATGAAGAAGCTGAGAAAGGTTGGGCCTGTAGAACTCTTGTACTGATGCCCTGGTATGGGGATGATCAGCTTTCATCAACCGTGATCACTACCTTTGTGCTGGTATGATTCCAACCATTTTGTGTCTATGCCCAACTGGTGTTCAGCATGGAGAATTATTGATTCCTCAGCCAAGGGAAGACTGGTAGTGGGATAATCAGGAAGTTTCCCTTCCTGTGTTTGGCTTAACACCATGAAAAATCATCAGATCCAGACTACCTGATTCTATTTTTTGAATATTGTTGTTGAAGCTACTTCCAGCATCCTTTCAGGCCCAGCTTTCCAATCTGTTTTCTTGGCTATATCCAAATCAAACTGCATTAATATAGTAGCATAGAAGATAGGAACAGGAGGAGGCCATTTTCCTTCAAGCCAACTCTGCCATTCATCACAATCATGGCTGATTGTTCAACTCAATAGCCTAACCCTGCTTTCTCTCCATTACCTTTGATCCCATTAACCTCAAGTACTAAACTAGCTGGCTTTTTGATACATTCAATGTTTTGGCCTTTTTTTTCCCCACACATCCCTCAATCCTGACATTAGACACATTTGTGGGTCATGTACATGGTAAGAAGTCTCACAACACCAGATTGAAGTCCAACAGGTTTATTTGGTAGCAAATGCCACTAGCTTTCCGAGCGCTGCCCCTTCAAGTGAATGGGAGATCTGTTCACTAACAGGGTGTATATAGACACAAAAGTTTGAACATATCTCCCATTCACCTGACAAAGAAGCAGCGCTTCGAAAGCTAGTGGCATTTGCTACCAAATGAACCTGTTGGACTTTAATCTGGTGTTGCGAGACTTCTTACTGTGTTTACCCCAGTCCAATGCCGGCATTTCCATATCAAGTAGATGGAGTAGCCTTATTTCTAGGCATTGACAGCACTGTTTCAGAATGCTGTTTAGAATTGCTAGGAGCACTATTTCCCTCATTCTCTATGATCTGGAATGCTGCAGAGTGCTTTTATTCCCTCCTTGATGTCTATTTGGGCTTCTTAACTTGACATTGAGCAGCTATACACTCTCTGATCTACTTATCTTCCTGTCTTTTGGCTGTCCTGTCTCGGTCTCTTGCCAGTTGGCCCATGTCAAACGTTGATGAATGCTGTTAATCTAATTCTTGCAGCACAGCCAGGCAATACTCTTTATAGAACTTGGGTTATACTAACCTGTCATATTCTCTGAAAGTGGATTGCTACTAATATTGGTAATAGCTCAGTTTTCACAAAAATGACTGATGTGCCTCACCTCAGGACATGGCTTGAGAAATATTAAGCACCGAGTAATTGAAGGGCATGTACAGTAGAAAGAATGCTCAGCCTTGCCCTTAAGGCACTTACATCAGTATTTCATTTCTGGGTGTTGGCTAGTGAAAGAAAAGTAAAGCCAGTCTACTTACAATGACCTTGGTGAATCAGATGTTCAAATCGTTTATAATATTTTGCAATTGTTGTTAATAAATTGTTCTCCTTGACTGAAGGTAATAATCCCTCAGGTCTTACTAACAAATAGGAAATTGTTCCCTTATCCTGCAAGGCCATAGAAAACAAAAATCTTTGACTGATATGAAATCACACCGTTTATACATATTTAATTTTCCAATTAATATTTAGTGGATGGGACAAAACTACAGCCAAATTCAACAGATAAACAATGCCTCAAGGGCTTGGTGTTGACATATGGTTAAAGAGTTATGGTCTGCTCATTATTAATTGATAGGTGCCACCTTTTGATTTAGCAATGTTGCAGCATGATTTCACTGACTCACCAGGAGTAAGGAAGTTATTGCTATTTTCCAAGAGGCACATTATTTTGAGAAAGACAAATAAGTTTTGTAAAATCTATCTTTAACATCGATTAAAGGCAGAGACAGTGGTCTAGAAAGGAGCTCCAGCAATTCTTGGGTCAGTGAGAAACAGGAGAAAATGCTCTGCTTGTTGGAGTTGTACCTGACACAAAAGAGGTTGGTTGAGGTTCTTGCAGGACAGCCATCTTTGCTCAGGACATCACTGCAGGAGTTCCTCAGGATAGTCTGCTAGGCCCACCCACGTTCAGCTGCTTTATCAGTGACCTTTTCAACATGAGGTCAGAAGTGGGGATGCACAATTCAGATTCTTCAGATACTGAAGCAATCTGCGTCCAAATGTAACAACACCTGGGCAACATTCAAGCTTGGCCTGACAAGGGGCAAGTAATGTTCACGCTAGACAAAGGCATCTCCAACAAAAGAGATGATATTCAGTGGCATCGCCATCACTGAATCCCCTACAATCAACATTCTGGGGGTTACATCGAGCAGAAACTCAGCTGGGGTAGCCAGGTGGCTACAGGAGCAGATTAGAGGCTCAGAGATCTGTGGCAAATAACTGCCCAAAGTCTGTCCATAATCTACAAGACACAAATTGGAAGTGTGATGGAATACTCCCTGTATGCCTCAATGAGTGCAGCTCCAACAATACTCAAGAAGCTTGACATTGTCCAAGTCAAATCAATCTGCTTGACTGATTTGACTGGCTTGAGCCTAGAAGTTCCCCTTGAAGCCACTCACAATCCTAACTTGGAAATATACCTTGTCATTCTCAAACTGGCTACATGCAGGAAAATCAGGTCTAAATGTCGCAGTGGACGCTGCACCAGAAATTTTTTTTTAAATTACTTGAAACTTTTTTTTAATATATTCATTCACTACAGCTTTGACATTTATTATCCTCCTTTAATTTCTTTTGAACTAAGCAACCAAAGAGGATCAACCACATTGTTGTGGATCTCCTTCTCAAACTGGCTGAGTGCAGCAAAATCAGGTCTAAATGTCACGGTGGATGTTACGCTAGAAGTTTTTTTAAAAAATCGCTTGAAACTATTTTTTTAATGCATTCATTCACTGACTGGGCTGACATTTATTATCTGTCTTTAATTTCCCTTGAACCAAACGGCCAAAGAAGAGTCAACCACATTGTTGTGGATCTGAAGTCACGTGTCGCCAGGTTTCCTTCCCTATAGTGATGGTTTTTTCATTTTACAACAACAATTTCATGGCCATCATTATACTTTTAATTTCAGATTTTTATTGAATTCAAATTTCACCCTGGTGAGATTGGAGCCCGGGTCTCCAGATTACTAGTTTAATGATGTATCGCTACTCCACCCCTTTCCATCTGAAATCCACTTTCTCAGTGTGCTGCCCAATGTGTGCTTACAGTTGACTAATCTCATGCAAGAGATTCCAACACAACAACGGGTGGACTGTGGGATTGTTCCCTGTGTCCACTTCTTGCTGACAGAGTGTCACAAACCAATTTCTCATCCAGTCATAGAATCCCTACCGTGCAGAAGGAGGCCATTTGGCTCATTGAGTCTGCACTGACCACAACCCAGCCTCTATTTCCCACATATTTACCCTCCTAATCCTCCTGTCATCAGGGTCAATTTAGCATGACCAATCAACCTAATCTGCACAACTTTGGACTGTGCGAGGAAACCAGAGCACCTGGAGAAAACCCATGCAGACACAGGGAGGATGTACAAACTCCACACAGACAGTGACCAGAGGCTGGAATTGAACCTGGGTCCCTGGCGCTGTGAGGTAGCAGTGCAACCACTATGCAACTGTGCTACCCTGACCATCAATGGTCAGACTGTAAATCAAATTGAAATGTTGACATTATTGGACAGATATTTCAAAGGTGACTCATGCACTCTGGTATCTGACCTCCTTCCTCTGTGTTTGCTGGTCACAGGACTCAGAAGGGATTGACATCATGCTTGGTGTTTGTGCAAATGGCCTTCTCATCTACAGAGACCGGTTAAGAATAAATCGCTTTGCTTGGCCCAAGATTCTCAAGATTTCGTACAAAAGGAGCAACTTCTACATTAAAATCAGACCTGGAGAGGTAAGTGATTTGTATTTCATAAATCCCTGATTGTACTATATTGAGTCTTTGGAGCCATATGACAGAATCTCTCTAGGAGAGGAGGAGGTCTTTCATTCGTCGAGTCTATACCGATCACAATCCCACCCAGGCGCTTTTCCCATAACTCTGTCAATCCCCCTGATATTAGGGGTAATTTAGTATGGCCAATCAATCTAACTCCCACATCTTTGGAGTGTGAGAGGAAACCCATGCTGACATGGGGAGGAAGTGCAAACTCCACACAGATAGTGACCCAAGGCTGGAATTGAACCTGGGCCCTTGGCTCTAGTTGGCAGGAGTGCCATTCAAAGAAAATGCTAGGAAGCATGCCATTTCAATAGTAATTTTAAAAAGTCACATGAGAAAGGGCTGTTAGCATAGAGGCAAGTTTGGATGTTAGTCGCACTCCATGCAAAGAATAGTAGGTGCCCACTCTGCTTTTACGTAAGGACAGCCTTCACCAATTTCCTAATGACTTTAATTGGACCAATATCCTGTGCACAGTAAGTTCCTTGAGCCCATTCCAGTAAACTGTTACTTGCTTTTCTTAAAAATAAAAATTTAAGCCTTGCTCTCTCTTTATGTCTACGTGGGTTTCCTCCCATAGTTCAAAAAATAAAAGACATGCTGATTAGATCCATTGGCCATGCTAAATTCTCCCTCAGTGTATCTAAACAGGCACTGGATGTGGCAACTTGGGGATTTTCACAATAACTTCATTGCAGTGTTAATGTAAACCTACTTGTGATACTGCTGAACTTTAAAACTCAAATAAGAAATCAGCCTGATTTTTTTTTTCTCCTCAAAATAAAACTGTACCTATGATTCTGTTTTATTTTAATGAGCTCTGTCCTCCTCCCTAATCCTCATATCTCAAACATGTTGAATTTTTAAAACTGTCCTTTTTAAAAAGACATATTGCTTATAAGCCTCTTTATTTGTATTTTTCATTGTCTCAGCTTTGTTGCTTTTTCATAAAATTCCCCTGATAGCATACTTGTCTTCCAATTGCCTCAATCCGATCTGTGCTTTTTCTCAGAGAATGACTGGTCTTTTTATTTAATTGTCCTTGTTGCAGTAGCTTTCCAACAAACAAGACCTCTTGATATCCTCAAAAGAAGTCCACCAAGGAAGGTGCAATATAAAGTTTCCGCGGCACTTCTCCAAGTTGCACTTTTTACACAAGATTGCTCGGAACACATAAAACATACTCCCAGGTGGCCATAGGCCCCTTTGAGGGGGAGAGCTGACAGCTGGTGATTTAACTGAAGGATCACCACATTCAGGCAAGGGGCAAGATTGAGAATAACCTCAGCCAGTACAGAAATTGAACCCGCTGTTGGTGTCGCTCTGCATCACAAACTAGCCTTCCAGCCAATTGAACTAACCAACTCTTCTGGGAATGGGAGCAGACTCTTCAGGTCTCAAATGCTGCCAATACTCATATAAATCTATCAAACTCAAGTGTTGAAAATTTCAATTGGTTCAGTGCCCACAGCACCTAATGGGAGAGAATGTAAAATTCCATTATCTTTTCTGTGGAAAAGTGCTGACTGATTTTCACTCCTGGCTAGGAGAGCACTTAAATAGAAAATGTGAGTGAGGATTTCCACAAGAAATGACCTGAGGGATGGACATAGATGGATTATATTATTGAGGCAGCGGTAGGCAGTCTTTGAAATGGATTGCAGATGAGGTTGAAAGCTCAGCATATAGTCAGGTATGGTGTGAACCCTCTGTGTCAAGGGTGGAGATGGGTACTGTTCCAAAATTGGAATGGCCTCTAAGCACCAGGGACCTGGGTTCAATTCTGACCTTGGATGACTATTTGTGTGGAGTCTGCATATTATCCCCATGTCTGCGTGAGTTTCCTCCAAATACTCCAGTTTCCCCCTCACAATCCAAAGATGGTGGATTAGCCGTGCAAAACTGAGTCTTGGTGTCAGGCGGATTAGCAGGGTAAATTTATGGGGTTACGTGGATAGGGCCTGGGTGCATTTGTTGTTGGTGCAGGCTCCATGGACCAGTTGGCCACCTCCTCCTGCAGTGTGGGGATTCTATTCTATACTTTTCTGATTGGATGGGGATCACAAACTCCACACAGGATCCAAGTGGACCGGTTATAACGGTCTGGTTCAACCTGGGCAGTACTCGGCTAAGGGGATGGAATTGATGGCTGGGGAACAATATTTGTGGTGGCTAGCAAGCAGGAGCCTTGGAGAATATTCCCTCCTCCATCTCAAAGACACAGTGTCAAACTAGTAATTCCACAATATTCTGAAATCAGCTAACTGATTTGAAGGTTTGAACCTTGGGCCGTGCTGATGTCATGAAAAAATGCGATTCGTTATTTCAACTTGCCTCTAAATACTGCAGTCAATCCTAGAATCCCTACTTTTGCAGAAGGAGGCCATTTGGCCCATCGAGCCCGCACTAACAACAATCAATCAAACTTGCTGTGTGTGGGAGGAAACCCATGCAGACACAGGGAGAATGTGCAGACGCCACACAAATAAGTCACCCAAAGCCAGAATTGAACCTGGATTCCTCCCCCCAGTGCTGTGAGCCAGCAGTGCTGAACACTATACCACCATCTCACCCATGATGGAGATTATCGTATAGTATGGCGTCCAAATCGGTCTCCCAAAGAGTAAAAGTAGTTAACATTAATTAACTGATTTTCAGCAATGAAATATATTCCCCAAAACACAATTTTTGATTCATGCAGCCGGTTAGAATCTCTACCGGTGAAAAGGTGTCAAAAATGGTTAACCTGCGAAGCACAAAAACATAAATCGCAATAAACCCATAAGTTTTCTCCAAATAGATATTCAGTGACCTCTGCTGGTGACATGACTGCTAACTGCAAAAGGTGTATTCATTGTTCAACACCCACAGATTTTCCAGGGTGTAGGACCATAGATGTGCCAAACAGATTTGTGAAGCTGTATTCTGCAGATAGAAGGGTGTTCTTAGGGCATTTGATTATTGTAAAGCCAGGTTGCACATATTCTTTGATTTTTGTCCTTTTGAAATGTTGTAAGTATTCTTTCAGTATTTTCAGCACACTGCTTGTAGTCGCCACGGTTTTATTTTGACAGACGATACTTGACACTTTTTCTGCAATTCCTATAATTAGCCATTTGCATGAGGCGCAAAGTACAAGTATTTCTGTTTGACAGTGTTGCTACATTGAAAGGCATACTGTACTTCCAAAGGCTGCTTTCATGAACATGTGGAAATGCACAAGCATTGTTCGTGAGCACTGCCTTGCAATGTTGTCTGGCAAACTTTGGCTTATGTGGTGGCACCAGTGGTAATGCAGCTTTCCGCAGCACTGTGCAGAGCCTTGTGTTCAGCACCATGCAGCACTGCTAAACAACAGGGACGGCACAGTGGTTAGCACTGCTGCCTCACGGCGCCAGGGACCTGGGTTCAATTCCAGCATTGGATGATTGTGCAAACTCCACACATTCTCCCTTTGTCTGCGTGGGTTTCCTCTAGGTGTTCTGCTTCCCTCCCACAGTCCAGAGATGTGCAGGTTGGATGAATTGGCCATGCTAAATTGTCCCTGAATGGCACGGGCATTAGCAGAATAAAACATAGGGTTACAAGGATAGGACCCGGATGCGATTGTCATCGGTACAAACGCGATGAGCTGAATGGCCTCCTTCTGCACTATAGAGATTCTGCGATACTATGAAATGTTCTCTGCATTTGTGGATTATATTTTATGCTCGCGCAGCAAATGGTTGCGGAACAGCGATGAATTAAAAAAAAGCAGAAATTGGCACCAAACTAGTTTGGTCCACTGTGGTTTGAGAACTTCATTCCCAGCAGATGCTCTGCTCATTACAGTTGGTTGAAATGAAACAAGGCAGTGTGACATTTGTACCTTATGGGAAATATAACTCTGTCAACAAATTAAGGCAGTGGCTCAGATGCTCCACTGGTACCCACTATGATACCTTCCCAGGAGTGTGGTGTGTTGTTTGTGTATCTTGATACTAGCAAAAGAAATTCACTGCAATGCTTGAATTTTCTGCTCTCCAGAAGCAAAGCACATACTTTATTGAATAAACTGGATTCCCCATGGAAAGACAGAGGCTGAGGGGGCAACCTGATAGAAGTTTATAACATTGAGAGGTATAGATAGGTGAACAGTTGGAAGCTTTTTCCCAGGGCAGAAATGACAACTACAGGGGGCACAAGTTCAAGATAAGCGGAGAAACATTCACTGGAGATGCGCGGGGGACTTTTTTTTACACGGAGGCTGGGGGGACCTGGAATGCACTGCCAAATGAGGTGGTTGAGGCAGACACATGAGCAACATTTAAAACTTATTTGAGTCCACACATGAACAGACAGGAAATAAATAGGACAATGTGATCAGTGCTGGCTTGGAGGGCCTGTGCTGTACTGTTCGTTATTCTTTGTTGTTCTTTATGGTGTTACAAGGGCATCAAATTCAGCCAAGATATCTTCCAAACATACCGCACTCCGCAATAATTTCTTTTCTCCTGCGTCTAAAATGGAATAAAACAAATTTCGTAAAAGGAAAATGATATTGCAGATTGCAGTCCAGCATTTGTGTGATGATTTCAATATTTCCAGTGCAGTTTGTCTGAACGCACCATACAACTGGTCTGTACTTTTCTGGTTTCCTGCCAGTGACTCTTTGGATAAAATCCAACACAGACAGCAGTGCTATCCTGCGGAAGTTGAGATCATTTGAAGTTTTAAAGGTTATAAAATGGAAATTCTGGATTGTGATATTTTTAAATTTTTGTGGACATGTCTGTAGATTCATCTTGTTTATTCCAGAGCTTGTAGACTTTGTCATCCACATCCCCCCTAAACAAAAACAATGGCAAGGTAGCACTTATAGCCCATTTCTTGTTGCCAGGAGGTGATCCAGCTACATACTTTGAATTTATATTATTATATAAAGAAATCATTCTGAGGATGTGGGGATTGCTGACACACAACATTTATTGCCCATGTCTACTTAGAATCCTAGAATAAAATCATAGAATCACCACAGTGGAGAAGGAGGCCATTTGGCCTATTGATTCTGCACTGACCTCAATCCCAGCCAGGCCCTATCCCGTGAACCTCACCTATTTACTTCGCTAATCCCCCGAACGATAAGGGACAACTGAGCTCGGCCAATCAACCTAACCCGCACATTTTCATTCTTGAGAAAGTGGGGATGTAATTTGGGTAGCTTGTCAGGTCACTTCAGAATGAATTGATGTGAGGGTAGATACTTTAGACCCAAGTGGGTAGATACTTATCTCTGAAATACATGGAGAAACCAGTTATTCCATGCTATTTTTTAATGCAGGCCCATAAATTGACAAGTTAATTTAATTTTCCAACTTGTCATGCTGAGATTTTAACTCGCGGACTGGAATTTTACCAGAATGCCTACCCTGGAATTCTCTGTTGGCCTTGGGCAGGATTTTATGAGCCTTACCTGAACGAGGTTTTATAATGCGGCATGACCTTTGTGTTGCCGCTCCAATAAATGATCATACTTTTGTTTTGTACATACTTTTCACAGATGAACTGACAGCACAAACTGCTCTCCCACCCTACCCTCAACCCGAGGTTTGTTTATTTTTTTTGGTCTCTACGTTTGAGAAGTTCTGTTGCTTTTCTTCAGAGTTTTCAGGCAAGCCCAGTTCCTGTTCTGAATCCTTTGCTCAGGAACTGGTGTGATAAAGGGGAAAGTGGTTTGTGTTTCTGGCAGGTGAGATCACTGCTTGAGAACAGCGAAGTCTTTGTGAAGCTGTCTTCGTTTTCAAGTTGTTTTAATATTTTTCATGTGTCAGTTACGGATGCAGTGTAGACAATCACAATGTAGATTGCAAATGTAAAAAGTCCACGTGAAACCTTCCAAAACAATAATATTCTTTCAAGTTGATGCATTTAATAACTCCATTAACAGGGAGCAAAATTAGTGGAAAGTAAACAGGAGTGGTCTTTATGTATTAAAGAGTAGTCTGCAGTGCATCATGTGCTGAAGAAATCAGGTGCTAATTATGCCTTTTTTTAATGCCCTCTTTGCATTTCTGTCTGGTTGCCAACTTAACAGTGATATAAAGTCAGCAGGATTACTTCTGCTGATACTTAATGAAAGAACTTGAGCCATTGCCCACCCACCTTCCCCGCTACTAGCCCACTACCAATCAGTCTTTCTTTTTCACCTCACCATCCCAAACCCCCAACCCCCTGCTCTCATCACCAACCTATGTGAAATCAGTTGATTTTTCCACTATTGTGTCTAAATATTGGAAACTAAATACAAACATTTGCTCATTCTTTGAGTGGCGGTCTGAAAACGTAGACGGTTTACATCTTTAATAATTTTTTTTCATTTTCAAGTACGAACAGTTTGAAAGTACCATTGGTTTCAAGCTTCCAAACCACCGAGCGGCCAAGAGATTGTGGAAAGTCTGCATCGAACACCACACGTTCTTCAGGTAAAGAGCAAGGGCTGTCATTTGTAAGACCTCAAAATAATGATGAGGTATATAGTGCAAGGATTCAAGAGAATGTCTTCCATTTGTATCAACGCATTAAAAGCTCTTCACAATGCTGCTCTTGGTTGTCATTTAGAAACAGTTGATAATTTGCAGTAGATATTTGCGTATTTTTTCTGTCAGTGAGGAATCTGTTAACAATCCATCCAACATTAGTGGGGGCAATTCTCCCGTGTCCTTGCACTACTTTTGTAGCACCGTGGACCAGGAGGCTCCAGCAGAAACTGTTTATCGGGCTTCCCGCTGGCTGCCATGGTCTCCACGAGTCTCCGAGCACCCGTTATTTAAATCCAACCAAAATCTGTCATTCTCATTTTTTTAAAAAAAGTGTTGTTCAGAGGATATGGGCATCACTAGCTAGGCCAGCATTTGTTGCCCACCTTTCGTTGCCCTTGAGAAGGCACTGGTGAACTGCTTTCCTGAACCGCTACCGTTCTTGTAGTGTAGGTATACCCACAGCAACAGTGAAGGAATCGCAATGTAGTTGCAAGTCAGGTTGGTGTGCAGATGGTGTGGAGAACTTGCAGATGGTAATGTGCCCTTGTGCCATCTCAGTGGTAGAAGTTGTGGGTTTGGAAGGTGTTGCCTAAGAGGCTTGGCACGTTGCTGTAGTGTATCTTGTATGTGGTTCCACTCAAGTGGGCCGCTTTGTTCTGGATGGTGTCAAGCTTCTTGAATGTTATTGGAGCTGCACTCATCCAGGTTGGAGCTGGAATCATCCAGGGATTCATCCAATCTCTGAATAATAATTCAGGGATTATTCCCTGAATAATCCAGGGAATATTTCATCACACTCCCTACTTGTCCCTTGTAGAGGATGGGCAGGATTTGGGGAGTTAGAAGGTAAGTTACTCACTACAGAATTCTCAGGTTCTGCCCTGTGTTTGTAGCCATGGTATTTATGTAGCTGGTGTGTTTCAGTTTCTGGCCAATAATAACCCCCAGGATGTTGATAATTCAATGGTATTCAGCAAATAAATGCCACATTAGCAATGTCATTGTGTCAAAGAAAGGTAGTTAGATTCCGTCTTGACAGAGATAGACATTGATTAGCACTTGTGTGCCATGAATGATCTTGCCACATGCCAACCCAAGGCTGAATCTGGGTTGCTGCAGTCACTGAGCAGTTGCAATGATACATTGGGACATAGACACTACCCTCGTTGTTGAAGATGATCTTAGCACGACATTTATGTGGCACAGAATATTCCTTGTCAGTTATCAGCCCACGCCTGAATGAGGTTGAGGTCTTGCATTTGCACAAGGATTGAAAATGGTATGTAGAGCATGAGAGAACATGTGGACGGGTGCAAGGACAGAACTTAGAATTGTAGAAGCCGTACAGTACAGAAAGAGGTCATTCGTTCCATTGAGTCTGCACCAATTCTTTGAAAGAGCATCTTACCCAGGCAAACCTCACTAATCCCCCAACTTACACATGTTGGGACACTAAGAGGCAATTTAGCATGACTAATCCATTTAACCTGAATATCTTTGGACTGCGGGAGAAAACCAGAGCACCCAGAGGAAATCCAGGTAGACACGGGGAGAACATGCAAACTCCACACAGACAGTCACCTAAGGCCAGAATTGAACCCAAGTCCCTGGCAGTGAGGCAACTGTGTTAACCTGTATGCCACTCTGTTGCCCTCATGACCAATGTTTACTTGTTAGCAGTTGCATATTGATAATATTGCCTTAGAACATGGATGTAAGTATTTTATAAATTACATGACTTTCTGCCATCTTGACAGTAAATGTTTGTGTGATAAATGCAGAGTCTTAATTTTGCAGTAAATAGGGGAAAATGTGTGTTATTTCATACAGCTTTGAAATAATTGGAGTCTCAATTCTGATTTTCTAGATTCAAAATGGAGATTCACGCTAAATTGTCTGCAAGATGCAGGCCAGGTTATCTGGTTTCAAAACATTCTGAGGTTCCCGGCTGCTAATCAAATTATATGTAGTCAAAGCATTAAAAGAGATTCAAAGTGGGAACATCTGTTCTCGAGCCTTTCAATGAACAATATGCTCTATTGTATCCCGGGAGTCTCCAGGGACTTATTGCTTGGTATAAGAACTGAAGATTTCTCTCCTGTTTTGCTCAGCACACTGTGCAGTTGAACATCCTGAGGTTGAGAGAGAAACTGCCTGTTGTCTCTGAGAAGTCTTGTAGATTACCAAATTGTGTAACAAATATGTTTTGATTCCTTGAAAGCAGAATCCATCTTTAAGTCTAGTTTCTTGTTGTATTTTACTGTGGCCATAATTTCTCTGGATCCTATAAATATTTTAGTGTCACAAGTAGGCTTGCAATGAAGTTACTGTAGAGAGAAACATAAAAAGTTTTATTGCGGCCGTGTGTCGTGTTATCTGTAAATAATTGCATCCATTATTTTAAGCTGACACTTAAATAGCTGAGACTGTAGCCTTTCAGAATAGAAAGGAGAATGTGGTTGATATTCCACTTTGTGCTTCATCTATGGGGAAATAGCATTGTAGACATTAACTTATATGAAACTCAGTCTGCTTATGTGAATACTGCCCTCTCTTAAAGCTTAACACTAAGCAAAACCTTTCAAGCTTTTTCTGGATGGCACAGTGCATTGTGGTTAGCATTGTTGTCTCACAATGCTAGGATCCGGGTTTGATTCTGACCTCAGGTCACTGTGCAGAGTTTGTGCGTTCTCTCCATGTCTTGAGTGGGCTTTCCTCCGGATGCTCCGGTTTCCCTCCCATGGTCCAAAAGTGTGCGGATTAGGTTGATTGGCCATGCTAAATTCTCCCTTACTGTATCTGCGCCGGCGCTGGAGTGTGGCGACTGGGAGATTTTCACAGTAACTTCATTGCAGTGTTAATGTAAGCCTACATGTGACACGAATAAATAAGCTTAAAGAAACCCTTCTGCTTCACAACTTCATCCATTGGGAACAGCATGTCTTCCTAAGTGTATCTCTTTGACTCTGATTTGTTACCTTTCTTCTTCTGCTGAATGCTGTCTCTCGTAGACCTTCCCCACCCACTCCCCCATCATTATAATGAAGTGTCTTAGAATGTTTGTTCCATTTATTGGGCGATTTAACTGCAAGTTATTTGTTTTCTGATAATTATGTAGGATCATTTTACTTTAGCAGACTGCTTAGGAGAGCTATGGGACCAGGACCATGTTTGCAAATATATTTTTTGTCATGCACTATATTTTTGCAAAATTAATCCTTTCCAAAAAAAGAGATTTTTGTAAATACAATTGAAATGATGTCGCAATAGCATTCGGGAAGTGATGGGAAATCATCACAAACTACATTCTGTATTTAATGGAACAGTGGTGAGCACTGCTGCCTCATAGCGCCAGGGACCCAGGTTTGATTACCGCTTGGGTCACTGTCTCTGTGGAGTTTGCACATTCTCTCTGTGTCTGCATGGGTTTCTTCTGGGAGCTCCGGTTTCCCCCCCACAGTCTGAAAGATGAGCAGGTTAGGTGTACTGGCCACGCGAAATTCTCCCTCGGTGTACTCAAACAGGTACCGGAGTGCAGTGACGGGGGGGATTTTCACAGTAACTTTATTGCAGTGTTAATGCAAGCCTACTTGTGATACTAATAAATAAAAGAAATATTTACCTTGAGAAATGAATTTTCTTTTCACAAAATGACACAGCCCCTTATCAAAAAGTACAGTAAAAGTAGTCATTTGATGCTTTAAGGAATTGGAGGCAGACCTCCCGCAGATGAAGGCATTTAAGTGAAGATGGGGATTAGGTGAGAATTACAACACTTCCTTTTTGATGAAAATTAGCTTTCTTGGTGTAATGTGACATGGGATTCCACAGGTTACCTTTCCAAGACCAGTGACTCACACAGGCTCTCATTTACACTGTAATGTTTTATATTGTGAAAATCCCTTGCTGTGTTCATTTAACCACAAATTGGAAATGTGTAAATTGAGCAGTTTGCTGCCCTTTTCTGGAGCTTACAACCCCTGCACCGGGGGAAATATTCCTTTTTTATCTTTAATTTCATCGGTTAAATGTTCACCCCCACCTCCAGTCTACTTGACCCCTGAGGCAGCAAAGTGAAACAGGCAATTTTGAGTCTCAGGGTGCAACCCTTCCTCCTGTTGGTTCACTGCAAAAATTCATACGAGTGAATTCTTTTGTTGCTTTTTGATGCTAGTAGTTGGGGAAGCAGCCAGCACCCTGCACTGTTTGTAAAATCTAATGCAGAGTTTGCACTGAAGAGGAGAATATTTTTATCCAACATTAACAATCATAGTTTTGCTAACAAAGCGATGATTTGGAGTGAAGATTAAAGGACCTTCAGAAGATAACCTTTCAGGGTTTATTTGCAGTTTCAAGGGATAAAGGAGAACATAATCATAGAATCCTACAATGCAGAAGGAGGCCATTTGGCCCATCAAGTCTGTGCTGACCATAATCCCACCCAGGCCCAATCCACGAGCCGCCTCCTCAATCAGAAAAGCCACCACGGGAGGGGTTGTAAAATCCTGACCAGGATCTTTATTGTGGTGGGTTGGGGGGAAGGAGGGGTGAGGTGAAAACAGGTGCAGACTAGAAGCGACCAGATGTCCAGGAAAGAGGTCAGAGACAGCCACAGGGACTGCTGGGTACTGAGGCGGGCCGTTTAAAGGACCTGCTTCCATGCTTCATCTCAGTTATAATATATAAAAAAAGCCCTTGACTTTTACAACCTCTCAACCTCTGAAAAAAAAAATCTTCCATGCCACCTTTATAATCCCCGTACTTCATCCCAGTTATAATTTAAAAAAAAAGTCCTTGACTATTACAACCCCTCAACCCTCCTGGAAAAAAAATCTTCCATGCCACCTCATAATCCCCATGCCAAGATCTGGTAGTTGGTTGCCATTTGGCACACCATACAGAACCAGTGATAATTGTGATAATATAATGCCTGGGATTTTCTGTTCCCATTCACATGAGGCAGCTTTGGTGATGAGAGTGGCAAATATCATGAAGTGCAAAGTTGAGTTTTACGTGAATGTGAAAGCACGATATGCATGTTCCACCTCACCCCCGTAAGTGACAGGCCGCACTTTCTGATGTTCATGGTCAGAAACATCTTCATAATAAATTCACATATCATTAACAAGCCCGTACATAGGAATCATTTCCTCATCCCTGGCATTCCCTGGGGCACACCCTGGCACTATTCTGGCACTAATCAGAGTAGTGCCAACTGGATTTATTCATTCATGGGACGTGGGCGTCACTGACTGACTAGGCCAGCATTTATTGCCCATCCCAAGTTGACCTTGAGAACGTGGTGGTGAGCTGCCTCCTTGAATGGCTGCTGTCCACGTTCTGAGGGTTGGCCCACAATGCCGTTAGGTAGGGAATTTCAGAGTTTTGACCCAACGATTGCGAAGGAACAGTGATATGTTTCCAAGTCAGGATGATGAGTGGCTTGGAGGGGAACTTGCAGATGGTGAGGTTCCCACCTGCTGTTTGGTCCTTGTAGATGGAAATGTTCATGGGTTTGGGAGTTGCTGTTTCAGGATCTTTGGTGAATTGCTGCAGTACGTCTTGTAGACAGCTCAGATAGTGCTGAGGATGAAATATCGGTGAACTGATCTGGCTCTGTGTGCTGGGGCTTTAAAAATGGCGCCCTGGATCATTGAATGCCTAAGATGGTGGTGGGGCTAGCAAATCAGAGGCCGTCCCAATATCAATACGTCGTGGGACCCATGAATTGAAGTTCTTTTTAAATTCTGCACTACATGGGGGATAATGTTGCCGTCAGCGGCTTCAGTGTCACTTTTACTGGCTGATATCAGCCTTTGCCAAAATTGAAGATATCACTGATGGGGATGATCTTATTAGAAGTTGACAGAAGTGCCAGTCCTGATGAGAAAACTGGCATGAAACTCTCCCACTTCAATGGTCTGCTTTCTCTCCAGGTCTGGACACATAATCATTGGAAAAAAAAGAGTGGACAGGGTTTGTCCTACTCGGACTTTATGAGCCAGGAACTGGCTCCATAGAGAAACTCCACCACCCTTCTAGCATCCCTATTACCCTCAGTATCCACTCCCCATCCCACGACAAACAGATGAGTCCCCACACATGAAGTTCCCTCTAGGTCAGCTCTTGGTGCTATCTATTGGCATAGGTTAGCACTACTTGATTGGCACTGCCCCCGCCCCCCTCCTCCCCAGAGGCTATAGTTACTCTTGCCCTCCACCTGCAGGGATCCCCTCGACAGGTATATCACGTCAGTGAGAACCTGATTACATCGCTGCCAAGTGGCAGGGAAAATCAGAGACTGCAATCTCACCGGCCATCTTGGCCACAGGGAGGTGTGAGCTCAAGATCCCACCTATCATGCTTGGAATAAAAAAGCGAAGGACAGTATAGTGGGATTGGCAGGGGGTGGATGGTGATGGCATCACATGGTAAATATGAGGAGCCTAAGGGAGTGGGTGAGGGACATATTGGATGAGATTCTCTAACCCCCCAAGCCGCGAGTTTCCTGCTGGTGAGACATGGCGCGTTGTTGCTCGCGGCTGGTCTCTTTGCTGCGGCCACTGCCAATGGGAATTCTCACCGATGTCACCCCACGCTAGTGGGAAACTTGTGGATAGCGGTGCACTACCAGCAGAACCAGAGAATCCCACCGGCGCGGACTGCCGGAGAATTCCAGCCATTCTCCTCGGAATTTTCTGCCTCACAATGCTATGGCTGCTCAGTCATTGAAAAATGCTCAAGACAGAGGTTAATAGATTTTAACGTGTTAAAACATTAAGGGATATAGGGACAGTGCAATAAAATGACGCTTAAGTGAAGATCAGCCATGATCTTGTTGAATGGTAGACAGACTCGAAAAACTGAGTGGCCTGCTCCTACCCCTGTTTATTATCATCTTGTGCGGAATATGGTTCAAAACATCTCCTGAAATGCCATGAGCCCGGATTCTCTTAGAAAGCTGCCCCATCTCCAGCCAAATTGCTGAGGCTTAGGACATGCCTTACTCCGTGATGGAGCTGGCCAGCTGGGGAGCACCTGGGTTGGGTTTAGATCAGGACTAACCCACACCTTTAAAAAGCATTCCAAAAAATCTGACAGCCCAGAAATGGAGCGGGGGATGCCAGGAAAACAAAATGGACCGCCCAACATTTTTAAAAGGTTCCCGAGTCATCCGACAATCCAGGCCTGGATCTGGAGGAAGTTACTTATGCAATTTGCCTGAATTTTGCCCTGAAACTGACGGCAAGACTGTCTGCAGCTTTGACCTTGACAAGAATCTTTGCAGTTCACACGTGCACAGTTAAATGCAAGAATCTAGAATCTGTTATCAGTGCTTCTATGCTTCTCCACAGGATATGCTGTTGGAGGTCCCTGCAGACTGCAATCATTTAGACATCAGTGAACCTGCTAGAACTTGCCTTTTATGCTGTAATATTACTGCTTTCTCAAAAGAAAACCTGAAATGGTTCCAAACTGCTAAAGTTTTTAACAGCATGCAAAGTTATAATACCTGCTGGTGAAATTCTCCTGTGCTGGACAACTCACTCTATATTTGCATTCCTGTAATGTTTTTGGTAATTCCAATTTTCACTTTATCTTTTTAAGTTTAACACCTCAGTTTCTCTGGGCAGCATGGTGGCAGAGTGTGCTGGCTCACAACACCAATGACATGGGTTCAGTTCCAGCCTTGGGTGACTGTCTGTGTGGAGTTTGCACGTTCTCCCTGTGTCTGTGTGGCCTTTCCTCCAAGTGCTCCAGATTCCTCCCATAGTGCAAGGATGTGCAGGTTAGGTTGGTTGGCCATAAAATGACCCTTAGTATCAGGGGTACCAGCAGGATGAATATATGAGGTTACGAGTAGAGAGTATGGGTGGAATTGTTGTTAGTGCAGGCTCAAATGGCCTCCTTCATCACTGTAGCGATTCTATTCTATTCCAGTGTTTAAGTCTTAATAGTTTATTTTGCTGTTCGTAAATTTATAAAATAAGTGAAGGATCACCAGTGCATTTAATTTTTTGGTTTGCAGTCTATTTCACTCTGTGATATGTAGCTCACCCTCATTATTGCTAATGCTGGAGAGCTGTCAGTGCTTTTTTTTTACATTTGTTCATCATATGTGAGTGCCCAGCATTTGTTGCCAATCCTTAACTGCTTTTCACAGGGTGGCGGTGGTGAGCTGCCTTCTTGAACTGTCGCAGTCCATGTGGTGTAGGTACACAGACAGTGCTGTTAGGAAGGGAAGACATTTGCGCCACATTTTTGGGAAAGGGAAAATCAATGCATGGAGCTGATTAGATGTTTGTAGGCAGCTTTCTTTAAGGTCAGCAGCAAGCACCTGTGACTTGGTCGCTGTTTGCAAAATCCTGGCTGGATCAGACTGTTGTTTTGGGTCTAATAACCCTTTCAAAGCTGCTGTAACTTCTTGCATCTTGAGAGGAGTGCTTTTGTCCTCTTTATCCACTATAACGTTTCCCCATTCCCAAACTCCCAATCCTCTTCAAGATTGAAGACCCAACTCCATGTTCATTATACCCATTGGTTAAACCCCTCCCTGACCTTGGCACTGATAATATTTTTTTCAAAGTCACCTTGTGCCTAATGTATTATCTCTTCTTGATGTCATTGACCATCCCTTTTCCATCTTGAGTCTCAACTTTCCCAGTATTTGCTGGTCTTCTGAGCTCTGCTGTAGAGAAAATCGAATTGGAGGGGTATTTGGTTATTTAGCCAGAGGTGTATAAGAAGAATAGTAAGGGACTGAGGGCACAGCCTTGTGGGGCACCGGTATTGAGGATGATTATGGAGGAAGTGTTGTTGCCTGTCCTTTCTGATTGTGGTCTGTGGGTTAGGAAGTCTTGGTTCCAGTTGCAGAGGGAGGAGCCGAGGCCCAGGCCACAAAGTTTGTAGATGAGTCTCACCTGATTAATGGTGTTAAAGGCTGAGCTGTAGTCTGTGATTAGGAGTCTGATGCAGTTGTCTTTATTATCTAGGTGCTCCAGGGTTGAGTGTAGGGTCAAGGAAATGACGTCTGTTATGGACCTGTTACGGGAATAGGCAAACTGTAGTGGATTCAGACAGTCTGGGAGGCAGGAATTAATTTATGCCATAACTAACCTTTCTAATCTAAATTAGTTGCCATTTTACTTTTGCAAAGCATTTTGAGATACTTGACTATTGTGAAAGGTACTGTATAAATGCAAGCGTCTCCTCTTTTTAATTGCCACTCAGCCTGTCACAGTCCTCGCTGACCTCCATTATCCTTCCTTCTCCTTAATGCATCAATTTCAAAATCTTCCTGGAAAAATTCCTCCATAGACTCGCTTTTCCTTACTCCCCCAGTATTGTATCCCATGCCTGCAATTACTGTGAAATTCACTGAAGCCCATTTGAGATTCTCCATAGCAAGACCCAGCCTATTCTTTCACCAAGTTTCTGTCAGCCTATGATTTCCTTGGTTCGTCATTGATTTGAGTCTTATTGTGCTTTTGTGAAGCATTTTGAAACATGTGCTTCTATGTTAAAAGTGCTAAAGCTGTAAGTTGTTGCCATATCTTCTCCAAAGTTGTAACTTGTTTTGCCAGTTATCTAGGTGATGGGCAAAATGTTTCTTGGTCTTTTGCGTGTGGATAACTATGTTCATTAAATTCCTTTCAGACTCGTGTCCCCTGAACCACCTCCAAAGGGATTCCTCGTAATGGGCTCAAAGTTCCGTTATAGTGGTCGTACACAGGCTCAAACAAGGCAAGCCAGTGCTTTAATTGATCGTCCTGCACCCTATTTTGAACGCTCCTCAAGCAAAAGATACACAATGTCAAGGAGTCTAGACGGAGGTATGATTTTATTTAACATATGCACTGTGCCAACTGAAGTATTTATCATGAGTGCCGTAAAGGAAGTCTTCTATTAAGTCTGCAGTGCAGGTGTGCAGTGCATAAACTGGTGATGTGTCTTAGGTATCGTGGAAGCGATCTTACCAGCTCACTACACTGGTCAATCGGTGTGGTGAGCTCCTAAGATCGCAAGAATGGCGAAAAACCGGCTTTGTAGAAAATTAAAATGGTAGGTGTATCCATCACTCTGCTTTAAGTGTTTAATAATTTTCTTTTAAAGAGCATCTCTTCATTCGCAATTAGTAAGTTATTTTTGAAGACAAATGACTTGGATCCTCGGTAAACTTTTGCGATGATGCACTAAGATTTCACTAGGGTTATAAGTAGCTTCGTGTGCAGTACATGTAATAGATGACTTTTCCAGCCACAAGCAAGTTCAACAATTATAGATAAAGAAACAAAAGGTATTTAGGGATAGATCAATTGTGAATGAGAATGTTTTAAACAAAGCTCGAATGCATTACAGCAGGATAGTTAGATAAAGCGAAGAAACAAAAATATGTTATATTTGTCGTAATTAAGGTACCTTCTATCCTAACCTCCACCTTGGCCGTGTTCTACAAATGACTTGCAAACTGAAAAGGATTGAATAAAGTATGACATTTATATTGAGGCAAAATGTATTTGAATGACTGAATAGATTTATTTCACAGTGAAAAAACAATTGTTATTGTTGCTTGGTGTTGCCAACAATGTTGCTTTAATTCTGGAGATCTTTCTAAAGCTGAGCCCCATGTTTTACTTAAGCATTGAGGATTACTTTTTCACTTATCCTTTATCAGTTATTTAAACAACTTATACCAAATATTGGCAGAGGTCTCGTGGTGTAGTGTTAGTGTCTCTTTCTTTAGGTCAGAAGCTCGAAGCTGTGACTGGATGGTCAACAAAGGTGTGTCATAACACAACGAAACAGGCTGATTGTCAATCTGTTAATCCTCCCAATTTCCTGTGACGGGGTAAGGGTGGATGGATTTCCTGGACAGCTGTATGCAGGAGGAAACAGCAAACCATTGCATTAACTTGCCAAGCAAAGCCATGGCCACCAAAATGTTCTTTCAGAGTGTAATACCTGAAGATAAATAGAACTATCAGATGTCACAGAGAAAGGGCCCTGCAAACCTTTATAGAGATTTAATAACATTCAAAACAAATGTGTGATTTAACCATTTATGCCAAGTTTGTCACCTTGATAGTACAAAAAAAACGTACACACTCTGTTTCCTAGTGTGTCCCATAACGTATTATACAGCGTAGCAGTTTTATTATTCCAAATGAAATGTCACATTAAAAACAGATGTGGTGGCCTTTATAAATAGCAAGTTAAAGTCTAGGATCAATTATACAAACTGCTTTATTACTTACCATCAGAAATTGCCATTTGGCCCTAAATGAAAATATTGACGTCACCTCATATCCTTCAAATCACAACAATTGTATTCAATGATAGTAGCTTTGAATTGATGTGTGCTGCTCCAAGCAAGTGAAAGCTCAGTATTTTGCAACATTTTGTCAAAGATGCTTTAGTGATGAATGCACAACTGCACATGCATTTCTCACAAATATAAAAGATTTGTTTCTGGGATACATCATCGTGCAGTGTCCCTCCCCCTCGCACCCAGTCCTGGCCCCTCGTGCCCACTCTCTCTTTCTCTCTCTGCCCCTTTTTTTAACCTGTGAAATATTCACACCTCGTGTCAAAATTAGAACTTTATGGCACAGGCCATTTAGCCCATCACAAAGGGCTAACTGCCACCCTATTCTATAACTTATTCTCCACATACCCATTTAATGAATTCATTTCTCAAAAGTATAGCAAATTCCACTTTAAAAGTCATGATGCTTTCTCCTACCATTAGTGTTTCTGAGAAGTCATTCCATGTTTTAACAACCCTCCGTGTAAAGAGAATCCGAACACACCTTTCTTTGCCCTTTTGTTGAGAATTATAAATTATGCCACCCACTTGCTGACTCACTGACTAATGGAAGATTTACCTTTTCAAAGTTCCTTAAAATTTGAAATACGTTATGTGGCACAGAGCATTTTGGAATAATTATTCAATTGCACAAATTACCCTTCCTAAAACAGAAAAGGACAATAGCTGTTGCTGCATCATCTTGGCAAGAGTGGGAAGAATGCATATTAGTACGTCAGTTAAATGAGCGCTACCTAGCATATGTTCATTAATTCATAATGTTCGAGCACAGTAATTTTCATTTAAAGTGACCCAATTTTGCTCACATCCTTTTTCATATAAAAATATGGTAGTGCCTGTTAAAAATAAACTGCCTTGCTCTTCCATTGAGAGAGAGCTCAATTTTTCCCCTTTTTAAGTCAAGATGGAATGAATGCAAATGCCAAACTGTTAAGACACTTGTGCTGCTCTCTTGAACTACCTTTTAGCGAACTGTGGAGCAGTGTGATATGAAATATTTAACTGTATGTGCTGGGGAAATTCAAAGCAGCATGTTTTTTATTAAGTTTATTTATTAGTGTCACATGTAGGCTTACATTCACACTGCAGTGAAATTACTGTGAAAATCCCCGAGTCACCACACTCCGGCGCCTATTCGGGTACACAGAGTAAGAATTTAGCATGGCTAATGTACCTAACCAGCACGTCTTTCGGACTGCGGGAGGAAGCCGTAGCAACCGCAGGAACTACATGCAGACACGAGGAGAACGTGCCGACTCTGCACAGATAGTGACCTGGGAATCAAACCCAAGTCCCTGAGGTAGCAGTGCTAACCACTGTGTCACCCATATGTGCTGCATGTTTGTAACTAGTTCAAGTGCAATAGTTTAAATTACTTGTTTGTGTCAAAAGAGCTGCCCAATTCAAGGAATAAGATTAAACGGGAAGCGGAATGTAGACAGTCATGTAGACAGAATGGACACATTATGGCTTGTCTGCTTGAACAGAGATGGTGGCTCAATAGGAATCTTTAGAATTATGAAGTTTAAAAAAAGATTTTTTCCGTTGATTAATGAAGTAGTAACAAAAGAAGACAAATTTATGACCATCAAGTGAACTAAAGATAATGTTTCAAGTCGAATCCTTTACATGAGATGATTAGGGTGTGGAATTGTCTCACACTCTGATGTTGAACCAGGGGCCATGAATTCTCTTCACTTGGAAGTGGGTAAATACTTGAAAAAAAGAAAATTAAAGTGAATGAATAGGATAATGAGATTGCATAAACAGTGTTGCAGACTTAATGGGCAGGATCTTATGGTTTTGCTCGGGCGAGACCGGAAATTCCTACCCAAGGGAATGGGTCTTTCTCTAGGACGTAATATTCTGCGATTCTACAAAGAAGTCTACTTGACATAGTAAAGATGCACATGTCAATTTTTACTTATTCTGTAAATGAAATGCAGGCCAGAGACGAATTGCAACCCTGCATTTGTATAGATGTGTGCTTTATACAAATCGTGTGTGTTTGATTCCCATATAAGTAATCATCAATCCACATACTTTTGTCCCCTGGACATTACATGGGATAGATCACACAATACAGGCCATTTGACCTAATCAGTCAATACTGGTGGTTATACTACACTTGTACAAGGCATCTCTCCTCATCTAACTCTGTCCCCCTAACCCTACGTCCTCTTCTCCCTCATTTGCTTGTCAAGCTTTCCATAAAATGTATCGATGCTCTTTGCTTCGACTGCTCCCTGTGGGAGTGAGTTCCAATTCCTCACCCACTCAATGGATAAAGACTTTTGTTCTGAATTTCCCATCTTACCATGATGACATTTTATTGTCCTGTCTTCCCTTTACAAAGAAACATTCTCTCTCTGTCCAACAAAACTTTCCGTAATTTTCAGCAAAGACTTCTGTTTGGTCACTCCTCTGGCTTTTACTTTAAGAGAAAAGAGACCCAGCCCCTATGGGGCTTTGGCTGTAGAAGTTTATCTTCAAATATACTCCACGTTGTGTGGTATCCATTATAATAGATATGCATCTGGGGTATTGTAGAGAAATCGGTGTAATGCCAGAAATCAATATGGATGGAGGCGCATGTTGAATTGAGGTTTAAGCTATATCAACCTAAAAGTGGCAAATTGCTAATTGGGCATCCCAATGCAACTCATCCACCTTAGGGACAGTACGGCTCTGATGTGGAGCCTACTGTGGTAAGCTGTGAGAGTGAATCTGGGAGATGGGTAGAGGGAGCAAACTGGAGGTGCATATCGTTGTGAAGCTGAGAAAAGCACTGTCACTCCCAGCATATACATATAAGTGTATGGAAGCAAAAGTGCAGAGTTTCCTGCAATCTTTTCAAGGATGTAGTAAAGCTGGGGAAATTTGTACTTAAGTGTATGTGCTACATATATTATACCCAATTTATGAGCATTTGGCAATGGGATCATAAAACAATGATTAGGACTCCAAATAGCTTCTTTAAGGGGAGCCAAAAACAGAAGATGCTGGGTAAATTCAGTAGACTTGACAGCATTTGTCTAGAGATACGTGGGTTACATTGATTGGCCATGTTAAATTGACCCTGGTGTCGGGGGATTAGCAGGGTAAATGTTTAGGGTTAAAGGAATAGGACCTGGGTGTGATTGTGATCGGTGTAGTCACGATGGGCCGAATGGCCTCCTTCTGCACTATTCCATGAGAGATATTGGAGCCAGCATTTTGTGTAGGATGACCCTTCGTCAGAGCCTTTATCTTGTAGGTGAGCCTTCTAGAAGTTGACACTCATCCTGGATGCACCTAGAACTTGGTCCCTCTCAGAAATCTGCGCATCCCCACCCCAATTCACTCAATACAACTTGTTTTAAGGATTGTACTAATGCACTTGCCCTTGTATCAAATTGCACTCAGGTTTGCCTGTGGTTGATATGAGATCTGTTAGAGGATAATGACCACATTTTATGTCAGATGTTCTGACTTGCAGAGTTTTTCCGTCCAGCTTCAGTTGGGGAAAATCATGATGCACTTTTGAAGGAATCAACAAAAGATCCAAGCGAGACGTCGCGGACAGAAACTCCAGACACGACGCAGTCAGACAGCAAGAAATCCTCCCAAAAGTCAGAAAAAACAGATGAAGTAACCACACCAACCAAAATTAAAGAAATGAAGGTACCCAATGTTTATGTTTTAATTGCTGAAGCAGAGGGTTGTTTTGCTGTTAGTCAACAGTGCGCAGTACTCGAGGAGATTAGTGGGATTATATAGAAATACAAAAGAGATTAATGTCTAGCCTGGCAGGGTAGCTTGTTTCTGTAACTAAATACTGTCTCCTGTTTTGTTTGGGTCACGTTGGACGGCATAATTAAAGACTTGGATTAACAGACTATCTAAGTTCACTACTGGGAACTGGATTCGAATCCAACTGTTCCTGACAGCACAGCACCACTGACAGTGCTGGTTCTGAGAATCCTCAATTGTATCAATGTGGAGTCACCTGGTTTCTGATGTCTGCAGCTCAGAATTGCTCATGATTCAACTCTGAACGCAGCCTCATAACTGAAAGATTAAGGAGACGCCTGAGAGAGGAAATGGTCGGATTCATATTTGTGGAGAGCGAATGCTTTTCCAAGGCCAGGATTAAGATGCAGTCTCCGAGATTAGCGGAGCAATCTTTCACAATGCTCGGTTTGATTTGGAACTGTTTGATGTTGACACTGACAACCAGTGTAGCCCTTTGTCTTATTTTCCTAGTCCTCGCCAATTCAGCAAAGTGCACGAGCCCGCACAATTATTTGTGTGGCTGCAAACAGCAAAATTTTAAATGGTCCAATCTGTGTAGGAACTTCTGAGTTGCTGCACAATTGTGAGGCTCACGAGGGTATGTTGCTGATGACCAGAATGACAAATCGCTAACAAGCAGCATAAGGGAGCAGAAGTGATGAGAGATCGCTGGGAATTAAGGGAAACTCTGAATTAGAAATATAGAAAAGAAACGTGAAAAGTTAAGAAATGTGAAGAAGAGTACATGTTCGTGATTGGGTGCAGGAAAGTTTCAGTTGGTTCTACCGTCACTCGCGTAGATATGTGCTGTTCTAGAAACTGTGCAACAGCTGCTAGTGATAGTGTTGCTACGCATGTACATACACTTGTATAGTATACTTGATGTAATATAAAGGTAACTGTGCAATCCTACTGGTATATTGGCTGGTGTCATAGTCATGGGGAGGAGGAATTGGATACATTGGCTGGAGATTTGGAGAGGGGGAGGTTAGTGTGGGGAAAGTTGGGGGCAAGATCCAAAGGGTTAATGGTCTTTCTGATTGCAAGAGGTTGTCCAGCCGGGCAAGTTGCTGGTAAATGGAAATGCACTTATTAGCATCATGTAATCCTACAATACTGAAGGAGGCCATTTGGCTCATTGAGTCTGCACTGACCACAATCTGACCCAGGTCCCATCCCCGTAAGCTCACATATTTACCCTGCTAATTCCCCTGACACTCAGGTCAATCTAGCATGGCCAATCCACCTAACCCGCACACTTTTGGACTTATTTCCTAAACTTGACTCTTCTGAGAATAAGAAACAGGTTGCTCTACTTGCCTTGAAATTTAAAGTGGGCAGGTTGGGTTCAGAATTCAGTTTTTAACTCTTTGAAAGTTGACCCAGCCTGCCCATTTTTGCAGATGAAACCTCTCTCTAGATGCTTAGGATTGACGAGTTTAACAACAACCAAATGCCTTGTGTTGTGCACAGAAATGTCCAAAGTCACATACTGGAATATTGTAAAACAAAGCCTAAGACCAGGCCACAGCAGGATATATATAGATCCACAAAGTTTTAGGAATACAACAGATGCCCCAGTTTTGATTCCTGGACATCACCCAATCTTAAGAATCCAGCAATATGAAAGCAAAATACCATGGTTCGACAAATCTGAAATAAAAACAGAAAGTGTGAGGAAAACTCAGCAAGTTGGCAGTATAAGATCTGTATTGAAGAAGAGGCATTCAGTTCAGAATATGAACTCTGGTGTTTCTCTCATTACAGATGCTGTTAGAGTTTTCTAGAACTTTCTGCTTTTATTCCAGAAAAGCCAGTGAGACTTTGGACACAAGACAGAGGTTTCTGTGGCACGTAGTTATTCCAATACTCACCCTAAAACCTTTGTGGCTCCATTTCCCTAACAAAACAGATCAATTCATTAATAAGCCTGGACAATATCACTGTCACAAATGCAAACATTCCCTCCACATGGTTCAGCAGGTTTACAGCTTTTGACACCACTTTCCCCAAGTGGCCTACATTTATCAAGGACCCCACACACCCCGGGCATGCGCTCTTTCACCTGCTTCCATAGAGAAAAGATACAAAAGTCTGAGCTCTCATACCAACCGATTCAGGAACAGTTTCTTCCCTGCTGCAGTCAGACTTTTGAATGGACCGACGTTATGCTGAATTGATCTTTCTCTTCACCTGACCTGTAACTGCAATGCTATATTCTGCACTCTATCCTTTTCCTTTACCCCTGTGTATTTCATGAACGGTATGTTTCACCTACACAGTGCACAAGAAATAATACTTTTCACTGTATCCCAGTACACGTGACAATAAATTAAATCAACTGTCCACCAGTTGAATGGAACTTGTCTGACCTGGTTCGATTCTTATCTTTCAAATTGTAATGAGAAAAAATCACTTGCAATGCCTTCTCTTCCTGCTCCTGCACTGTTACCTCTGATGTCTCCAAAGGATCTATCCTTCGCTCCCTCCTATTTCTCATCTATATGCAGTCTCTCATCCAAGAATACAGCATTAATATTCATATGTCAGATAATAACATCCAGCTCTATTTTTAGTACCACCCCTCTCAATTCCTCCACTGTTGCCAAACTGTTCAACATCCAGTACTGGACGGGTAGAGACATTAGGAAGATTGATTTGAAACATTTCCTAGCTACAGACTTCGTTTCTCTCCTTCACAACAGTCCGAGACTAAATAAGACTGTTCGCAGCCTTGGTGTCAGACTTGACCTGGAGATGAGTGTCTAATCGAACATCTGCACCATCACTAAAACTGCTATTTCCATTTCCGTAATATTGTCTGAATTCACCCCAGTGTAGGTTCACCTGCTGCTGAACCTCTCAGCATTAGACTTCACTCAGCAAAAAGGTCTTCCACATTATACCCTTTGTAAGATTGAGTTCATTCAAGCCTCTTGCAATGAGTCTTATCTATCTATTAACCCTTCGCTTGCTGACCCACATTTTCCCGGTCAAACAACTGGGAATTCTGTAGGAGCGCCTGGCCCAAAACTGGAGAATCCTGCCCGAGGTCAATGAACCTTTGTGTGGTCCACTCCCCCACCCGCTACAATTCCCGTGGCAAGTGGGACCGGAAATTTCCACACCTTCTTTGCTCCATTTTTTATTTCCAAGTCCTTCATGGCTTTAGCCCTTCCTTATCTCTGTAATCTCCTCCAGCCTCGCAACTCTCTGACATCTGTTCTCATCTAATGTGAATTACTGGGAGAAGTATGCACACTCTTATTTTTCCTTTGTGTGCTTATTCCTTAAAGCTACACGTAAGAAGTTCAGGAAAAGTCTCCCTCTGATCGAGTTACTTATTTGCAATGGATAGGATAATTGAGGCAGATACAAGAATGTGAACAAACACATACTGCTAAGGAGAGTGGGGAGGAAAGCAGTGTACTGCAGCATGATGTGCTGTTGAGGATTCTTACAGGTTGGCTGTTCAAGAGCTTTGGAATAGGTTTGCTTTCTATTGTCAGGAATGTGTGTTTAGGATAACACATCCCAAATGTAACTTTAGCACATTTCACTTTAGTATAAGATGTAAAATAATTGTGACAGTGATCACTTGTTCATGTATGAGTTGGCTTAGCAGAGCAACGGCTTTCGTTTTATAGATTTGCAGACAGGGGCCTGGAGAATCCAAAAAGTGAAATATTTAAGATAATTTAGAATTCGTTCAATGCAGAAGGGAGTCATTTGGCCCATCAAACCTGCACCAGCAACAATGCCACGCAAGCACCGGATCCCGGTAACCCCACATTGGCTGCATTTTCAGGAAACAAGAAAATACAACAAAACTGACTCCAACTTATAAATCAAAGAAAGGATTTAATAAAGAAACATCATTACTCCAAACTTGGGGCCTTGCCCTGGGCCACACCAAACTTCCCACAATTCTACATAGTTTCTTTATTTATTGATGTAATGGTCAGCTAGTTAGCTGACTATTACATCGTTCTAATTGGTCCCAAAATTTACTGTCAGCTGACCCTTACAGCTTGTTCCCATTGGTCATATGTACTATGTGTTTACTGGTTACGTTCAGACACACACACACCCTGCTACTCTCCCTGACACTAATGGGCAATTTAGCATGGCCAATCAATCTAATCTGCGTGCCTTTGGACTGTGGGAGGAAACTGGATCACCCAGAGGAAACCCACACAGCCATGGGAGCAATGTGCAAACTCCACACAGACAGTCACCCAAGAATTGAACCTGGAGTCCCTGGTGCTGAGAAACAGCAGTGATAACCACTGTGCTGCCCACAAACTTAATGGCTGTTTTCCGAACTGAAACTCAAATTAAACCTCTGGCATCTAATTCTGAACAGAGTTGATTTAATTTGGCACTTGGGACATGGGTGATTATCAATATTTACTGTAATACTTTCAAGGGGGTGAAGATTTTAATCCTTCCCCAAAATTCTCACTTGGCTTGCATTTTATTTAATAGTTTTTTTGAATCGGCGAAGAATTTCTGAGATGAGGCTTATATTTCAGGTTATGTTTCACATATTTAGATAACTGATGACTACACTGCTAACCTGTAAATAAATTTAATGTTTTCCATTGAACCCTATAAATGTTTTGCTTCAAAAAGGCATTAAATTAATATGTTAGAAAACAAGAAGTGAAAATTGATCTGTTGCAGCTCCTCTAAAGAGCAATGAAGCTGTCATACTAAAAAACTAGTTGGGAAAACTTTTAGTCATGGTATAGGCTTATGTTATGTCTGTTGGCTTGCAAGTTACGTCCACATGTTTGTAATGGAGTCCTGGTTGTAACAGAGTGTGACTAGATTGACCACAGCATAATGGTGGCTTATACTTGGATGGATTTTGCTTCCTTTGCTTTAGAAAATATCTGCAAACTTCATGGAAGCAAATGATACAAGAAAAGATAAGTTAGTCACCAAGGCGTAAAGATCCATTGTCCTGCCATCTTTGTGGAAAAAGTCAGAAACTTAAAGAAAGGAGAACAATTGCACTTTATAAATTGTTGCTCTTTTTCCAATATAACCCAACTACTTTATGGAAATCAGTTGTGGTCATTCTCAATGATCTTGCCTCATCCTTGCTATCCGATGCTTAGCAGCAGATTTAGGGTGCAGTAACAGTACAACTGCTGTATAGTTGCTGATACAAGCTGATTTTTGTGGTGTAAAACTGTGTTGGCTTCAATCAGGTCAGTGAGGTTGGCCTATTGGATTATATGAACTCCCTGATTAACGAGTCACTTGAGGGGTCAATCAGGGAGTGTTTTCCTTGTGTTTAACCGTGTGTGTCAGTTTCTCTGGCACTCCTGAAGGTTGACTGCTATCTGATAGCACTCTGTGTACTACTGTTGGAATTGTACATAAAGAGATTTTGGTGAAGGGACTTATGCCTCCGAAGACCAAAAACAAAATGTGACATCAATAGAGAGCTAGAGTTGATGGAGTGAACCAGAGTGAGACTCTCTCTGGAGGAGAGGGCCTTACTTAGTCCAGAGTCAACTCAGACATTGAATCCGCATTTGCCCCACACAAGTTTAATGTCGGCATGAAGCAATCGCTTTGTGACAATTCTATACCCATAGTGCATCCTTTCTATTTTTTATTGAGTTAATCTGTTTTCTGTTGTGAGCATTTTTTTTTCAATGGTCACTTTGGGGTTCCATGTTCTCATTGAGGATCAACAAATTATGACTGTTCTTGTTTTGGATTTAATTGACTTGATTTCTTTTAAAATTTTGCTGTCAGATGGAACATGAAGATGAGCCGAAACTTAGGCAAGAGGTAGTGTACGGACCACTGTGGATTGGTTTTTACTGTAGTTTATGTGAAACATTTTCATACCTGTTTTAAAATACTGCTCGAGTTAGAAGGCAACTGGTTTCTATTTATTTTTGAATGGAGAATCATTCGTCAAGCTAAATATAGCTATAACATCAGATAGATCCAACTCATATATCCTTCAAGATTTATCACCTACACGATCCACAATATTTACTACTCCCATTGAAATATTGAATTATAACTCAAATTGATGCTGCTTCTGAGATGAAAGGATTGACTCATGTTTCTGGTTACCACACAAGAAAGTGGGTGATAATTTTCTGAATCATAGTTTTTTCATTGTTGTCAGTACACTACCTATATGCTAACATAACATTTCATGAATGCTTGTGGTACTGTGCAAGTGTTATAGAGGCTTTGTCTGTGAAAAAGAATAACTGACTCTTAACCATTGACCATCTTCTGATGGAATTGTTTGACTGCCAAACACATTACATTGCAGCCTAGCACTCCATGCTTTATAATTGCTTGCAGTATGCAATAGTCTCTTGCCATTGATTCGTGTTTTGTTAATTTTCCATCCTGTGGGCTGTACTAAAAACATTGGAAGCATACCATTTTCAGATAGGTGCAGCGTCACTCCCACTTGCTGCAGGCATTCACTGTAGACTGTGTGATAGTGCTTTCTTGTTGAGGCGGCGGGAGGTACAAGGTGCGGAAAGTGCAGATGTTAATTTGACATGATGAAAGTTCATTTTACAGGAAATGGGGATGTTGGATCTCATTGCCTTGAGTGGTGCCAGGGTGGCTATAATTAACACAGTGGATATTATTTGACATGGGAATTGTTGCTCACCCCATCAGAGACTAAGCTGGAAAAGTTCTGTATTAAATATTTAAGGGGAGGCGATGGCCATGTGGTATTATCATTAGACTATTAATCCAGCTGATGTTCTGGGGACCCGGGTTCGAATCCTACCATGGTAGACGGTGGAATTTGAATCAATAAAAAAATCTGGAATTAAGAATCTACTGATGACCATTGTCGATTGTCAGAAAGACCCATCTGGTTCACTAATGTCCTTTAGGGAAGGAAATCTGCTGTCCATACTTGGGCTGGCCTACATGTGACTCCAGAGCCACAGCAATGTGGTTGACTCTCAACCACTCTCCAAGGGCAGCAAGGAATGGGCAATAAATGCTGGCCAGCCAACGCCCATGTCCCACTATTGAGTAAAAAAAAGCTTAGATTTGTACTTAAGTTTATTGTGTCACAAACGGGTAACACTTAATGAAGTTACTGTGAAAATCACTGCAAGCTTAATAACAAGAGTGTATATTAATATCAGAGAGCCTATCAAATAGAAAGGAAAACAGGTAGTTTTTCACAGACTATTTTAAATTCTTCAGTTCATCCACAAAATTAATATGAATTGGAATGTCTACAAAGCTTCTTTTGGCATACTGGGGAGAATAAATTGAGAAGTATATTTTGTAATTAAATCATATCACATATAGTTAAACCAAATTATATTTTGTAGTTGAATGAAACCGGCTGTAATGTAAAAAAAGGCAATGTTTTTTCTATTTGGAATTTTTATCTCTACTAATGTAAGAAAAATATATCCAATTATTTTAATGGTTAATACCTTCCCTAAAAGTGTAGAGACGTTTCAGGCAAATGCATTAAGCAATAGACTTTGAGGTACACCTTCTTTTCACTGCCTGAAACATCCCTAAGAAGCTGTGTGTTTGTCACTTCTGACGTAACATTATGTTTCTTTTCTTTCAATTGCGTTAAAGTTCCTGGACAAATCAGAAGATGTACTATTGAAGCATCAAGCCAATATCAATGAACTAAAACGGACTTTACAGGAATCTACTAATATTAAACTAAGTCATGGTGACCGAGAAAAGAAATTAACCACTTCCCCATCTTCATCGAAGCCTAAAGAGAAGGAGGAGTTCGAGAAGCTCAAAGAGGTGGGTTTTGTTTACAAACACATTGTTGAAGTCATAGGTATGCTAGATGTGCCTCCTTGGTTTTGGCTTCTGGTTATCCGTTTGTTTGTTACTCTGTTAGTGGTAATCATATTTCTAATTGCAGTTCTGGTATGACTAGGATCTGTGTTATTTCAAATTGGACTATACCACACTTAATTGTCTGCGTGTTACACTTAGTAAGATTATGATAGAATATAACGTAGAATCTCTGCGGTGCAGAAGAAGGCCATTTGCCCGTCACACCTGCACCGACAACAATCTAACGCAGGCCCTATCACTGTAACACCAAGTATTTACCCTAGTTAATCCACCTGACATGGAGGGGCAATTTAGCATGGCCAGTCAACCTAAGCCACATATCTTTGGACTGTGGGAGGAAACCGGAGGAAACTCATGCAGACATGGGGAGAATGTGCAAACTCCACACAAATAGTGACCCAAGTCTGAAATTGAACCCGGATCCCTCGAGCTGTGAGGCAGCAGTGCTGATCATGTGCCACCGTGCTGCCACAGTGTGTTAGTGTTCTGACTTTGTGTTAAGTACAATTTAAAATTTGAGGATTTTTTGTAATAGATATATACAGAGTGAGCAACAGTCGGACAATTGAACATGCTGAGGAGACAAGTGCCAGTTTTAAAGCATTTTCTAGATTTATTTACCTTTTGATGCACTGTGATATTCTGTGCACTTAACCAGGAGTACTGGACTGAATAAAAGACGTACAATTTTCCAAATCTCTTGTGTAAGGTCACTGGGGTAAATCTTCCTGTTTATTCTTTCATATCACTCAGATATGGTAACTTTAACAACATTTCGGCATTTTGCTTCAGCAGTGCCAATAATATTTTTCATCATAGCATGCCTTTGTGTTATGCTACAGTTAAGCACAAAATTTATTTTTAAGTGGGAATAGAATGTTCTGGAAATAGCAAGTTAGGCAGCATTTGCAGGGAGGGAAGCAAAGTTAATTTTCCAAGATGTGGGCATTGCTGACTAGGGCAGCATTCATTGCCCATCCCTAGTTGCCCTTCAGAAGGGAATGATGAGCTGCCCTCTCGACGTGTTGCAGTTTGACATGTAGGTGCTCCCACATTGTTTTTCGGGAGGAATTCCAGGGTTTTAATCCAGCGACTGTAAAGGAATAATGACATATTTCCAAGTTAAGATTGGGGGGGGAATCTGCAGATGGTGGTGTTCCCAGCTATCTTCTGCACTTGTCCTTCAAGATGGTAGTGGACATGGTTTTGGAAGATGTTGCCAAAGGAACCTCAGCAAGTTCCTGCAATGCGTTTTCAGTGGGAACTGGTCAGAACATGCACCATGTACACTCCAATCAGTTTGATTGACAGCCAGAGAGGCAAAGGTGAGGTCAGTATTTTTGTGGAGACTGAAGAAGTGACCTCCACTTCCCACCCTTACCCACTCACTCAACAGCCTCTTCCAGCACTTGGTGTTGGCTGGGATGGCCCATGAAGGCAGTGCCTCAAAAATTCTTTGCTGTGGATATGCACTTTACTGATGAATCACCAAAAGATCAGAACAGAGCCCCATGTGACAAAGCCTCAAGAAAATTGCTCCTTTGTAGTTAGAAAACAGCAGGCAAAGGAGAAGGTAGGTTACTACCTTACTGCGTCCCCCAGTTTTTCAATGGACTTGTACTGTACACACTAACTTTCCTTACTATTCCTAATTTGCTGATTCTAGTGAGATTTAATTCTTGTATTTGGGGTTTCTATATTACTAATCTTTAACAAAACAAAATATTCAGGTCTTTTTTCTGTTTTTGACCCAGTTGTGCTTTCTCTAGAAGAAAAGCTTAAGGTGCCCAACCTCCTTAGTCACATGGGTAAAAATTGTAGATGTATCTCGCTGGGCTACTGTACACTATAGATGTAGGGGTCTTCATTAATAGTCTGATTTTTCTGTGGCATTTGGAGAGGAAGTGAATTTGAGGAAGGAACACACAACTCCTGTCACAATCTGTGTTTGCAGAACTTAATATGATTATGACACGTGTTTAAAGATTTGGATGGTGGCCTGATACAGTGTACTAAATAATGTCTGCTCATGGTGATTAAAGGTCTGATATCAGTAGAGGCAAATTGGCAGCCATTGATTCCTTGTTTGATTCTGGTGAATCATATAGACCGACAGAACCATTTTAACTCATAATTTGTAATACAAGTAAAGTGTTTGTCAGTGAATGATGTTTAACAGAACTGTGGTACTTGTAAGGTTCCTCAAATGACCATCCTGAGTAAGGTTATCAGGTTGGGACCTCATCATTCATTATTCTTGTTCATTGTTCTTGGGTTGCACATTGGGGTATTTTGTACAAACTGCAATTTGCTAATAGATGTTCTGTGTGTTTGTAACTGGTACATATTCAGCAGAGTTAATGGGTAAACACAAAAGGAAAAAGCACAAGCAGCATGTGTTTTTATATTGTTTACAATGTGTCTTTTCTTTCAAGATATCCTTTTCTTCATTGGAGTCATTCAGTTGAGTTGGACAATGAGGTTTCATTTACGCCTTGCATTTCTTCCTATAATGGCTTTGTTACTTTATTATTCAGATGCCCACAGCTTGCTAAAAGCCAAAATCAAACATTAACACTTAATATAATGATACTGAAATTGTAGTTCTGGCTTTTAGAAGCAGTAATTAGATTAGATCAGTTTATTTGAGCATCTTACAATTTAACAATTTGGAGTTTGTCACTGATGTTAACAAATCCTATAGAGTAAACTACACACGGTTTTTTTTAGGTTTTATTTGAAAATCATAAAATCTCTACAGTACAGCAGGAGGCCATTCAGCGCATTGAGTTTGCATGAATTTTCTGACATCATCTTAGCCAGGTCCACCCCCTTCCTTATCCCTGTAATTCCACATGTTTATCTCGATAATCCCTCTAACCGATATGACCTTGGACGCTAAGGTATAATTCAGCCGGCCTAACCTGCACATCTGTGGGGCGAAATTGAAGCACCCAGAGGAAGCCCACACGGACATGGGGAGAATGTGCAACACTTCCTACAGGTAGTCCCCCAAGGTTGGAATGGAACCCGGGTCTCTGACGCTGCGAGCAGTGCTAATCAGTGTGCCACTTTGCTGCCCTCAGGTCTAAAATCAGGTCTAAATTCATGCATTTCATTCACCTTTAACTTTACAAGAAACCATGCTACTCTAGATGTTGCACGCAATCATTCTTAAAATTAAAACCAACGAGGTATTTCAACAATACCAAAATAACACTTCTATAATGTTGAGTAGATAGAGGCATCTAATCACAGGTTTTGCTCACTTGAAACAAGGATGAAAGTATTAGTTGTGCAAACATTGGATGTAATCTAATAAGTGTAGATACATTGGAATTTATTAAATATGGACAATATTTCAAAAGGAATATCTGCCTCATAACCAATGAATGACAAGTTTTATGTGAGCTCTGTATGTCAAGTTCCCGCATTAATTATTTTTCTATATTTAGTTATATTTTATTTACCGTTCCATTTCTGCTGGCTCTGTATTTCTGTTTTAAAATATACAATTTTTGATCGTGATAGAAGTTTCCGTGAGAGTTTCTTGAGCTGTGGTTTATTGTTGTAGATGGCAGATGGCTGCTCGGAAAATGGTATAATTTGGAAGTGGCAAAGAAGCTGGTTGTAAGAATCTTTCCACGGTGCATTTTCTGCCGTGCTATGCAGAACTATTGTGCAGATGGAAACTAGCCTGGTTTCATGGAGATCTGTGAAGTTTAGTGCAGGGCTGAGTTAGACAGTTCAGAGAGCTATTTTTAGTAACATGTTTACCTGATGGCTGTGTTTCTCATTAAAGGATGGAGGGTCTGCTGGGAATTTGAGGAGCAGGCAGGTGTTAATTAAACATGCACTCATCACTCGCTTTGAGCTTTCGGTAGTGAGTGTTATTAGGTTTGAAATTCAACCCTCAACTCTCCCATGAAGATACTTAATAGACTGAGGATAGTTGCCATAAATCACTTCAATGCACTGCTGCATAGCCATTCAATCTTGCAGAAAATAAAAACATGTTTTCTTAATAAAATCACATTATAAGTCGAATAAAACACAAGTAATAAAAGCAATCGTCAGATCGGAGAAACAGCACCAATTAACTCTGCAGCTTTTAAATTCTAGCACTAATAAAATGGTTTGCCTGTTGTGATTTTTAACCTGAGTATATAGTATTTGGCATCATCTTCTTCATCTTAAAAGCCTGACAACCCTACCAAGCCTCTCTGCTCGTAGAATATGAAGTACGAGAAAGAAGCTAACACGCTTGTTATTTGTCTGTTATGCAATATGTTCTTGTACATCAGCTAATTAACCTTTCTAACAGTCTGCGAGGGCTGAAGAGGAGGCGAAGGAAGAGCCTGCTTCTCAAGTGGGTGCCATTGCCTTATCTCTGGAAGCTTCAGCAAAGAAAAGTCTTGCATCTTCCCCTGAGGTTGACATTTTCAGTTTTACATTTGATAAAATTGAATTGTAGTTTAAATAAGCAGAAATAAACTGATGATAATAATGATGAGCGGTAGTGTTAAATGGCAGAACCGACATCAATGTAATGAAATTATATATTTTCTTAGCTGGCTTGCCAATATTTTCAAAATAAATGTTTATTAAGAGAAAATATGAAACAAGTAGTTAAACACAAAGGTTTAAATAATAGTGTAAGAAATGTTTGCTATTGTAATATTTGTTAGTAGTCAGCCCATTTACAAAGCTAATTTATTCCATCTCTTAGCATTATTGTGTGTTTAAAGACTAAAAACCATATTACTTTGTGTCCATATTTTAACTCTAACATTCCATACAGTCACTAACATGTACGTTGAGAGAGTTTTAGCTTCATCTAGTTATGACAATTCTTTAATATAAAACCATCTAGAAAAGTGAAATGCATGTCTGCTGCTATGTGCTTGTTCATGGAATACTTTGATGTTGACAAGTTTCTATATTTGAAATGTAGGGCTCTGAGGAATGGGTTATGATAGAAAGACGAGCTTCTAGGCTAGAAGAACTAGTTATAGTTGAACAGAAAAGTGGCAGAAATGAATCCAAAGAAGAAGAAGCAGTTGAGGCTTTATCCCTGTTTTGTGACAAAAAGCAAATTGTATTAGAACTATCGTCTCCTGAGATGGAGCTTATAAAAGAAGCGTTACAGAAAGATGAGCCATGTGAAGGAAAATCTTCAGCGATCGAAGAAATCGGTGCCGTGTCCGCCGTTCAAAAAGATGCTTCCAACACTACTGATTCTGAGGATAAGACTCTGACAATAACACCTGAATTGAATTGCGTGGAGTTGTTGAAGACCGATGACCAAAAACTTTCTGAGATACAAACACGCCCATCTGAACCTGAGGAAGTTCAGTTTGAGAAGCTTTTGGATAAAGAGCATACGAGCTCTGCAATTAACCAGATTGCTGAAGACAGTTCAGTGGTGTTAACAGATTCATCAAAACAAACTTCAGTAAGCACTGGAAAAGAACTTGCTGATTCTGAAGCAAACTTGGATTCTTCAAAACCAGATTCCCAAGCACCTGAAGAGGCAGAGTCTGCCTTCCATTTGCAGGTGGCCAGTGGGGAGGAACCCAAGCTCATTTCCTCTGGAAGTGACGAAACCAAGTCCAAGGAGCAAAGAAGCAACTCCAAGCCGGTTTCCCCACAAGACAATGATGAAGAATCCAAACCAGGTTTTCTGATAGCTGACCAGAAGAGAGGTCCAGGTACTCAGGCAGACAGCAAAGAAGGAAAGACAGATTCCCAAATACATGACCAAGAGGAGGAAGAAAAAATCCAGACAACTTTGCAACTGAATGACGAAAAGATTATTCCAGTTCACTTTGTGACTAACAAAGGCAAATTGCATTCAGATGAAGCAAATGAATTTAACCAGAGTTTCTCAGAGGAAAAGCATGCTGCAAAAGTGGCTGGCCAAGAGGAGGCACAGTCTATTTTTGAAGTGGAAGTTCAGCATCAATCTGGAAGTACCCTCCCAGTGGTTGAAAAGGAATCAAAGACAACACTGACTGAGCAAGATGAGTGCAAAGCTATTTCACAGTTTGATATTATTGAAACTTATATGACTGAAGAACAGTCAAAGCCTTGTTCTTCTCAAGAAGCTGCCAAAGATTCACAGCCATGTTCTGCGGGATGGGATAAACAAGAGTCAAGGGAATCATCAGGAAAAGAGTCCGAAGAATGCGCCCTGTCAGTTGATCGAGGAGGTACAGAACTGAGTTCTACAGGAGAGGGTGAACCATCAAAACCAGAAGAGGACAGAAGAGAGCCAAAACCATGTACAGGAGAGGGTGGAGAAGAGCCAATACCACGTACAGGAGAGGGTGGAGAAGAGCCAATACCATGCACAACAGAAGATGAAGGTCCAAAGCCATGCGCAAAAGAGAATGGGAAAGAATTAAAGCCATCTACAATAGAATTTGGAAAAAAGCCAATACCATGTACAGGAGAGGGTGGAGAAGAGCCGATACCACGTACAGGAGAGGGTGGAGAAGAGCCGATACCACGTACAGGAGAGGGTGGAGAAGAGCCGATACCATGTACAGGAGAGGGTGGAGAAGAGCCGATACCACGTACAGGAGAGGGTGGAGAAGAGCCGATACCACGTACAGGAGAGGGTGGAGAAGAGCCGATACCACGTACAGGAGAGGGTGGAGAAGAGCCGATACCACGTACAGGAGAGGGTGGAGAAGAGCCGATACCATGTACAGGAGAGGGTGGAGAAGAGCCGATACCATGTACAGGAGAGGGTGGAGAAGAGCCGATACCATGTACAACAGAAGATGAAGGTCCAAAGCCATGTGCAAAAGAGAATGGGAAAGAATCAAAGCCGTCTATTGTAGAGTTGGGAAAAGAGCCAAAGCAATATACAACAGAAGATGGAAAAGAGTCAAAACCATGTGCAAAAGAAGATGAAAACGAATCAAAGCCATGTACAATAGAGATTGGAAAAATGTCAATGCCATATACAACAGAAGATGGAGGAAAGTTCATACCCTTCTCACAAAAGGATGGTAAAATACTCAAACCAGATCTCCAGGATGATGCCAGTAATTCTGTAAATTCTATAACTCAAGAAAATGAAAGAAAAGAATCTAACAGTTGTTTCCTAGGGACAGTGAAAGATGAATCTCAAATACCTGTACGTTATTCCACAGATATGTCATCAGACTTGAGCTATTCAGCGTCCAAGAGCTTTGCAGAACTTGATAGCTTTTTGTCCTCTGAACTGTCATCGTATACCAAGCAAGATCAATCTGATCAATTACTTCCTGTGAATGACAAAATAGATTCCATGTCGGAATCTCAAATGGAATTTTCTGCAGACAAATCATCTGAACCAAATTCACCTGATCTTGAGTTGGCAGAGCAAGATTTAGTTCTTAAAGCAGCGTTTTCTAATATTGATGAATTGTCTAAAGTACAACCGTCAACGATGCCAACGCTTTCGTCAAAATCGAGAGATGAAGAGCTCTCTGTTAAACACACAGAGGTTGAATACATGAGAATTGCCACAAAAGGACTTCGCGAAGAGGTGTCCAAAGTAGATCCTTTAAAACACTCCTTTAAACCCGGAAAAGAGTGCTCAACGGTTAAGCGTGGGAGAGACTTTCCAAATTTGTCAGATGAGGTGACGGAAATTTACTCTTCGACCAAGCTGAAAGAGAAATATGCAGAAGTGTATGATATGGGGTCAGCTACTCTGAAGGATAAAATATCCTATTTTGAATTGAAATTGGGAGAAAATACTTACTCAAAAAAGCCAGTTAAAGTGTTGGATCATGCTGCACAGATTTCTGAAGTTGGATCACCCGATTCAGGCTGTGAAGTGGAATTGACAGAAGCAGTGGTAACTCTTGTTGTGAATTGTCGCAAGGAAACCTTGTTCCAGCATGTTTTGTCAAATGGCATTTTACATCATACAAGTTTACATAGCTTGAAATGAGCTTATTTATAAACTGCCATTTTATGTTTTAGCCATATGTATTGCTAAATGCAGAGCATTGTATTCAATCTGTTAATTTGCTGCCTTTTTTTATTTAGACCATTTGCAGTTTTGCAACTGCAAATGTCAGTCGACCTAGCCAAATTGAGAACAATGAGAACGGTCTGTCGAGGCAACTGTTGGAAGTACCTCCGCAAAAAAAAACAAAATTATGCTTTTCCCATGTTGCTCGAAAGTTGCATTTTGATCATCTGAAAAAAAAAGAATAGGCTGTGATTTCCCCTCGCTTAGTTTGTTTTCTTTCTCTTCACTGTTCTGCTCTTTCCTTTTAAGCATACTAATGCCTGTCAAAACAATTGTTTGTGGCTGATTTTCCTGCTATTGCTGTGGTGCTAGCTTCCAAACTGTTTGCTGCCATGCCATCTAACAGTGAAGACGATGCTTTCTGAATTCTCCCATTCAGCTTTTGACTAATGCTTTTGTCTGTTTAGACTAAACCTGCTGCTCATGATTGTGCCTTGGAAGACAGGGAAGTAAAACCTTCAGAGGAGGCCTCAAAATCTCCAGGGAAATCACCAGTAAAAGGGGAGACGTTAGAAGGTCCTGTTGCTTCAGTAAATATCTCACAGGTGTTTAACTCTTGCTAAACTTCACTTTTATATAACTTTAAAGGCATCTACATATCGTACAAATGAAGTATTTTTGCATCTTGCAGTGTTGCGAACCTTCACTGTTGTGAGCCTTCTTTGTGTGTCATCTGCGAATTTCCTGTCCAATTTATTTGGATTTTGAGGTTGCTGTGTTGTACTTGAATGTACCTGTTTAATCAAAGTGTAATTGAAATTTTCACAAATATGCCACTCCATCTATCGCACACAAAAAAAAAACAAGAACAAATACACTGTTATTTTATGGACATCTTTTCATTTTGCAGGAGGCGTTAACTCCACATAAACTACACGATGAAGAAGCTGGCAAATCCAAGGTTGCTGATTTTAACTAATTAACAACCTGTTTAGACCTTAATTCATCTGTTTCTTCATAACACCCACATGTCACTTCAACTGTTTGTCCATGGTCATCTTTTGATTACTTTGTGACCATCTTCCACGTTCCTCTCATTGAATGCTTACTCTTTATCCATTGATCCATACCATTCACATTCCAACCAGTGTTAATCTTCGGTCCTCATTGTCTTGATCTTCACCCTTCTTTCTTGCTCAGAGCACTGAAACAAAGCAGGAGCCACAGAAGAAGGCTTTGGTGGCCAAACAAGAATCTGAAGAAGTCATGGAACAGATGCAAGAGCTTGTGACCCAGCCACCAGTGACAAAGGAGGCAAGTGTGGCGGTTGAACACAAACATTCTAGCATCCCTACAAATTCCTCAGATTATACTGGAGCTGAGAAAGAAGTTACAGTGCCAGGTAAAGTTGAAGAAGTTGACGGCATGTTAGAAGTGAAGAAGTTATCCACGCAAACTAAGATGGCTAAACGAGAAAGAACAGACAGTGCCACCTCTGAATCTAATGTCAGTGCTCTGCCTGCTAAAAGTACTGAAAGGCAACCTGCTCAGCAAGATGGGAAAGACCAACATGAGAGCGTTGACCACAAATCTGAAGACTCAGAAGAAAAACCTCAACAGGAGGTAACCTTTAAGGAAACCAAATGCATTTTCTCACATTTCACCTCTGTGTGTGTAAAACTATAACTATCTCTCACCCAATTGCTTGCTTGCTTCTTTGAAGTGAAACACCACAGATTTACTAAAGCATGTTGTTAAGAAATGATGCATTTAATAAATTTATAATGCATTTATAAATTTAAAAATATTTTCTGGGATTGCAGAGTAAGTTGATCAGCATCTATGAAAAGAAAGGATAGATTCACATTTGCTTCATCTAAAACGTTTGAATTTTTTTTGCCTTCACGGATGCTGACTGACTCATGTTGTACTTTGAACAGCTTTAATTTTATATCTCAGATTTTAATTTTTGAGGAGGTAAATGCATCATTATAACCGTGACTGTTATAAAGTAATTTTGTTTGTTTGTTCTAACAATACTCTTACACTAACTATATAACCTGTATTAGGGCATGTGCTTGTTAACAGGAATGTTTGTATTAAAGAAACATTAACGACAGCTGACGTTTCCAAACTTCAATGTTTGCACGACAGAAATCTTGAATAAGAGCAACACTTGGGTTACAACAGCATTGTTTCTGTTAAAGGAGAAAAATACTCCCATTTAGATCTGAAGAATGTTTCTTTTAGCATTTGCCAGTAGCTTGGGTCCATTTCCTCAATAATTCTGACTTCTTTTAACTATAGGTTAGAATTATGCTTTTTATTAAATTATATTTTCGGAAAGCCTTACTATTTGGAGAGTTAATTCAGAATGTCAGTTTTGGTGCTAGGAGGGGCCACTTGGCCAACAAGCGATTTAATAAACAATTTAATAATTCATAATAAGTTGAAAAGATTTAACCCCAGTTGGTCAGTATGTTAATATGCAGAACGTGTAAATCCTTTAAGAGATTGCTGTTGTATTATTTGTTGCTACGTATTTACTATGCATGGACAAGAATTGTTGTTATGTCTGTTTGTGTGGGAACTTACTAAACTTTTGGAGAATTCTCCAAATCCTGTCCAGTTTTAAACTTTTTGGGCAGAGTTTTCATTCCAGGGTCCTGATCTTCACATCAGGTTGGACAACAGTATTTAAGTTTATTTGCTCGTGTCACAAGCAAGCTTACATTCACACTGCAATGAAGTTACTGTGAAAATACAGTGATCGCCACATTCCAGCACTGTTGGGTACTCTGCGTGAGAACTTAGCATGGCCACTGTGCCTAACCAGCATGTCTTCCGCATTGAGAGAGGAAACCGGAGCACCCAGATGAAACAAACGCAGACACGGAGTGAACGTGCAAACTCCACACAGACAGTGATTGTTGCCGGGAATCAAACCTGGGTCCCTGACTCTGTGAGGCAGCAGTGCCATCCATTACAGTGGCATGATCATAAAAGAGATTTTGGGGGAGGCAGCCAGTTAGATGGGTACCTCTGGGAGCCTCATCGTATTCAGGATGGTGAGCAGGCTTCCAAGATTGGAGCACCAACAGGATAGCTGTCAGAAGTGGGTTCTGTTGATGTAGATCGAGATGCCCTCTTCAAAATGTTAAAATAATACTTGGCCACAGAGGGCAGTGCGTCATTGTGCGGGATGATTGTAAGGATGACTAACAATGATGTGAGTTCAGACCGTGTGCAGGACTGCTGGAATTTAATTGGTTTGAACCCGATTGGAGGCCCTGTTTGCCAGCTGGAAAAGGAGTCTTAAATGGCACTTTTATCGGCTTAAATTGTTGCCTGCTGCTTGTGGGTGGGTAGCTGTCAACTCCTGTCTTCCACATGGTCGCTCCCCCCTCCACCCTACACAAAAACAGCCTCTTTCAAAATGGTCTAGCAGCAGAAAGATGTTGGCAAACTGGCACACTGCCATCTGATGGCAGCTTTCCATCCCAGCCATCTCCTCAGCCCAATGAAAATACAGCCCATTGTCTTCCTAATAAATTAGCCCTGAGATTATGCTGAGGGTTACGAGAATACAAATATCTAATTTCAAATCCCTTTCTTTGGGAATTCAACATGTGTGATTTATCCACGCAAAAAAATTAGGAGAGGAATTGGACACTTGTATCCCTGGTTAATTTCAGTACCCTTGTGTTTAATTCTGTTTAAGATTACATGAAAATGAAATAATTTCACGATTAAAACTTATAATGGAGTCTTTTCATTTTCTCAGATTTACGTACGTAGAACACAGAACAATACAGCACAGTACAGGCCCTTTGGCCCTCAATGTTGTGTCAAGCTTTGTCCAAAACCGAGATCAAGCTATCCCCTCCCTATCATTCTGGTGTGCTCCATGTGCCTATCCAATAACCGCTTGAAAGTTCCTAAAGTGTCGGCTCCAGTATTATAGCAGGCAGTCCATTCTACACCCCAGTCACTCTCTGAGTAAAGAATCTTCCTCAGACATCCCTCCTGTATCTCCCACCCATGAACTTTAAAGTTATGCCCACTAGTAACAGCTACATTCTCCCGAGGAAATAGTGTCTGAATGCCCACTCCATTTATCCCCCTCATTATCATATAAACTTCTGTTAAGCCGCCTCTCATCCTCCTTTGCTCTAAAGAGAATAGCCCTAGCGCTCTCAACCTTTTGTCATAAGACCTACCCTCCAAACCAGGCAGCATCCTGGTAAATCTACTCTGCATTCTCTCCAATGCTTCCACATCCTCCTCATAGTGAGGTGACCAGAACTACATACAATATTCCAAATGTGGTCTCACCAACATCCAATATAGTTGCAGCATAACCCCACAACTTTTAAATCAAATCCCCTGTTAATAAATGCTAACACACTATAGGCCTTCACAGCTTTATCCACTTGAGTGACAACCTTCAGAGATGTGTGAATGTGAACCCCAAGATCTCTCTGTGCCTCCACATTCCTTGGAACCCTGCCGTTGACCCTGAATTCGCATCCAAATTTGTCCTAACAAAGTAAATCACCTCACACTCATCAGGGTTAAACTCCGTCTGCCATTTTTTGACCCGGCTTTGCATTCCTATCAGTGTCTCGTCGCAGCCTACAACAGCCCTCCACCCCATCCACTACTCCACCAATCTTGGTGTCATCAGCAAATTTACTGACCCAACCTTCAGCCCCTCCTCCAAGTCGATGATAAAAATCACAGATAGCAGAGGACCCAGCACTGATCACTCTGGTACACCGCAGATAATTAGTCTCCAGTCTGAAAATTTTCCATCACCACCGCCCTCTGTCTTCTACGAGATAGCCAGTTTCTTATCCAATCGGCCAAATTTCCCTCTATTCCACACCTCTTTACTTTCTTCATGAGCTGACCATGGAGAACCTTCTCAAAGGCCTTCCTAAAATTCATGTATACAATGTCAATTGGTCTACCTTTGTCTATGCACTTAGCTACCTCCTCAAAGAAATCAATCAAATTTGTGAGGCAGGACTTAACCCTCACAAAACCGTGCTGACTATCCTGGATTAAGCTGCATCTTTCCAAATGGTCATAAATCCTACTCCTCAGGACCTTTTACATTAATTCGACCACCGAAGTAAGACTGATCGGCCTATAATTACCAGGGTCATTTCTATTTCCTTCCTTGAACAAAGAAACAACATTCGCACTCTCCAGTCCTCTGGCACTATACCCGTGGGCAATGAGGACCCAAAACACAAAGCCAAAGGCTCTGCAATCTCCTTCCTTGCCTCCCAAAGAATCCTGGGATATATCCCGTCTGGCCCAGAGGACTTGTTGACCATAGAACATAGAACCCTCAAGTGTTTCAAAATTGCTAATACATCTTCCCTCAGAACACCTACTTCCTCCAGCTATCAGCCTGTATCACATTCTCATCCTGAAAAATACAGCCCCTGTCCTTGGCGAACACTGAAGAAAACTATTTGTTCATGGCCTCAACTATCTCTCTTGATTCCGTGCGGAAGTTCCCACTATTATCCTTGATCGGCCCTAACTTCATCCTGGTCATTCTTTCATTTCTCACGTAAGAGTAAAAAGCCTTGGGGAATTTCCTTGATCCGACCCACCAAGGACGTCAGATTTGTTTTGGCTCTGATGCGTAAGTAATGAAGGAGTGTTTTCTCAAATTGATAGCAAACTGGATAAATCGAGTCTCGGGGATGATAGACAAATACTTTTTGAAAATGTTAGTATTCTTTTCATTTTACAGGATATTATGAAAACAAAAGCTGGACTGCAAAGTGATGTATCTACTGTAAAGACAGAAGCTTCCTCCAAAGAAACATCTTCATCATTTGAGACAAAAGCAAGTACCAAAACTACCCAGGTATTCGGGCTTTAACTTCCTAATAGAGGTCAGACAGTGGTCAGCCTTGAGGGAAATGTGAAGCAGCTTGTGGTGGAAGAACTAAATAGAAAACAAAATGTAATTCCTGTGATTGAACTTTCATGCAGGGTCTCAAAATGGGTAGTAAGCCAGTATACACTCACCCAATTTTCCTGGTTTTTTGTAGTTGAGTTCCTAAGCCAGCTGTGAACCTCAGCAGACTGGCCAGAAAAACCTAGGCTACCTCATTCTATTTCTGTTTCATAACTGCTGGTTTGTCCTGTTTGATTCTGAGGTTCAAATAGGGCTTCTCCTTAGATAAAAGCAAAGTACTGCAGATGCTGGAATCCGAAACAAAAACAGAAAATGCGAGAAAATCTGAGCAGTTCTGATAGCACCTGTGGGGAGAGAATGTTTCAAGGCGAGATGACCATTTGCCAGAGCTTAATAGACTGGGACAGCGGGTTTGTGATGTGGAGCGAGGTCAACTGTGTAGGTTCAAATCCCATTCCAGCTGAGGTTATTCGATGCTTTCTCAACTTTGCCCCTCTCCCGAGGTGTGATGACCCTTAGGTTAAATCACCACTAGTCAGCTCTCTACACTCTCCCCTTCTCTCCCTCAAAAGGGAGAACAGTCTATGGCCATCTACAACTGTGGCAACTTTCATCAGTTTTTAAAAAAATATACGCCCCTGATCTTCCTCATAGCCTCACCACCTGCTCCACCATCTTGGCCTTGTGTTCCTTCAGGGGCCGGTGCCTGTGCAGGAAGGCTTTGGAGAGTTGGGTCATAGAGCACCTATGATCTCACTAATTGGTGGATCAGACTCAATGGGCTGAATGGCCTACTCCTGTTCCAATGAATCAATACCCAGTAACAAGTCTGACAACACCAGGTTTAAGTCCAACCGATTTATTTGATAGTAAACTCACAAGTTTTCGAGGTTTCCCTCTTCGTCAGGTGAATCAAGGGTTCTGGCCTTAGATAGAGCTCTCTGTGGCTAGAATTCTTCATTCATCTGACAAGGAGGGAAAGCTCGTGAGTTTACTAACAAATAGATCTGTTGGACTTAAACCTAGTATTGTCAGACTTGTTACTGTGTTTACCCCAGTCAAACGCTGGTATATCCACATCAATAACCAGTGCCAGAGCTTTAAGCTCAGCTTCTCAATACAAATAAAAAATCAATGAATTAATTCTAAGGTGGTAGCAAGTTGCACATTTCAATGTCGTGAGACCTGTTTAATGTGAGTTGTGTTTTTTTTTGTTTCTTTTTGCAGCTTACCAATAGTTCAGGTCCAGTGAATGAAGCTGTGACAAGTTCTCAGAGTATTGTTCCAGAAACTGTGTCCACGTCGTTTGTAAGTGGCTGACTGCTACGTAAACGGTTTTTAAGGTTTCAGGATTGCTTTTTTCCCTTGAGGCTAGAGGTGTTTTTCTTACCGTCTCCTGTAAGTTCATAAGATGTAGGAGCAGAATTAGGCCACTCAGCCCATCGAGTCCACTCTGCCATTCAATCGTAGCTGGTACGCTCCTCATCCCCATTTTCCTGCCTTCACCCCCCTATAACCTTTCAACCCATCATCACGTAAAAATCTAACTCGTTAAATTGACTTACTGTCCCAGCTTCCACTGCACTTTGGGGTCGCAAATTCCATGGATTCACAACCCTGTGGAAGAAGTAGTTTCTCCCTAATTCTGTTTTAAATTTGCTATACCAAATATACCAAATGTATATTTATATTTGTTTTTCAGGTTGACGGTAGCAGTGGAGCTACAAATGTAACAGGCTCTCAATCTGTAACTTCGGAAACCATATCTACATCAACCACTACTCATATCACAAAGGTAACATCATTGTTCGCCAGCCATTTCCACTGAAAATGCCCCCAAGGCTATGCAGATGAAACCTGTTAGTTGACTTCCAAGAACAATCAGACAGACATTAAAGATAGCACTTAACTTTCAGTTCACTATTTCTTGCTGGAAATAATGGTCTTGAGCGTTCATTTTAATCTTTCTTTATCAGCGAAGCAGATTCGTGTTCCTCCCTTGAGATTATATTCCAAAAGTTTTGTTTTTCCTTGCGCAATCAAATATGTGGCTTTGTCAGAGATAACTGCAGAGTCTGTTTAGTTTCTGTGGTACAGCATTTGGGATTTGGGCCAACTAAGAAAACTAAAAAAAAAACTCATAATGAATGAGTTTGAAGGCAGCTCACTAACAGCCAGAAATATAGGCCTATACGAGTAATGACCCTGCCTACAAAATTACGTTTTATTTTATAAGCAACAAAATTACTTTTTTTTAAAAAAATATAAAATGGATTTCTAAGATTTGTACAATGTTGTCAGGAGCCTTAGGTGGAGTCAAAGCAATACAGCATGGAAACCGTCCCTTTAGCTCAACCAGTCCATGCTGACCATGGTTCCTTCCCAATTGTCTGCATTTGGTACATGCCTCTCTAATCTTTTCCCATCCGTATACTTATCCAAATGCTTTTTAAATGTTGCTTTGTACCTGCCTCAACCACATCTGGCAACTCATTCCATGTACAAACCACCATCTGTGTGAAGAAGTTGCCCCTCCAATCTTTTTTTAAATCTTTTCCCTCTCACCTTAAAACTATGCCCTCTTGTTTTCAATTCCCTTTCTCTGGGAAAGACACTACGTGCATTTGTCCTATCTGTGCTCTCATGATTTTACAGTAAGTAGTCTCACAACATCAGGTGAGTCAGAAGAGGCAACTCTCTGAAAGCTTGTGTTACCATAAACCTGTTGGGCTTTAACCTGGTGTTGTGAGACTACTTATTGTGCCTATCCCAGTCCAACACCAGCAACTCCACATCATGATTTTATACACGTCAGTAAAGTTACCCCTTATTCTCCTATGTTTCAGGGAATGAAGTCCTAGCCTGGCCAACCTCTCCCTGTAACCCAGACCCACTAGTCCTGGCAACATCCTCGTAAATCATCTTTGCACTCTTTCCAGTTCATTAATAACAGGGTGACCAAAACTGTACACAATGGCACAGTCAAACCTGTTTTCACTGTCCTTGCTAATGACTTGAAAAACAAATTATACTGAGTGAGGAAATAAAGCTAGTTATATCACAAGCTGCTGGTATAACCAATATTCCATCTTGTGGGGCAGCAAAAACTAACATCTGACTTTTGTAGTTATGGATTGAGAACGTGTCGTTGTCAGTCAAGATTATTTGCTGTACGGCTTTCAATTGATTGGTGTTTCCTAAGGATCACGAGGGCAGAGGAAATTATATTCTCTTCCTCAGTGTAAAACATCTCAGGATTTTTAATCTTTTTCGTGGTTCAGATTTCATTTAGTGCTGGGATATCTGTGTTTTAGTGCAACAAGTAAAAGTGGACATCATTTTGTATAAATGCTTTTGTGCATGCTATCTTATGAGTTAGGCTCCATCTCTCTCACTATATCTCCCAAGACCTGATTCTGTCTTGTTGCCTCACATTGTACTGTTGATATTGTTGAGTAAGCCTCTGTAATAGTGCTCCACAAATGCATTCAATGTGTAAGTCCATTTATTTTCCAATCCCACTTTTTTTTTTAATTCTCTTTTCTCTCCCCTCATGACTGTACTTGTCCGTATTAAATTCCACTTAATGCCTCAGGATTTGATTACCAACTTGCTTATTTTAAATCAACAGTGAAACTGTACACAACAAGAACTCACATAAACAATAATTAGATACATGACTAGTTCATTTATTTTTGGTTTTGTTGATTAAGGGATGACTTTTGGCCAGGACACAGAATGAACTGCCTCACTATTTGAAAAAAGGCCTCCACCCATGAGTCTCATTTAATGGACCTCCCTGAGCTGGAACCTGCCTGCATTTCCTAATTGCACAAACTCCTGGAGGTAGCTTTTTTTGCTACCTCCTTGCATTTGAGGTCCCATTGGTTCTGGATCTAGAGTTGAGGTCAATGTCTTTGTCACAGCTCAGGCAGGAATATTCAGGTCAGTGGGTCCATGGACCTTGGGGGCAAATTTACCAAAAAAATTTTAACTCCCAAGCGAGCCTGCCAACAGAAAAGTTCCAGATCTGTTTTCTTCAGCAAGGCCACAAGTTCAACCTTGTGCCACTCTGTGCAAAAAATAATGCACAAACTGTTGTGAGAGAAGCACCAGAAAGCCGCAACTCATAGTAGTGGGTGCATGGATGCAATCGCGCATGCACAGATGGTTGCTATCCCCACATCCACCCCCACCTGGTTGCAGAGTGCGCAACTTCTTCCCGTCTTTCCTCCCCTTAGTCCCCGCCCCCTTGGCTCTGTGTCCCCACCCCTGACTTCCCAAGGGTGCTACTGATGAGGCCATCATGACAGGTCTGCACTGATCGAGAACATACGTGATTCTTGTTGGTGAAAACTCAATTTTTTGCCTCTCGCGCAATCTTAACGGCTCAACTGGCCGTTGACCAGCAGGACAAGAAGCTAAGGTTATCCTCCCAGTTTTATGCTTATAAATTTTTATGCTGATACTATGCACACATCTCAGGTCCATCAAGTGTCTGCACCAGCCCATGTTTTATAAACTGACTTCTGCTTTGTTGAACCTTTACGACAGACTAGTTTGTGCAATGCAGTTCACCAATTGGTTATGCAGCCACTATCTTCTTTCAATAGCTAGATGAGCATTTCCCAATATGAGAGTCATAAAAAAGTCGTGACAGAGTATGGATAAGTGTGACAACCATGTGAACCCACGTGTACCACTAAGTCTGCTGCGAATCCATATTCCAAATCTGTCATTCTTTTCATTGTGCAAGAAGCAAAATGGTCAACTTTAACTCTGCTCGTCCAGTGAAATTAGAAGCTTTGTCACATAACCAAAATGCTAACCAAGTTGTGTACAGCAAAGCAAGGTTCCTCCAACAGCAAATCAATTGAATAACTCTTGATGATCAATTTTGGATCATTAATTCAAGAAGAAATATTGCTCAGGATTCAAATAAAACTTTGCACTCTTTGAATTTTTGCATTTGAGGATTTTTTGCTGACTTGAATCACTGTGGTGGACAGTTGAGGTCTCCACCATCTCATCACACAGAAAGACAGCTCTGACAATGCAGCACCCTTGCAGCATTGCATTACAATGTCTAGATCATCTGCCCATGACCCGTACGAGGCACGAACCTACATACCTCTGACTTAGAAGCAAGAGGGCTCCAACTTAGCCAATTTGAGACAATTATATAGCAGATTTTTAAAATATTAAGCTGCTACAATAATTAAATTTTAGTCCAGACGAAAGTCAGGGCAATTGGAATGCCCTGTGGCTGGAAATATACATATTTTTCATTTTGGTTTTGATTATGGAGTTCACTGTCAAATAATTGCCTCATAGAAATGTTCTGGTTTTTCTATTTTATCTCAATCAGCTGAATGTCCAACATACATAGAACTTAATTGCCATGTTTGCAAGTCAGCGCACAGTGTTGCTGAGAGAGACACAGCTAGATTATATTTATCTGATACAGAGTGCATGCAGTATTCCCAAAGGATAGCACTCAGAGCGATGGTGTAGGCTGGCAGAGCAGGTCTTTCAAATGAACTTCCAATTGATTCTAACAAATGGAATTTATTATGTGTTCAGTCAGTGAAAGGCGGATTTTTGGAAACCAGGATTGAGAAAAGAATCATTATCACAGGCGATGCCGATGTAGATCAAGACCAGGTATGTAAAGACTTCATATCATTTCGCGTTCACAGTCATTGTGTAACATCAGTCATGCTTAATTAAATATGATTGACTTAAATCACATTTAACTGAAATATGTTAAGTTAATTCATTCATTTCTTTGAAGATGGCACTAGTATAGAGTTCAAAAGATTTTTTTTTGATTGAACAAAACTTAATATTAAGTAAACACAAAAACAAAAAGAAAGAAAAAAACTATTGAGAGAGAGACTGGTTCTTTCTGCCAGTCCCCTATACTGATCTGGAACACAATTCAGAAACAAAGCTAAACTGAACTGCAAATACAACTGAAACTACAGTATATATCATCCATTATCTTTATTGTTGAAATGGTTTTGCACATGCAGTCTCTTACTTGGAGCCACAGGCCTTGCCAATGTTGTTTATGCTGGCATTGTACTTTTCAAAAATGCAGGCAATTTCTAACTAACTCAGCGTGCCTTCTGAGTTTTAAAATGTAGTCAAGTGTTTGCATTAAAAGTTAGCAGTCTAGCATTTAAATATAATTGCTTCAGGAGAAATATCTTAAAATTAAGTCTTTGCATAAACAAAGCAAATTGTACACAGGATCCTCAACATATGTAATCCTGAGCAAAAGGGAGGAGTTCAAGTTTCCACCATTGATGGTTATTTTCTCATCAATGCAGAGAACAAATGTATCTAGCTACTGCGGTAATGCCGAAATAGGGAAAGTATGTGCAATTTTTCTGCAAAAATCAATGAGAGGAAATCATCATGGATAGGATAATTATCTAGATTAGTGAATGTATTTATTATCTTGCTACATATGGCAGCATGCTTGGATCATTTGGGATTGGGATGAGAATCAATTTTGTCACTCAAAGAAGGTTTTGAATTTGAGGAATTCTGTAGCCCAGAGGGCTGAGGATGTTCCATCATTGCTGAGTTTCAGGGATTGAGTTCAATAGATTTTTGATCTCTTGAGGAACGGAAGGACATGTGGAGCAGGCAGGAAATTGGAGTCGATGCAGAAGATTGGACTTGACGATATTGATTAGCAAAGCAGGCTTACGGTTTCCAATGGCCATTTCCTGCTCCTATATTTTTGATGCTGTTATTTTTACAGTTATTTTGTGTGGACTGTGATTTGACTTCCTGACATCAGCATGCATTCACTGGGTGCAATAAATCATAAAGTGTACCTCCCAGTGACCTGTCCAATTCTGACTCCAATATTATGGGTAAATGTGAAAGATTTATCAGTCACACGTGAAAGATGGGAAACTGTGGGTTTTATGACTAGTGTTAATTTTCCAGCTGTAAAGACTGGAATCACAGACTCTTACAGTGAAAAAGCAGGTCATTCAGCCCATCGAGTCTGCACCACCTCCATCCAGGCCCTATCCCTATAACCCCATGCATTTACCATAGCTAGCTCCCCTGATACTAAGGGGCAATTTAGCATGGCCAATCCATCTAACCCTCACATCTTTTGACTGTCATATGGATTAAGCTAGATTGATGGAAAGAATGTTAAGCTTGCCTGTGTGAGGCCTGTGAAATTGTAATCACCCAGCTTCAAGTGCATAAACCATCCTCTTGACGAATTGCACAGTGGTTAGCACTGCTGTCTCACACAGCCAAAGACCTGTGTTCAATTCCAGCCTTGGGTGACTGTCTGGATGTAGTTTGCACATTCTCCTTGTGTCAGCGTGGGTTTCCTCCAAGTGCTTTGGTTTCCTGCCACAGTCCAAAGATGTGCAGGTTAGGTTGATTGGCCAAGCTAAATTGGTTAGGGAGATTAGTGGGATAAATGTGTGGGGAAATGGAGATGGGGCCTGGTTAAGATGCTCTTTCAGAGAGTTGGTGCAGACTTGATGGGCCAAATGGACTCCTTCTGTACTGTAGGGATTCTGAGAAACAACAGACAGCAGCAGTTGGATGGAAGTTGACAGGGGCTGCTACTTTGGACTGAAATAGTAGTCTTCAGCTTCCAAATAAATGCTGCGAAAGGGTCTAGTTAGCAATTTGCTTCAGTTTGGAAATCTATTCCTACATGTCTCAGTCAGCTAGCTGACCACTGACCTGCGGATCTGATCAAGGAGTTTAAACTGCACTACCACCACCTCTCTCTCTCTCTCTCTTCTCTCCCCCCCCCCCACCCCCCCCCCCCCCCCCCCCCCCCCCCCACCCCCCACACACACACACACACACACACACACACACACACACACACACACACACACAACACACACACACCAACACACACACACACACACACACACACAACCCCCCAAGTCCACAGTCCAGATAAGAAACCTGCTTATCCTGGTTTGTATTAATGCCAAGGATATTTGTATTTTTAAGAAGAATTTTATGAAGTATGATTATGAGTTATCATCTTTATGACAATGAGCCTTTTGTACCTAATAGCACTAGGAAATCATTGTTCCGGTAGTTCCTTTTTTCAATAGCTAGCAATGAACATTTTCAATGCAATCTATGTATCAAATCACATGATTGTGCTGTGTGTTCTAGGCTCTGGCCTTTGCGATTAAGGAAGTGAAACAGCAGCTCCCTGACATGCAGGTGACAAAGGCAGTGGTTTATAAAGAATCGGAGCCTGAAACAGAGCAAAATGCAAAGGAATCAAAGGTACAGCACAGCTCATGATTGATTCATTGTTATTATCAATGTTTCATTTAATCACTTCATCTCCTGTTATCTTCTGTACATTCCTTGATTTTAGAAACAGAATATTTATGGTGCAGATTGTTGTAATCTGCCTTTAAGGGATAGCAGCATTTCATCACTGGAAGGAAAGTGAGTCATGTAACCCAGTCTGAGTTTCACTTTGACCTGCGAGCAGTAGACGGCAGACATACTCTGCTGTCTTTAAACTTTCTACCTTTGTAAAAATGTGCCTTGTCTAAATAAACGAATCCACAGTGTGTTTATCTAATCTCTTATGAGCGAATAGTGTACTTATATTGGATTGTTGTGAATCACTTCGTACTGCTTTGCTTGTGCAAAACTTCTTAAGTGCTTGTCTTGCCCAACATTCCTGACTCTCAGAATCATTAAATCCTACGGTGCAGAAGGAGGCCATTCAGTCCATTGAGAGTCCGCACCAACTACAATCGAACCCAGGCCCCTATCACCATAACCTTATGCATTTACCCTAGCAAATCTCCCTGACACCAAGGGGCAATTTGACATATCCAATCAACCTAATCCTCTCATCTTTGGGACTGTGGGAGGAAGTTGTACAACTGTACAAAACTCTGGTGCGGCCACACTTGGAGTATTGCGTACAGTTCTGGTCGCCGCATTATAAGAAAGATGTGGAAGCATTGGAAAGGGTGCAGAGGAGATTTACCAGGATGTTGCCTGGTATGGTGGGAAGGCCTTATGAGGAAAGGCTGAGGGACCTGAGGTTATTTTCATAGAGAGAAGAAGGTTACACGGTGACCTAGTTGAGGCGTATAAGATGATCAAGGGATTGGATAGGGTGGATAGTGAGAGCCTTTTTCCTCGGATGGTGATAACCAACACGAGGGGACATAACTTTAAATTAAGAGGTGGTAGTTATAGGACGGATGTCAGAGGCAGGTTCTTTACACAGAGGGTGGTGAGGGCGTGGAATGCCCTGCCTGCAGCAGTTGTGGACTCGCCTACTTTGGGGGCATTCAAATGTTCGGTGGATAGGCATATGGATGATATTGGAATAGTTTAGGTTAGAGGGTCCACTGGCCAGTGCAACATCGAGGACCGAAGGGCCTGTACTGCGCTGTAATGTTCTATATTCTATGTTCTATGAAGTTGGAGCACCTGGAGGAAACCCACTCAGACACAGAGAGAATGTGCAAACTCCACAAAGACAGTAACCCAAGCCGGGCAACAGTAACCCAGGCCAGGTAAGATTCAAGCAACATAATGGGCCCCTGGTCACACATTGAAGTGTGAACAATGGCGGACACCATCCCTTGTTCATGGCACTAGCTACTGAGTTTAAATGTCCCATTGAAAATAAGAGGACAGGTAGAAGGTAAGTGAATGGGATGTTTGCACCCTGCCGCCTCCACAGTTATTCCAGTGATAGGGTTGTGTTGTGTGGCTGGCCACCATTGGGCCAATTTAAGCCCACTTCAGGACCTCATCTCACCACTTGTGTGGTATAACAGGTAGTGGGAGAGGTCCACACAAAGTGAGCAGCCTGGCAGATTTGCCAATACAAGTTGGTGCCAAGCAGGGAGAGGTCGCTTCTTAATGGATCTTCTGGGTCCATCAGAGGCACTTTAATCCATCCCAACCCCATCCTTTCTAAGATTACCATCCCCCGATGATCTCTCAGATCCCAGCTCCCAGCCAGAACCCCAGCAGGCCTGCTGGCATGACCCCCCCAGATACCCACTCAAATTCTGACCCAGTACCACATGCCACTGTTAAGAAACGCCACTGAACTGTGGGGCTCTGATTGGATTGCATCTCTCTAAACCAGGGCTGGAGAAGATGGCAGTCTGACCTCCATCCTGGTTGCAGGATATCCGATGTTCCCCATATGGGCTCTCATTCAGTGTTTTTTAGTGGCGTGGAATCTAGCATCTCGCTTAATTCAACCCAGAGTCTACAAAAATTACTTCAGCTCAATGCCATGGGTTTCTTCTGTTATTTTGAGCTGTCTGTGTGCGTACAGTTTGCCAACAGCATAGTGAAACTTAAACATGTTATCATTTGCTAAGGCTTATTAAAAAAAATGATTATTTAACATTGTGTGAAATGTATTTATATTTTAAAAGTGGAACTTTATGTAAATAAACAGGATATATTGAAGGAATATATTAACTATTTGTAAGACAAAGTATGTATTTTAAGACTGTACAATTCATTAGTGAAACTTATTTCATGTGGAAGTCAAAGAATCCCTACCGAGCAGAAAGAGGTCTTTCAGCCGATCAACAACAGTCCTATCCAGGCACTATTCCCGTAACCTCACGTATTTACCCTGCTAATCCCCCTGACACCAAGGGGTAAATTAGTAATACCAATCAGCCTAACCTGCCCATCTCTGAAGTATGGGAGAAAACTGGAGCACTCGGAGGAAACCCACACAGAAACGGGGAGAATGTGCAAATTCTACACAAACAGTCACCCAAGGCCAGAATTGAACCTGAGACCCTGGCACTGTGTACAATTGTATTCAACCACTTTTCAAAAGGATGCTTTCAAGTGGCATCAGCAAAGAAGGAGGAAAATGGTGAGGTGTTGGGGATGTACGCGAAGAAATGAGATAAACATACTTGAGCCTCTCTTCACTGGAGGAAAGGTGTAATTTTGATCTTTAAAATCCTAAAGAACATAAATATGACAGAAATAAATGAGTTATTTCATAAAATAGAATAGAATCATAGAATCCTTACAGTGCAGAAGAAAGCCATTCGGCCCATTGAGTCTGTATCGACAACAATCCCACCCAGGCCCTATCCCCTTTGCCCCATGTATTTACACTGCTAATCCCCCCCCAACAGAATGGCCATAGTAAATTGACCCTATCAACCTGATCCACACATCTTTAGAGTGTGGGAGGAAACCTGCATAGACATGGGGAGAACATGCAAATTCCACACAGACACTGACCTGAGGCTGGAATTGAAACTGGGTCTCTGGCGTGAGGCAGCAGTGCTAACCACCATGCCACCTCACTAAAGAAAGACTGCAATTGGAGAATTAAAAGAGGTTATGAGAAGAAAATCAATTGAAGTGAGACCAGTGAACAAATGTTTTCCTGCAGTCTGTTCCTCAGCCTTTGAATTTGTTTATTCGGAAACACAAGATAGGTATGCAAAAGGATTTCCCATGCAACTTAATTGGTTAATTTGAAGTGTTGTGTAATGCAAATTTTTGGTAAGCAAAAATGCTTCTGAAGGAACAGGAATGGATCTGTAGCTTTGACTCAGCAATAATAATTAATGCTCTTAACTCCTTCAAAACAAATAGAACTGGACAGATAGTCTCTTTGAAATATTATATAAAAAAAGTGATCACATTCTGTCGAGAACGTGATGGTGAGTGCAGCGTTAGGACAATATGCAGGTAGTCCATTTGGATGTAATTGGAGCTAAATGAAATATCCTTCACTATCTGCTGCATTACTTCCTCAAAGTTTGGGTGTAGATTAAGAGTTCATCACAGAAAATTTTACAAAGCATAAAGGAAGCAAGTTTAACAGACAACAACTTAAACCTCCTCCTGCTATTTATCCCAAAGAGTTAAGCTGTTAATTTATGTAGATGCCATGGAGGTATAAGACATTCATTCCAAAAAGTGAAATTTACAAGATTCAAATATTTCACAAACTGGCTGTAACATGACTGTTAGCATTTGTTTCTTGATTGGTACTTTTCCTTGTGTTCAATTTTAATTCACCATCTGTGGCCCTATATGGTTAAATTTAAATATTCAATTCCTTGGTGGGTTATACAATGGCTTTTCAAGGCTAACAGTGAATCATAAGCCATGTTTGCCAATGAGCTATCGGATGTCCACTGTTTGGGTGCTTTACTCAAAAGGGGTAATCGATCCCTCTCCAATGTCACTGCACCAACTCTTAAAATCTTAGCGTTAGGCTGGAAAGTATTTCCGATCTACTCTAATTCTGCTGGAAAGGAGATAATAGGAATTCAATTCTTCACCCCATCACATGATACATTATTGGATGGAGGGTATCTGGCAGAGATCCTACCACACTCCCTCTCCTTTGCTTAGTATTTAACTAGTGAGGTATTCATCAACTGGGGAATCTGCCCAGCAAACCTTGTCATGTTTTGCCAGAGTCCTATAGAGGGGAGGGAAGAAAGCATTCTGTGCCTGATCGAGGCACCCACCATCAAGTAGGGTGAGCTCCTTCGGCCTATTCCCTACTTGCACCTGGCTCTCCCCATCCCTTTCCCCTGCTGGTGACCCCCTTCCTGCCATGCATCTCTAAGGATCCATAGTCAATTCCTTTGGTAGATCCCAATGCAATACTAGTAGCAGCCACCGTTCCAGGTGGTGTTATCGATAATGGAGAGCCGTTGACTTCTTGAGTAACCAACAGCTCCTGGTTGTGGGATTCACACCCTGCTGGGGGCTTAACTGAATGGGAGACCTGATGCTGCCTCGGTGAATACCTAATCGGAATGTAATAGCGTCAGGTCCCCAAAAGAAAAGCAATGCAGGATTCCTCCCAATGGGTGAGATGTCCTTCATCCCCATTAAATACCAGCCACTCTTTTTTAAAATTAGATGTAAAAACATCAATTTTCTTTTGTATCCTTATGTTCACTTAGCCACCATCTCCACATACAGGATAGATATTTGGCATCTTTTTATTTAAAGGTGTTCCCTTTAGAGGACTCACTTTAAAAATATTGTTTCTCCCAATGCCATTGGTGAATAAATAAACTGCAAAATATGGCACTGAACATTACTGATCAGGTGTAGTTCCATTCATATACAACCCCAAATTTGTGTGGGGCTGACTGAGAAAAGACAAAGTAGCAATGGGACGTGATAGTTTGCCTGTCACGTTGAATCATAACATCATAGAATTCTACAGCACAGAAAGAGGCCATTCAGTCCATCAAGTCTGCGTCGACCACAATCCCACCCGGACCCTGTTCCCGTTACCCCTTACATTTACTCGAGCTAATCCTCCTGACCCTAAGGGACAATTTAGCACATCCAATCCACCTAACCTGCACGTTTTTGGACTGTAGGAGAAAACGGGAGCACCCTGAAGAAATCCATGCAGACATGAGGAGAACGTGCAAACTCCATACAGACAGTGACCCAAGCTGGAAATTGAACCCAGATCCCGGGCGCTGTGGGGGAGCAGCACTCACCACTGTGCCACCATGCTTTGCTGAGGAGAAGGAGAATCATTCAACCTTCATCAGTGTCCAGTGACTCCTGGTGGTACATTGGAATGCCTCTTGAACTGTACACCAGCCCATGTTAACAGATCAAAAGGTGGGGCAGAGTGTGGAGCAAACTGAGGGAGATTGCCTTTATTGGTCAGAGCACTGAGTACAAGAGTCAGGATATCATGTTGCAGCTTTATAAAACTTTTGTTAGGCTGCACTTAGAGTATTGTGTTCAATTCTGCACACCATGTTAGAGGAAGACTGTGGAGGCTTTGGAATGGGTGCAGAAGAGGTTGACCAGAATGCTGGATAAAAGGAAATTACAGTGGATGCTGGGATCTGAAACTAAAAGTGAAAATGCCAGAAAATCTTAGTAGGTTTGACAGCATCTGTAAGGAGGGAAAATAGCTGATGTATTGAGTCCTACAGAATCCTGGCAGCATCTGTAAAACTCCTAGTCTTTCAGATGCTGTCAGACCTGCTGAGGTTTTCCAGCATTTTCACTTTTGATTACCAGGATGCTGCCTGGACTAGAAGGTACAATCTATAAGGAGAGGGTGGACAAATTAGGGTTTTTTAACCTCGGAATTTTTAAAATAACTTTTTTCTCTCCTTCAGGAGTAATAATGTGGAAGTGGAACTCCTCAAAACACCATGAATGAAAGAATGGAATCGCACTGTTGCTATCATCAACACAGACTTTCTCTGCTTTGTTATTTCACACAGAAGAACTGGGGAAAAAAATATCGATATTAATGTAAAAAAAATACTCCTGCTGTGCAAAAAACATTTCAATTCCAACCACCACCAAGAAAGTATAGCTTTCTCAGAGAAAACACGTTTTGAGGAGGAGAAAGAAAATCAAAAGAGAAACTAGAACCTCTAACCATCATTCCAAAGTTTGAGCTTTGCCAGCAACCAGGATCCCATATCGGAATACCCTCTGTGGCGATGGGAGAGAAATCTTGCAACTAATGTTTAATAATACTTGCTTATGCGATGGATGTCAATTTAATTTCCTCCTTTTTCTTTTGATCTGCTAGAGACGGTCAGCAACCTTCACACAAATTATCCTATGGAAACGAATGGCACATGTTGGTTCCCAATTTGAATATGCATTAATTTATACTGAAGTCTGCTTATCCAGTAATATAAAGATTGGATCTATTTCTCCTCTGAAGTTTGTATTATTCAAACGATAACCTTGCATTGGTTTTTGACCGACGCTTGGTTCGAAGGCAGTTCATGTTTTTTGTAAAATAAAACAAAACCTTAATTATTTGAAAGTGAATAATTTTAGGCAAATGAGGTTTCACAGATGTCTTAATCAAAAGATAGTGGATAGAAGTTTGTTAGCACACAACTAGCTGTTACAGGTGATGTCTATAGGAAGATGCTCAAAATAGTGGTTCAGTAAAAATACTTAGCAATGGTTCACAAAGGACAGGACTTCTCAATCCCAAATAATTTCTTCATTACTCCAAGGCACCACGAGCATCCTGGTATCTATTCTCATAGCTTGTTCTCAATTCTTCGGAGAACTGTTACAGCAAATTAATTTGCTTGTTGATAACAAAGCCAGCAAGGGAATATTTGATGTCACTGATGACGCAAGTGACCTGCTTTTACCTACCTAGCATGACAAACGACATAATTTGTACAGAACTCAAAATTAGTACTGAAGCACTTTTGAGTTCTTCCTATTAAATTACATGCTGCTGCATATGATGTCAAATGCCATGTGCATGCTTAGATGATGCAACTGGCTGCTGAGAGAAGCAGAAGATTTGCACACTTGGCATTTAATCAGGCGTAGTTCGTTTGTTTACCATTGCTAAATATATTTTTGATAGGATTGTTTTAGTGACTTACCAATATTTTAAACTGAACATGAGTGATGAAGTATTTGAGAATATTTGCAATTGTATCAACAGCTGACATGAATCTATGTGTGCATGAGTGCATTAAAACACCTTAATACAGATATGAAATGCTCCATAATTGCTTTTCTCCCCATCCCCTACAGCTCTATGGTATGTGTTCATTGTATCCTTTTACCTTCATAGTGAAATAAATGTGCCAGATGCATATCCTGTGCCCATTCCTTTGTTGTATCTTAAAAAGGCTGTGGAATGTAAAAAGATTTTTCTCCAGTGGACACTAAAGCCTGTTGAAGAAGCTATTGGAGGTTTGTTGCACTGTGTTCTAGAATCAGTGGGTTTGAGTATCCCTACTAGTCCCAAAATCCAGGGCATTGAAATATTATGGTGAGATGCTCATGTGCTAACACTGAAGGGATGATTTTCAGAGTTTGTAAGGCCAGTGGAGAGACTTGCTTTCTTGGCTACATATTGAGGAACTGGAGGTGTGCTGCTCATTATTTTCATTCTGCACCACTGTGGTTTTTTTGTCATGGTGAAGCTCTGTACTGAGAACAGTGTCAGACTATTACCCTTTGATAAGACTCGCCTGAAATTCCTCTCTCTATGTTGACACTTTGAAAATGAATGATGCCTCCTGTAAAGTAATGCAAACAGAGATTTCAAGCATCTTATGTATTCATACACCAGATCTAACTGTGTAATTAAAATTAACCTTCTCAACATTCCGATTTGGGGTAATTATATGCTAGAAAGGTTGAGGAAAGTCTTTGAAGAAATGGGAGTTGAAATCAATTTTGCATGAATTGAACATCAGAAACAAAAGTATCATGCATGATTTTAGTGACACAAAATATTGCCAAGTGATAAAGGTAAGTGTGATCAGCAATGAGTCAATTTTTAAGCAGGGAAGCTACAAATTCAGTTGTATATCACTGAGTATCTTGTATATATCAAAACATATTCCGTGTTGAGATATTCAGGAAGCTTTATCTCTGTGTAAAGATTTTAACATGGTTAAATTTTTCCAAACCCTTCAAAGCATCTTTGAAACCTGTGACCATTACCATTTAGAAGGACAATGGCAGCAGACACTTAGAAACAGCCTGGAAGTTCCCCTCCAAACCACTCCCCATCCTGACTCAGAAATATATTGCTGTTCCTTTACTGCCACTGGGTGAAAATCCTGGACCTTCCTCCTGTAGGTTAGTTACATCTTATGAATTGCAGTGATTCAAGATGGCAGCTTGCCATCACCTTAAGGACAATTAGGATGGGCAATAAATGCTGGCATAGCTGACATCCCATAAATGAATTAAAAACAAACACATAATACTTAAATCGTAATGTTCAGGGCTGAGTTGATGGGTGCCAAAGTATTTTGGCTTCAGCAGCACAATGTCCAGTGGACTTTCCAATGGGAAGCAGCTGCTGGCCAGTGGGTGAAACTAGCTCACTGAGCTATAGGAGATGTCCAGCACATTTAAGTGGATGGAAAGAGATTCAGTAAAGGGCCTCACTATTGGGGTTGGGGAATGAGATGGGAGATTTATGCAGTGGAGAAGTCTATATACATAACTTCTTGGATGTGGACAATCGCTTCAGAAAGACACCTTTGCAGGTCCCAACTCCTCGCTAAGTTGGCCTGTGAACAATTTTGCAACTGTTTCTCCGACGGGGCTCAATTTAAAATAGCAATCAGCGTCTGGTGACCCATTAGAATCCAGTGAGCAATCTTAAAAAACAAACCCTGCTTGTTTCCAGCAGATGCCTCTCACCTTTGCTCAGAAGAGCAGGTTGGAGTGGAACACAGTGTGAAGAGAACCCAATCTTAGCAGTTAAGTCTCACGGGTGATTGTAAATACCCGAGAATTTTCCAGCCAGTGAGATATTCCAGTTCTGCCAAAGTGGACTCAAGTCTCGGGTCCCCCAGTGGCAGGACAGGTGAGCCATGCGTGTTGCCAATGTCAAGCCACTTCTGCTGTGGGAAATCTGCCATGGGAACGTGGAAAATCTCAATCTCAGTTTGGATAGGCAAGGCTGAAAATGCCCCTTTTTATTCTCAACTTTTTTTTAGAAAGCTAGTGAAGTCATTTGAAAAATGCATATTTAGTTTTAGAATGCCAAGACACACAGGTGAAACTGTGGAGCAGCTGTCGATTTTGAAAAAAGTAATACATTTTCTATTTATGGAGCACTGACGTATCTATCTTGAGAAGTGTGGAAAATGTAGGAAAGCACACTCAGGCTCCATTTTTAAAAAAATGAAGACACCATTAAATAATTACGACAATAAGATCACAAATACAAAAAAAAATTGATCAGTGATCTATATTCCATGAGCCGAACAAATTTAACTTGGATTAGTCCCGGTGAATTGCAGGTTTTGGACAAGGTCATTGATAAACCAAAGTTTTTCTTGTTTCCTTTGCTGTTTCATATCTTTTTCTAACCTTTTTTTTGGACGATTCAAGATTTGCTTCATCTTCTGTGTTGTGTTTTTTCACCCCCTTTCTGTAGGGTGTTTTAAATTCTGGCTTTCCATTAACCACCATTTGTAAGTTTTACAAATTCAGAATTTATTTCCATCTGTAATCCTGTCCATTGGTTTTGTTGTTGATGAATTATTTTTGAGCTATTGTATTTTGGAAAAGTGGATCTTATTTTTGTAAATGCTGTAACTTAATCAAAAGGCAGATGGAAATGTCAATGTCTTTTTATGTTACCATTACCTTCTAATAAAATTCTGTAACTGCTAGATAATTACAACAATACAAATTTCATTTTCAATGCTATCTAGGGGTTTTTTGCAGCAAGACTGTTGCTTTTTTTCCATCAAAACTATAATTATTTTAAATTATGGACTTGGCTTCATTTTTAATTTACATTGATGAACTTGTTCCACACCAACGAGTGATCACAAAACTGCTTTATTGTATTCCGTTTTCAAAGGATGAAAACATGGGCCAAGTTTTCCAACAGCGTGGGGTGCAATGAGTTTCCCTGTTGCTACCAGGAGATCCTGCCACCAGCCAATTGTGAGCTGGCTCCACCACCACGAAACTTGGGGCAGGTTGCATGGATTTGATTTGATTTGATTTTGATTTATTATTGTCACATACATTGACATCTAATGAAAAGTATTGTTTCTTGCACGCTATACAGACAAAGCATACTGTTCATGGAGAATGAAATGAGAGAGTGCAGAAATGAGAGAGTTACAGTCATAGTTAGGGTATAGAGAAAAATCAATTTAATGCAATATAGGACCACTCTAAAATCTGATGGCGCCGGGAAGAAGCTATTTTTGAGTCTTGTTGGTACGTGACCTCAGACTTTTATATCTTTTTCCCCACGGAAGAAGGTGGAAGAGAGAATGTCGCAGGTGCATGGGGTCCTTAATTAAGCTGGCTGCTTTGCCAAGGCAGCAGGAAGTGTAGACAGAGTCAACGGATGGGAGGCTGGTTTGCGTGATGGATTGGGATAATCCCGACCATGGAGTTTTCTGTGTGAGGATAGTAATTTATGGATAATGTCAATTCAGAATGTTTTTTGGTTTCTTTCAAAGGGTAGAATTCAATGCCTGCAGGATTTTACAGACCTGATGAAGTGTGTAGACATTTGAACTGCCTGCCTTAATCTAAAGACTTGCTCCCAAAGCAATGGGGCCATGGAAGTTCCACTCATAGAGGCACAGAATGATGCAGCACAGAAGGAAACCATGTTTGTGTTGACTCTTTGAAACTTGTAACGTGAATAAAGCGTAAGTTGCAAGTGCAACTCATCTTTTTACTCAACACCCTTTGTTTTTATTTTGATTTTAGTCATTTTATTTAAGGAAAATATACCAGTTTTGGAGGCAGTTCAGTGAAGATTAGCTGGTTTGATCCCAGGGGCCAGAATTGAATTCATACTGGCAGGATTCTCTGATCCCACTGGCAGTACATCCCAATAAGTCTCTCAACACCAGTTTAAAGTCCAAACAATTTATTTGATAATAAACTCACAAGCTTTCGGGGTTTGCCTCTTTGTCAGGTTCACCTGGTGTTGTGAGACTTCGTACTGTGTTTATCCCAGTCCAACGCCAGCATCTCCATGTCATGAGTACGTCCGAGCCCACGGATGAGCCGGTTGGTGTGGGATGGCTTCAGTGGGAATTTCTATTGACTGTGGCCGGACCAGAGAATCCTGCCACTAGCAAATGGTGCAGCCGAGAAACAAGCCTGGGAACCTGGCGAATTCTGCTCTGGATATGGAGGAATTTCAGTAGGATGGGCCTGTATGCACTGGAGTTTAGAAGATTGATAGGCAACCTTATTTAGACATATAGGATCCTCAGGGAGGCTTTGCTACATGAATGCTCAGACATGGAGTGGTATTTTACAACCACATTCATGTGCGACACAGTTGTAAAGTGGGGTGTAAAGCAATTGGTGCCAATTTTCATGACTGGCACCATTTATGACACTGGGATTTCCAGCACGGTAAGCCTCTCACCAGAAATGGGCAAGAGGCTGAATAATTTACTTAAAATTATGGAAATGCTGTTTTTACATCTGATTGAGCACTAGGTTCGCTAATCACCTGGATTTGCCTGCCTTAATGGCCTCACTGGGAGAGGTTCTTGTTGACGAGGAACAGAAATGCTTCTCGTGAACAGATAGCAATCATATTGGCCTTGCCAATGGAGTCAGAGGCCAATAAGGCCCCCTGGAGGAGACTGAGGAAAAGGTGGGGGTGCCCTTTAGGAATTGCCAGGCTGGCACCTGGGCAATGCCAGGGTGGGGATGGTGGGGCAGCAGGGTCTCGATTGCTGAGGAGGGGAAGGAAGGGTCCATAATTGCTAGGGGAAGGAAGGAGTTCATCATTAATCTGGGTGGCAGAGGCTGCATCTTGGACCACAGGCCCCCACGATTGTGGGTGGAGGACTTGAGGCAGTCATTCTTGTATCCATCTAAACCGGCAGGTAGGGGCCTTGGTTTGAATACATCTGACAGCGGCACTCTGTCGGGACTTACAGAACAGAAGCCTTGGCCTAAATTAAATGCTCAACTCCTGAAGTTTCTTGAAGATGAAATTCGACTCGGATTGATGCACAAAATGGGTGGATCAATTGTGCATTATGTGCCCTGCTCATCTTTTCTCCCTGCATCTGACACCCTCTAGTGCCACCTCAGCAAGCAGCCGAACATTCATATGTTTGGATCCATCCAGTGTTTCGAAATGATTTCCCACTATCCGATTCTCAAACATTTAATGAAATGAGTATTACAAATCTTGCAAGGGATTGGACTCATGACGTTATGCAGGATGATGGGTTCTCCAAGTTGTGCAGCAGGAATAATGCAGGTACATCACTGATCCATAACAAAGTCTTTTACACCAAGGAGCAAAATAATTGACCAAGATTTCACATGCTGGTCTATGTAGCAGCATTTTTTTTTTTTCAGGAGATGTATGTGATGCTGACAAACATGATGCGCTTAACAAAATATCTGCAAAATATGTCAGCAGATTAGTTAACTGGAAAGTTCTATTTATAGAGTAGGGTGATAAGATCATTTGCTGACAGTTAAAACACATACCTTACAAAAATTTTTAAATGGGTTTTCTTGATGCTGGCATCATGCACTACTGATGCTAAATATATGCAAACTTCTGAGAGACAATTCCAGCAAAATAATGAATTCTCAATTGACATTTACAAAACCTCATGAAGTACATTCTCTTGGGCTGCTGTTTTTTGTGGAGTGATTGCCATATTTGGATTAAATTTTTGTCTGCTCTATTTTGAGAGATCTGAGAACTTTTAGAAGACATGCAGACCATTCTCTGGCTGTGTTGAAGAATGAAGTGTTCTGTGTTGCCCTTGACTACAAGGCATGAATGGAATGTTGATGTATATTTTATAGCGTTAAGATCTCATCAAATGTTTCACAGCTCCCAAGGGGTCACATTTCTCCTTCACAATTTCTCCTCTCCTGAAGAAGCTGAATTTTCCTAGGTGTTTCGCAGACTTTATTATTAATGTTCAATACATCAAATTGTTTCTGTTTGAACTGTGTCAATTCATTGCTTTTTTTTAACGTGCATTCGGACGTTGCATAGAAACATTGTCAGAAGGTAAAACAAATTGAGCTTTACAATGTTAGCAATCAAACAAGACTGACATAGATGACGATTCCCATGCATTATGGGCTGCAATTCAGCTTGTGCCAGGAATGGTCTAAAATGGGCAAAGTGCCTGGAATATATGCTCAAAGTCAACAGCAAATTGAGTCTTGGTCTCCTTTCCATTAAACCAACTAGCTGCGAGAAGGCTTGGGCAACTGATCTGGCTCCAATGTCAAGACAACTTTGATGAGGCTATGCTCTTAACTTTTCAAATTGCATACTATTGGTTACTGATATGATGACTGCCATAGACACATCCAAAACATCTTGGAAATATACAACAGGTGAAGTATTTCAAAGCAAGGCTGCCAGCCATTGAGTGAGACTTTTTGAGAGTTGCAAAAAGTGGTGTCAACAAAGTCTTCAACAAAGGAATCAGGCTGAAGGCTGCTCTATTTCTTTTGGAAGAAAGATGCCAACTGGTTCCAGAAGCCTACCAAAATCTCGTAATAATTGCAAAATCTTCTACATCTGATGGCATCCAAGAAACCAATTAACTTAAATTGGCCACAACATTTAATGTCCACACCTCAAGGGCAATCAAAGGACAAGTAATTGTATCTTCTTTAATTTTTCAATTTGAATTTTAACTTTCCTTATTTCTATCACCTGTGTGTGTGTGTGGGAGCCCGAATTATTGCACAAGGTTGTATTTTTATTATTTTTCTTAGCTTGAGTGGTTACCCAAGAAAACCTTTTCTGATTGGCTTCTTATTGTTCACAGCTTAACTAATTAAATGCATTCTGATTTGGAAAAGGCATATCCTCAAGAAAAAGAAACTTAAACCTTGGCAGTGACCCATCGAGGAGGTAGAATAGAGGGGAACCAGTTCATCCCTTCTCACCTGACAAAAGAGTTGTGAATACAGAAAGTAATTTGTCTCCTGAAAAGCAATTTAAAAACTGCAAATGGTTTTCTTTGATCTGTATGTCCACATTTGATAATGTTTTCATTGAAGAGGACCTCATGCACCTTGGACGTTCTCCCTTCCAACTTCTTCCATTGGGGAAAAGGTACAAAAGAATGAGATCATTTATCAACCAAGTCAAGAACAGCTTCTTCCTGCTTTCAGGCTTTTGAATGGACCTTCTTTACAGTAAGTTGATTTTCCTCTGCACCCTCACTATGAATGTAACACTACATTCTACACTCTTTTCTTTCATTTGCTATGAACGGTATGCTTTATCTGTATAGCCCACAAGAAACAATACTTTTCACTGTATACTAATATATGACAATACCAAATCAAATCAAAAGGAAGAGGATGTGATAACTGACAAGAAGTTAAAGGCACTGTCCTTGGAAGAATTAAAAGATTAGCCAGGCACGTGGAGTGGAATTCTGCTTGAAAGCAGGAAAACGGAGGTTTTAAAATGGATGTTGAAAGATCTAGGTGTGAGATTTTAAATGAGATGCATTAAGATTTATCTTAGCAGAGAACTTAAGATTGAAATGGAGTGTGAGGAAAGGGAAAAAGAGCATGGGAATGTAAGATGGAGAGGAAATTCCAGAAAGGAATGGGATTTGAATTAAAACTGCTTGACCCAAGAAGGAAGGATTGGACCGTGCTCACTGATAGCACGATAACCCTAGATCAGACATGGGTGCTGTGATATTCAAATCTCTCCATTTGTTCCCTAAGTTTGATTATGAAGAGATAGACTCCTCCTCCATCTCTTTTAAAAGGCTAAGTGGTCAGCCCAACATGGATTCTTGCTGTTGCAGAGTAAGCTGACAGGAAATACACAGGAGGTTTCCTCCTTGAGGAAAATGCAACAAGCTATGTCAGTTTTTAGTGCATACCAGTTGATGCTGGAGGTACACTAACAGAAATTCTATACCCTCAGGAAAGAACCTGACCAGACATACCAGAAATTAGAATGGTTCATTTTTGACCAGTGGTTATGGGCTACCTATGAAAACCTTGGTAAAATAAATCACGAGTTCAAACCCTCAACGCTCTTATAAGAATTCATTTACAGGAATAGGCAGTAATGGGGAAGTGTTTTGCCCCTTTGTTTTTGAAAATATGATTCCCAACTGACTAGAAATATTGTAGTTTGAACTGAGACAGAAGAAAACTGCTGAAAAAAATTAAGGCTGCATTCCAAAGTGAAGGTGAGAAATAGACAAATCACCCTCTGGGAAACGTAAAAAGAGACAGCTCCTATAATCCAGGCACCCATCAAAATTTGTAGCTATCAAAGATAGAGACATTCAAAATAGCAAGAACTGAATCTCGAAACAATGTTTGCCACAGACAGGTACATCCAAAATCTTTTAGAAAACCACAATGGGCAACATATTTCAAGGCATAGCTGCCAGTCCTATGACTGAGATTGCAATTGATAAAGGCAAAGTCAAAAAAGTCTTCAGCAGAGGAAACAAGCTGAGGGCTGTGCCCTGTCTCTTTTGAAATAAGTGTGTCATCTAGTTCAGAAAAGCAACTCCACCATAAACCTCCCAGCAAAGTGAGATCTCATAAAAATTGCATCGTCTTCTACATCTGACCACACTCAAGAAACCAGTAAACCTGAATCAACCACAGCATTTAAAATCTGTGCCTCAAAGACAATCCAACATACCATCACACAAACGTAGAAGGAAGGAACAGAAGGAGGTCATTCAGCCATTTAAGGATCTTGTATGTTTCAATCAAGTCACTCGCTGTTCTTCCAAACTCCAGTGGATACACACCTAGCCTGTCCAACAGTTCCTCACTGGACAACATGCACATTTCTGGTATTAGTTTATTGGCCTGCTTCCAATGCATTTACATCTTTCCTTAAATAAGGTGACAAATACTGTACATATCAAAGGACATTTAACTGTACATTGTTATTGCTTTTTCATTGGGCTATGCTTCTGATAAGTGTGTGTAAGAGCTGAATGCTCAGTGTTGCATTTTTATCATTTTTTCAGGTTTAGTAGTTTATAAATTTGCCCTTTCTTTGACTCAAGAAAATTTCATTGGCTCCTTATTGTTCATAGCTTAGCAAGATAAACACATTCTGATTTGGAATCCTCATGAAAAATAAAACTTTAATCTTTGCTGTGACCAACTGGAGAGGTTGTTGAACAGAGGGCAGCCAGTTCACCCCTTCTCACCTGGTCATGATGCCAGCCAGAACACCTTTACATGGATGGTTTGATAACAATGGAAAAGGGTAGTCCACATCTCTCAGTTCTTTTAGTTATTCACAGACTCCTCAAAGTACTTGGATTGCCTCGTTCTTTGACGCAGGGCAGGATGATGGCAGAGTTGGTTAGCACTGCTGCCTCACCTGGGGCAGGGACCCGGGTTCAATTTCTGGCTTGGGTCACTGTCAACATGGAGTTTACATATTCTCTCCGTATCTGCCCAGTAGGTTTCTGTGGTGCTCCAGCTTCCTGCCACAGTCCAAAGATGTGCAGATTAGGTTGATTGGCCATGCTAAATTGCCCCTTATGTCAGGGGACTAGCTGGGGAAAATGCATGGAGATAGGGCCCGGGTGGGATTGGGGTCGTGCAGACTTGATAAGTTGAATGGCCTCCTTCTGCTCTGTAGGATCCTATGATTCATTATAGAATGTTAGCCATTCTATGAACACCCCTTTCGCGTATGTTAATAGAACTTGATATTATGGCATGAATGCCACTTACCAGTGGTCAGCCCTAGCACTTGATGCCTTATAGTGCCATTGGGATATTTCCACAATTAATTAGGATGAATCCTAATCCAGATGCTGTTACACAGGCAAACATCTATTCAGATACTTTTAAGAGTTCATTATACAGAGTAAAAAATTAATTTCCTCCACACACACAATAAACAAATGAGATAGATAACCATTAAATTTTATTGAGGGCCAAACTTGAAATCATGGTTATGGCATCCTATAGAGAGAAGAATCTCCAAAAAAAAATTGGTATTTCACAAAGGCAAATGTACAGATAAAGATATCACCATTTGGCAAAAAAGATGAATGCCTAAGGACACCAGAATTTTATGTTGCTGGGGAGTGGATACACATCTGTTAGCGCAAGTGGGCAAAACAACCACTACAAACTCAAGGTCAAGTTCAACAATGGTACAGCTTTATTTTCTCTTATGTTGACAGAGGTGCAGTCAGGATATACAATCAGACTGTCCTGAAATACTTTGAAGACCTGCCATTACGGGACAATAGTTATACCCCAACTTCGGTGTAGTATGCGATTCAAATATTAATGCTTTATTTACAGTACTTGACTTTAGCCATCCTGTCTCGATGTTTCCAAGTATTGAGATGATTGTTTCAAGTGTGTGTTAATCGCTTCTGTCTGATTGGTTATCAATGGTCTGGAATCTCCGGGGTTTGAACAATAGGTGTGCAATTATTCTCAGGAAGTTTGAGGGGCCAGGGATGCTTCCCTAATCTAAGGGTGTCTCATAGGTTGTTTGACTGGTTTAGAAGTGCTGATTTAATGGGGTGTGGATATGTTTTTTAAGTTATTTCCTGGAGGAAATAACTGACCAGCTTCCCCCGTGTGCTAGCCTTCATTTGCATTCTAAGAGCATGCTCCTACCTGCTAGCCTGCATCTGTGATTTTAGTGGAGAGATTCTGAGTGTGATTTTGCTCTGCTTCCATACTGTGTGCCCAATTTCATAAAATTTGTTGTCCGATAACACATCCAATATTGAAGCATGTAAAATCACACAAGGTATCTACGTGCATCTCTTTGTCATCGTGCCTTATGTGATATTTCAGTCAACGTTTGCCAGCTGGATGTACACCCTCTGAGAATCAAGAAGCTGATGTAAGTTAATGAAGCAGCAACTGACCTGGATTTTGGGTTGGTGGGCGGGCCACTTGCAAGATGACATTTATATTTTAGCTACAACATCCAATCCCAGAATGGGATGACAGAGCTCAAATACAATCTAGGGACTGAGGTCCGTGTAGGATTGGGCTGACTAAGCACCAGTGGCATAGTTATCCACTGATATGCTTTTTTCGGTAGCTCCCTCAGGCAGATCTGCAATGCTTGTTCCTCTGAGGGAACACGTTTGAACTGCCAGCCCGCACTCTCCAGTTTCTTGGTGCCGACTGTCTTTGGCAGCCTTTCACAGCACGTTTCACATGGGACAGCCGTTAATTGGCCATCCAGCGTAGTATCATATTAATAACTTGGGACAGGCGGGTTTTACATATGCTCCCGCCTATGCCAACTTTGGACATGGCCTGAATGGAGAATTCAGGCCCTAGAAATTGACCTTCATCATACTGGGATAGAAATGTTTTGCTGCAATTGTACAGGGTGTTGGTGTGGCCATACCTGGGGTATTGTGTGCAAGTTTGGCGTGCTTATCTGAGGAAGGATGTCCTTGCTATAGATGGAGTAGAGCGAAGGTTTACCAGGCTGATTCCTGGAATAACAACTCTTGACGTATGAGGAGAGACAAAGTTGGTTCGGATTATATTCATTGGAATTTCGTTCTCATAGAAACTTATAAAATTCTAACAGGGTAGTTTCAGAAAGAATGCTCCCGATGGTGGGGAGTCCAGAACTAGGGGTCATAGTTTGAGGATAAGGGGTAAACATTTTCGAATTGAGGTGGGGAGAAAGTTCTTCACCCAGAGGGGCAGTGGACGTGTGGAATTCAGAACCACAGAGCACAATTGAGGCCAAAATATTGTCTGATTTCAAGAAGAAATTAGATATAGCTCTAGAGACTAAACGAATCAACGGATATGAGGGAGAAGAGGGGATCAGGATGTTGAATTTGATGATCAAACATGATCAAAATGAATGGCAGAACAGGCTTGAAGGGCCAAATGATCTTCTCGTGCTTCCAGTTTCTATGCATTTATATTAGCATACAAGTCTTTTTATACTTGCATAAGTCTCTTTCTTTTCATTAAATGTGCTCATCTATTCAATATTAATAGGTTGATTGCTCTGTTGAAATGATGGGAGGGAGATGGTTCGGTGATTTTATTCCAATGCTGCAAGCAGGCTGAATGGCTTGCTTCTCAGCCACAATGACTCTACGGGCAGGATCTTGTGCCTTCTTCAGTAATGAGCTTGGCAGAGGCATTTAAACAGGTGGGAGGTTGGTGGATGGAGACCCTTCCATTTCCCTGCCTCCACTCTGATTAAAGCTATGGTGGGAAGGCCTCTCAATGGCCTACCCACACTGCCTCTTCGCCCCCCCCCCCCCCCCCCCCCCCCCCCCATACCAATGAGGCTGTGCAGGTGGGTAGCTAAAGTCCACTTAATGGCCTTCGCTCATTCCCACCACCGCTGATATTAAACCCAGGGTGGGGCAGTGTTTGCTATGAAGGAAACAAACCAAGGAACCATTGGCAGATTTATTTATTCATTTAAATGTGGGCGCTGCTAGCATTTATTGCTCATCCCTAATTGTTTGCAGGCTTCCAGTAGGGCGATTGGAGGAAAGTTTTTTTTGTTCAAAGGCACTCTGTTTCTGATTGAGGCACCCAGCATTGTGCCTCATGGCAGTGAAAGCCGTGCCCCTGTCCTTTGCTGCCAAACCTCCTCCTCCCTCATAGCCCCACCCTGCAACCCCATTTCCTCCCATCATTCACCTGGACCTCGGTTCTTCTTCATCCTGACAGCAACCACTGGTGTTCTTGGTAAGAAGGACTTCTGCCCTGGGATTCTCTAATCCAGTGGGAAAACCTGCCGCTGGGCTGCTTAGTACCTGCGTGGATTCCACTCTGTGGCCAGAAAATTATTGTCTCGCCCGCCACGGCAATTGGAGTGGGTGAAAAATAAACCATGGAAAGGTCCATTGACCTTGGGTGGGATTTTATGGTTTTGGGATGATCAAGGTCATAAAATCCTGCCCTATGTCATTTTTATGCTTTTCGCAGTAACTTCATTGCAGTATTAATTTATTTAGAATCATTCAGTGCAGAATGAGGCAATTCGGCCCATCAGGTCTACACTGATCACAATCCCAGGCCCTATGCCGTATATTCACCCCAAGTCCCCTTCACACCTATGGGCAATTTATCATTGCCAAACAACCTAAATCACACATCTTTGGACTGTGGGAGGAAACCAGAACATTCAGAGGAGATAAACGCAGTCACAGGGAGAATGTGCAAACTCCAGGCAGGCAATGACCCAAGCTGGGAATTGAACCTGGGTCCCTGGTGCTCTGAGGCAGCAGTGCTAACCACTGTGCCACGATGCTGCCCCAGCTTGTGCTTGATAAATAAATCAATGAGTTAAAAAAGGACAGGAAAAGGCCATTCAGCCCATCAATCTTTTCCACCACTACACTAGATCATGACTGATCTGTATCTCAGCTCTCATTTCCCTAACATGATTTCATATCTCTTAAAAATTCATCACAAAGATCTCTTGATTTCAATTTCCATCAACTCGGCCCTACAATGTTTTGGGGGAAGAGATCCAGATTTCCACTTCCCTTCACACAAGATAATTTAAAGCCAACAAAGAGACTCTCATCTGACAAATTAAACTGTTTACAGTAAAATATTAGCCTTGCACAAAGAATGATATTCTTCAACTAGTGTACCATAAAGTAAAGACCTTTTTAAAATCATGTGAGTCCTGCAGCTCAAGGAAAATTAATAAAACAATTGCTGCCCCACTCGGGGTGGCACAATGGTTAGCACTGCTGCCTCACAGTGCTGGGGGCATGTTTTCAATTCCAGGCTTAATTTACTGTCTGTGCAGAGTCTGCACATTCTCCTCTGCCTGCGTGGGTTTCTTCCGGGTGCTCCGGTTTCCTCCCACAGTCTGAAAGACGTACTGATTAGATACAGGGGCCGTGCTAAATTTTCTCTCAGTGTAGTCAAACAGATGCCGGAATTGGCGAGTTGGGTATTTTCACAGTAACTTTATTGCAGTGTTAATGTATGCCTACTTGTGGAACTAATAAATACTCTAATTGTGAACTTTAAAATTTAAACTAGGGTCAATCGAAGATTGGTCTTTCACAAGAACATGAATGTGCATGCTGAACAAAGTAAAGCAGACCCCAATATCAGTCGCAGTCTCCTGGTATCATCATGTTTTGGAATAGGATGGCAGTGTCATGTATCAGAGGAAATGCGAGCTCTTTGCCCTAAGGTTAACCTTCGTAATTTCTTGTAATGTTCAAATGATACAACTGAGAAGAAGGTCATTTGGCCCTTTGTGCCTGCTGCAGCTCTTTCATAGAGGTTTCCAATCGGTGTCACACCACCTGCTCTTTCTCTATATTCCTGCAACTTTTTCCCCTTCCAATATTTATCTCCACATTTCCGGCCGCTCCTGAGATTCTTCAGCCAGTGAATTCAAAAGTTGCGACAGAGCCATCTACTGGAGAAATGCAATGGGTGAGTGTTACACACTCTGCACAAATGATGATGCTGATAAAAAAGATCAACCTAAGTTATACTGTCTGTTGTAACAGGGATTTTCTGCTCCCATTCTTTTTTGGCAGGTATACAAAATCTTGTGAGAGGTTAAAATCACATTTAAGTGATGTAGCATGGTGCAATTGCATCCATCCCACCCACCACCCCCGCCGCTCCACCCCTCCAGCAGTAATAGGAAACTCGAGAACATTATAATGATGTTTAAGTTTATTTATTAATGTCACAAGTAGGCTTACATTAACACTGCAATGAAGTCACTATGAAAATCCTCTAGTCGCCACACCTGATTGGGTCCACTGAGGGAGAATTTAGCATGGCTAATGCACCCTAACCAGCGCATCTTTTGGACTGTGGGAGAAAACCGGGGTATCAGGAGAAAACCTACGCAAACACAAGGAGAATGTGCAAACTCCCCACAGACAGTGACTCAAGTTGGGAATCGAACCCAGGTCCCTAGCATTGTGAAGCAGCAGTGCTACTTACCATGCCACCACCCCAGGCCTCTATGCATGAATTAGCCCCCACATAAGAAAGTCCATTCACGTCAGTGTGAGGGCAGTTCAGTATGAATTATAACTAGCCTGCCGTGGCATGCACGTGGGAAGCAAACATCCCTGAGGAGCTCAGATTCTGGGCAGCATGAAAGCACCATGGTTAGCATTACTGCTTCACAGGTCCAGGGGCCTAGGTTCAATTCCCAGCTCAGTTCACTCTGTGTGGAGTTTGCACATTCTCCTCATGTATGTGTGTGGGTTTCTTCCCACAATTCAACGATGTGCAGGTTAGGTTGATTGGCCATGCTAAATTGCCCCTTAATGTCCTCAAATGCTGAGGTTAGAGGGATTAATGGGTAAAATATATGGGGGGGTTAGGGCCTGGGTGGGATTGTGGTTGGTGCAGACTCGATGGGCTAAAGGACCTCTTTCTGCACTGTAAAGTTCTATGTTTCTATGATATGGGGATAGGGCCTGGAGAGGGATTATGGTCAGTGCAGACTTGGTGGGCTGAAGGGCCTCTTTCTGAGCTGTAGGATTTTATAATTCTTCTATGATAAGTGGAGTGCTGAAAGTAAGAAGGCAAATGGAATTTTGGCTTTCATAGCAAAAGGATTTGAGTATATGAATAGAGATGTTTTACTGCAACTGTATAGGGCATTGGTGAGGCCACACCAAGAATACTGTGTGCAGTTTTGATGTCCTTATCTGAAGAGGGATTTCCTTGCTGTAGAGGGAGTAGAGCAAAGGTTTACCAGGCTGAATTCCGGGATAGATCCATCATATGAGGAGAGATTAAGTTGGTTAGGATTGTATTTGTTGAAGTTCAGAAGAGTGAGAGGGGATCTCATAGAAACATATAAAATTCTAACAGGATTAGACAGGGTAGATTCAAAAAAAATGTTTCCATTGATGGAGGCATCCAGAATTAGGGGTTATAGTTCGAGGATTGGGGAAATAAACCTTTTAGGATTGAAGTGAGGAGAAATTTCTTCACCCGATGATGTGGAGATGCCAGACTGGGGTAGACACAGTAAGAAGTCTCGTAATACCAGGTTAAAGTCCAACAAGTTTATTTGGTAGCACAAGCTTTTGATAAGCTCTGCTAAAGGGGCTGATGAAGGAGCAGTGCTCTGAAAGCTTGTGCTCCCAAATAAACTGCTGGACTTTAACCTAGTGTTGTGAGACATCTTACTGTTTGGAATTCAACACTGCAAAAAGTAGTTGAGGCCAAAATGCTGTGTATTTCAAGAAGAAACTAGGTAGAGTTCTTGAAGTTAAAGAGATCAAGGGATAGGGAGGAAAGCGGGATCAAGGGTTTTGAATTTGGCAATCAGCTATAATCATAATGAATAGCAGAGCAGGCTTGAAGGGCTGAATAGCTTACTCCCGCTTTTATTTTTTATGTGTATATATAGTTCTATGTATGCATGTATGTGAAGAAGTGATAAATGTCATGCAATTTTTTTTTCTGGTAAGTCTTGACATTCTCTTAGTCCATTTTGAAAAATGCAATGACTGATGTATAAAAGCACGAGCTGCTAAAGAACTAGTGATGTACAAGAATGCAGAATGGGCAGATTGTCACATTGGGAAGGGTCATCATGACTTTGTTCGCTGTGTTATATTTCATGTCATCCGCTTGCCTGATTAAAAGTAAAAGGCTGCAATTTGTAATAGCTAACAATGATGAACTCACAAGTTCAAAAGGACCCAATTGTCACTCACATGCTGAAGGTGAATGTGTTGACAAGCATAGGCAGCAATCCAAGAAAATCAGTAACCTTACCCTTCAAACTGCTACAGCAGTGAAAGCAGAATGACAAATGCCTCTGCTTTGTGAAGTTGAATGTATCTGTAAAAGATACAGAGCTGAGATTCGGGTAACTGTTCTCCAGTTGGGGTCGATTTGCCCCCAAAAAACTTCCAAGTGTCGAATTTGCGTGTAAACTGGAGTAAATCATGCTGGGTATTTTCAGTAGGGTTTTCAAATTGTATCTCTCACATGCTATGCGCTGCAAAGTGCCTTAGTGTGAATCATGTGAAAAATCCAGGGTATTCCCGCTAGAGAGGCCGGCATAGCACTGAGTGGGCAATTGCTCGTGTGCTGATCTATCAGCACCAAGATTGGCGCATGTCCTGTAGCCATGCACTGCCAGCCTCCTGACCACTGGCCAGCCATGATACCCACACATTATTGCCTCACTGGCTCTCCCATGACCTGATTGCTGGCCCGCTGGATGTCATGATGTGGAGATGCAGGTGTCCAGGTCTTGACCCACCCACCCACACCCTCCATCCCAAATGGTGGTCCCAATCTCTCGACTTTCCCCCACACTCCCACCACCACTAACAGCCATGATCACCCCTCTACTCCACTCTCCTTCCCATTTCTAGCTCCAATTGTCAGTCTCTCTCCCTCTGATACTGCCATGTGCAGAGTGATGGTGGGAACATTCCTCCCTCATCCAATCTCCCCACCCTCAGAGACCCCACCTCCTTGGCACTGCCTGATGCCCAGTGGGCAGTGCCAAAATGCCTCTGGACATTAGCACTTTTCCCCTAGGGCAGTGCCAGGGGACCAGGCTGGCATTGCCAAGTTAGCAATGCCTGAGGAACATCCACCCTCACTTGCCCCTAACCCTCTGGTGGTGGCGGGGGGGGGAATCTCAATGGTCCTCCTTCACTCCAGTGGGGTCAGGCCGCCAGCTCCCCGCGAATGTGAACTGTTGTAAACCCTGCTGGAGTGAAATAATCCTGGTAATGGGGCATGAGGCTAGTGGACCCGGAGATTTCCCAGGCCTGCTAATGAAATGCAAATTTTGTCATAATGATCATTTAAATAAATTATACAGTTCCATGTCAATTTTTAGTGTGGAGCTTACAGCAACGGAAATATGGCAGCTGGAGACTCGTGAAGGCTGTGGTGCCCAGCAGCTAAACGGCCTTGGCTCGAGTCTCTGGTCCATTGCGCTGTTGAAGCAGCATAGAGGCCTGGGAGAAACACCCCTATTGTCTCCACAGATTTGTATTCATTACTTAATCATAGAATCCCTACAGTTAGACAGAGCCCATTCGGTCCACTATGCCTGCACCGGCAACAATCCCACCCAGGCCTTATCCCTATAACCCCATGTACTCACCCTAGCTAATCTTCCTGACACTAAGGGGCAATTTATCATGGCCAATCCACCTAACTTGACTCACCAAGTTTAACGGCTTTCAAATGGTCAGTGGATGGGCATACGGATAGCAATGGAATAGTTTACGTTAGAGGATCATAAGATTGGTTCCATTGGTTGGCGCAACATCGAGGGCCGAAGGGCCTGTACTGCATTGTAATGTTCTATGTTCTAACTGCACATCTTTGGACTGTGGGAGGAAACCGGAGCACCTGGAGGAAACCCACGCAGACATAGAGAGAATATGCAAACCCCACACAGACAGTAGGGTCCCTGGCAAGTGAATAATCACTGTGCCACTGTGTTGCCCAAAAACAACGCTTAAGACATCTCTGCTCTATATTAATTTACTGCCCCCTTAAATGCTTAGCATCCCCAGGGAACTAATTTTGAATTCCAGATTTTTATTAATTTAATGGATTTGAACCCATGTTCCCAGAACATTCCCCTGTCTCTCTGGGGTACTAATATAGTGACATTGCCATGAGGTCAGTGTCTCCCCTGTTATAGGGAAAGTTGTACAGAGTGAATGACTGGAGTATTGAAGGTGGGTTCATTCTTATGTTATTCATCAGCAGTAGCAAATGGTTTTTTCGATTCCAGCATTGCGCAGGAATAAATTTTTAAAAATTGAGGTTTTTACGGAGGCAGGCTTTTTATAGGATCCGTGATAGCTTTCCCTCGCTTGCTAGTTTCTTCTGTGGAACACTCTTCTTCAGCCACATTCAGGTTAAGTTCTATTATTGGGTCGGCATGGTGGCACAGTGTTAACACTGCTGCCTCACAGTGCCAGGGACCTAGATTTGATTCCCAGCTTGGGTCACTGTCTGTCCAGAGTCTGCACATTCTCCTTGTGTCTATGTGGATTTCCTCCCCATTTTCCTCCCACAGTCCAAAAGATGTGCTGGTTAGGTGCATTACTAACCCATGTCAACCTGACTGACAGACTTGGCTTCCAGTCAGGTTGGGAAAGCTGGATAAGAGGCTGTAGGACAAAAGAGCTTTGATGTCTGTCGTGGAAGGAAGGGTCCAATCCCTGACTCTGGTGTTATGGGCAGTGGTGGAGTTCGGGAGCCTGAAGCTGCAGTGGGAGGTTGGGGGAAGGGTGAAACAGTTGGAGATTGGATGCCTGAGGGACTGAACATCAAAGGGCTGAGGGATCAGGACTTGTGGGAGGTTGGCAGAAGGAATAATTGGAAACCGAAAGGTGGGAGAAAGATCAGAGGCCTGGGGTAGGCAGGAAAGGAGATAGATGTCTACATCTCAGAAGTCTAAGGAATAACTAATAGAGTCTATGGTGGTGGAATTGTGAAAGTTGGAGGCCCCAGAGCGGGGTGAGATTGAGGCCTTAAGAGGGTTAAGGTCTGGACCAGGTATTTGATCATTGGGAATAGATGAGGCAGATAAACTGGAATCCAGCAACTTGGTGGAAAAGTATTTAACTCCTTGATCCAACATCAACTTCCCCGACTGGTCATCCATAATTAAACTAGAAATGGTGGAGAAAAATGAAGCGTATTGTAATATTCAAATTATCAACCCAGTAATTGGGTGCAGATTGGTTACCCACCATTCCATCTCACTGTCATTAAAACCCAAAGTGGGTGAGTTATGGTCAGGGTTCAGATTTTTAACAATTAACTATATCCCAAATCCACTGGCATTCCTGGAGTTAAATCTCCTCCCAATGTCCCAGTTGTAAGTTCTCCAAAGTCCTTTTTAATCAGCCAGTTAAGCCTGGATTCACAGCAACATCAGCCTTCCTGATTTTCCTGAGTTATCTCTTTCTGAACAGTACATTTTGTACAGCATTACTCACCGATTTAAAATGCCTGGTGGCCTGTAATCTGTCCTCCCTTTACAAAGGATCGCATTTCGATAATGTTGAAAATCAGCCAGAAACCTGTTAAAATCTTCTGGTACACAGTGTCCAATCTAATAAAGAAGCCTGATTAACAATCCTCAAAACTTACAAAATGGCCAGTTTTGGAGACTCGATGGGCTAGAGATTGTTTCCTCTGGTAGGGAGACTGGAATTTAGGGGACACAATTTAGGAATAAAAGGTCTCTATTTCAGTATGAAGATGAGTCATAGAGTCATAGTTTTACAGCAAGGAAACAGGCCCTTTAGCTCAACTTCTCCATGCTGCCTTTTTTTTTAGTACTAAGCTAACCCAAATTGCCCACATTTGGCCCAAGTCCCTCTATACCTATCTTACCTATGTAACTGTCTAAATGCTTTTTAAAATACAAAATTGTACCCGTCTCTCCTAGTGTCTTTGACAGCTTATTCCAGACGTTCACCATTCTCCATGTGCAAAAACGAGGAGACATTTTTTTCTCTCAGACGGTGATTAGTCTGTGGAATTTTCTCCCTCAGACAGCAGTGGAGATTGGGGTCCAATTTATTAAAGACTGAGTTAGATAGATGTTTAATCAACAGGAGAGTCAAGGGTTATGGAGGTAAGACAGACAAGGAGAGTTGAGACCACAGTCAGATCAGCCATGGTTTTATGTAATGGGAGAGCAGTTGAAACCGTCAGATGGCCTATCCGTGATCCTAAGTCATATTTTTCTATGTTCATGTGTGTAAAGTTTCAGATCTTGAGTGACTATCTTGTGTTAACACTTCAGATACTTCATATGAAACCTTGTATTCGTAGAATAGTAGATTCAAAGAATCGCTATAGTATGGAAGGAGACCATTCAGCCCATTGAATCTGTACCGATCACAGTCCCACCCAAGCCTGTTCCCATACCCCTCACTTATCCTGTTAATCCCCCGATATTGAATCAATTTTAGCATGGCCAATCAATCTAACCCGCACATCTTTGGACTGTGGGAAGAAAATGGAGCCCTTGGAGGAAACCCGTGCAGACACCAGGAGAAAGTGCAAACTCCACTGAGATAGTGACCCGAGGCTGGAGTTGAACCTAGGTCCCCAACATTGTGAGACAGCAGTGCTAACCAGTGTGTTGCTCAAAATTTAATTTAAACTCTACCTGCTGCTAGAATGGGATTTGGACCCACATCCCCAGAGCATGGGCCTGGGTCACTCAATTATTCGTAGGGTGACATTATCATTTTGCCATCATCTCCCCCTATACTTTAGTTTGTATTTTGTGTTTATGTTGGGTAAAACATGTTCTCCCGCTGTTGCTGGGTAACAGAATGGATAAGAAATCTTTAGCACTGGATTGATTAATGTAGTACACCACTATATGGAATTGCCTATCGTAATCAACCAGATGCAGTAAGTGGCAGGCTGTCAAAGTTGATAGTTATAATTGAATTCCACTATATTTGCATTTATACAATAGAAACAAATGGCTTTGAGCTGTAATAACCTGGAAAGATAGACAGATGTACCGTAATGAAATACTGCTCATCCATCAATCAAGACAATGTTCTGCAAATTTAACTGATTAATGCAGCAGCATTGAATTAGGTTACCCACCTTCTGTCCCTGTTGGAGTAAAGAGAATGCCTAAACAAGAAAGCATCAAAAATTACAATATTTCACATGAATTCCACAAATTTACTGAAATATTCTACAAGAGCAGAGGAGGATGAGAGGCGACTTAATAGAGGTTTATAAGCTGTTATGAGGTAGATAGATAGAGTGGATATGCAGAGACTATTTCCTCAGGTGGGTGTGGCTGTTACTAGGAGATATAACTTTAAGGTTCATGATGGGTGATATAGGAGGGAGATTCTTCACTCAGAGAGTGGTTGTGGTGTGGAATGCACTGCCTGCTGTGATAGTGGAGTCGGACACTTTAGGAACTTGCAAGCAGTTATTGGATAGGCACATGGAGCACACCAGAATGATAGGGAGTGGGATAGCCTGATCTTGGGTTCGGACGTAGCTTGGCACAACATCGAGGGCCGAAGGGCCTGTACTGTGCTGTACTGTTCTATGTTCTGTTTTTTCCAGCCTCCAACTTCACACTGTAGCAGACAGTTTGAGTATTACCACGTGGGGGAGCTATTGGCACTGCTTTAAATCTCTTTACATTTGCATGCCCCTATTTTCTGTGCAATCACAGTTACAGAGCGTTGTCATATATCCCCAAGGGCTTCAGCAGATTTTGCACCCATGATGGTTTACAGTGATTCAAGAAGGCAGCTCATCATCACCCCCTCAAGGAGTAAAATGCTGGCCTAACCAGCGGCTCCCACATCTCCTGAATCAATAGAAATAAAATGTCCAGACTCCTGAAGCTGATATTGGTTTCACTACTTACTTTATATTCACTATACTTAAATAAATGGCAGAAGTGTAATGGAATTTTCTCCATTTGCCTGGGTGGGTGCAGCTCCAACAACACTCAAGAAGCTTGACACCATGCAGGTTTTGCCAACCAGGGTCACACTGCCAACATGAATGACGTTTATCCATCCTGCAAGTAGGAAAAGTGATTTGATTTGATGTATTACTGTTACAAGTATTGGAAGACAGTGAAAAGTAGCAGGTTTTTTTCTGCACTATACAGACAAAACATACCATCTGTCAACGCCATTCATTCCTTTGAGCAGAGGAGGGGACAGCACTGGGTATGATTTTTAAAATGAATTTCTTTTATTGAACAAAACTTAAAATGAACATTACAGAAGTGAAAAGAAACGGCAAACTTCAGCCAGTCCCTGTACTGTAGTGGACAGGATCTTGAAAACAAACTGAATACTGAAAATACAATCCCTAACTATATTTTAATTCTTTTTATTGTGAGTCTTTTGCAATATGTCTCTGTCTAGTGAAAACAAGTCTTGCAGCTGTTTTTATCAAAACTTGTTTTGCTTACTTGTTTGCTTACTCTTCAGAATGCAGTCAATTTACAGCTAACCCAACATGCCTTCTAAGTTTTAAAATGTAGTCAAATGTTAGATAACCCCTACAGTCCAGCAGTTAAATGCAATTGCATCAGCAGAAATATCTTAAAACGATGAAACTTTTGCATAGACTGAAGTAAGCAGGGCTAAACATACATAACATCTCTTATCATTCATAGTGTCATGATGTGGAGATGCCGGCATTGGATTGGGGTAAACAGGAAGAAGTCTCACACAATGCCAGGTTATTTGGTTTATTTGGTAGCAAAAACCACTAGCTTTCGGAGCACTGCCCCTTCATCAGTGGCTGTTCACAAACAGGGCATATAAAGACACAAACTCCATTTACAAAATAATGGTTGGGATGTCCATCTTTACAAGTAATCAAATCTTAAAGGGTACAGACAATGTGAGTGGAGAGAGGGTTAAGCACATTTTAGAGAGATGTATTATCTCCAGGAAGTACAGTCAGTGAGATTTTGCAAGTCCAGGCAAGTCACGGGGGGTTGCAGATACTGTGACGTGAACCCAAGATTCCGGTTGAGGCTGTCGACCAGGATCTTGGGTTCATGTCACATTATCTGTAACCCCTCATGACTTGCCTGGGCTTGCAACATCTCACTTACTGTCCTGTCTGGAGACCACACATATCTCTTTAACCTGTGCTTAACCCTCTCTCCACTCACATTGTCTGTAACTTTTAAGACTCGATTACCAATAAAGACTTGCATTCCAACAAGTATTTTGTAAATGGAGTTTGTGTCTTTATATGCCCTGTTTGTGAACAGGACTCCTACTCACCTGACGAAGGAGCAGCGCTTTGAAACATGGTGGCTTTTGCTACCAAATAAACCTGTTGGATTTTAAACTGGTGTTATAGCCATAGACCCATAGAAGATTACAGCATAGAAACAGGCCTTTTGACCCTTCTTGGCTGTGCCGAGCTATTTTTCTGCCTAGTCCCATTGACCTGCACCTGGATCATATCCCCTCCACACCCCTCTCATCCATGTACCTGTCCAAGTTTTTCTTAAATTAAATGTTGTGAGACTTCTTACTCCATTCATAGAATACACAGGAAAGATGGAAAGGAGAAGGTGCCGAATATAGTGTTTGTGGGTGGGGGAGGGATAAGGAATGATTGAGGGGATGGTGGTGAGAAGAATCACAGATGGCAGGGGGTAATTAATGTTGTCAACAGGCAACTGATTTTCAGTTTATGTTGAAAATAGACCTAGGATTTTTTTTTTCCCCAACCCAGGGCTGTCGACTTTTAGTATCAGGATTCAGTGTTAGTAATCAGCATTCCTTGCAGCACCACCACAAGTAAAAGTACATAAGCTCGGAAACTCTTCTGCCATATCACTGTATGATCATTTACCATGTTCAGATGAAAATACGCTTGCTTTTTAATTTGATGGAACTATTAAACCATTCATTTTGTATACAGAAACATTGAATGGAAATGCAGTCAGTGCTTGTATAGTAATTCCACAGCTATACTCTCAGCTGAAACATACTTCCCTTTCAGCCTGTGGTACGGAACAATACTTCAAAATAATGTTTAATCAGTGGAAGAAATTATCATTTGCATCTACAAATGCTGTGTCAGGCCTGCTGGAACTTCCCAGTATTTTCTGTTTTTGGACCAATGTTTGAACATTCTTCTACACCAATTTGGCTAAGCAGTGATGATATTTGATGTTCCCCAAACATTGCAGCCTGGATTTTGTGTTAGTAATGATGGCCAAACCATCAACATTTGTCACATTATCCTGGTGAAACTGACAGCAGCTTTAGATATCTTTCATTGCTATTCATTCAGGAATTGTGGGTGCCACTGCTGAGGACAGCATTTATTCCTTGAGAAGATGGTGGTGAGCTGCCTTCTTGAACTGCTACAGTCCATGTGGTGTAGGTGCATCTATACTGCTATTAGGGAGGGGGTACCAGGATCTTGACCCAGTGACAGTGAACGAACAGCAACATATTTGCAAGTGACAATGGTGTGTGGTTTGAAGGGGAACTTCCAGGTTGTGATGTTCTCACATGACTGCTGCCCTTGTCCTTCAAGATGGCAGCAGGCGTTTGTTCAGGAAATATTGTCTGGAATTCTCACCCGCAGCTGGGTTTTTCTGCCCCCATTGCAGTGAATGGAGATTGAATTGAGCACCAGAATTCCCTGTTCTTATTGGCAGGAGCAATGGGATTGTGAGATCAAAGAATTCGAGCCATTGCTGAAGGAACCATGTGAGTTCCATGTCGTGTATTTTGTAGATGATGCACACTGCTGTCACAGTGTGTCACTGTTGGATAAAGTGAATGTTTATGGAAGGGTAGCAATCAAGTGTGCTGCTTTGTGCTGCATGGTGTCAAGCTTCTTGAGTGTTGTTGGAGCTGCACCCACCCAGGCAAATGGAGAAAATTCCATTACACTTCTGACTTACGTTTTGTATATGGAGAACGAGCTTTGAGGAGTCAGGAGGTGAGTTACTTATCACAGGATTCCTAATCTCTGACCTGCTGTTGTAGCTACAGTATTTATACCACCAATCTAGTCCAGTATCTAGTTAATAGTAGAATCACTGCCCCGCCCTAAATATTGTCGGGGCCTTGCTATATTTGAACATGAACTGCTTCAGCATCTGAGGCATCAAGAATAATATTGAGCCTTGTGCAGTACCAATGAACATCCTTATTTCTGACCTTATGATAGAAGGCAGGTCATTAATGCAGCAACTGATGATGGTTGAGCCTAAGACCTTGAGGAAATCCTGCAGTGATGTCCTGGAGCTGAGATAATTGTTGTTTTTATTTCAAGGACAGTCACTTTCACTTTACCTCTAGAGTTCAGTTCTTTTTTCCATGGTGTCAAAATACTTTTTTCTAGAACTGAAGATTGAGAACTTCCCCTGATCATCTTTTGTTTTTTTCATTTCCTTGGTTTGTCCCATACAATTCCATCCACCTCCCCCACAGGATATTCTGTTCCATGTTTTACACTTTTGGTTCCATTGAGCACTGACCTTTGCTTCCCTTCTAATGCATTCTGCTATCTCACCTTTATGCCATTATTTGCACTTCTTCAATCCTTAATCCCACCACTAATACCCATTTTGTCTAATGTTATGACATCTCCATCAATCTCTCTTTAGCTCTGACCTATGCCTGACCTGTTCTGCCCAACCTCCTCTGCACCCTTTTCTGCTTTACAATGCATTTCTTTTCAGTTCTTAAGAAGAGTCATAAAGACTCATAGCAATGCAAAGATGTGTGGGTTAGGTTTTTTTTGGCTATGCTAAATTGTCCCTTTGTGTCCAGAATGCATAGGTTAGAGAGATTAGTGGGGTAAATATGTGGGGGGATAGGGATAGGGTCTAGGTGGGATTATTGTCAGGGAGACTTGACGGGCCAAATGGCCTCCTTCTACACTGTCTGACTCAAAATATCATCTCTCTCAAAGATACTGCTGAGTTTATCTCGTACTTTCTGTTTTTATGCATAATACACGATACAGTAAAAAAATTATTGAGAAAACAATAGAAAAGTTTGCAACTTTTATCAGACAAAGAAGATTAGAAAGTCTGCATACCTTTTAGATGTCAATACTGTGAAAAGTACAGGGATAATAATGACCAATTTGACATGCATGTTCATGTCATGCATCTGTCAAAACCTATAATAATGCGAAATGAGATTTCAGTAGATGTTAGGGTAGAGATTGCTCTCTGTGCTGAACAGGTGTGATGTCTGCATAGCATAACAAATACTGAAGTGCTAGGATTTCCTGCCAACTTTCTCCAATAATCACGCAGAGGCCTCTTTTGGATGGTCAGGACAAGGAAAATCAAAAGCACTTAAGGTTTATAAGTAGCAGCATCAATAAAGAGACAGGTACATTCAAAACCATCAGCAGAGAAACTAACCTATTTATTGTTTTACAATCAATGGACCACAATTTCTATCTGAACACATTCAGATGATTTGTGGTAGGATTTTGATGTTATTTATGCTTGCCACAAATCAAGATTCACCATAATTTAACAGTTTTCTCCATGTATTTAACTTTGTATCACTGTTGTGTTATGGCAGCAGTATCACATAATTTGGAGATGCTGATGTCGAACTGGAATAAGTACAGTAAGAAGTCTCACAACACCAGGTTAAAGTCCAAAAGGTTTATTTTGTAGCACAAGCTTTTGGAGTCTTGCTCCTTCTTTAGGTGAGTGAAGGATTGGGTTCACAAACAGGGCATATATAGATACGAACTAAATTTACAAGATAATGGTTGGAATGCGAGTCTTTACAGGTAATCAAGTCTTAAAAGAACAAACAATGTGATGGAGATAGCATTAAGCACAGGTTAAAGAGGTGTGTATTGTCTCCAGCCAGGACAGTTAATGAGATTTTGCAACCCCAGGCAAGTCATGGAGGTTACAGATAGTTTGATATGAACCCAAGATTCCAGTTGAGGCTGTCCTCATGTACGGAACTCCAAAACTCAAGGCCTTGTCAAAACTTTGACAAAGGATCATCTGGACTGGAAACGTCAGTTCTTTTCTCTCCTTATAGATGGTGCCAGACTTGCTGAGATTTTCTAGTGTTTTCTCTTTTAGTTTCAGATTCCAGCATCTGCAGTCATTTGTTTTTAACCAGGTTCAATTCCAGGCTTGGGTCATTCTGTGTGGAGTTTGCATGTTCTCCCAATGTCAGTGTGTTTTCCCAGGGTGTTCCACTTTCCTCCCATAGTTCAAAAGACATGTTGGTTAGGTGCATTAGCCATGCTAAATTCTCTCTCACTGTATCCAAACAGGCTTTGGAATGTGGTATCTTGGAGATTTTCACAGTAACTTCATTACAGTGTTAACATAAGCCTACTTGTAACACTAATAAATAAAACTTTAAAAAATGCATAAGGACAGTGAGACTTAAAGGGATGATTCTGCCATATGCATTCCTGCTTAGCAAGCCTCTGAGCTGACAATCTCCACTTGCAAAATTACCATCTTGATATGAGTCCACATATGACACTAACCTATGAACTCCAAACTGCAGGGAGGATCCATGGTTAATTTTATAAATGATGTGCAGATGCTATCGTTGGACTGGGGTGGTCGCAGTAAGAAGTACCAGTTTAAAGTCCAACAGGTTTATTTGGAATCACGAGCTTTTGGAGTGCTGTTCCTTCATCACTCAGTCTCTTCATTCACCTGATGGAGGAGCAGAGCTCCGAAACTCGTGATTCAAAATAAATCTGTTGGACTTTAACGTGGTGTTGTGAGACTTCTCACTAATTTTATAAATTCGCAAAGAATGGAGGGAATTCTTTTTCGCTCCCTTTGTAATGCAGTTGTTTGCCTAAGGTACATTTTGTTGGCAGTTGACCTTCTTGGAGAGAGGTGGGTGGTGGAGGGGAGGGGGGCGAGGTGGTGGATAGGAAGTATCCTTTGTATTTGTTTATAAGTGTGTTCATTATTTGTTTCCACGTAGGTGCACAGAAGAAACATTTCCCTATAATGTCCAAGTGGACCAGTGGTGTAGCAGCGGGTAGAACTCAAAGCCTGCGGAGTAAATCTTTCCACTATAAACAATGGGGAGGAGGAGAATGATGTCTCAATGGGGAAAAATAGCAGCAAACTCAATTAAAACTCAGATATGTTCACTTCAACACTTCTGTGCTATGGTTTCCAGCAGCGCTGGAGGAAACAAACATTTTTATTTTAAAAAAAAGATCGATTGTTGAGTTGCTACCACAGAATAACTTTGTTCTCCCAGAGCCGGAACTATTATGCCAAGCACTGGTTTTGGTGGAGGACGTGTGTTGTCGGACAGGAAACGGTCGGTGCTTGTTTAGCTGTAACTCTGGCTGTCGGTGGGTTTGTAACCAGGCAGAGGACAGAAGTTGTGCTGAAGCAGCGGGGTGGGTTTGCAGAGTCGGCGAGGCTGTGCTCATTTACTCGCTGGGCAACATCCTGTGTTGACCTGGAGAGGAAACTGGCCCCTTAAACAACTGCGTTTCCCACCCAGCTGCTCCCATTTCAAATTGCAGGTTGGCCTCGTACAATATAATTACCCCCTGTGTGAACCTGTACCGGTAGAGTTTAATTTCATTGCATAGTATAAGGAAGGAAAAACCTTATAAAGACAACAAATGAGGTCTGAATAAGTTTATTTTAAGTTCATTTATTTATTCACGTCACAAGTAGGATCACATTAACACTGTAAATGAAGTTGCTGTGAAAATCTGCTATCGCCGCACTCCGGCGCCTGTTCGGGTACATTGAGGGAGAATTTAGCATCCAACCAGCGTATCTTTCGGACTGTGGGAGGAAACCAGAGGAAGAAACGCGTGCAGACACGAGGAGAACATGCGGACTCCGCACAGGCAATGACCCAAGCTGGGAATTAAACCCGGATCCCTGGCATCGTAAGGCATCAGTGCTAAGCACGGTGTCACCCAGATCCATTGGGAGTAATGATCGCTTTTTAAATTACTTTGTTTTGGAAGTAATGTGGATGAATTTTTTTGAATTGGACTGCTTCAGATTCATTAGATTTGTTTTTCCCCATTATTTGATTGATGTGAGAAATTTTTAAAAATATATTAAAATAAAACTTTCATCAGATTCAGCATTAATTAAGACTGTTGACTTCCCATGCCCAGATTATGCTGACAAATTCTGAATGTTGAACTGTTAAACATGTCCTGGCTGCCTGAGCCACAGCAATCTGGCTGATGAGAACTCAGGCAATGTAGCTCTACATTTTTTTTGTTTGTTTCTTAACTTCCTCTGTTTTATTTCCTTTGAATTGGTTTGAATCTCTTTGAATTTCAGACGATGAGTTTTTGAAGTACTTGTTTTAGCATTGTTGTTGTTTAGCATTGTTGGTGGATTAAATTGTAAATCGGTGCAGCAGGTCGCTTGCAACGTAACATTTGCTTGGCAAAACCGACTGTGACGAATGGGGCTCCATAAAGACAACAAAATTGGACGCTTTTGTGGTTTGGGTTTTAGGAATTGACTTCATTAGTGTGAAACTGCCTGCCCTTCACAGACAGATGCAATGATTAGATGAACAAGTATGCAAGTGACAATGGTCCTTTCAAATTGCTTGATCACATAAATAATCTCAGCAAGTTGATAAGCTTCTGTTTGAATTATGTTGCCATAAGAGAGTAATTCTCAACATATAACTTTTGACTTAAGTGTGAGGTTTGTTTTAAAGGCTAAGTTATTTGCATTTCCAAACAAAAATATCTGCCTTAATTTATTAATGGATGATTTTTGTTCAAGTATAGAGGAATTGATTGTGATATTTTTAGTAATCTGACAAGCCCCATCACATGTAAAGTTATTCAGAATGTTGTCCTTTGAAGCCATTAATGTGAATAATGACTTACAGTCACACTTTGCATTTATATTCTCACATATCTCACACTTCATGAGGCAGGGAAGTGGATGCCAAAGCAAGAATTTGAAAATGGGTGGGAAATGGTCTAACCAAAGGACAATTGCTGCAGCGCTAAGCTTTTAGGGGTTGCTTTAAAGCCAAAAGGAGGGAGCCACTGACGATGAGTTAGGAAGAGAATTTCAACAGCAATAGAAGAAATGTCAGACTGGAAAAAGAATCAGCCTGTGATAGTACCACAGAGAGAGTGGAGGGTGGGGACAAACAATCATCCATTTGGACGAACAAATGATGTGGGCAAGGATCTTGAATTAGCGCACGTTTTCCAAGCAGATAGGAGAAAAACCATTAAATGATTTGACAATGTGGTATAAAGAGCTATTAACTAGAGAGAGGCAGTGGATCTGGAGAGGATAGCTCTGAATAAATGTTTCAGCAGCAGTGGCAGGGTAGGATTGCTGTAAAAGAAGGAATTGTGAAGTTAGAAAATTTACCTCAATTAAAATAAGGCCAATGTAGAGTTGGAATAACTTAAGTTGTAATTGTAGCAATCAATATTAAATGCTCTGAGTGCTGGTGTTACTATGCCATGTGACCATAGTCTGTGTAAAATCCTCTTGGAAAATTAAGTACGTATGTTGGTTATTAATGCAACATCAAGCTGAATTTTTCTCTTTCTCTCTTTGGAACACAGGGGCATGGCGACGGTGGAAATGGATCAAGAATTAGCCAAAAAGCTGTTCTTTGAAGGAGGCACTCTTGTCATAATTGGTGTTCCTGAAGGCACTGAATTTGGCATTGACTATAACTGTTGGCAAGTGGGCCCCAAGTTTAAAGGGGTAAAGATGATCCCACCAGGAATTCACTTTATGCATTGCAGCGCTGTGAATAGCAACAGGCTAACAGGGCCACGCACGGGTTGTTTCTTCCATGTTAAGCAGAGGGACGTTCTTGTGAAGCGATGGGACAAGAAGGAAGAAGAAATAGTTCAAGTTGAGGCCTCTGAAGAAGAGAAAGAGCGGATAAGAGAGAATCTGACTGATCTGGACAAATGTTTAGGGCCGTATCCATACGATACAATGAAAAGATGGGTCTCGTTGACCAATCTCATTACAGACTCCTTGATTCAGGGGCTGCAACCTGAAAGTGGGAAAATCTGTGCATTTTCTGAAGTGCAGCCAGAGCTTGTGATGCCTCACACAAAGGACCGAGCAGAACAGAACCTATTGCCTTATGACACACTATGCAAGAGCTATGAAGAAGGTTTGGCCAGGCTGCCCAAGATGAAGGTTAAGGCTGGTACAGAAATCAGATTCACAACAATCCCAAAGCAGAAATATCCAAACGGGGCATCTCCAGCTGAAATTACTAAATATAGTATGGACTTTAGCTATGCTCTGGATACTGTAATAAACCAGCGGTACCCTTCGAACCCAAATGATATATTAGGTTAGTATGTTATAAATTTTGTGAGCTGCTCGTAAAGATATTGTGATTTGCAATTGAAAGTAATGTGAAGTCTGAAAAAGTTTTAAAATAGTCTTTGTTGAGGTGGACCTGGTACTATCCTGGGAACAATGGGTTAACTAGTCGCTTTCCATGCTGTATAATTCTACGTTGAAGATATTCCAACATAAAACATACTCAGTAGAATGGCAGAAAGGTAGATCTTTTGTCTTTACTTCTAGGGCCTGGGTATAAATCAAGTCTGGACTGAGAGAATGAATCAAATCTCTTCTCTGTGCCAGTTGTAAGGATCTGCAAGCAGGTTCAACCATAGTGTTCAAGAGGAACTGGATTATTTGAAATTAAAGAATATGCAGGACTGGGTAAAGAAGGCAGGAGAGCAGTTTAAAGTTTATTTATTGGTGTCACAAGTAAGCTTACATGAAAACTGCAATGAAAATCCTCTAGTTGCTACACGCTGGTGCCTATTTGGTTTCACTGAGAGCGAATTTCGCATGGCCAGTGCAGCCAACCAGCATGTGTTTTGGACTATGGAAAGAAACCGGAGCACCCGGAGGAAACCTACGCAGACATGGGGAGAACGTGCAGATTCTGCACGGACGGTGACCCAACCTGGCAATTGAACCTGGGTCCCTAGCACTGTGAGGCAGCAATGCTGACCACTATGCCCCCATGTTGCCCCACTCAGTGAGTAGCACTCAGTGAATTGCTCCTTCAGAGAAAGCAGCACAGATCGTTCAAACATCCTCCTCCTAACACCATCCTTTGTTTCTGACAATAATCTTTTTTCCAAACATTATTTGTTTGTTTTCATGCTATCAACTTTCATTTTATTCATTTGCAGGTGAATTGCAGTTTTCTTTTGTCTGTTTCCTAATTGGAAATGTCTATGATGCGTTTGAGCACTGGAAAGATCTCCTTCGTCTCCTCTGTCACTCTGAGGAGGCTGTGACCAAACGAAAGGATCTCTATTCTGCTCTCATCTCAATCCTCTACCATCAACTTAATGAAATTCCTGCAGATTTTTTTGTGGATATTGTCTCCAAGGATAACTTCTTGACAACAACATTGCAGGTAATTTTTCTGAGTTGTATTATACAAAGTACAACACTACTAAAACATTAAAATGCACATTGGAAGTATTTGCTTTTTTGTTTTAAGGGGTGTGTTGTGCATTTTGATCAAAGATCACAGTCTATAAAGCAAAATTATTGGGCATTAAATTGTCACTATATCTGTGTTGTCAAACTTATCCAGTAGTCTGTTGGACAAATCATGAAGTATTTGCCTTTTGTTCATGCTTGTGTTCTGTAAATACAAACCCTGTGACAATGCATCAGTGGCGTTTTAATCTACTTGCAGTAAAAAAATCAATTACACTTTCGAGACTCAGTGGTGCACTTCCACATCTGTAATCTGGGTATTTTTCACTTATAATGCTGCTTGTGCCATTGTATGTATTTATAAGCAGACCTCCTTCACTTGGAGCAAGAGTGGCAGTGAATCCATCATTATTTTGTTGTGTCCTGCTTCTTGATCCCAGCATGAAAGCTTTTCCAGAAATTTATCTTTCTTTTTGTTCGGAATGATTAAAGATGCCAATGAAAGCGGTAGTTGCAGAAGCAGCTCTGAAGTTCAATTACTAATGTAAGCTAAGTAATAAAAAACTGTCTTCTAATTGCATTGTTAAATGAAATATTTAACCTTACTGCTGATTGCCATTTGCTATTACCTCCATCACTCAAGGTAGATAGAGGAGGAATGATTTTGTCCTTTCATTAGTCTGCTCATCTGTAAACAATCTATTTCAGAAAATAATGGATAGATTTCCATCATACTTGGCAGACAGCTCGGATCACTGCCTAAGTGGAGTCTGCAAGTTTTCCCTGATTTATGTGGGTTTCCTCTGGGTGTCCCGGTTTCCTCCCGCAGTCCGAAAGTGCTGGTTAAGTGCATCGGCCATGCTAAATTTTCCCTCAGTGTACCCAGACAGGTGTTATAGTGTACGACTGGGGGATTTTCACAGTAACTTCATTGCAGTATTAATGTAAGTTTACCTGTGATACTAATAAATAAACTTTAAACTATGTGGTGATGGTATGTACCTTGCTCAGTGCCCTCTTTACTAGTGCACTCCATATTTGGCAGAGTAGATTGCTCACTTTTGGAGCTGAAAGCCAAGAAGCGATATTACTGGCTGCTGTGGTAGTGTTGCTTGTTTATTCATGTTATAAGCGTTTCAGGCTGAAGATAGTCCTTTTTATAATAGAAGATGCTTCTCTTGATCAGTTTTTATGACTATTATGGCCAGTACAAGGGTGTCTTTTCTAAACTGGAAGAACAGGTCCATCTGGAGTTGATAGGCTGCTGCTTTTCCTATTTCTGAAGTTGCCACTTCATCAGTATGTTGATTTACCTAGGCTAACACCATTATACATTTTTCATCGCCAAGGCAAATATTGAGGCCTGCTGAGTTTGTCCAGAATTTATTTATTTCAGAATACCAGCATTCAACAGTATTTTGTTTTTATTTGATGCTAAATCATTTGAGATTGGACTTGAGGCTGTCACTATATTTCTTGTGCAACCCATCCTGTCCTGATCTGTCTGACTGCACAGGTTCCATTTTGGCAATCTGGAAATTCCCATGGCAATCAGCATAGTTGTGCTTTTTGCAGCCTGGCCTCAATGCTGTGGACTCATTGCACTCGAGGATCTTAGTTAGTAATTGTGGCCTGCCACTTGATACATATAATTAACTTACGGGGTTGGAACTCTGTCTTAAGCAATTGCTGAATGTCACTATAATAACATGCCCAGTCCTCTGATCCACGTAGAACAGTAGCAACATCAACTGTCTTGTACACTTTAAACTTTGAGTTTGATCATGTGCTGATTCCAGACATGCTTTTTCTGAGCAGGCATTCCTGATACCATTTTATCTTTGAATGCATCATCTGATACCACATCACATAGATGGGTGCATATTGCAGTAATTCAAGCTTTACATGGGCTGCAGTGAAACTAACTTATTTTATAAGTTTCTAATCCGCAGTAAATATGATTTCAAGCTATAATTCAATGTGTTGTGAACCAGAAATATTGTTGAACTTTTTTTTAATCGAAATATTTTAAATACCAAATATTTAATTTTCAAAGGATTTGTTCTGTAATCTAAGCTTCAGTTTTTGTTAGCTATTTCGTGTTCCATTATGCTGATTAGTTTATGTTTACATGCTTAAATTGGTGTGAACAAATTATCAAAAGCTTTGCCATTTCATTTTAAATGCTGCTATTGTGCCTTTCAAAAGAGCTTCTTATTCGGTGCAGTGGTGTGTGTTAAGTTGCTTTCACAGATGAATTTCTACATATTGATTTATTGTTGGAACATCATGGCATTTGCTGCTGAAGAAATAGGCTATCGATTAGCAAGAGCAAATCTGACTTGTCACAGGGATAGACTATAATCCTTTTGCAACCTAATTCCAGGATCAAGTGCTTCGACTGGCGGGTAGTGGAACTAAGAGAACCAAAAAAGACTCTTGCTTATCTGGCTCTGTTTTCATATCCGTGTCTACAGCAGTGCTTTCATACTTAAGGATTAAATAAAGAATTAACGTGGAAATTTAATTTGATTGTAGTAAAAAAGGGCATCAAATAAAAGTCTGTAATTACAATGGAGGCAGTCTTAGCTGCTGATCAAGCAATGCCAGATTAATCTTAACCTTATATTAAGCTGATCTTTCTCTACACCCTAGCAATGACTGTAACACTATATTCTGCACTCTCCTTTCTTTCTCCCTTATGTTCTTAGTGAACAATATGCTTTGTGTTGCATGCAAGAAACAATACTTTCACTGTATACCAATACATGTGACAATAATAAATCAAATCAAAAATATTTATATTCCGTAAGCTATTGTGCATCTTCTGTTGTAGAAATTACATGTTATTGCAAATTTCAGTCTGTCCCTTTTCTGACACACATCAGATAATACACTCAAATTTGTGTAATAATTCAAACAAAAATTGATAAACTTTCCAGGGAATTCTGCAGTCTGAAATTATGTTGTTTTCTGTTAAAGCCATTTTCATTGGTTTGCATTTGCACCAAACGGATGCAAAATACCTTGTGTTAAAACTATATAATTTTCAAAAATTAAAAATCTAACATGATAGAGATTTGTAATCATATTTCAGTAATATTCCATACAATTTTCTTCAAAATTATGCCTTCTGACCTAGACCACAAGGAAGATCTTAATGGGTGGCATGGTGGTACAGTGGTTAGCACTGCTGCCTCACAGCAGTTTGATTCCCACCTTGGGACACTATGTGGAGTTTGCACGTTCTCCCTGTGTCTGCATGGATGTCTTCTGATGTGCTCCGGTTTCCACCCTGTTTAAAGATGTGAGACTTAAGTGGATTGACAATGCTAAATTGTCCCTTAGTGTGAGGGGACTAACTCGAGTAAATGCATAGGGTTAGGGAGATAGGGCCTGGATGGGATTGTGATTGATGCAGACTCGATGAGCTGAATGGCCTCCTTCTGCACTGTAGGATTCTATATGTACACATTAAAACAGAAACTGAATTCCCCAAAGTATGTCTTAATTGATTCAGTTGGAAACAGTTCTTCCCCCTCCTAAACCTATTCTGTCTTTCAGTCCATTTCTACTTATGTTTCATTATTTCTTCCATTAAAATGTTTTCCTAAATATTTTACCTGAACTGGAATCAGATTTAGTGACCTAGTTTTCCCTGCTTATCTATGTGCCTTTCTTTTTATCATTTGGCACTGTTTTTTTCTTAGTAATATTTGCTCTTGCATGTGACAGATTAACATAGACTTTCAACCAACCTTCATTAATTTCTTTTCTTCCTCTGATCTACTTTTGGCACCATTCACAGATTACGCGAGTACAAGCTGACTGATTTTACAAAATTAATATGGTCAAAATGTACTGGTTAAACACTATTTTGAATCACACAAACATACTATAAATGAAACTATATGCTAAAACATAGTTATGTTCTGTTTAAACAGTTCTGATTTTCAAACAGTGCTAGTGTTTTGCAGCTGAATTTTATGATACAGAGCTAAGGATTTAAAGTTATCCACGTTGCATTAACTGTTTTGGGTGTTCCACTTTGTATAAAGCTTCATTTGTGTTTTTCTTTCTTTCCTGTAACCCTTTCTCTCCCTCTCTTTTGCTCTGGTTCTGATAAATTTCTCGTGAAATTTGCAGGGTCAATGAATGAACCTTATTTGCAAGTTGGTGACTTGAGTTTGGAGAGACTTTAGAAATGCATCTTAGCACCTCCTGCTGGTTAGAACATGCAACTACAAATATTAGGAGACATGTTTTCATCGCATTGCCATTCTAAATGTTCAGAAAAGCTGTTTACTATTTGTTTATTAGTCACAAATATTAACTTATATTAACTCTACAGACACTGGGGACATGTGAGACTCGGCATAGACACTGACCCAAGCCAGAGAATTAAACCTGGTCCCTGGAGCTATGAGGCAGCAGTGCTAAGCATTGTGCCACCATGCTGCTCAGTTGGATGCCATTACTGACTGAGAAGCATCTCAAAACATAATGTTATCACATAAGATGTTTTACTCTATTAGTTTTTTAGCTGTTGAGTTGTTAGGATCTGGAACACCATCTGATGAGGTGGTGGAAGCTGATTTCCAGAAGTAATTTTTAAATGGTGCTAGATTGGCATTTGAGTATGAGCGTCTTTTGTGGGACCAGGTAGAACTATCCATTTAAAGAACCATCACAGACATGATGGAATGACTGGCTGTCTCATTTTATCTTCGATTTCTGTTTGCACCAGATCTATTTATTCATCCTCTATTAACCTAGCATGTTTGAAGTGAGGACAGCAATGGATAGATATGAATAAGTTGAAGTTGATTTGTGTCACACTTGAGTTATTTGGGGTTGTGGAAAGAGCTTCACCACTCAGCATTACCACTTGAGGGGAGTACAACTTTGTGATTGGATAAAGTATTTCCTCTGTACTATTTTAGGGAACGTTTGTTAATCAGAAGTGTAAAAGTCTAAAGATTCTGAAATTAAAAATGTTTGCCGTGATCCTGCTAAATAGACTTTGAACTTTTTTTTGAAAACAAATTTAGATTTTGAATTATTCCTCTATTGTATTTCTTCCTCCTTTGTGTGTCTTAAGTTTGTTTTTTTTGTGTTAAACACTAGGAGTTCTTCTCTTACACCTGTGGTCCAGGTGTAGACAAAGCTCTGCAGAAGCGAGTGGAAAGATTTAAAGCACATTTAACCAAAAAATTCAAGTGGGATTTTGATGAAGAACCTGACGATTGTGCCCCTGTAATGGTCGAGTTACCTGAAGGAATGATACTGGACTGATTTAATCAGTTAAGGGAACTGATTGATCCGCGAGCTTGTAAAACCTTTTCAGCCGTTTGGTAAATGTCTTACTTTTGTGTATAACAACTTATAAGTTGCTAAGAAAAGGCAACAAGCTGGCTTATGTTTTAAATTTAATTGTAAATTCTTTACAGTTCTGTATTGCCAGTATAAATTTGATGGGTTGCTTTTTTTTTTTGAACAATTCTTTTAGCAAGTTGGCATCAATATTCTTCAGTATTCTAACTATCTTAAAAAGCATGGAGTACTTGCTGTTCAAATGAAATATAATGTCCAGAAACTGCATCTCATGTTTTTGTAAATCACTGTTCCTTAATTTTAATAATTTTTTAGATTCCATTTTATCTGTAAGAATGTTACATTCAGTACCGTTCATCAAGCCTACAAGTTGGTTTTTATTGTTGATTCCAACTTATAAGTTAACATAAAGTTGCATTTTTTGGTTCATTAATGGAACCTAAAACTTTTTTTTTCTCTCAGTAACATTCAAAATGTTTGTAAAGACTAAACAACAGCTGTAGAAAGACCTTTCCACAAATGTCCATTTGTTAAATTACGATAATTATTTTTGCAAGTATTAGTTTTCAATAATTAGCGCATTCAATAGAATCATAGAATCCCTACAGTTCAGAAGGAGGTCGTTCAGCCTACCAAGTTTGCACCCTGAGCACAATCCCATACAGGCCCTAACCCCATACCTCACATATTTACACTCCAAATCTCTCTGACGCTAACGGCAAGCCACCTTAACCCCCGCATATCTTTGAACTGTGGGAGGAAACAGAGCACCGGGAGGAAACCTACAAAGACACAGAGAACGTGCAGCAGACAGTTGGGAATTAAACCCGGGTCCCTGGCACTGTGAGGCAGCAGTGCCATCCGCAGTTCCACCATACCAGTAGATATGTTGTGGCATATGTTACTGAATGGAATGTTTGCAAGCTTCTTGAGATTGGGGTCTGTTGATTGTAACCACTTCATTCAGTTGAGCTGTCATCTGTGTGTCTGGTCTTGCCTTTCATATCGGTCACATGCATATCTATTTGTTCCATTTCTGATCCAGTTTTGTGTAGTTCGATACAGTTGGTGGTTTGCACTCCCCATAATCAACTTGTGTGACTAAATTTAACTGTGTTTAAGGTATTTCTTCAACTTGAACATCTCTAAAAGTACTCTTGTATGGGCACTTGCATAAGCTGATTGATAGTACTGGAAAGTTCAACTTTCTTCTCAGAATTGCAGAGATACTGGAGAGCAAATATGTCCCTGCTGTTACCTGAATTTAGAATAAAGCAAATTTGCTCTCAAATCTTCAATGTGTGAAACGGGTTTGCATTATTTCTTTTCCATTGCAGTTATTATTGAAGGGGCCAAGGGATGCTTGTGAATAGGGATTATGTGAAAAACTTTTCTGAAATTATACAATGGCCTAGTTAATGTAACTGCTGGAAAATCATTAGGAATGTGACAACATCTTGATAGAGTCTCCAGCAAATATTGTCATTTACTCGACAAGTAGTCGTCCCATCAGGAGTCATCACTCATTTGTCAGTTCTTGCGTAAAGCTTGGCAGATTTATCTTTGTGACAGCTGCAGATGCCTTCTTAATGTAGTAGGCAACAAGATAGGGAACCAGCTCTTTCAGACTGCTTGTAAGCTTTTCATTGGGTCCTGCTACAGGAATGTAAGTCTGTGGCAACATCACCATAGGTTTATGTATCAACATTTGGTGATTGTAATCTAGGTCTTCCCTGGGTTTCCATTTGGCATAGCATGTTTTTGATAGGCAGTCCAAACCGAATAAGTACGCAAACAGGAAAAGAATGAGCTGTGTCACTGAGCAGCAACAATTTATTGAATTGTCAGGACTGAGTATTCATTGTGCTTTTTTTGCATGAGAACGTCATCACAAATTGCTGCAGATGGAATTTCAGGTCAACGAATAGTTTCAATGAGTAAGTTGGTGAGTTTTTTAATTCATTTTGTGAGCATCGTTGGCTAGGCCATCATCTATTGCCCATCCCTAACTGCCTTCCATTTTAGAAAGCATTTTGTGAGTCAGCCACATTGCTGTGGCTGTGGAGTCTGCCAGGCCAGGTATGGATGGCAGATTTCCTTCCCTAAAGGACGTTAGTGAACTAGCTGGGTTTTTACAACTGTCAACAATGGTTTCATGGTCATCAGTAGATTTGTTTTAATTCCAGATTTTATTGAATTCAAATTTCACCATTTGCCATTGTGGGATTTGAATCCTGGCTCCCAAATCTAGCCCTGCGTCTCGACATTACTACTGTACCACCGTCTCCCCAGAATGATTCCTTAATTTCCCTTTTCTTTGAGGGAAAGCATCATAAAGATTCCTTTATATTTTAGCCCAGGAATCTCAAAATAATTCCTTGCACTCTGCCGAGATCTAGTGCAGCTTCAGAAAAGGTAGCACAGAAGCTTTTCATTTGGGTCTGATGGCATGAGTGAATCATCATGACTCTGCTTTGTAAGTTGCAGTTATTGCTGTCTGAGGAAGATGCTGGAAATGAGTATAAACATACAGGAAATGCGTAAAACGAGGAGGGCAAGAAAGAGAACTGCATTTTCACCGTGTTTTATTCTATTCATATTATTAAAATATTCCCTTATTTATATTACAACATTTAAACTCAGTAGATGAAACATCTCATTGATTTTTTTTTTCCCCAGACCTTTCCGTTACATGTTGCTTCACTGAATCTTGCATTCAATGAAGGTAAAAGCTTTACATCTTGCATGTATTTTCTACCTTTCATCCTCTTTCTGGATACTATACCCAACCTCACCTCTTAATTTCCTTTTCCGTCTGTGCTTATGGTTCAAAAAAACCACACTTTCATTGATTTCTTCATTATTTACCAACTCCTCCCCTCCTCCCAAAAAAAATCAGTTGTAGCTATTTCAGGAGCTTATTTTGAAAAACAAATGTCTGTGGCCTCATGGTAGAATTGGCAAGCTTCAGAAGGTCCTGGATCCATTAATACAATTTCAAAATAATTTACTGGTATCTTCCACCTTGGATGATTGTCTTGCTTTCCATAATCCATTAAACACCTAATTAAAGAATTTCAAGAATCAGTTTCCACAAATACCTCTGTAAAAGTCAATGGTCCCGCACAAAACAAAACTTCCAGATGTGCAGATTCACTCCCAGCTTCCTCAGTTACAGATGTATTGCCTAGTTTCAACAGCCACCATTACTGTGAGGTTCTGTCTTGTCATCCAAGTCTTCAATCTTACAGATTTCAATCAGATCCCCTTTCTGTTCTTCCAACAAGTGCAACCTCAAAGCCTAATTGCTATTTTATACAGAGGTACGCTAAATCTTGATTATCTTAATCACAGTAGTTCTTAACAATAGTACTAAATGTTCAAAATCTTCAAACTTCAAGAAGAACATGTTAAGAACCTACAATTGTCTTGAGATGGTGGTATTGACAGACCTGATAGTTGTTTGAATTTGTGTTCTTCAATATTTTATTGGAAGTGCTAACCAAACTGTAATGAGTTCATGCAACAAAAACTTGTATTTATCTGCACCTTTGACATAACAAAATGTGCGAAGGTGTTTCAAGGGTTTTATGAAGCAAAATATGTGACTGAGCTGAGAGACTTAAGAAGTGAATTCCAGAGCTTAGGGGCCCACCATTGGTGAAAGGATTAAAACTGGCCTGCTTCAGCGCCAGAATTAGAGAGTGGATAATGAAGGGCTGTGAGATTGAAGGAGAGATGAGGTAATCGAGTGTTTTGAAAAACAAAGATGAGAATTTGACAATTAAGGCGTTGCTTAACTGTAAGCCAATGCAGATCTGCAAGCAAAAGGGTGAAAGACAAATAGGACTTAGTGCGAGTTAGCACGTGACAACAGGGTTTTGGGTGATATCAGTTTGTGGAGGATAGAATGTGGGAGACCAACCTGGGGTGCATTAGAGTACTGAAGGCCAGAAGTAGCAAAGGCATTGCCGAGGGTAAAGCAACAGATGAGCTGAGGCAGGTGCAGATTTGGGCGATGTTATGGAGGAGAAACATACATCCTTAATGATTGGAAGCTCATCCTGGGATCATATTGACGCTGAGGTTGAGAATAGTCTGGTGCATTGTCAGAAGTTGCCAGGGTGGAGAAATTGAGATGATGGCTAGGGAATGGAGTTTGTGATGGGCAGCATAGCTAATCATCTTATGGAAATTTTTGCTCATCTAATATGGATGTTGAACAAGCTGTCTGATGACACAGAAACAGTGAAGGGGTCAAGAAGCTGTACAATAGCAGAGGCAGAGATCTTGGTTAAGTGTATTGGCTTACCTTTAATATTAGATGATCTAATTTCAAGGGGAGTTGCTTAGCTCAATTGGCTAAATGCTAGCATATTATTCAGAAATACAGTGGAGATACAGTGCAGCTTGACCTCTATTCGGGCTGAGATAAACTTGGGAGTAGCTTGTTTGCCCTTCTCCTGAAAATGGAAGGCAATGGCAAACCACCGCTGACAACAGCTGCAAAGTAAAGTACTCAAAATGACAGTGAGCCACGGACCTGCCGTCGGGCATGGAATGGAATAATTTCGAGGTGATGATGAGTGTGTAAGATGTATTCTGCTAGATTAATCTGAAACACTGGATGTCATACAATCCTGAATTGTTCTCGTGCATCCTAGCTCCAACATTGGCATTTGTTTTCAAATCAGCAGACATGGCCATGGTAGAGCAAAGTTCAATTATAGTTAGTTTGAAGAGAAAAGAGCTGAATTGCAAATAAATTTTGCAGTTTGAGTATAAAAATGCTTTCCAAACACAGAGGAGGAAAATGAGCAGCTGATCCTCCTAGAGTTTGTTCCAAAATGATGGAGTGCTGACATTTGTTCAAACTCTCATACTTGGCAAAAACGGGCATGTGATCTGGAAAAGGGCGCTAATCCATCTTCAACATACTGATCTAGGATTTGTGCATCTGTTCGGTTTTAGAGATGTTTTAATTTTCTTCTGGTTGAAAGCTGTGAATGTTTAAGCCCCAATTTTTCACATTCGCTAACACTCGTGTAAATTTGATGACTAAATAATTTTTTCTTCAGTTTGCACCAACTGGGGTTCACTGGTTTAAAATTTAATTTCTACACTGTGTATCTGATAAGTCTGAAAGTGTCCCAGTAGCCAGTCTGAGTTTGCCATAATGCTATATTTTAAACATTGACTTGTAGGGGGCATACATTTTAAATTAGTCCAGCAATCAAGTAAAAGGACTGAACTCCAGATGTCAGGCAATTCAAAACTTTTTTTTGCTAATTTGCTGAAGATGTTAAAGAATTGTATAACAGTTGCTTTAATGAGGTGAATGTAGGGCTTGCATTGAAGATACACCCTTAAAAAAGTTTCAGGCACTGCTCTCAAAAAGTTACGAATGGACTATGAAAATGTTCTTGTGAAATGCTTTCACATATAACACAATTACAATGCTGCCTATACAATTACTTTGCATATTCTGGTTTAAGCTTTAGGAACTTGAAACTTTGAATTGGATAGAATACTTCAAGAAACTAACCAGTTTGGAGTTTGTATTACCTCAAAAATAATGGGGCCCCATCATGCAACATTATTGAATCATAAAAACTCTACAATGCAGAAAGAGGCCGCCTGACCCGTCGACCACAATCTCAACCAGACCCTACCCTCTTATCCCTACACATTTACTCGCTAATCCCTCTAATCTACACATCTCAGGACACTAAGGGACAATTTTATCATGGCCAATCAACCTAACCCGCACAACTTTAGACTGTGGGAAGAAACCGGAGCACCTGGAGGAAACCCATGCAGACACGAGGACAATGTGCAAACTCCACACAGACAGTGACCCAAGCCAGAAATCGAACCCAGGTCCTTGGAACTGTGAAGCAGCAGTGCTAACCACTGTGCTACCATGCTGCCCAAAGTGGTTGGTAAACTCTATGTAAGGCTAAATACTGGCACGAGACCGATAAATCAACAAGTACCATAAGGGAAAGTTGAAAAAAACTTTGATGGGAGAGTTTAGGGCCTGTGGAATATTAATTTGATCACTTGACTATTATGAGAGCATCTGCGCTGATCATTTATAATTTACAAACTTGAAATTAGCTTTTCAGAACAAAAATGAAGAATTCAGCATTATAGATCATTTCCCCTCTCTCCATTTTGGAGACTCCATTTTCTAGACACTGACTCCGTCCCTTTCTTTGACTAGTGCCTGAGGCTAAGCCAGATTGTGTGCATCACTGGTGTCATTTTTGATTCTACGACAAGAATCTGACCACAGCCACATCATCACTGAGACCACCTATCTCCATACTAACACTGTCCAACTCAGTCCATCTGCTATTGAAGGCCTCACCGCATGTCTCTGTTACCTCTAGACTTGACCATTCCAGCATATTCTTGACTGGTTTCCAATCCTCAGAGATCATTCAAAATTTTGCTACTGCCCATCTTCTCTTGTATGCAGGTTTGTTCACCCATCACCCCTGTGCTCACTGATACGCAATGGTAACCAGTTGAGCGATACTTTGGTTCTCATCCTTGTTTACAAATCCCAAAAGTAAAATACTGATGAATATATGCCAATTAGTTTGAATTTGTGTGCTCATTGTACAACCAGTAAATGGGCAGGCACACATACACTCTGAAAGTTCCTGGATTTAACTTGACCTCGGTGGAAGGAAAATATGAACAACAGCAGATGCGATTCCCTACAGTGAAGAAAGAGAAAACTGGCAAATCGAGCTCATTCAAATACCAACGTTGCTCAGAAGAGAACAGGAAATAAACCTGAAGCACATTTTTCTTTTGTTTGAAGTTGAGTGGATTGAACCCAAATGGTATTGATGAGGATGGAAGAGCAATGAGAGAAGTTTAATGTACTTGAGGAAAGATTTGTGCAACAGCAGAACACCGTTGTGGACATGTCCTTAGTTCATTCCATTTGGTGTGAAGATTATGAGTCGGCAGTTCTCATAGCGGCAGTCAAATTGTTGATGTACCACCATGTTGCACAAAGCTGTGTTCCCAGTACGCTAAATCATAAAATCTTCCCTGTGGATAAGAATCATACGTTCATACGTTGGTCATATACTGAGAAGTTGTATTTATCCTGTTAAGAGAGGTGCATTATAAAAATGCAATTTAATTATTATGGAAATTGGGTTATTGCTGGATGGATTTCTTTCAAGATGAATATCAACCACGTTGTATTACTATGTAAATTTCCCGCTCAGGATATAAGAAAGCGAAAGGACTATTTAATTCCTTCCTCTTGTCCACTACAGGTAGGCAGACCAAATTCTGACATCTGATGGTTCACTATTGGATTCTGTAGAATCTATATAAAGCAAAAGTTGCAAGATATCTAGGTTGTCTATTCATGTGCAGTTAAATTGGAAATATGGAAGTTGCTGAAGGTATATCTACAGGATAGCATAGGACTTCTGGGATTTTGATTCAGCAATAGAAACAAGAGCTATCAGGATGGTGTATGTTGGAGGGGAATTTGCAGGTGGAGTCCTTCCTGTCTGTTGCCCTTATCCTTTTTAGTGATAGAAGTTGTGGATTTAGAATGTTGTTGACAAAGGGGCCTCGGAGAATTGCTGCAGTGCATCCTGTAGGTGGTATGCACTGCAATTCTGACGGAGTGAGCAGTTGTTTGTGGATAGGATGTCTTTTGCTTATTCAGGGAATTACTGCGTGTGACATGGCCCCTTTAAGAAGACATTTATGTGATCATTGCGTGACATCATTGGGGCCTCTACAGCCTGCTGTCAGTGGTGGATTAGAAGCTGTACAATGCGCATCTAAAATAATCCTGCTTGCTGTTTGTTCTTAATTAAAACTTGTGTGGACCTCCTGAATGAAACTGATCTCTGTGTTCCCCAGCCACAGACTACACAACAATGCCAATCAACTGGGCTGTTTTGTTCCAGCTGGTGTTGAATTTTTTGAGTGTTGTTGGATCTTTACTTATCTAGGCAAATGAAGAGTGTTCCATCACACTTCTGACTTGTGCCTTGTGTCAAATGAATGTACCTTTTTGGGCTTTTTAAAAAAAAATCATGCAGCTTACAGCTTCAGAGATGTCATTGGTGGGGTGGAGCTAACATGTCACCCTGAGGTAATAGAGCTTTCAGTTTCTATTGTGACAGCCAGGCAATAGTGTTTCTTTTCCTTAACGCTTTCAGTTTTGTTTTGCGAAGCAGTTTAGCAGCAAGATAAGAAGCAATAGTATGAAGATTTGTGCTCCAGAATTGACCTCATCATTAATCAACATAGGCATTTACTCTTACACTGTAGCTCACAAATACATATAATATGAACTCACTTTTACTTTTTTACCTTCTAACAATATTGAAGGTTCATTTACTTTTCCAGAAGCAAATGCCTCAGTCCTCTGACCTTTACTTTCTTTCTCCAGTGTTCCAGCTTTCTCCAAGGTTTATGGGGATCCTTCCATTAGCTTCTGGATGGGTGGCCCTCTAATTTTTTTTTACAAATGTCACAACTATGGATTCTTCAGTTCCTTGTCCTTGCTTTGGACATACATAGACCGATTTTAACAAAACTGTTCCTGCAGCTCTTACCACAATAGTGCAAAAGGCAAGGCTGATACATTTACAACCATCCTTAACCAGAAATGCTGAATGGTAATCTATTTCAGGTTCCACCTGAGGTGCCCTGGATCACAGATGCTAGTCTTCAGCCGCTATGATTCAATCCATGTTATATCCAAAAAATGGCTGAAGCCTCTGGATACTGAAAAGGCTATAGGTCCTGACAACAATCATGCAATAGTATGAAGATTTGGGCTCCAGAACGGACCACATTCCTAATCAACACCCTCATTTACCCGACAATATGGAAGATTGTCCAGGTGTCCACAACAAGCAGCAATAATCTAATCCGGCTAATTAGCAATTCCGTTAGCCCCCCTCTTGATCACCAGCAAAGCAATGGGAGATGAGTTTGACAACGTTATCAAGAGCCTCTTATGTGGCAACATACTGTTCATTGATGCTCATCTTGGGTTCTGCCAGGGTCAGTCAGCCTTCTCACCTCTTTACAGCTTTGGATAAAAGAGCTGACCTCAAGAAGCGAGGTGAGAGAGTGACTGTCCTTGACATCAGTACAGCATTTGGCCAAATGCGGCATCAAGGGATCCCAGCAAAATTGAAGTCAATGGAATCAGCAGACATCTCCATTGGTTGGAATAGTACAAAGGAAAATAGTTACAGTTGTTGGAGGCCAATCATTTCAGTCTCAGGTCATTGCAACAGTGGTTCCTTAAGGTAGTGCACTTAGCCCAACCATCAGGAAGCACTTCAAAGTGATCTTCTGTCTATTACAAGATCAGAAGTGGGGATGTTGGCTGACGATTGCACAATGTGCAGCTCCATTTGCAACTGAGCAAATGCTGAAGCAGTGTGTGCCCACATTCAGCAAGACCTGGACAACATTCACACTTGTGCTGATAAGTGGCATAGAACATTTGTGCCAGACAGATGCCAAAAATAACAATCTGCAACAATAGACAATCTAATCACCATGGCTTGACATACAACCATCACTGAATTCCCTCAGTATCAACATCCTGGGATTTCCCATTAACTGGAGACTGAACTGGACCAACTATAAAGATACAATGGACATAAGAACAGGTCAGAAGTTAAAAATTCTGAGGAGAGTAACTCACCTCCTGACTTCCTATTCCTGTTCACCATCTACAAGTGTTACAAGTCAGGTTGGATACTTCAAGATGTTCTATGAAGATCATCTGACTTGTAACATTTTACGTTGAATTTGGCTAGGATGAGCGTGAGAGGCTTCACTTCAGATGTATCTCAACTGACCCACAAAGAACTTCTATCGCAAACAAAGTTGAATTAAAAATATTGTTGACATGTACAGTAAGACAAATTAGCAAGAAGTTTTAACAATTACAAGCAAGAAACATAATAACTGCAATAAATATATAATTCTTCAGGAAATATCTCTAACATGTTCCAAACAAGTAGTCTTACAACACCACGTTGAAGTCCAATACATTTATTTGGTAGCATGAGCTTTTGAAGCGCTGACTCTTCATCAGGTGAGTCAACCTGATGGGATTCACCTGATGAAGGGGCAGTGCTCCGAAAACTCGTGCTACCAAATAAACTTGTTGGACTTTAACCTATTTACTGTGCCTATCCCAGGCTAATACCAGCATCTCCACATCATGAGTTCCAAACAAAGCCAACATCTAATACACAATACCCTCCAAATAAACACAATACAGCACAGGTTAATACCTACTTGTTACAGGAATCCAACTTCCTGGATTGAATGCTGAAAATTCCATGTGAAGAAACTCAGAAAAGATTGTAATTAAATCTGTTTCCCAAAATACAGCTTCTTAAAGGCAAAGAGGAAACAAACAGGGCTGAATATGGGCACACACTGCTTCAGTACCTGCTCAGTTGCAAATGGAGCTGCACATTGTGTAATCGTCAGGCAACATCCCCACTTCTGATCTTGTAATGGAGAGAAGGTTACTTTGCAGTGCTTTCCTGATGGTTGGGCTAAGTGCACTACCTTAAGGAACCACTGTTGCAATGACCTGAGACTGAAATGATTGGTGTCCAACAACCGTAACCATTTTCCTTTGTACTATTCCAACCAATGGAGATGTCTGCTGATTCCATTGACTTCAATTTTGCTGGGATCCCCAAGCTGAGCATCAATTTTGTTAAAATCGGTCTATGTATGTCCAAAGCAAGGACAAGGAACTGAAGAATCCATAGTTGTGACATTTGTAAAAAAAAAATTAGAGGGCCACCCATCCAGAAGCTAATGGAAGGATCCCCATAAACCTTGGAGAAAGCTGGAACACTGGAGAAAGAAAGTAAAGGTCAGAGGACTGAGGCATTTGCTTCTGGAAAAGTAAATGAGCCTTCAATATTGTTAGAAGGTAAAAAAGTAAAAGTGAGTTCATATTATATGTATTTGTGAGCTACAGTGTAAGAGTTTGTTTAGTTCTTATTTTTCAGGAAAGTCTGTTCCCTAATTTGTTTAAAAGCATGAAATCATCTGGCCTAATTCTGTCAGTTAATTATTGGATATTTGGATTTCTCCTTTAAACATTAACAGTCCCTAACAGGATTGTAACAAACTGCATTTTTTTTTGCCTGTTTAAGGCCACATTTATAATGGTAACTGCAGCATAAACTTGCCATGCTATAATTGCAGTCTCTTGCAAATGGAGGTGACGCGGCCATACCACTGATGAGAAGATATAATTACAGTGATACCGTGGCAGTTTTCAATTATAAATGTGGGCATAGAATTTATAATGGAAATAAAAGCATTTTAGCATGAATGACCTTATAAAATAGATATTAATGCAGGTGACACTGTTAAGCCAGTATTTATGGTCTGTTCTGAATTATTTCATTACATGCAGTTGATGGAACATAAGAAATGTTATTGAACCATTCTGTTGATATTTGCGTGCCTTGGCCTAATTATTCTTCATCCCTTAAACTCATTTAACCTGAAGGCCACGCTTTCTCCCTTGTGTTCTATCTCATGTGAGATTGACTAGTCAGTTATTAACTGTGTGTGCACTTTCTGTCTACAAAATCTTACTTTCTGTTTTTGCTTAATTTTTTTTTCTGTTTCAAAAATACTCATTAGTAATGCTGCAGATCTAATCTTGCCCCAATGGTGGTGCTGTAGCCACTCTGTTTTCTAACTCTCAGCCCCTCAACCTGTACTGCAGAAAAATCCCTAAGCTCCAATCATCGTGTTGCCTCTTGTCGCCCAAATTGGCATAAATTATGCTATTCATCTTTAAATAATATATAATCAAAGCATTATATACACAGTAGGGCAGAATGTGAGATTTAAAAATTGGGACTGAATGACGATTTGCACACCATGGCCCAAATATCTTCTGCTGGTGAGCCCTGTTTCCCTGCACACTACAACTGGTTTTGACATCTTGTGTGCAACTTCTTAAGCAGCAACTTAACATATTAAATGTCTCAGGCATTCTTTGTGCTGTAATAACGCTGCCTTTATTTTTTGCAATACTTCGGCAATCGCATTTCACTGGATTCACTGGCTCAGGGAGGCATCGAGTCATTGTGGTTCAGAAGGAGGCTATTCAGCCCATTAAATCCATGCTGGCTTTCTATAGAGTAATCCAGTCAGTCCCATTTCCCTCTTCTATCCTGGTAATGCTGCACAATTATCTCTCTCAAGCGGCCGTTCAATTCCTTTTCAAATCATTCATCATTTCTGGTACTACTGCCCTCCTAGGCAGCAAGTGCCAGGTCATTAACATTCTCTGTTTTAAAAAAAAATCTTCCAAACAAGCCCAAAACCTGAATCTTTTAGTACTGTATTGCTAATGGGAACAGCTTTACTTTGCGTACCTTATCTCAACATGTCATCATCTTGCATGCCTCTATTAAATAGGTAGCATAGTGGCACTGAGGTTAGCATTGCTGTCTCGCAACGCCAGGAATTAGGATTCGATTCCAGCCTTAGGTCACTCTCTGTGCAGAGCTTGGGTATTCTCCCTGTGTCTGCGTGGATTTCTTCCCGATGCTCTGGTTTCCTTCCACAATCTGAAAGATGTGCTAGTTAGGTGCATTGGTCATGTTATATTCTCCCTTGGTGTACCCGAACAAGTGCCAGAATGTGGTAACTAAGGGATTATCACAGTAATTTCATTGCAATGTTAATGGTAAGCCTATTTGTGACACTAATAAATAAACCTAAACTTAAATCAACCTTTTCTGCTCCAAAAAGAACGCCGAGTTTCACCTTGTAATTGAAATTCATCATCCTTGGAACCATTTAAGGAAAAATAATTTGTAGAATGTGGGTGTTGCTGGCTGGGTCAGCATTTATTGCCCATCCCTAATCGTCCTTGAACTGATTGGCTTGCTAGGGCATTTTAGGGTCCATCACATTGCTGGGCTGTGGATCTGCGGTCAGACGTAGGCCAGCTCCAAATAAGGATATGCAGATTTCTCCCCAGAGGAGAACCAGATGGGTCAATTTGCGGGTAAACCAGGCAGTGCTGAGCCTGGTTGGCAGCAGATCCCTGCTGCAGACGTCAGGTACTGGGGGCCTAGGGCTGCCTACGGTTCATTTAGGATCAACCGGCAGCACTTGGAGAGTCATAGCCACCTAGCCAACACACTGGCTCCTACCCCAAAGCCCAGAAGGGGTTAAGAGCAGCTACAAAGCCCAAGAGCCAAGATGAAGAGGAGCCTGGCCTGAATGATTAAGAAACCAGGAGGAAGAAGCCAGGCGAAGGGAGCTGGTGGCAGACAAAAGGCACCAAAGTGACCAGCGTCTGGACGTTGGGCAGGCACTCTGGAATGCAGACAAGGAGCCGATGCCAGGGAGTGATGCAGCCACCGAGCAGGGAGTTAAGGGTTAGGCTGCAGCAACTGAGAGAGAAATCGAGGGAACAACTGGGTGGCAAAGGGGCAAAATATTAAAGGAGGAAAAATAAACACTACAAAAATCCCCAGTACACACTTCAGAACTGTCATTAAAAATATATTTTCCTCTCCCTATCCCTTCTGTCAAAATACATCATCTCACACTTCTCTGTATGAAATTCCATCTGCCACTTATTTGTCCATTCTGCTAGCCTATCTGTTTTATTGCAATTGATTTGTATCATCCTGAGTGTCTACCGAATCTCCAAATTTAATAGCATTGGCAAAATTTAAAATATTTTATTCCAAATGTCTATTTCAAAAAAAGTGGTTCTGGCATTGAACTTTGGGGATCACTATCTACTGTAATTGCGTCTGAAACACCCATTTACCACAACGCACTGTTTTCTGTCCTTAAACCAATCTTTATCTAAGCTGACACTGACCCTCCGATTCCATGCACCCCAATTTTGTTAATCAGTTTTTAATGTGAAGTTTGGATGCTTAAAATCCAAATGGACAACATTTATTGCATTCCCTTCATCAAACTTAGATACTTAATAAATAAATTTATTTATGACATTGGTCATCATATTACATAATTACGTTAGCCAAGATTGATCTGTCTTTTACAAAACCACATTGGTTTCTCCTTAATTAATTCTAACTTCTCCAAATATATGTGGTCTCCTTTCCTGACGATTGTTTCCAAAATCTTACCCACTATTAACGTTAAAATAAGCAGCCTGGAGTTACTAGGAATGTCCCTCCATCCTTTTGTTAATCAAGGTGTCACAATTTCCATTCTCCAATACCCTGTATCCTCCCCCTGTACCTGTGCAAAAATGGAAGGTAATCTCAAGCCCTTCAACTATCACCACTCCCATTTCCTGGGCTGCAAGCCATCCAGACCTGCTGACTTATCCACTCACAGTATAGACAGCCTTTTCATGATATCCTGCTTAACAGTTTTTCACCCTACTCAATATCTCTGCCATCTCTACTTCAACTCATATTTATCAACATGTTCTTCCTCAATAAACACTGATACAAAATAGTCATTGGCCTGAATCTTTAGGATGGCAGTGGCCCAATCCTTGCCGCTCAGAAAATCAGTGAGTAACATGTTCCTGTCGACTCAGACAAGCCCGCTTCTATTTCACACTCTAACAACTGTTGATTGGCAGGAGTCGGAGCTTACATTTTCACTTGGACAGAAGACCTGTCTTGGAGAGCTTCTGGTTGATCAGGTTGGTTAGTGTCTCAGTAACCCCTCCAGCACTGGGGAGCGTGGAGTGGGTGAATGAATTATGAGGGGACGGCATTTGGGGTCCAGGCATTAGGCTGGCAGTGGTGAGGTGGGGGGAGGGGGGCCTTGAGTCTCAATGACACGGTCAGGATTTTATCTCCTCCCCAATTGCCCTTGAGGTGGTGGTAATGGGCCACCTTCTTTAACTGCTGCAGTCCATCTGATATAGTTTAGTTTTTTAAACTTATTTATTAATGTTACAAGTAGGCTTACGTTAACACTGAAATAAAGTTACTGTGAAAATTTTCACATTAATCCCCTAGTTGCCACACTCTGACACCTGTTTGAGTACGCTGAGGGAGAATTTAGCATGGTCAATGCATCTAACCAGCGCATCTTTCAGACTGTGGAAGGAAACGTGGAGTTTGTACAGTCCCCCGGAACTTTAGCTGAGTTTCTGGATTGATAGTCAAGCGATAATGCTACCAGACCATCTTCTCTCCATTTTCTCAACCAAGATTATGACACTGACAAATAGTTTAATTTTTTTAGATAAACTTGGGAAATTTTCTACTAACTCATCTTTTTGAGCAGAAATGCAATATTGTTCAATGATGTTAAAGCCAATTACGGACTTGAGTGTTGGTGTGTCATGTGCAATATTGAAAGGAACCCTGATCAACTGATAAACAATTTTAGAAAAACATTTCTTTCCTATACTTCAAAGTTCATTTTTTTCTTATTTCTGTTCATTTTAAATATATATATTATTTGCTTAAACATTGTGAGTGGATGAAATTGGAAAATCAGTGAGGGGAAGGGAATTTATTAAACCTGAGTCTTTAGTAATATTCACCTCTTTGCTACAATAATTTCTCTAAGTCTTTAAATCAGAATGCACTGTTCAGAGAAAAAAGATATGGAAAATGTTAAAGATAACGATTCATTGTAGCAGTTTGAATTTTAAATGGAGCTAAGACTGGGTTTAAACATGTCACCAGACAGAGACTGCTGTGTTTAGATGCATCATTTCTGTTTATCACTCCTGTCACAGTGTTATCAAGCATATTAGATTTATTTTTCTGATGGTTTTGCGCCTCATTCATTAAACTTAATATCTGGTGACCCTGTGAATCATAGAAATCCTACAGTGCAGAAGGAGGCCATTTGGTTCATCGGGCCTGCACCAACAACAGTCCAACCCAGGCCCTTTTCCTGTAACCCTTGTATTTACTCTGCTTGACCATTTGACACTAAGGGGCAATTTAGCATGGCCCTTCAACCTAACCTGCACATTTTTGGATTGTGGAAAGGAACCAGGAGAAAAGATATGCAGTCATGGTGGGAATGTGCAAAATCCCCATAGACAGTGACTCAAGGCCTGAAATGAACCCGAGTCCCTGATATTGTGAGGCAGCAGTGCTTGCCATTGTGCAGTCATCGTGGAGATGACTCCTAGGTCTGGAAAGTTGTTTAATCTCTAGGTGCATACTTGAGAGTTTCCACACTGGTGAACTATATGAGCCCCCTGAAAAATGAAGGATTACCTAAGAAAGTCAGGTTCTCAAGTCCTATAATTAAGAATATGTTAGAATAGTAACTTGTATGTATCCATTCATTTTGCGTTCACCCATCTGCCCACCTCTGTGTTATAGGCAAACATTCACAATCAATGCTGAAAGTGAAGGAATGTTGATACTGAGGCATCCTACACTGGCAATTTTACAAAGATCAGTAGCACTGTGATTTCTGAAGCCTTGAGGTACTATTGAATATGCGTAGGCATGTATGTGCTAACTTCAGATAGACTTTGAGGATAATTGGCTTCCGATTGCGGGATCAAACGTAAGCCGTTATTATTTTGTTATTGAGATCAATGTCATATGACTAGAATAAGAAGTTAATCTTTAAGACTAAATTAATTGTATTAGAAATCAGGGTGGACAAAATACAGATTTGCTGGTATTACCTTGCTGTGGAAGGACATGCAAGTAGTGTGAAGCTTTTCAAGGAATTACTGATGCTTGATCACAGCAGATTGTTAACCCCATGCTGGTTAGATTTTTGTTTATGTAGAAAATGTTATTGATCTGCAGCAGTAATCAACTACGTGCAAGCATAATACATTTTAATTCCTTTTGTCTTCTAAGTATTAAGCAAGTGAAGTATTATGCTTATAATTCGAAAACAACATGTGGATAGAACCAGAATATTCTTTTACAATGCCCTTAGCAAAATTCCCTTCACAACCTATATTGAGATCATTAGTATTCTAGTATCCTCCATTTCAGTGAACACATTTGTATAGCACGCGTTGCTATTACCATCATATTAAGAATCAAGATTAGAAAGTACTCCTTCCGACACCTTCCTATGTATAATAAAGCCCTGAAGTAGCTTGTTGACCCAACTTTAGATGGTTCTTTTGAAGAGTAAATGGATCAGTAATTGATTAGAAACGGAATCAAGATTTATAGGTTTATTTTCACAGGGAGGTGGGGGGATGAAATCATTTACCCGGAAGCAAGGATTTTTTGAGATGATGTGCAAGGAAGTGCTAACAGGGTAATCACACATGGAGTTGACATAATAGCATTTTAATACTTTTTGTTCGTATTTAATATTGTTATAATTCAGGTCAGAAACTCCTGAAGTGTTTTTATGAAGTCTACGTGGACCATAAGTTTGAATTTGGCTTGGGTGAGCATGAGATATTTCACTTCGGTGGTTTGGTATGGTTCAAGTGACCCACCAAGGAGCTTTTATCAAACAAAGTTTATCTAAATACACAGTTAACACAAAGAGAAAGAATATTAGCAGTGACTTCTACCAATTACAAGCAAGAAAAAAAAAACAATTATGATATTGTATAACTCTTATTGAATATAAGAAATATCCTTATCGAGCCAATCCCATAAACAAAACCCATTCCACAGGTGTAATACAGCAAAGACTACTCATGTGATTCTGGAATTTAGCCCTTTGTTTGAATGCTGCAGTTCCCTTGAGGCACACGCTGACAAACTTGGAGTCAGAACAGCTTCCCAAAATTCCAAGGAAAATCCAGTCAAACCACCCAGAACAGTAGATTTTCTATTCATTCACCCATTTTATCATCCTTCTTTCTCACTTCTATTTTTCTACTTCTTCATTCCGACTGTCCTTCTTGTCCGCTCCCTTTTCCTCCCTCCAGGCAGACCCTTAACCATCTGTATCTCTGATCACTTAATGGACACTGTTAGCAACTTCTCAGCCTTCTGTACACTCACTTATATTCCCATTGTCCCATCCTCCCACCACCCCTCCCACCCCCCTCATGCCTATAGTATAAATCTCTTAGCTCTGATGAAGGATCATCTAGACTAGAAATGTTGGTTCTATTCTCTCCCCACAGATGCTGTCAGACCTGCTGAGATTTTCCAACATTTTCTGTTTTTTTGTGAGAAAGCATAAACTAATTGACTGAGTTAAACTAAAAAAAAGTTAATCGATGTTAAGACGAAAAATAAAGCTATCAGCTATAGTGTACTTCACTCTCACTCTCGAGAAAATTGGACAAAGAAGGGATTCTTCAGCCATGTTCACTCCAAAACGGAAAAATCCCACGGGAGGTCAATGGCATGATTCCTAGCCCACCTGCTCCCTGCTACAATTCCCGTAGTTGGTGGAATGGGAAAATCCTATCCAAAGACCCTTGGGCCAGACTACTACCTTGTCTGCCGCAAAATCAGAATACTTAAAAGGGTTCAACAACAGAAGTCTCCTTTGACCTCAGATAGGAATTTCCAGTCTTGACTGAGTGAGCCTATAAAATCCCACCCTTGGAGTTTCAGACAAGGCCTTTATTATGAACTATTGTATGGGCTGTCCCCACTGCTCCAACCAGTGGCACAGCAGTGAAAGCAGGAAATATAAACACAGATACTAAAAGTTTCTATATGCATATAAAGAGGAAGAGAATAGCTAAAGAAAATGTTGGCTCTTTAGAGGACAATACTGGTGAGTATTAATGGGGAACACAGAGATGGTGGAGGCACTAAAACAATATTCTGCTTCAGTCTTCATAGTAGAAAGTAATGAAAACTTTCTAAAAGCTGTCATTAATGCAGAGGAGCTTAGGGCGATGACCATCATCAGGGAGAAGATATTGAATAAACTAACAAGATTAACAAAAATGATTTGATCAAGCAGAGGCAGCATGGATTCATTAAGGGGAAATCATGTTTGATGAATTTATTGGATTTCTATGAGGATGTGACTAGTGAGGTAGACAGAGGGGAACCGATGGATGTGGTGTTTTTAGATTTCCAAAAGGCATTTGATAAGGTGCCTCACAAAAGATTGCTGCAGAAGGTTAGGTTGCACAGAGTTGGAGGTAAGGTGTAAGCGTGGATAGAGGATTGGTTGTCTAACAGGAAGCAGAGAGTTGGAATCAATGGGTGCTGTTCTGGTTGGCAGTTGGTGATTAGTGGAGTGCCGCAGGGATCGGTGCACTCTTACACTCAACTGTTTGCCATTTACATAGATGATCTGGAGGAGGGGGCTGAGTGCAGGGTAACGAAATTTGCTGATGACATGAAGATGAGTGGAAAAGCAAATTGCGTGGAAGGTGTGGAAAGTCTGCAAAGAGATCTGGATATGCTGAGTGAGTGGGCGAGGACCTGGCAAATAAGTATAATGTTAGCAAGTGTGAGGTTATTCACCTTGGTAGAAATAACAGTAGAAGGGATTATTATTTAAAAGGCAAAAAGCTGCAGCATGCTATGGTGCAGAGGGACCTGGGGGTCCTTGTGCACGAATCACAAAAACACAGTCTGCAGGTGCAGCAGGTGATCAAGAAGGCGAATGGAATGTTGGCCTTTACAACAAGGGGGATAGAATATAAAAGCAGGGAGGTCTTGTTACAACTGTACAGGGTACTGGTGAGGCCGCAGCTGGAGTACTGTGTGCAGTTTTGGTCACTGCATTTGCGGAAGGATATATTGGCCTTGGAGGGAGTGCAGAGAAGGTTCACTAGACTGATTCCAGAATTGAGGGGCTGAGCCTATGAAAAGAGATTGAATAGACTGGGTCTGTACTCGTTGGAGTTTAGAAGGGGGGATCTTATAGAAATGTATAAAATAATGATGGGGATTATAGGGTAGAGGTAGAGAGATTCTTCCAGCTTAGAAAGGAAAACAGAACTAGAGAGCACAGTCTCAAAATAAGTGGGCGAGGTCCTCAATTATTTGCAATCTATATAAATGACCTGCAAGCAGGGACAGAGTGTAACATAGCAAAGTTTGAGGATGGCGGAGTTGGCTCGAATGGCTGGATTTGCCTGTTTCTGCTCGTAATTTTTACGTTCCTATTAACTTGATACAAGAATTATATTGACAGTTATAGTTAAGATCTAGTGACAAGAATTTAGGTTAGCATATACGAGTCAGAAATGTACATTTGCACAGAAGTTACCTATATCCACTCGCAAGTAACAGTTGGGATTACATAATGTATAACGCAAGGGTATAGTTGTCCAATTAGAACTTGTGCATATCTACTTAATTATAATATCACCAAGCACATATTTATTTCTGTTTATTGATAACCTTCCAGATGCAATTATGATTGACATATTTTCAACCAGTAGTATATCAACCCCTCATGTCCTTCCATGTTCATTATCCCTTGTTGGAACAGATACTAACAAGCTGTAACTGTGCAGAACTCAATGGAGGCCTCGTGTACATGCTGTATGACTGGGCCCTTCCTTGTAACTAGGAGTTTTATGGTGCTTGACGCTTAATTGGATCTGATTTAATCATGACCTATGGTTTTCTTATAGCTTTCCCTGCATGACTGAATTTCGCAGCTTGCAGTTTTTGTGATTTTTTTTAACCTCCTGTGATCATTAACTCTTTCAATCAAGAAGTGTGATAAGTTCAGTTTGAAGTAGGTTTTATTCCATTATACCACTGGTCATTACAGAGGCCTAAGCTTTTTCACCAGTGTCCCACACTTCTATTCCACAGGATGAAGTAACAGGTAAAGGGGAAAAGAAGCCATTACATTGTAAAGAAAAAGGCTGCAAAGGTTAAAAATAAACTCTTTGACATTAATTGAGAATTGATGTGTACATGGTTGAGATTTAATAAAATCGATTGCAGCTATTAAGCCTATCACTGATGGTCCTTGTTGAGGCTATGGCTACAAGTTACTATAGCAATTAATGTTTTTCTCCAAGCTCGCTTTACTCTGGGAAAAAAATCATGGGCATATCACATCCATTTATATTGGGAAGGTAAAATATGAATGTGCACAGGCTGTTTGATTCTAGAGGTGCAGACAAATAGGAAACTTCTAAATTTCATTCAATTTGTCATGGGATCAAGGTGTCATCCATTATGCCTCTGTAGAAATATAGATCTCATCCATCATTGGAGATTTATTAGTTGTAGTTTTACAATTTTCTTTGTTGAGGTTTGAAGAGATCATGCAGTACCATAGTTACTACATCTGCTCTATGCAGTACGGTTTGGTGCTGCCTTGCAACTGTGCTGTAGCCAAAGTGTGTATTTGGATGCAGCTATAAAGCTACAAAAGGTCGTGAATGTAGTCCAATCCATTATGCAAACTGACCTCCCATCCATTAACTCAGTCTACACTTCCCGCTGCCTCAGCAAAACAGTCGGCGTAACAAAGGAACCCACATACCCTGGATATTTTCTCTTCTACCTTCTTCCATCGGAAAAAAGATACAAAAGTCTGAGGTCATGTACCATCCGACTCAAGAACAGTTTCTTCCCTGCTGCTGTCAGACTTTTGAATGGACCTATCTTGCATTAAGTTGATCTTTCTCTATACCATGGCTATGACTGTAACACTACATTCTGCACTCTCTTGTTTCCTTCTCTATGGACAGTATGCTTTGTATAGCATGCGAGAAACAATACTTTGTCACATGTATTAGCACACAGGGAAATCATAAATCAAATCAAATCGATTGGCACTGTCTTTGGCAAATGATATTTAACTTAGAAAAGTAATGTTATGCACGTGGCTACATCCAATGCTAAGTAAAGGTTCATCTTTCAGGGATGAGAGTTGAAGCCAGTGGTGAATGTGAATGTTGTAGTATATCATTCCCAAAAGATTGCAATCATTACAAGTGGGGTGATAGGTTGCTTTCACAGGACAACTCAATTCAAAAGAACACACACTATTTTCTCTCTGTATGAGATTTTGGTTTAGATATGGACTTAATTTAAATTATTTTACCCTGTTTTGGTCCCCTCACATGGTAGAAGATATTGGAACTTTAAAAAAAGATGCAGAGGAAGACAAGAAATTTAAAATGCCTCAGCTATCCAGACAGGCTTGAGAGCTGGATTGTGTACTTAAGAGAAGTGTGAATACTTGGATCACATTTTAAAAAAAAGGGACTCTGTATTTACATGAGTAAATACAGAGTTCAGTAATTTGGGTTTTGGGCGAACAATGGTCAGGCTTACAACCTACCGAATGTTAGAATTATATTGATTCTAAGTGGTTTTTCTTGTCCCAGAGAATAGTAGATCTTAGTAAGGGTTCTGAAGCACAGAATGGAATGAATGTGCAGAAGGCACAAAAGGGGGATGCAAACAGTTTACAGAGAGATATTGATAGGTTATGTAAGTGAGCAAAAGTTGGCAAATGGAGTATAATGTGGGAAAACTGAAGTTCAGTTTAGAACGGAGAATGAAAGAACAGTATTATTTAAATTGAGAAAAATTATAGAAAGCTGCAACATGAAGGACTTGGGGGCATTTATGCACAAAGCACAGAAAGTTAGCACATGTTTGTAGCAGGTAATCGGGAAGGCTAATGAAATGTTGGCCCTTATTTCAGGGGATTGGAGTATAAGAGTAGGGAAGTCTTGATGTATCTGTATTGATACTGGTAAAACTACATCTGGAGTACTGTGAACAATTTTGGTCCCCTTATTTAAGGAAATATTATTTCACTGGAGACAGTTCAAAGAAGGTTCATTAGGATGATCCCTGATATGGAGAGATTATCTTATGAGGAAAATTTAAACAGGGTGGGACTCTACTGATTGGAATTTATTTACGAGAGGTGATCTCATTTAAGTACATAAGATTCTTAAGAGGCTTGACAGCGCAAATGCTGAGAGGGTGTTTCCCTCATGGGAGGGTTTAGGACCAGACTGAGATGAGGAGGAATTTCTCCTCTTGGAAGAAAGCTATGGGGCAGAGTCCTTGTGCACATTTAAGGCTGAGATAGATTTTTGATGAGTAAAGGTACCAAGGGTTATAAGGAAAGGGCAGAAAAGTGGATGGAGGATCAGCCATGATCCTATTGAATGGTGGGGCAGGCTCAAGGAGCCAAATTACCTACTTTTGTTCCTATTTCTTATGGTCTTCTGATCAGCAATGAATGCAGATTTGCAGTGCAACTTCAGGAGAGAGCTGGAGCTGTTTCTGGTTGGGGAGCTGATCACTTTTATACAAAAGGTAGGTAACCCAAAAGACAAGGTTGATGTGGTCTTTCAGACTAGTTATCATCACTGCACATATTTTTTTCAGGTAGTTCAATGGGTTTTATTTACATTTCTGATTCTCTAGATTACACGTCAACAAATAGGTAGAGTATACCTATATTATGATGCATGAGACACAATGGTTGCATGAGACAGACTAATCATTTTATTGGTCCTTTCTTGTTCAACGGACTCGTACTTCCATATCAGCTAAAGAAGGAAGAGATCCGTGTTTCTGGGGATGGTAAGGAATTACAATTGTTTGTCAGAAAAAACATTTGTTGACTATCTCATTAAAACACATTGGAATAGAATAAGTCCCTTTTGTTATGCCATCAGTCACATAAACATATAACTGACCATGTCACACTGCATTAAATGCTACCTAGGATTGGCAATGTTAGGTCTGGAAAAATAGATGAAATCAGATGGACCAGTTTGTTGAGTTTTAATTATTGGTTGATGGGTGGGCAATCATTTAATGTCAGTCTGTTGTCTTTCATAGACTGATAATTTGACAGGAACAGATCTTAAATTAAAAGTTAAAAAAGAGTCTAATAGTCATAGATTATTTTTAGAAATCTATGAGGTATAAATTTGTTGGCACCTTGTTTTGCTTACAAAGAGGGTAGATCCAAATATGAAGGTCTGAAGCCATCCTGACATTGGGTAAGTGGGCCCTTTGCCTTCCTATTTAATCAATGTATTAATATAGATTTTACTGTTCTAATAATGGTATGGCTATCAGCACTCTGTCTGTAAACGTTAAACTTATAGAAACTACTGTTATTCTCACATATTGAGTTGAATGTGAAAATCTGTAAGTTGCTATCATGTCTTGTTCCTCTGTAGACTGCAGTGTTTTACAGTGAGATTTTGTGGCCACATTTGTCCCAAAACTGGAAAGTCCCACCCAAGTTCAACCAATGTTTCTAATATTTGTCCCTTGCCTGCTACAATTCCCATTGTGGGTGGAACAGAAAAGATTTGTCCCTTAGTTTTTGATGATGGAATTTGTAGAGAGATCTCTATAATATTATGAATTTAGATTAATTACCCATTATTCTTCCAAGAAAGAAAGATGAAAATCTTAGGATATGTTCAATCAGGAGTAACTCTAGCTTTTCACAATGCAATTAATACCTAAAATACCTCTATGGCACTGAAAAAATAATTTTCCAAGTATGGAATCACATTCCCTTAGAAGAAAATTAAGCTGCATTTTTGCTAAAAATATATTTTCTGTTTTTCTCTTTCTTGTCTGTCCCTAGATCCCATGGGAGCATCATAATCCCTATTTCACTTCCTTTACAATGATTGAAATGTCATTTATATTTTCTGTTCTTTTATTTCCAGCTTTGAATTCTGCATGTCTCAGTGAAGACTCATCAGTCTGATTAGTTGAAGAGCTTCCTGATGCTTGACTTACTCACAAGCACCACACATCTTCTGGCCTTCACATTTGATTGGATGCCTGAAAGCTAGAAATCTCCGCTGACAAGCCCATAAAAAGTCTCCAGGAAATCATGTTACAGATAGAGAGAGGGAAACTGAACTTCTTTCTCTCGCAGTTAAACAGAAATGTTTTTGAACTATATTTAGAATAGGTCATGGTGCGATTCCCCAAACTCTCATTTTATGTGATCTAATTTAAAAATAATGTGCAGCAAACCCATATAACGCAAGTTAGATGATTCACATTCATGCCTGGTGGGCAGAGGAGATGGGGAGTGGGGGAGAATGCAGTGTTTAAAACTTCAGACCCATATACAGTATGGGGCAATAGAAAAGATGATTTGCAACAATGGGCAACAATTGTGGACGGCATGGTAGCACAATAGTTAGCACTGCTGCCTCATGATGCCAGAGACCCGGATTCAATTCAAGCCTTGGGTTACTGTCTGTGTGGAATTTGCACATTTTCCCCATGTCTGCATGGGTTTTCTCTGGGTGCTCCAGTTTCCTCCCACACTCTAAAGATGTGCAGGTTAAGTGGATTGGCCAATTGCCCCTAGTGTCTGGGGATTAGCGGGTAAATATGTGGAATTATGGGAATTGGGCCTGGATGGGATTATGATTGGTGCAGAATCGATGGGCCAAATGGCCTCCTACTGCGATGTAGAGATTCTATTAACAGTAAAAGATCCAAAGAAATTAATATTAATTCCTGCAATTTTTAATGAACGTGAAGGGTTTTTCTTCTTCATGCTGAAGTTCAGTCTAGACAGGTTTTTGATGGAGACAAGAGCACAAGTGTCCTTTAAAGGAATGATGCACAGTGGTGTTTCTGTGCTCAGACTGCTTGTCAGTCAATGATCAGAGACTTTTATAATCAAGCAGACTTCGAGGAGTTGAACGGTGGTGGCCAATTGCTTGGTTCACTGGGAGATTCACTGGAATTCTTTCTGGTTGATGTTATACTAGCAAACTGAGCTGTGAGACTAGAAAAGTGGTATTAAAATGGTCCTAAAGGCTAGAAACATGGGGCCATGCGATGTGGCCCATTAATGAGTTAATTTCAGCTTTGCAAACAGTTTCTGTGTTTCTGGTCAAAATCCATTGTTGCCCCTGGCAGTGGGATGGTAGTTGTTCATATTTCTTCAGGTATAAATATCTCTGCCTTTGTCACCATCAGCTGGATGGAATCAGTTCATCTGTTAGTCCTCTGACTTCGTGATTCCAATGACGACTTACGATCGGGTGTGAGATTCCATGAGGGTGACAATCTTTTGTTTTCATAATTTCTGTTGGCAGCTCCCAGAATATTGCAAACTTGTGAGTCGTGTGAACTGTAGCAGCCATTTTGTGGTTCAGTAGAAGTGCATTTTAAAAATAGCAAAATAGAACCAAGTTTTGATACAACATGTTTTGATTTATTTCATGTCTTATTAACATTACAAGTATGTGAGGTGAATGGTGACATCTGTTCTTTCGCTGCTGTCAGCAAGATCCAGGCCAATTTTCTATTCACTAGTTGTGTATGACAATCCATTCAAACACCGTTTGCAAAAGGATATTTGCAAATGTGATCACCTTTCATCCCTGTTCCAAGAGATAAGACTCTTCCATTCTGCAGCAGGGTCTGAAATGAAGTAGCTTAGTTACAGATTTATCTCTCCCTAATGGATCTCACTTGTTGTAAATCTTGCAGTTGGACTTTTACTTGCTCCTTTTCACTAGTGTATGTTGAAATGGTCCCAAATGAAATAAATAACCCTCACAGAGCTCTTAAGATGCTGCAAAACATTCACACGCAACAAAGTATTCTCAACGCAATCATTCTTGTTATGTAGGTTAACATGGCAGGCACTCTGAGAGCAGTACAGTCCCATAAACAATATTGAAAGGTGTGATCACTTTATCTATTTTTAATGGTGATAGCTAATGGAGGGATTTTGCTTTGGCCACTGGGAGAACACTCTGTTCTTTAGATAATGGCTTGAGATCTTTAAAGTTAACCTGAACATATTTTAGTGTCTCACCTGAAGGCAAAATCGTGAACAATCCAGCCACCACAATCAGAATTGATTAACTGAAACACCCATCAGTTCTTTCATTCAGATCTCTGATTACTTTAAAAAAATATATTCTTATTGTGCCTGAGAGCTTTCAGGGAAAAGTGGGTAAGTAAAGGATATTTTAACCACCTGTGAAAAAAAGTCATGGCGGCATAGTGGTTATCACAGTTGCCTCACAGCACCAAGGACCCAAATTCAATTCCAGCCTTGGGTGACTGTGTGGAGTTTGCACATTCTCCCCGTGTTTGCATGGATTTCCTCTGGGCTGTTCCGGTTTCCTCCCACACCCCCAAGATGTGCAGATTAGGTTGATTGGCCATGCTAAATTGTCCTTTAGTGTCTGAAGGATTGGCAGAGTAAATATGTGGGGTTATGGGAAATAGATCCTGGGTGGGATTGTTGTTGGTGCAGGCTCAATCAGCCAAATGACCTCCTGCGCTGTAAGGATTCTATGATTCTCTGATATACCGCAAATAAATTACCATCTTTATCCTGCCTCACAAGTGGATTAGCAGCCGTGTTGCAGAAATAGAGTGGCATGGTGGCACAGTGGTTTGATCTGAGTTCAATTCTGGCTTTGGGTGACTGTGTGGAGTTTGCACGTTCTCCCTGTGTTTGCGTCAGTTTCTTCCGGTGTTCCGGTTTAGATCACATAGAATCCCTGCAGTGCAGAAAGAGGCCATTCAGCCCATCGCGACTGCACCAACCACAAACCCACCCTAACACCACATATTTACTCTCTAATTGGCTTGACACTAGGGTCAATTTAGCATAGCCAAACTACCTAAGTTGCATATCTTTGGACTGTGGGAAGAAACTCATGCAGACACAGGGAAAATATGCAAACACCACATGGACAGTGACTTGAGGCTGGAATTGAACCTGGGTCCCTGGTGCTGTGAGGCAGCAGCACTAACCACAGTGCTACTAATTTCCTCCAGTACTCCAGAGATGTGCAGGTTGGATGGATTGGCCATGCTAAATTGCCCCCTAGTGTCAGGAGGATTGGCAGGGTAAATATGTTGGGTTACAGGGATAGGGCCTGGATGGGAGTGTTATTGGTGTGGACTTGATGGGCAGAATGGCCTCTTTCTGCACTGCAGTGATTCTATGATATGTTGCAAATGAATGATCACCTTTACCCTGCCTCACAAGTGGAATAGCAGCCACATTGCATGGTTAACTAATAACATTGTCACTGCTATCTTTACATGAGAACATAAGAAGTAGGAGCAGGAGTAGGCCATCTAGCCTCTCGAGCCCGCCCCACTATTCAATAAAATCATGGCTGATCTGAAGTGGATCAATTCCACTTACCCACTTGCTCCCCATAACCCTTAATTCCCTTATCGATCAGAAATCTATCTACCTGTGACTTAAACATATTCAACGAGGTAACCTCCACCACTTTGATGGGCAGAGATTTCAGTGAACAAGTTTTTCCTCAACTCAGTTTAAACTGACCACACCCCACTTATTTTGAGGCTGTGCCCTCTAGTTCTGGTTTCCTTTCTAAGTGCATAGTTGTATTAAAATTTCCCACGGAATTTACAAATAGATGCTGATCAGTAAGTACGAATTAGGGGTTGTTATAATGGCTATGGGGGGGGGCGGTGGATATCATCAACAGATTACTCTGTGGGCCTCGTTGAATAAACGCTCCCTTCGTAAGGGAATGGAGGTGCATCCAATAGGGAAAACTAACTAACTCCATTCAGGTCAGCCATCGATAGACTCGGGACTGATCTGAACTCTGTAGCCATTGCACGCCATTCAGATCTCACTATACATAAAAGGGTGAGTGGTGATGGAAGACTGGCCTCAGTAAGATTATCACAGTGGCAAACTTAACATCATGGTTGCACAGTTAACCTTTCATGGATCTTTTTAAAAGCAGCTAAAAAATACCAAGTAGTTGCAATGGTTTATGAAATGAATTCCAGAGGTCCTGAAGTGGCTGAAAGGATGGAGTCTGATGTTGAAGTGGAGGGAGCAGTATACAAGTAGAAATCCAGATTATAGACAGAGACACCTGGATGGTATAGATTCTAAATACTTGAGCTCAGTTGTGTTGTTCCAATCAGCTGGTGTGCAGCACAATGGCCAGGGACCCAGATTCAGTTCTGCCCTTAAGTCTCTGTGGAAGTTGCACGTTCTCCCTATGCCTGCATGTTTCCTCCGAGTGCTCCAGTTTTCTCTCACAGTCCAAGGATTTAAAATTTATTTATTAGTGTCACAAGTAGGTCCACATTTACACTGCAATGAAGCCATTGTGAAAATCTCCCAGCCACCATATTCTGGTACGTCTGGATATACTGAGAGAGATTTTAGCATGGTTGATGCACCTGAATAACACATCTTTTGGACTGTGGGAGGAAACCGGAGCATCCAGAGGAAACCCACACTTACACAGGAAGAATGTGCAGACTCTGCACAGACAGTGATCCAAGCTGGGAATTGAAGCTGGGTCCCTGGCGCTGTGAGGCAGTAGTGCCATGATGCTGTCCTATGCAGGTTAGGCTGATTGCCATTCTAAAATGCCCCTTTGTCTCCCTAGGCCCAATTGCTCAGAGAAATAGCTTCACACACCCAGATTCTACATGTGTACCATCTGCAGTCTGCCAGTTAGACCTATGAGGTGAGATTTTATGACCTTGCTCGACCCAAGACTGGAAAATCCTGCTTGATGGACCTTCCCATTGTCTGTCCCTCGCCTGCTCCCATTGCTGTGGCGGATAGCATGATAGAATTCTGATGATGATGTCTGAATCCTGCCTTAAAGTGTGAACTCAACCAGTTTATTCTTTCCATTCTAGGGACATTGATCAATTGTAGAAACTCTACTGCTTTCTTGAAAGGCTTTAGTGCTTTAGTATTTTGTATGGGCGATGATGGTGTAGTGATAATGTCACCTGACTGGCCATCCAGAGCCTGAGGTCAAAGCTCCTGAGATGTGGGTTCAAATCCCACCAAAACAGATGGCCAAATTTACATTCAATAAATTAAATTAAAAAATGGCACTGAAAGAAAATCTCAAGTAATGGTTAGCACTGCTGCCTCACAGCACCGGAAACCTGGGTTCAATTCCCAGCTTGGATCACTGTCTGTGTGGAGTTTGCATGTTCTCCCCATATCTGAATGGGTTTCCTCCATGTGTTTCAGTTTCCTCCGATAGGCCAAAGATGTGCTAGTTAGATGGATTAGCTATACTAAATTGCCCCTTAGTGTCAATGGGACTAGCTAGGGTAAATGCACGGGGTTATGGGGATAGGGGCTGGGTGGGATTGTGGTTGGTACAGACTCTATGGGCCGAATGGCCCACTTCTGCACTGTAGGATTCTAAAACTACGGTTGATTGCAAAAACCGATCTCATTCACTCCTGTCCAATCTGCCTTGTGTGTGATTGCTGGCGTACCAGTGATGTGGTAGCTCCTGAAATGGATGAAAATTTCCAAAGTTCAAGGGCAATTAGAAATAAAAGAAGCAAAAGAATACTTACAACTCCCTCATCCACTGTTACTGCACAATAACTGTTAAATATTTATTACCAAATCTCAAAAGTCTCAAAAGATTCTGTGAAGTTCAAAGGCAAATTAGTTTTGCAAAAGCAAAATATCGAACACTTTGACAGGCTTTTAAGATTTTGCGGTTTGGGGATTCAGACCTCCTGGGTCTCAGTTTCAAACAGAAGATAGTACTTGAGCAAGAATGTGTGCTCAAAGAAGGGGCTGAAAGACATTGGGCTGGAGGAAACAGCTACTAAAAAGCCAAACAGGCTAGCAAGGTCCCAGGTTTTACTCCAGTTTGTGCTGAATTGTATGATCTTGCAGAATAAACTAACAGGGGAATACCCTAGATCATTACTATTGACTTCTATGATAAAACTTTTCTTGGTGAACTTTAAAATAATTTTTTCCCAGTTAATCATCCTTCCTGTAAAATCAGCATAAGATTCTAATCAATCTTTTTTAATCTATTGAAGAAAATGTGTTTCCCTGCCATATTCCTAACATCCTCAATAAAAAAAATGTCTTTCTCTCTCTCTTTCTCTCAGTCAGGTTCAAATTTTCCATGTTTCTTTCAGGTGTTTGCATTTGCTTCCATCTCCCTCCGGAAAGGATGTGACTCTATTTCTCATGTTTGCTTTTTAAGCTAGCTTTAGCACTGTGGTAACACTGTTGTACATGAGTCAGTGCATTTTGAGTTCCAGTACAGCTATGGAGATTTGAGCTCAAAATTCAAATTAACCCTTCAGTGCAGCACTGAGGGAGTACAACTGCATCATCTTTTGGATGAAATGAAAACCTCCCTTCAGATACATATAAAAGGACCAGTGAGCTTGCGCATGACAGTCAGCTGGAGAGAGGTTCAGCCAGATTGAGGGTATTGGAAATTTGAAAGAGTGGAAATTTGGTGCTAAGAGAAAAGCACCTTCTGGAGGAGTGGAGGGGTGGACCTTGAGGAAGACTTGAGGGCCACAGGGAAATAGAAAGACATCAAACCATGACACCACAGCTAGCAGCTAAGTGACTGGCAAGTCATTTTTCTTTTCTTTCTAAATCATAGAATCCCTACAGTACGGAAACAGGCCGTTTGAGTCTGCACCGATCACAATCCCACCTAGGCCGTACCCCCATATCCCTACATATTTATCCACTAATCCCTCTAACTACGCATCTCAGGACACTAAGGGCAATTTTTAGCATGGCCAATCAATCTAACCCGCACATCTTTGGACTGTGGGAGGAAACCGGAGCACCCAGAGGAAACTCACGCAGACACAAGGAGAATGCGCAAGTTCCACACAGAGAGTGACCCAAGCCAGGAATTGAATCCAGGTCTCTGGAGCTGTGAAGCAGCAGTGCTAACCACTCTGCTACCGTGCCACCCTTAATGATTCTATGATTTTTCTTTCCCTCAGTTGTTTTTCTCTTGGCATTGTAGTTGTTGTTGTTGAGTTAACTTAAAGGTTAACTAGACATTGGTAAGGATGGTGTGGAAGACAAAGAAAATAGATAAGAACACAAAAATGTGACTAAGGAAAGCTGACTTTATGCACAAAGTATCTTTACTAAACAGGGAATATAAAATTCAACAAGCACTATCTTTAACAATCTTAATACTGAAACATTTGATTAAAATAATTAAGGTGAAGAAGTCTTGTTTCAAAAAAAAAGTTTTGCTAGTGAGACAAATGTCATTTAACCTTAAGTGCAACTTAATATCACTGTCCCAGATATGACGCCTCCATAGTTATTTGTTCACCACATGGTGTATGCAGCTTTACGTTAAACTTGTGTTGATGCTGACGATGAATCAATTCCTGTTAATTGGTTATTGCAAATTAACTCCAATACAGAACATGTTTTCATAACGTACAGTTTTAAGGATCATGATTTTATTCAGCTTTAACATAGAAATAGAACCATAGCATAGAATCTACAGAGCAGAAGGAGCCATTCGACCCATCGAGCCTGCACTGACAACAATCACACCCAGGCCGCATCCCCATAACCCCACATATTTGCCCTCCTAGTCCCTCTGACACCTAGTGGCAATTTATTATGCCAATTATCCTTACCTGCATATCTTTTGAGTGGGGGAGGAAGCCGGAGCATCCAGAGGAAACCCATGCCGACACAGGGAGAATATGCAAACTCCACACAGACGGTGACTCAAGGCCAGAATCGAACCTGGAATTGTGAGGCAGCATTTTGGCACTGTACCACCCAGAAAATATGTTTTTTGATTGCTCTTTCTGGAGCTTGTGAAAGACTTATATAGCCTGTTCGTCATCAGCACAGAACTCAGTTCTAATTTCTGATTAGTTTGCTCAAAAACAGATAAAGTTGCTTCTTTGCCCCAGTCTTTGATGTTTACAGAATATAGTACTGTGATGAAATGGGCTTTGCGTCAAAGGATGTTGTACTTGTTACAGTTTTTAAAGGAAAGTATCTGTGGATTACACACACAGCAAGGTGACAGATGCCTAGAGTGAAAACCATATGTAATTGGATGGGTCCCATCTGGAAGCCTTCAGTGACTAGATTCTAAAGTACTATTTCTGAAAAAGAATTTCTAATTCATTGGTTTGAACTTTGTGTACAGTCGCAGGATATGATTCCTTCTGAAATGTTGACAAAAAAAAACCCAATGGAGAAAGGAACTGTGATGAAGGGACAATTAGTCGGCCTGATGTTATATGTCTGCATCAAGGCACAACAAACCATTTTCACTTCTGAATTTCATAAACTCAAACTATTTTTCTCTCAGTATAACCGTCAGAACATGCCATGGTATGATACATTTTAAAAGGCGAGCTTCATTTATTAAAACACTTATACAGCCAGTTCGTCATCATCTCAGAGCAGAATATTTACTAAATCAGATCAGCACAATGTTCTCACTAAGTGCTCATAATAAGTTCGAGTTTTATTCTTGACAAGAGAATGAGGTAATAGAGGTAAGTTGCTCAAAATTGTTCAAGTTTATAGTGGCTCTGAATCATAGCACAGAACTCAATTCTAATTTCTGATTAGTTTGCTGAAAAACAGATAAAGCTGCTTCTTTACTAAAACACATGGCTAGATTGTATTCCCAGAAAGCATTGAAAAGGAATCTTTTTGATCTCAAATGCATAGATCAATATCTTTGGATTCAATTACATTTGTCTCTTCTCTCTCACAGGAACATGCATTTTGTGCTGTGACTCAAGAAGGGTTATTAAGGCAAGGCTGGAATTAATGTGGCTAATAAATTATATATCTTACAGAACCAGTGCACTTTCAATGTTATCCAATGTGCTTTTAGTGACGTTAGCGACAGCCTGTTCTTTTGGTTTACCTTGCGTCCTTTCTCAACTCTTTCTCAAGAGTTTATATATGTGTCTTAGTTATAACTTGCTAACTTTATTATATTTGCCAATAGGATATGTTGCTGGAAAAACAAGTAATATGAGTTGACAAGTTCTACTGCTGTAGAAGATTGAATGTATGGCAGGATTTGAGAATGTGTTTGTTGGTATTGACACTGCCACATGCCAAATGAACAAATTATATATATTTTTTCAGAACTTCATGTTCCTTCTGATTATTTATAGTAATGACAGTACTTCCTCAGTGCTGCTTCTGAACCTAATGGAATGTATGTGTTTCCTCTGAATATAAACAACCATATTGGCCAGGGAATTGCCACAGCAGGGCAATAACAGTATTGTTGTTAGTTAGACTTGGCCATTTAGTTGTGATTATATCTCCTGTCGCAATTCCTGGAGGTGTGAAATGATATTGCGTGCACTAAGCCTTTCTCGAAGTTGACCAACAAAAAGGCTGTTCAGTTTTGTGTTGTTATAATCATATAAATAGTAATTGCTCATAACTGCTTGTGTAAATACATTGTGGGTTCGCTTATTTAGATAAGGCATGTTAGAGTACTTGTACGTGGAGAGAAACCTTGAAGACATCAGCACCAGAACTGTGTGTGTGTGTGTGTATGCACGCTCTGTTCAAAGGCAAAACTGAAACTAGGACTGGATCGCATGATACACTTCCCTTCAAGTGATGCCATAACGGTATACCTGAAATGCATATTACAAAAGTTAGGTAACATAAAATAGGGAAGATGTACCCTCAATTCAGTCAGAAGTGTTATTGAGAGAAGAGAGATGAAATGTATGATTGTTTTGTCACTTTCATTCATTCATGGGATGTGGATGTCAAGGTCAACATTTATTGCCCAAATCAAGTTATCCTTCAGAAGGTGGTGAACCATTGCAGTTTGTGATGATGCTGTGCTATTCTGATATATTTTGTGTGCAAGATACAGTTACTTTAAGAGGAAGCGTTCTGTTACAAGTGTCCAGTAGACATGCACCAGAAGCTAATAACTGATTGGAGCTGTTATTTTGTAGAGTTAATGGACTTTTTTTAAAAAGTTCTCCTAGGATTTTAGACTAGATATGCAGAGTCATATGAGTTTTGATTGCATTGAATGACAGAGGTAGAGTCATGTGATTAACAGGAGGAGGTAAGCTTATAGGACAGCCCAGTTTCATTTTCATTTTTAAATACAAGCAGTTGCTGCCTGGACTTGTTAGAAAAAACAAGTATTTCCCTCTTTTTTTTCTCTCTCTCACTCTTCAGAAGCATTCTGAATCCTCCAAGGCTGTTAACCTAAGTCACAGTAAATATGTCAGTGTTTTGCTAATTAACTATAAAGAGATGTTTAATCCTATAAGGGAAATTTTGCTTGATTGGAACTCAGTGTTGGACTAACAGTTCAAGAATTGAATCTTATGTTCAAGTATTGTTCAATTGTTAAAGATTAGGCTAATTCATTTGTTATAGTTCAACTATGTTGTTAAATAAAATTTGTTTTGATAAAAGCTCCCTGACTTGTCAGTAGAATTGTGGCGGGAGTCAAACATCCTATCCTCACATTAATGCCAAAATAGAAAAATTGTTGGGTCTAATCTTGGCTTTATGATATACATAGGGGTTTAAGATCTGTACCCTAACATGTCTACCTGATGAAGATACTCCCACAGTGTTGTTTGGGAAAGAGTTTAGGGTTTTGACACAGTGTCAATGAAAAAACTGTGCTATATTTCTAAGTTAATAGTAGTTGGTCAGATTGTATTTGGTCTGCTATTTGATGATACGACATATCCTGAGCAACTTTCCACATTGCCAGGTAGATGCCTGTGTTGTAGCTGTCCTGGAACAGCTTGGCTTGGAACATGACTGGATCTGACACAAAAGTCTTTAGTACTATTGCAGGAATGTTATCTGGGAAGTTAGCCTTTAGTGTGCCCAGTGTCTTCAGCCATTTCTTTATCATGTGGAGTGAATTGAATTGGCTAAATAGTGGCAGTTATGATGCTGTGGATCTCAAGGCAAAGATGGATTGTTCATTAAGCCTGCAATGGTTCAAGAAGGCAGCTCACCACCCCAGCTTCTCAAGAGAAATTAGAGATGGACAACAAATGCTGGCTTAGACAATGATACCTTCATCCTATGAAAGAATGAAAAGGAAACTTCTGCTGAAAATGAGGATGAAGATACATGTGGATCCTCCTCCTCACATTCGTGGTTTAATTGTTCACTATCATTCACAACTAGATGTGGAACACTGCATTGTTCAAATCTGATTTGTTGGCTGTAGAATCACTTGACTCTAGCTAGCACATGTTGCTTACACTGCTGGCCATGAAACTAGACCTTTGTTGTTGCTTCACCAGGTTCTAAGTGTTTTTGGTACTGTTTCTGGCTCGCCTACAATGTACATTGAACCGGGGTTGATTCCCCAGCCTGGTGGTGATGGGAGAATGGGGAAAATGCCTGCCCATGGAGTTAAAGATTATGTCTGGGTACAATTCTGCTGCTGTTGATGGCTCTCAATGCTTAATGGGTGCCCAGATGTGAATTATTAGATCTGTTTGAAATCTATCTCATTTAGCATGGTGAGTACCACACAACATGATGGCATAGTACCACACAACATGATGGCATGATGAAGATCTGCCCCCCCCTCCCCGCCCCCACACACACACAAATGTGAAGACATTTTGTAGCCACAAGTGGTTATTTCTTTTGATACTGTCATGGACAGATGCATCTCCAACAGATGGATTGATGAAGACAAGATAAAATAGGATTTTCCCTCTTGTTGGTCCCCTTAACATTTTCTTCAGAGCTAATCTGGCAGCAATGCCCTTTAGAATTTGGACAGCCTGGTTATTAAGCCATTCTTAACAATGGGCTATGAAGCCCTCCAACCAGTGTACATTATGTCTCCTTGCCATCCCTAATATTTCTTTCAACTGGTGTCCAATGTGGAAGCTGATGAATTGATTCATCAGCTGAAGGAGGGTGATATGTGGCAATAACCAAGAGATTTCCTTGCCCATATTTGACTTGATGACATGTGGGATTTTATGGGTCTTGGAGTCAATGTTGATGATTCTCAACTTCCCCTCAATTGCATATTGGTGGGTAGGGGGAGCAGACATGTCCAGGGATGGTGAAGTGATGATGGGGGTATCTGGGAGATTGGTTGTAAGGTATGACACTGAATATGAAGGTATCAGGCTGTTGCCTGACTGGTGTGTGAGACTAGAAGCTCTCTTTGATAGTTAAAAATCTGTCTGAAGCCAGACCTAATTGAATATGTGTGAACCTTAATTGGCACTAAGACAGACTCTTATGTTATTTTCGGCAAGACCTAACTTTATGTGGCATGTTTGGTTTGAAAAGAACTGCAGCTTCATGCTGTTCAGTGCATGTTATTGTGATGCCATTTTCTATGAGACTGATGGTGAATTGATGACCCATGAAGCAGTGTCTCTTGCACAGCATGTCTGTGTTTAAATTGCACCTGAAATTGCTCTGCCATTCATGCAGTAACAGGAAACACCACTAAACTTATTATATTCGCAGCAAGTTCTAGCCTTAAAATCTGTCCAGTTGTTCTCCTGATTTCTAATTGTACATGTCTGTTGTCTAGGTTTATGACTTGGCAAGAAGTGCCGACACTGCAGAAAGAGGCCATTGGGCCCGTTGGATTTGTACCTATCCTCCAAAAGATCCAACACATTCAGGCCCTCCCCTCTGCCCGACAGCCCTGCGATTTATCATGGCTTGTTCATTTAACCTAAGCATCTTTAGGCACTAAGTGGGAATTTACCTTGGCCAATCCACCTAAACATCTGAACATCTTTGGACTGTAGGATGCAACTTGATTTGCATTTCATTTTGCAAATGTAGCTATTTCCTGCATGCAGGAGCTAATAAAACAAAAATTTGGTATAAACATTCACAATTTACTTTGATATCCTGTCTTACACACTGGATTGAATTCATAAATTCATTTTTAATGGGGAAGGTGATTTCTATGTATCCAATTGTTCTCTGTGAATCTTGAATAACATGTTAATGAAATGAATGAGGTTTCCTTGAGAATTTTTTTAACTTATTCATTTTCTGTGTTTGGCACAGTGAAATGAAAGTGGTCTTGGAAAGCAGAGGAAGTTTCATAACTATTAGGAAAACAAAGGCAGTCTTAAGGGATTTATACTTGTATGGGTAGACATTTGATTCTGGACTCAGGACACACATGAAATAATAATTATTTTCCCTGGACTCTTTGTCCTATAAATCTTTCTTTTCTCTATCTCTTTTACTCTTCGATTGTACAGGGGCTATGTGTCAACCCCTCCCCCCACCTCCTGCCCTTTCAGTGTGTGCAAATAAACTAACTCTTTGAGTGCATCTATCATAAATTTGCTATGGGGATATTAATGGAAAATTTATCACATCAATGTTCATAAAGGACAGAGGAAATCATAGAAATCTAAATGTAAGAGAAGGCATCTGGTCCACCGAGTCTGCATCGACCACAATCCCATGCAAGTCCTACCTCCATATCTCTAAACATTTAACCACTAATCCCTCTAACCTATGCATCTCAGAATACTAAGCAATTTTAGCTTGGCTAATCAACCTAACCCACACATCCTTGGATTGTAGGATGAAACCGGAGCACCTGGAGGAAACCTACGCACACACAAAGAGAATGTACAAACTCCACACAGACAATGCCGAAGCCAGGAATTGAACCCAAGTCACTGGAGCTATGTTACCATGCTCTCCAGTTTATTTACTAGTCACAACTCAAAACACTTTTCTGTTTATGGTAAGAGGAGAGATCAGAGCTGTTTAAATTACTTGTCCATAACACACTATTAAAATCGCCCACCACACAGATCTTTCTTCCATAGCCACGGTATTGATATGCTTGGTACATTGATAGGGTGACTTACACAATGTTACTGACAGGGATTTTGGTGCTATTTTGAAGTTTGGGGAAAGTGGCTGTTATTCTTCTGTTGGCAATTGTCTGTGCCAATGCAAAGTGGATGTCACCAGTAGCTTGGGCGCTGTGCAGCTCCCATGAAGGCAGGCCTGAGGTTTTTCACTGTCAGAAGAATTGTGAGTGGGGTTGAAAACTATGGAACTGTTAAGAGACAGCCCCACTCCAGAGTTGATGACAAGGGATGGTTATTGATAAATCATCTTAAAATTGTTGACCTAAGATGCTGCGCTGAGAAAGCTTGACAATGTCTTGGGACTCTGACGATTGGCCTTCTGCAGCCAGAATAATTTGTGATATATTGGCTATGACTGCAGCCACGAGATGATTTGCTTCTTGCCTCTTCATTATCCACAAATTGGAAAATATGGTGATGTACACAATCAAATAGGTTAAAGGCAGTTACTTTAGCCTTCTTGGGTGGCATGGTGGTAAGCATTATTGCCTCACAGTGCCAGGGACACGGGTTTGATTCTCAACTTGGGTCACTATCTGTGTGGAGTCTGCACGTTCTCCATTTGTCTGTGTGGCTTTCCTTTATGTGCTTCAGTTCCCTCCCACAGTCCAAAAGACATGGTGGGTAGATGAATCGGTAATGCTAAATTCTTCCACAGTGTATCCAAACAGGTGCCAGAATGTGGCAACTGGGGGATTTTCCCAGTAACTTCATTGCCACATTAATGTAAGCTGACTTGTGACATTGACAAACAAACTTTAAAACTCCCTTTCACTTGGTTCTGCCCATGTTTGGATCAAAGCTAAGGAGAACCAAATGTTTCTGCTTAAATTCAAAGCGAATAAAGTAAGAAGTAAAGTTTATTTATTAGTCACAAGTAAGGCTTACATCAACATTGCAATGAAATACTGCAAAATCTCACACTTAGGCACCTGTTCAGGTCAATGCATCTAACCAGCATGTCTTTCAGACTGTGGGAGGAAACCACAGTACCAAGAGGAAACTCACGTAGACTTAGAGAATGTGCGGACTCCATACAAACCAGGAATTGAACCCAGGTCCCTGGTGCTGTGAGGCAGCACTGCCAACCACTGTGTCACTGTGCACACAATGTTTATTACTATTTATTCGGGGGACTTGAGTGTTGCTGGCTTGGCCAGCATTTATCGCCCATCCCTAGTTGCCCGAGAGTAATTGAGAGTCAACCACATTGTGGCTCTGGTGTCACATGTAGGCCAGACCAGGTAAGGATGGCAGATTTCCTTCCCTTAAGGACATTAGTGAAGTAGATGGGTTTTTCTCCAAAAATCAACAATGGGAGTTGATGAGCACATTACCTGCGAGTAGTGTAACCTGATGGTGCCATTGAAGATCTCTCAGAATGTCCCACACATTCAATGATGTTTTGGATTGCAGATACAATTGCTTAGTCAACATGTGTGGCAACCATTTAATGCACAGCAAAATACTGAAACAATTTTAAACAGAGGTGTGGCCCTGATTGGATTAACATCAACCTCTGTTCTTTTTAACTACTGTAAATATTATATTTGAATGAATGTAAGCAAGTGTTAAGTTTTGTACACAATGTGACATAACTGCCAGAAGGTGCAATGGTATGTGTACTGTCACCATAAATATAATGAATTATTTTCACAGCAGGCAGTCAAAATTGAGTACGTTATTGATTCTGACTTGCCCCAGTCCCACAGCAATCAAGAAAATGTACAATGACCTCATGGTACCTCAGAAAGCTAACATTTATTTTGAATAAATCACTTCATCTAACCCTTCTAAAGTATTAGCTGGAACCACTGACCCGATTGAACACCTTCCAGCTACTTTTAAATGTGTTTTTAATCCTCTCCTTTCCAACCTTTTTTTATTGTTTTCACTATTTATTGAGTAAACATTTGGGAGAAATAAAAGGTTTCATTTGTGTAGTTAATGAGAATTCAATGCCATGAACATGTACACTTAGCCTAGTTTAGTCCAGAAATGGCACTTGGGGTGCTATAAATAGGCCTGCCGCCAAACTTGGAGCCACTCCGGCTGTCCCGTGGTAGGCCCAGGAAATAACAGCAGCGCTATCAACTTGTCCGTAAGCCATTCAGAAACTAACCCTCTTCGTGTGAACCTCTTACTGTCTTCCTAAGAGAAATTGCCAATTAAAAATTAATTGAGGGCTGCTCTTGTGCTTGTACCTTACAGAAACTGTTGAAACAACCAATATTTGCATTATCAGGATTCCTTTAGTACCAGGAAAGGGAGCTTTAATACCATCTGACTAATGTCAATTCATATTTGCATTGAAGAAGGAAAAAGGCAACATGTTTCTCCCACATGTCACTGATATGTGTAACATTTCAAGATTTCACAGTTTATTATGATTGGTATATGGATGTCTTTACTTAAAACCGATAACAAGTTAATGAAGTGTTGGAAATTTCTCAGTTGATAGTACTGTAATGATTTAAGCTGTTTTTAGTGTCATAAGATTGTCTGGCCCTGATAAAAGAGCTATTTATCCCCAGTGGAATGAGATTTTTAAAAAATTCCTGATAAAGATGATGGTCGTTGGCATCCAGAATTTGTTTTTTAAACAATCAATTAATATCCTGATCTGATTTGATTTGATTTATTATTGTCACGTCTATTGGTATATAGTGAAAAGTATTGTTTCCTGTGTGTGGCACAAAGTATACCATTCATAGAGAAGGAAAGGTGAAAGTGCAGAATATAGTGTTACAATCATAGTTAGGGTGTAGAGAAAGATCAACTTAATGCGAGGTAGTTCCACTCAAAAGTCTGATGGCAGCAGGTAAGAAGCTGTCCTCGAGCTGGTTGATCAGTGACCTCAGATTTTTCCCGATGGAAGAAGTTATAGAGAATGTCTGGGCTGCATGGGGTCCTTAATTATGCTGGTGCTTTGCTGAGGCAACAGGAAGTGTATGGGTGGGAGGTTGGTTTGCGTGATGGATTGGGCTACATTCACGACCATTTGTAGTTTATTCTCTAGTATAACATTATTCTCTAATGGAATATTTTCTTGCAAGACTTCCTCCCACAATTTTCCTTCATACAACTTTTGCTCCCAGGGGATCTTGCAGGTTGGAAGATGGTTCTCAGTTATGCAACAGAATGACATTTTTCACAATTTTAAAACTGTCACAGATTATTAAAAATTTGCCAATCTTAATTCCATCAGTAATATCAATGGCTCATTGAAGTTTACGAATGCACAATTCACAGCTGTAACTGCAATTTATGTAATTCTTATTGTGATTTTGACAGATTTCAGAAGTTCAGCCTTGTTCCTATTCTTCCATTGTCAAGGTGTGATTGATGCTTGAATAAGTAATTATTAGTTACAAAAACAAAATGAATTTTTGAAACTTCTTGCAATAAGTGCAAGAAATAGCTTTATCCATATAATCTATTATCTATTGACTGTTGCAATAAATTTAAGAGAAGATATTGAAGTACATAAATTTCAGTATATTATTAAGTTAAATCAAATCCTGTGCAAAGTGTTTCCCAGCTCTGCGCTGCTGCGCTACAAAGATCTTCAGCTTGTAGAGATGCAGTTTTATCTCCATTATAAGATCCATTGCTTCTCTTCCCTGTAATACATTCTTTGAAAGGTAATTTAATCGTAGGACTAAGAAGTCTCACAACACCAGGTTAAAGTCCAACAGGTTTATTTGGAATCACGAGCTTTTGAAGCACTGATAAAGAAGAATGCTCCAAAAGCTTGTGATTTCAAATAAACCTATTGGACTTTGACCTGAAGTTGTGAGACTTCTTACTGTGTCCATCCCAGTCCATCTCCACAAAAATAAGATTTATTTTTCAAATCATGCAAATTTCATCAAGTTATGCAGTCCTTTGTTTAAAGTTTACATATTCATGTCACAAGTAGGTTTACAATGAAGTTACTTTCAAAATCCCCTGGTCTGTACACTTGGTTGCATGTTTGAGTATACTGAAGGAGAATTTAGCATGGTCAATGCACCTAACCAGCATGTCTTCCGGACTGTAGGAGGAAACCAGAGAGAACACATTTAGACACAGGGAGAACATGCAGACTCCACACAGACAGTGACTCAAGTGGGAATTGAACTCAGGTCCCTGGCACTTTGAAGCAGCAGCAGTAACGACTGTGCCGCTCCTGTGCATGATAAAATAAAGAATACTAGCTTTGCATTTTAGTGTTTTTTTCAGTCTTTTTGTATTTTAGTTACATTTTAGCTTTTCAGACCAGTAGATGAGCCTGAACTCTCTTTATCGTAGATACACTTTTGAGGAAGGCATTGTCATGGTGTGTGATAATATGATATATGCCTGAATGGATTATGATATAAAAGGGCTCAGTGGAGCAAGGGTTAACATTAGGCCAGAAACTGGCACCGCCTATGTTGTGATGTATGCCATCATGAGGTAAGAGACTCTCAGAGAACAGTCTAGAAACAATACTCTGTCAGCAGCTATTGCTGTGCATGACCATACCTTGGAACTGTAAATAGTTAAAGCCTACCAATAATGCTATTTATGTTTGAACACACAAATCTCCAGATCTCATCAATGCTATATGACCACAGCAACATTACATACCAATATTATGACATGCTACAATTGCACTAGTTACTGCTGATATGCTGTGGCAGTATTAAAGAGAGGATGGCACGGTGGTTAGCATTGCTGCCTCACAGCACCAGGAATCCTGATTCGATTCCAGCCTTGGGTGACTGTTTGTGTGGAGTTTGCACATTTTTCCCCACGTCTGTGTGAATAGGTGCTCTGGTTTCCTCCCACAGTCCAAACATGTACAGGTTAGGTGTCCCTTAGTATCCCAAGGTGTGTAGGTTAGGGGGATTAGTGGGCTAACATATATGGACTAGGTGGGATACACTATCAGAGATTGGTGCAAGCCTGATGGGCTGAATAGCCTCCTTTAACATTGTAGGGATTCTATAATTCTAGAGTCTAGTTTCATTGGGAATAATGGAGGGGTTTTTAGTCGATACAGATAGTTGGAAAGTTCATAACAGGGTGGTATATATCTCCATGTGTAAACCACTATTAGCTGCATTGGTGCCTGTGACCTGGTTAAGGATGGCACAGTGCTTAGCACTACTGCTTCACAGCACCAGAGACCCAGGTTCAATTCCTATCTGTGTGGAATCTGCACATTCTTCACATGTCTGCAAGGGTTTCCTTTGGGTGCTCTGGTTTCCTCCCACAGTCTGAAAGACGTGCTAGTCAGGTGAATTGACCATGCTAAATTCTCATTCAGTGTACCCAAGCAGGTGCCGGTATGTGGCGACTAGGGGATTTTCACAGTAATTCCATTGCAGTGTTAATGTAAGCCTACTTGTGACACTAATAAATAAATTTTAAACTATGGATGTAAGTTTGCCTATGACCTGATGATTATTAGTGCAGGATTTTCCATTTCCATTATATTACAGCCTAATGGCTCATGGGTCTTCATTGAGAAAGTGATGGTAGGAATCTCGTGGGGAGACAATGCAGAACTGCAAGTTCCAAAAATGGAAGGTCTGTGGCTTAGTGGGTAAAACTGCTGCTCTGATCTGGAAATTCGGGATTTAGGTCCCATTCCAGGAATTGTCAGTAAGGGAAGGGGCATTCATGATATGTTTCAAACAGGTTGATAATCAGCCTGCCCCTGACATGGGGCAGGGGGTGGAAATAAGTGAAGACATGAAAGAAAAGTGTTTCACAAGCAAATTCCTTGAGTTGAGTGTGTTCAGAAAGGTGGCAGGAGAGGGTGGTGGAGGAAATGTCATGGTTATGCAATATAATTTGAAACATTAATGTGGATGAAGGAGAATTAAGATTAAAAGTCTTCAATAATTCTCCAAAAATAATTCTTCACAGCACTGGAGCTGAAGTACCCTTTCTTATTTAAAGCACGTGTCCTTCTTATATTGTAATTGTCACATTTAATAAATTGTGTTTTCAATTATAAAGCTACTTTTTAGGGAATGCCATATAAGCTATTATAAACTGTATATTAATTGTGATCAATTGTGTACTTCTCTTAGACAGCTCTTCGGAAGCAAGATGATTTGCTGGCATTCCAGTTCAACAGATTCTGAGATAGCTGGTAAGTCTAATGCCATGTTCAGGGCAGGTGGTGCTAAAAGCATGGAACTGATGAGATGTTAGGAGAATTGTGTCCTCTCTTTGGTACTTCGACTTCATTTCTGCCTGCTCTTGACAAAATCTCAATGTGTTTGGTACTTTCCTGAATAAACCTTCTTCATTTTGGCTGGTCACAGGCCAGGGATGCTTGGACAACTTTAAACCATTTACCAGCATTGTACTCCATCTGCCAGACCATCCACCACTCACTCAGACTATCTATATCCCTTTGCAGACTTTCAGCATCCTCTGCACAATTTGCTCTTCCATTCATCTTAGTGTCTAGTGTCAAGTGCTGTTTTGACACACCACACTTGGTCCCCAACTCAAAATCATCTATGTAAATCGTAAACAATTGTGATCCCTGAGGCACACCACTAATCACTGATCATCAACCAGAAAAACACCCATTTACGCCCACTCTTTGCATTCTGTTAGTTAACCAATCCTCTATCCATGTTAATACATTATATGTAACACCTTTATCTTACTTAGCAGTCTTTGATGTGGCACTTGTCAAATGCCTTCTGGAAATCCAGATACACTACATCTACAGGTTCTCCATTGTCCACTGCACACGTAATGTTCTCAAAGAATTCCACCAAATTAGTCAAACATGACCTTTCCTCCATGCTGCGACTTACTAATGGAACAATTTATATCCAGATGTCTCGCTATTTCTTCCTTGATGATAGATTCAAGCATTTTCCATACTACAGAAATAAGTTTTTGTCTACCTCCGTTTTTAAACAATAGCGTCACATTTGCTGCTTTCCAGTCTGCAGGAACCACCCCAGAGTCCAGCGAATTTTGGTATATTACTACTCGTGGATTTGCTATTTCTCCCGCCATCTCTTTTAGTACCCTAGGATGCATTTTATCAGGATCAGGAGACTTGTCTACCTTTAGCCTCATTAACTTGCCCAACATTACGTCTTTTGTGATAATAGTTTCTAGGTCCTCACTTACCATAACCTTCCTGTTATCAATTTTTAGCATGTTATTTGTGTCTTCCACTATGAAGACTGACACAAAATACCTGTTCAATGCCTCAGCCATTTTCTCATTTCCAGTTATTACATCCCCTTTCTCATCCTCTAAAAGAGCAGTATTTACTTAAGTCACTCTTTTTCGTTTTATATATTTGGCAGAGTATTTTTTTCTCTCTGTCTTACTGGATTTTGAGGATCTTTTGAAGGCACGGCTGATGGTAATTCTCCAGTGCTGAGGTGCCTGCAGAAGGTTGTCCAAGTTTCAAAATTGTGTCCCTATAAATAGAAATATTATTGGAATTCTCCAGCTGCGCTGGTCTAAAAACCATGAATTCCCACCCGACACTCAGTGGGGTTTGTCTGCAACCTGTCCGCTAAGCTTCCAGTAGCAGATAGGATGGGAGAATTCATGCCATTAATTGTGATTGTTGGGTCAAGAAGTGCATAATTGCAGCCTGTAAATAAGTCTAAATAAATGCTTAGAATCCATGGAATGAATACAATCCCGACAATGCAGGAGGAGTCCATTCAGCCCATTGAGTCTACAACGACTCTCCAAACAGCATCTTATCCTAGCAATCTTTCTGGTGCGGATTTCACCTGTCTCAGTGTCAACCCTGGCACCCAACAAAAGTGATATCATTAAGCAGACTAAACAAGAATATATTGAAGAATTCTTATAGATATCAAACAAGGAATGGAAATGCACTGTGTCAAGAAAACTGTCAGGAAAATCCAAGAAATTACAATATTTTTCTGTTGGTAATGTTTTTGTCAGTTCTTTAAAAAACTATTAGGGTTTCTGATTTGTAATTAAAGCAAGGAACACAGTGACTGTGTGAATCTAAACTATAGATTTGACATGCTAATGGGCCTAGCCGTACTTCAAACAACGTTCACTTCAAGTAATTTAGTAAGAATGGTTACAGAACAGAAATGGGTTGTTGTGATTGAAAGATATGAAAGCTGAGAAAGAAATGTGTCATAGATAAAGAATGGACAGAGTGAGTTGACTTTTTTAAATTCTAAAAGCTAAAGTAAAAAGACAAAATTAATTCTGGGAGAAAGCAGTTCTCAGTGAGGTTTGGGGGAGAAAATGGAACGATCAAAGGCAAAACATATATATGGAGATACTGAAATCAGTGAAAGATGCTGTTTTAAATTTCAAAAGACAGCAGGAATAGCCGGTCAAACTCCCAGCAAGAAGTGAAGGAAGCCAAACCGGACAAGCCAACTAATGTTAAACTCAGAGAGCACTCCAAGAGAGAATTAAAGGCACAGTGTATTAAAAAATTACTGGACTTAAAATCTATAAGGTGTTGCTGACCAGATGGGCAAGGTTATTTCTAAAGATAGTTAAATTAAAATTGTTTGGAACTATTTTGAAGTATTGGTACAGTTAGAAGCCACTTCTTATTTCAGTGTAATTTTTTTTTGTTTTATTATTTCATCCCATCCCTCATTCAACATTTACATTAATCTGGGATATCATTTCGGAATTTCAGAACCTCTCCTCAGCTTGTCATATGAGGAACGGTTGAGGACACTGGGTTTGTAACTTGTTGGAATTTAGAAGGATCAGGGGGATAGTATTGAAACTTACAGGATACTACAAGGCCTGGATAGAGTAGATTTGGAGCAGGAAAAACTAGAACCAGAGGGCACAACCTCAGACTATAGGGACGATTCTCTTTAGACTAGAGAGTGGTGAATCTGTGGAACTCTTTGCCGCAGAAGGCTGTGGCTGCCAGGTCATTGAGTGTTTTTAAGACAGAGATAGATATGTTCTTAATTATTAAGGGGATCAGGGGTTCTGGGGAAAAGGCAGGAATATGAGAATGAGAAAAATATCAGCCATGATAGAACGGTGGATAGATTTAATGGGCCAAGTGGCCTAATTCTGCTCCTATGTCTTATGATCTTATGGTCTCACACTACATAAACTGCAAAAAATAAAGATGAGGGCAGTTGTTTCAAGTTTCCCTTCTGGGATTTGAAGAGCTTGGCATTTACCATCAGCTGTGCCCCTAACAACTGATTATTCTTCATTTTGTAAAATCATTTTATGTTATTTGTCCATCATCTTCGATGAGGACCTCAACACCATTAGTAATTTTGAAATTGGTTGCAGTGTGTCTGAAGATAACTGACCAGGCCAATTCGGGCACGGAATGTCCTGGCACATATTGGACAGACTTGTGTAGACACTGTAGTTGTTGCGTTGGTGGCTCTGGACTTGCGCAGCTCGCGCTTAAGTTGTGCTTCAGCGAAACACCTTGCTTCGTGAGCTTGACAGCCTTTGTGGATGAGGCAGCGCTAGGTAGGGCAGTTTTGTGCCAGCATTTCCCAGGTGGTCGTGTCAATGTCAAGCAACTTCAGGAAGGCTTTGAGTGTGTCTTTGAATTGTTTCTTCTGCCCTCCATGTAAGCGTCTTCCAGCAGAGAGTTCTCCAAAAAGGAACCGTTTGGGTATGTGTTCGTCTGACATATGGAAGACATGACCTGCCCACTGGGTGTGTGCTCTCATCAGCAGTGTGCGGACTGATGGTAGACTTGCTCTAGAGAGAACTTTAGTATCTGGTACTGTGTCTTGCCATCTGATGCATAATATCCTATGAAGACAAGTCATGTGGAAATGATTGAGCTGTCTTGCATGCTTTGATACACAGTCCACATTTCACAGGCATACAGGAGGGTAGTGAGTACCATGGCACCGTAGACCTTCAGTTTTGTTGCTGGGCTGATTCCTCGACATTCCCAAAAAGTGAGCGCAATCTACCAAAAGCAGAACTTGCCTTTGATATTCTGCCATTAACTTCTGCATTAATAGTCACTGCTTGGGAGAGGGTGCTGCCAAGATAAGTGAACTGACCCATTGCCTGCAGTTTCTGCCCTTTGATTGCGATTATGGGTTCTGTGTACAGTGCATGAGGAGCAGGTTGGTACATGACTTCGGTCTTTTGAATGTTGATGGTGAGTCCAAAGTTGTCACAAGCCATGGAAAATACTGATTTGCATCTCTGGCTCTGAGCCAGCATGCCAGTCATTGGCAAAAAGGAAATCTCTCAGAACAGTCTCTTTCACTTTGGTAATAGTTTGAAAAGCTTCCCATCCACTCTATACTTGAAGCTGATTCCAGCAACATTGTCTTGGAAGGCATCACTCTACATGGCGGTAAACATCATACTGAACACTGTGGGTGCGAGCACACAGCCCTGTTTGATGCTATTGGTAACTGGGAATGCCTCAGAGGATTCTCCGCCATCCAGTACTCTGGTCATCATGCTTTCATGGAGCTGGCGTACCATCTGAATGAATTTGGTGGGGGGGCAGCTGAACTTTGACATGATCCTCCACTTATAGTTACACTTACACTTGCCAGCTTACACTATCGAAGGCTTTCGCGAGGTCAACAAAGGTTGTGTAGAGCTTGCGATTCTGCTCCTGACATTTCTCCTGAAGTTGGCATGCAGCAAAAATCACGTCAGTAGTCTCATGACCTTCGCAGAAGCCACAGTGTAACTCTGGAAGCAGACCCCAGCTCCAGATGAGTGACCAGACGATTTAGCAGGACTACTGCAAAGGCTTTTCGGAGAGCAGCGAGATTCCTCGGTGGTTGTCGCATACTTGCCGATTGCCCTTCCTCTTGTCGAGGTGTATGATGGAAGCATCTTTAGTTCCTGAGGAATGGATCTTTGCTTCCAAAAGGATTGGAACAGCTCAGTGAGCTTCTCAATAAATGCAGGACCAGCAGCTTTATAGATCTCTGTGGGTATGGCATCTGCCCCTGGGGCTTTGCCACTGAATAACTGGCTGACAGCTTTCGTGACTTCAGCTACTGCTGGGTCATCCATGGTGCTGTTGATATCAACCTGAGAAATCCTGTCTATTGCCTCAGCATTAATAGATGACAGTCAGTTGAGAACAGCTTCAAAATGCTCAGTCCATCTCTGCAGGATCTGAGCCTTCTCTCTGATGAGAGTTGTACCATCTGTACTCAGGAAGGGGGAACCCCTGAGAGATTGGAGTCCATAGGGAGAGTTGAGGGCTTCATAGAACCATTTCAAGTTGTTTCTGTCAATGTATCCCTGTATTTCATCTGCCTTGCGCTCAGCCAGGCATCCTGCATTTTACGCAGTTTACTCTGGACTGTCCTGTGAGCACTGGTAAAAGCATTTTTCTTGCTCCCACAATGAACAACCTGAATGAGATGAAAGACAAGTTCTACAAAGAGCTAGACACCCTACTATCAGCAATGAGCAGTATCAACAAGCTGATCTTGCTTGGCGATTTCAATGCAAGAATAGGTTGTGACTCTGCAATCTGGCAGGGAGTCACTGGGAGGCATGGAGTGGGCAAATGTAACAGTAATGGCCTACTCTTCCTGAAGACCTGTGCAGCACATGACCTCCTCATCACCAACACAACCTTCCATCTGCCTACCTGTGATAAGACCTCCTGGATGCACCCCCATTCTAAATATTGGCATGTTATCAACTATGTCATTGTCAGGAGAAAAAACAGGCAGGATGTCAGAGTAACCAAGGCCACGTGTGGTGCTGACTGCTGGAAAGATCACAGGCTCATTGTCTCCAAAATAAGGCTCCGCATCAGACTTGAGAGGCAATCACATGGAAGCAAGGTTATGAAAAAAATCAATGCAGCCAAGCTAAAGAACCCCAGCGTAGCTTCAGCACTGGCTGAAGACTTAGAAATCAAGCTTGCAGACTATACCTTGCAGACAGCGCTGAGGACGACTGGGAATGCTTCAGGGCTACTATCCATACATCTGTGCTGAAAACGCTGGGGCCCTCCACCCACAAGCAGCATGATTGGTTTGATGAGAGTGATGAGGAGATACCTCATCAGGCCGTCTCTACCATCATAAAATACGCCAATGTGGAGAGTGGAAAATCCTCCCTAATGTTTTTGCATCAAGACAAGTGACATAAAAATGATAAAAACAAAAGGTACTGGTTAAACTCAGAAGGTCTGGCAGCATCTGTGGGGAGAGAAGCAGAGTTAACATTTTGAGTGTATATGACCCTGCTACAGTGTTTCCATATAAAGTGATGTTCACATCAATTCAATGCCTTCTAAAGAGTTTTGTCTGTGAGAATTTCAATAATGTACCCTATGGAAGAGTAAGGAATCACTGACATGAATTTCTGGATTTTCATATTTAATATTAGTTTACAGCTCTAGAGATATTGAAAATCTATATTACTGGACTTCAAATAATGTTGTTCAGAGTTCATATTGTATGAAGATGGCAGTCAAGTAAGTTGTTGAGAAGGTGATGTGACATTAACACTTCAGTACAACTGAGCAGGAGCAATCCTTCATAAAATCAAATCAAGGGCTGAAAGAAGAGACTAAATACTCAATGTGGGGAGAGAGATTATAAGTAGTCAGGGACATCAATCAAAGAATCAGTATCAATTTTCAAGGTATTAATGTCCAAATAGTTTAATAATTCATAAATAGTGATGAAATGTAAGGATAATATATAAAATGTTTTGGGGTAAATGAAACAATTATGGCTCCTTGATAGAAATGCACCATGTGGTTCTGTTATGATTCAGAAATATATGATACCAATCTTAATTTTATGCTATTTCTGTGACAGTATCTCCTGTGATAGATGGGCACTAGCTCATTCTTTCATATTCACCCTTGGGAATGCTATAAGATAACATTTGTCCTGAGAACCTGCTGGGAATGGAGAGAATGATTCGGTGATTTACCTTGCAATTCTTAACATTTTGATGTGGGAAAGAATCTGATTTTCTCTCACCTGCTTCCCAAGCAACTCTAATGAGTTAAGGAAACAAATTCTTGAAACACATGAAGATCTGGTGCTTGCGGGAATTATTTTACTCTGTGTTCTTTGCTTATTGATGAATCATTGGAAGGTTTCTAAATCTTTTCCATCTGTTGCGTTTCATAAGTTTGTCTCTAAATCCCAGTTTCATAATTTGTAAAGTAGTCATTTTTATGCTGCTCATTTTAGCGTAAGTGAATGTTCCAGCTGATTATATTTGCAAAATTATTGTGGCTTGCCCTTCAGAAATGGCTGCAGTGGAGTAACTGAGTTTGCATATCAATCATACATGAATTCCCTACAGGAATAGAGAAAAAAGCTTCTCCTATTCATTGGCAACATATTCCTGCAAGCAAAAGGATTGGCTTTAATGTCTGTCAGTTAGTAAACCAATCACAGATTCAAGGATAGCTCCATGATTTGGAAGAGTTTATATTGCACAAGCATTTTTCTTTCAAGACTTACCAATGATGTTTCATCAAATAACTGCTTTCCTGCAGCACTATTACGGACAAATATCTACCAAAATCCTTTCGCATTGAATATTGCAAGACTTTGAATGTTGCAAGTCACTTGTAAACAATATTCTAGAACTATGTAATTCTAAATAATTTGTATTCTAATTGTTCCAGTCTTTAAATTTAAAATAAGTGTATTTATTAGTATCTTACATCAAGATCCCCTAGTTGACACACTTCGGCGCCTATTTGGGTACACTGAAGGAGAATGTAACATGGCCAACGCAGTCAATTGGCTTGTCTTTCAGACTGTGGGAGGAAACTGGACAACCCGGAGGAAGCACACACAGACACGGGGAGTACGTGCATACTCCAAACGGACAATGAACCAAGACTGGAATCGAACTCAGATCTCTGCTGCAGTGAGGCAGCAGTGCTAACCACTGTGCCACCAGGTTGCCCAATTTGGAATAATTCTTGAAGGAACCTCTAGACCTCATTTCTTGTATGTTTACATGCCTGGCAAATACAGATTAAGATACATATACATCTTTAATTGCATCCAGTCCAATTCATTCCAGTTTATTATATTACCTCATAACATCAGAGTAGTGCACCATTTCATTGCTGGTCTGAAACATTTAATTAGAATGTCCCAGCAATAGCAAATTGTTCATTTTAATACATTTGTCTCACTGAGAAAAACGTAATTAATTTTAAAATATTTTGCCCGATGGGAATGGTTAAATATGTGTTTCACTGTTATCTAAGTTGTGGCTTTTGCATTTTGTGCTTGTCATGCTTGATGAAGCTTAGCTTAATAGAAGTAGCAATGCTGCAGGCACCTCAACATAATATTTCTCTCAGTGATTTAGGGACTATTTGCCTGCACAGTTGACAGGCTTCTTCCATAACCATTAGTGACGCAGGAAGGTGGAAGACACATGCAGGTGCACCTGAAATTATAGCAGCTAACCTGCCCTGATGAAAGTCAGAGTCTGGGTACAGTGTGAGATGTAATTCCCTGCACAGCAAGTAAGTGAACATTGAATGATTGAAATCATTTGTGACATGATTGCACACGAGGAGATTTTCGCCATATGAAAAGGTGCGCCTGAGTGGTCCAGCAGCCTAAACAATTCAGTGCTCAATCCTTAATCAGATGGTACGAAGTCTGAGTGTGCAGGCTTATTCAATCAATTCACAGATAACTAAATACAGCTGTGAAGGTGCTGATGACCCTTCCATTGCAAATCCCTCACCTACCAATGAAAGCAGTTGTGCAGTTACCAATGAATAAGAAAAATAAATGACTGTTTTGTTATTGGAGAGTAAAGAGAATTGAAAAATGGTATGTGCTATCATGGAGTAATTTTTGAATTGCTCTCTGTTGTTCACTCATTAGCACCTTTCAATCCTCTGAGTCCCTTGGATGAGAAATATTCTTCAGCTAAAAATGTTGGAAAGCTCAGCAGGACAAGCAGCTTCTGTGCAGAGAGAAACAGAGTTAAGGGCCAGAATTTTACAGCACTGGCATTGGAGTGGATAAGGGTTGCAGAGCAGAATTCTCCGTTGGCCTGGGGCAGGATTTTACAAGCCTCGCTCGAGCAGGGCCGCAAAATACTGGCAAACATTTCAAGTCTGGTATGACTCTTCTTCAGCTAAAATGGCATTGTGTGTGACATGTCTATTAGACATGTTTGACAAGTAGATTAAAAATACAATTAGGCAATTAGTAAGCAGAGGAAGAGTGAAACAGTTACCCTGTGCCCAGTCGAAGTGTTGAAGGCAGCAAATGAATTTCGTGCAGTCTGTTCATGTCAATGATTGTGCCATGCAACCCAATGTTAAATGTATTGCTGACTGGCTGCTCACTCAGCAGGGTGCATAAGATATTTCAGATAACTGAAAAGATGCCGAAGTCTATTGCAACTTATAGAAAAACAGTGCATGGATTCCAAGTTTCCCTACAACATAAGTATCTTAGGAGAATATGAACTGATGCACTCTGTATGGGACTGCAGTATGCAACGCCTTTTACCCCTGGTCCCTGATGGTATGGGAGAGGACTCTGAAACAGCGAGACATCCACTGGGGGTGGGCAAAGGCAAGGAGGGCAACAGTTAGTGAAAGCATGCAGCAGCAACCCATATGGGAAACCCCTCCACACTGTGCTAAAGGGCATACAGGGCATTTCCATGGGATGGTTCGAGTTAGAATATAAAACAATAAGATATAAGACACAGGAGCAGATGTGGGTCTTTCAGCCCCATCATTCAATTAGATGATGTCTGATCTAATAATCCTCAATTCCACTTGCCCACCTTTTCCCCATAACTCTTCATTCCCTTAATAAGACCATAAGTGGCTTGTGGGGCTCAGGTTCAGACCTTGGAAACAAAAAGCATAGAACAATACTTTTTGAGAGAGGGGCATAACATGGAGAAGAAGATAGTGGAAGAACAGATTGAAGTGTTTTTAATTTTAATTTTACAGTGCTCACATGATAGCAATTGTTATTTCAGGCACTTAAATGGACTTATTGCTGTAATATTTTGTTCCTTTCACCATATTTTGCTGAAGCTTAGTCATTGGATACAAATTTATCTGAAGCTGATTGAATTCTAAGGCTAAAATTGCTAGTTTAATTGCTAAATCTGTGACCAATCTCAAGACTGGAATTGTTATAATTCTGAAATTGATTTCTTCTATTTGTACAAATTAAATCATATGCTTGATGTATTAGTGTAATATTACATAATTTTGTTCATAAGATTGTGCGGTTCTTAATCTATGATATTTATTCCAAGAATTAAATGGGTCCCAGTAATTGAGGTTGATTACGTAGGACAACCCAACAGCTAAATTAGGCAGCATTTACTAAAACAAGGCCAACTAAAAATTGTCAATCATTATGTTTACATCTATACTGACACCTTTCCTGACTGTAGCATGAACACTGGAATAGGTTCCAAGCAATCAGAAGAAGGGAGAATCTTTGAAGTAAATACACCCAAACATCAATGAACTGCAAAGAGAAACGATCCATCAGAACAATTGTTTTGCCACTGGCGTACATCATTGAATTTAAACAGCACTCAATAACCTTTTCAAGACTGAGGGAGGAATTTTCCCATCCTTCCTGCTGTGGGAATTATCGCAGGCTGGGAATGGACTATGCAAAGATCTGTTGCACGATGGCACAATGGTTAGACTGCTGCCTTGCAGTGCCAGAGACTCAGGTTCAATTCTGACCTCAGGTGACTGTCTGCGTGGAGTTTGCACATTCTCCCCATGTCTGTGTGGGTTTCCTCCGGATGCTCTGGTTTCCTCCCACAATCCAAAGGTATGCGGGTCAGGTTGATTGATCATGGGGAATTATCTCATTCTGGTCTTAGGGTCAAGAATATCCCACCCTAATATCTTTGGAATGTATGTGTATGTTAACTACTGAAAATGGATTTTCTTTTAAAAATGAAGGGATAAAATTTTGAAAAGGACAGAATAGAATCTGATGCGTACAGTTCATCCAAAGAGATGACAGAGAAGCGTCAGAAAGGATGGTATGTTAATTACGCTAAAGGCTTAAGATGAGAGAAGAAAGATAAGGGGAGTATAGTTTGCCTTCACTGTCACATAGGATATCAATTGTGAATTTGAAAGGAGGTATTTGGTACTGTGGCAGGAAGGGGAACCTGACTGGAATCGTCCAAAAATGGAGTTCTGGGTAAAGAACATGGGAGGTAACGACACTTTGAAGGGCCGAAATTGTACCACTGTGCCAGCCAGCAGAATTTTCCCTCCTGTCACAGTGAACGGAGATTTGGCTGGTTACCAAATGCTCCAACTTTGCTTCAATGGGTGTGTGGCACAGACAGTAGATAAGATTGAGCCCAAAGAATTTGGAAGAAGAATGGAAGTCGGATATGTGGAAGCAATTTGTGAGGAGGGTTAGTTTTAAGGATTTTTTTTAAAAGAAATGAGTGTTGGCAATGGAGAGAGGGATAGGTTGCAAAGAGGGAGCACCATCAACAATATCAATTGGAAAGGGGCCAAGGGGGTTGGGAGATAGGAAGCAGGGTGGTCAGCAGTGGAAATGTGATCCAGAGAGCAGGAGATGGGTCACATATACAAGATGAGCATCAGGGTGATTGGAGTAAAATTGGAGAAAGATAAGTTCTGGGCTGGCGCTGAGACATAGTTTTGGAAGAAGTTTGGTCTGGCTGGGCTAGTGGAAAAGAACATGGAAAATAGGAGCAGCAGTAGGCAGTCGCAAAGGCAGCTGATTGGATATTTCTGATTTTAGTGACAACAAAGTCCTCAGGTTTAATCTTGGAGGTGAATATGAAGGAAACAAATGAAGAAGGAGTGTGACTGCTTGAGCAAAATAGAATCATTGGAAGGATACCAACTGCAGGCAGTCATGGGGCCAGCAATACAAGCGCAACAAGGTGATGTTAAAAACTGACATAAAGGCACAGAAATTGACCTAAAAGCAAGGTATGCTGGGATTACCTCAGTCGAACATACAGAGACTAGTCTGCCCAGAGAGAGGCTCTTTGCAAGATTCAAGCTCTGACAATGGAAAACCAGAGGTGCAGCAGAACACATAAGCATGCGTAAAAGGGAAGTTATTACATTTCCTGACAACCACTAGATATATGACGCAGACATGCATCAGTGCATCAACAGATTTGATGCATATTAGAAGCTGAAGCTGGGAGAGAGTGAGAGAGGATGCCCCATATTACTTGTTCCTGTGGCTGTAACCTCCTCTTCTGCTTGTTTGTTGTGTCTGTTATCTTTCTCAATGCATCTGCATTCTCTCTTCCTCACAATATTCCCTGTTATGTTGTTTTTAATATGTCTGTGTTTTTCTTCCCTAGCCACAATTCTGGCTTTTCACTTTCCTCCATGCGGTCTGTAAATCCTTTTATTCCAGCTATCACTACCCACAACACACTATCTCAGAACAGTTGACTGGTGCATTACTTGAATCAGCTGCTATTCCATTCTCGAGATGACTGAAAATTGAACTATTGCGCAAGAGAGTTAACAAAAAAAACCTGACTATATGGCAGTGATAACATAATAAAGGAAAGGAACGTGCACTACAATAGTGGTTTTTCCAACAAAGAATGGATGTGTTCCAATTAAGAACTAGGCCTGAAAGTTGAGGCAAATATCTGAGTGGTCAACTATGAACCATTAAACAACAAATCAAATAATTTTAGAATACTTACAGTGCAAAATGAGGCCATATGGCTCATTGAGGCTACACCAACAACAATTTGACATGGGACCTATCCCTGTAACCACACATATTCACCTCACTAATCCTCCTGACACTTAGGGGTGAAATGCCTTTAATCAGGCAATTGAGGTGGGCCTATCAGAATATGAATTCCCTGATTAAGGGCCAAATTGATGGGCCAATCAGGGAGCCTCTCGCTTTGTACTTAACCAGGTGAGTCAGTTCCTCTGGGACTTCTAGTGTAGACTTCTAACTGACAGCACTCTGTATGCCGTTGTCAGACTTGTAAATAAAGGAATTTTGGTGAAGGGACTTCTGCCTCTGAGGCTGAATTGACCTTATTACAAGGGCAAGTTAGCATGGCCAATCCATTTTACCTGAAAATCTCTGGCGTGTGGTAGGAAACCCGAGCACCAGGAGAAAATCCACACAGACACGGTGAGAACATACAAACTCCACACAGACACCCAAAGCCAGAATTGCACCCAGATTTTGGAATTAGGAGGCAGCAGTGCTAACCACTCTGCCACCGTGCCACCCTTAAACAACATTGAAAAGATAAACTGGAGCTACATCAAACTTCAACCAAACGTTGGGAACATTCTATGATCAGAGCACGTGGACTTTAAACCAATCTTGGCTAAAATTATACTTGAAGTCATCGAATCATACAATGCAGAAGGAAGCCATTTGGCCCATCGAGTAGGCACCAATCAGAATCTCATCCAGGCCCTATCCCCATAACCCTATGCATTTGTCCTATCTCGTCTCCCTGACATGAAGAGGCAATTTAGCATGGCCAAACGATGTAACCCACACATCTTTGGGCTGTGGGAGGAAACCGGAGCACCCACAGACATGGGGAGAACATGCAGACTTCACACAGACATTGAGTCAAGCCAGGGAATTGAATCCAGGTCCCTGGCGATGTGAGGCAGCAGTACAAACCACTGTACTTCTTGCAATATTGACAGTTGTCTATGCACTGCTGATTATTCACCTTTCATTAAAAAAATCAGAACATGGAGCCAGAGTTGCATTTGAAGAAAAAATGTTAGCAACCGTTTTGAGCATGTCCTCACTCTTTGCGGCCAGCGGGTATGGTTTGTTAGTGTTGTTTTAAACAAAAAGAGGCTTTTCTGTGAAGATGTATGAATCAATGCTTAAAACACCTGCAGGTTTGCTCGGAGTCATTATCTAAAATGCTTGAAGATTGGCATTCATGTTTTCTGGGACAGTCTTGAATTAAAATCTTCTGACTTGGAATTTTACCAACTCTATGTCTTTGTCCCAGAAATAATATTGCCACTTCATTGAGCTCTTTTATTCCTTAACTACGCTATTCTGTAGAGGTTTGGACAAATAAAAGTTGATGGTTCATCTCCCTTCAAACCTGAGGGGAAATTGCACCATGAGCAAACCACTTGCCACTCATCTAATATCGGAGTTCATCTGCATTCGCAACTTGGCGCTGCTGACATTTCCCATAAGCACTTTGGAGTTCTATCTCTGTGAACAGAGATTAGTTGTTTTCCAAAAGAGAGAGAAAAAAATGCTCACCATAAGCATGTGAATCACAGGGGATGCGGTTAAACTGTAAACTGGTCCCTTGATAGAAAATTAGACTTTGAAAAGATGCCAATTCAAATGAACAAAAGTAATGACTAAAATGTACCTTGTGCACGGTTGGCCTTATTAACATATAACAGCCTCGTGACAAATGTATATGGATGGGGTCAATGTTTGGTCAGGAATCTTACTGGTAACAGATGGTTACTCTTCCATGGAATTTGGAGACAACTTCATTAAGAGCTCAGGTGTAATGTGTTTGGTTATTTCAGTGAACAGAAGTCTAAAGACCAGAGCCAAGGCTTGTTGACAATTAACCCACTCTGAGGAAACCTTCTAATCAGTTGATCTCAATTAGTCAAAAGGCAAATATTCCAAAATTGATGAATTTGGTAATGTTGGACAAAGAAAGAGAGGATTCTACTTTAGTTTTTATTTGGTTTATAGAATACCTGAGTGTGTTTTAATAAGTGCTCTTTTGTTGTTCTGATTTGATTTATTATTGTCATGTGTATTAACATACAATGAAAAGTATTGTTTCTTGCCTGCTATACAGACAAAACATAACATTCATTGAGAAGGAAAGAAGGTGCAGAATGTAGTGTAAGTCCAGTTGCTATCTATGCATCGAATAGCTTTAATAATTAACTTATTTTTGAACAATATTTTCCAAATGTTGGGAAGCTGTGAACCGTTAAGCATAGAGAATTAAGGGCACATACAAAAACCGCTTTTGAAAAATTGATACAGTCACAAAATAATTAAAACAGTCAATAAAATGTTAACCTTCGCTGCATGGGAGGCTGAATTACAAAAGGGTAGTAAGTAGCACAGTGGTTAGCGCTGCTGTCTCACAGCATCAAGGACCAGCGTTCGATTCCCGGCTTGGGTTACTGTCTGTGTGGAGTTTGCATGTTCTCCCCATGTCTGCGTGGGTTTCCTCTCAGTGCTCTGGTTAGGTAGATTGCAAGTTAGGTGGATTGGACCATGCAGCTTATTGTAGGAGGGACTAGCTTCGATGAATGTATGGGGTTATGGAGATAAGGCTTAGGGTGGGATTGTCATCATTATAGGCTTGATGGGCCAAATGGCTGCCTTCTGCACTGTGGGGATTCTATATGCAATAGTACAGAGCTCTGGTTTAGCCCACATCTGGAATACTGCTTTCAGCTCTGTGCACCGCACTATGGGAATGATACTTTAACATTGGGATTGCCACAGTCCAGATTCACAAGTCATGAGGGTTGAAAAATTTCAGTTGACAACATGTTGCTCACATGGATGGATTCCTTTGATTATAGCAGATTAAAAGGTGACTTAATTGAATTCTGTTCAGAGATGATTAAAGGATTTGATAGGATACATTCCCTCTGGCGGAGAAGACCAGAGCAAATTAGAACTAGGATATTTAGGGGTGATGTCAGGAAGCACTTGCCCCACCAAGGATAGTAGAAATCTGGAATGCTCCCCCATCCCAAAAGCTTGTTGAAATTAAATCAATTAGAAGTTTAAAAACTGAAATAGATAGATGTTTCTGCTTAAGGGAGTAGAAATAAATGAACAAATGGAATTAAGATACAGATCAGTTACAACCGAACTAAATGGTAGATCAGACTCAAGGGGCTGAATGGCCTACTTCTGTTTCGCTGTTCTATGTTCCTGGAAGGATACTATGATTCTCTGTATCTAATCAATGCCCTGCTGTTGTAATCTTGAATTAAACTACTGTGCACTATTCTAATAATTAGGTTGATAGTGATATTTTACTTGCAATGGTCATTCTTTAAATTTGAACATGTTTCCTATTATTTCAGACTGAAATTAAATAATAATTATATACAACAGTTCAGTACTGCCAATAGCATTAGGTTCCAAACTATAGTCAGATAGCAGTATCTGCAAGTCTGCCAATGAAAAGCTCAAAAATCATGTTGTATCATATTAGACTAGTTCAAAACCTTTTGAACCCATCGTTTATTATTTTTAATATGGAGGCAATGGCCTATTGGTACTTTTGCTTAACTACTAATACAGAAACTCAACTAATTTTCTGGGACCTGGGTTCGAATCCCACCACGGCAGGTAGTATAATTTCGAATTCAGTAAAAAGTATCTGGAATTAAGAATCTACTGATGACCATGAATCCATTGTCCATTGTCAGAAAAACCCATCAGTTTCACTAATGTCCTTTGGGGAATGACATCTGTCTTTCTTACCTGGTCTGGCCTACATGTGACTCCAAAACCACAGCAATGACATCTCAACTGCCCTTGGCAACTAGGGATGGGCAATAAATGTTGGCCAGCCAGCGATGTCCATGTCTCATGAATGAATAAAAAAGATTACACTGTCCCAATTGTCCAATAACATCAGGTTGATTTGTTTCCATATGCAAATCACGTAATGTTTATGGCTAATTGGTACACTGTCAGATTGATTTGGGAGTGTTTACATATTTAAAGCAACAGAATTGACAGGTAAACAAGGGAACATCAATATTCATTATAGTAGATGGGAAAAGTGAAATTTGTTTTCAATATGTAATTGCATCTGATCAGTTTTTGACAACTTTGAAGGGTTAACTGATGTCTCAAGGAATGGTAACCTGTGTTTTTCTGTCATTCTGTCTTTGAATTTTAATCCAATAGGTTATGTGTTGATTTGAAGAAAGCTAAATTCGCTTCTCCATATTGCCTCACTGTCAGGATTCTGTAATTTCTTTATAATTTTTGGTTTGAATTCATGTTCAAATGGTTTCAAATGCACACATGTAAAGTGCATAAATATTCTCCCTTTCTAATATAACACTCAGCAGATAATGGAGTGAGTAAAAAGAATGAACTTCAGCCAATGGTAGAACTTTCTGGGTGAGAATATATGAGGATATGTGAACTCTTGGGAAATGATGAATAGATACATTAGCTTGATGACAGATGGCAAATGCTAACAGCATTACCATCCTGCAAATGAACTACAACAAGACACTGAATAAATGTCAACATCATCAATCAAAGGAGCTGATAACTAATATGCCAATAAACAAGCTATCCACTTTTATGAAGTTGTCGTCATGCTTTTTTGGACCTTGTATATTTTGCACAGGGACAGCTCACCCCCACATTATTGGATAACTGGCACTGTTAAATAAAATCATAAAAGATTTCCAACAGATTGAACATGGCCTTTGAGCTGCTCTGCTTAGGTCTAACTATCAACAAACTTATAGACTACTAATGCGATGAGGAATTAGAATCATAGAATCTCTACAGTACAGAAGGAGGCCATTTGGCCCATCAAGTCTGCACCATCCACAATCCTATTCAGGCCCTATTCCCATAAATCTCATTTACCCTGCTAATTCTCTGGAAATTATTGTCAATTTAGCATTGCCAATCAACCTATCGCATGCATCTTTGGACTGTGGGAGGAACAGAGCACCTGGAGGAAACCCAAACAGTTGTGAGCCGGGGCCAGAATTGAACCCAGGTCCCTGGCACTGTAAGGCAGCAATGCTAACTACCGTGCCATCGTGCCACCCCAAAAAGTCAAAGTGATAAGTTGATGTTTAACTATTATCATTTAGGTAAATATATACACCATTACTGTCTGTTTTGCAGGCAGAAAAATGATGCTAAATATAAAGGAGCAATAATTGAATATAATTTACCTCATAGAAATCAGAACAATGTATCATTTTGCAATGAAACCAATTTTTGAATTCAGTTTATTTATTTTTATTTTTAACAAGCAACACGATTAAAACCTCCATGAAAAACTACAAAAATACTTATAAATATAAAATTTCTAAATGAAATTAAAAGAAGAGTGAAATGGCAATTGGTAACATGTCAAAAGGGTGGCATAGTGGTATTATCAGTGGGTTAGTAATCCAGAGATCCAGGGTAATGCTCTGGGGAACAAGTTTTAAATCCCACCACAACAGATGGTGGAATTAAATCCAATAAAATTCTGGCATTAAACTCAGAAGAGGAAGCCTGCAATCCATATGTCTCTAGATCCACAGCAATGTAGTTGACCTTAAACTGCAACACTGAAATGACCTAGCAAGATGCTCAGTTGTATCAAAACATGAGGAACAAATGAAACTGGACAGACCGCCCATTCCTTCTTACAAATATCTGGTAGCTTGTGCCAAAATTGGGAGAGCTGGCTTATCAAGGTAGTATTTGACCATTTGTGGCATTATGGAGCCAATGGGAATCAGAGGGAAAACTCCCCACTGCTTGGATTCATACCTGGCTCAAAAGAAGATGGTGGTTGTAGTTCAATGTCAATCATCTCAGCTCCAGGATATCACTGCAAATTAGTGTTAGGTGCTTCATCAATATCCTTTCTTCAATCATAAGGTATGAAGTGGGAATGTTCACTGATGATTGCACAATTTTCAGCACCATTCATGATGTCTTAGATACTGTCCAAGTGCAACAAGTGTTGCATAATATCCAGTCTTGGGCTGACAAGTGGCAAGTAACATTTGCGACACACAAGTACCAGACAATGACCGTCTCCAACAAGAGAGAACCTAACCATTACTCTTTGACATTCAATGGTATTAAGATCACTGAATCCCCCCTATTAATACCTTTAAAGTTACTATTGATCAGAAACTGAACTGGGCTAGCCATATAAAACATTATGGCTGCAAGAGCAAGTCAGAAGCCAAGAATCATGTGTGAGTAACTTACTTCCTGACTTCCCAAAGCCTGTCTACCATTTGCAAGGCATATGTCAGGAGTGTGATAGAATACTTTCCATTTACCTATGAGTGCAGGTCCAACAACACTCAAAAAGCTTTGATACTCTGCAAGACAAAGCAACCCGCTTGATTGGTAGCCATCCACAAACATTCACTCCTTTCAACACCATCACACAGTGGCAGCAGTATATACCATTTACAAGATGCACTGCAGGATCTTACCAAGGTTCTTTAGACAGTAGCTCCCAAACAAACATACAATCTAGAAAGACAAGAGCAATAGTCATTTGCGAATGCCACCATTTGGAACTGCAAATCATTCACAATCCTGACTCAGAGTCATAGAGATTTACAGCATGGAAACAGACCCTTCGGCCCAACTTGTCCATGTCGCCTTTTTCAAAATCCCTGAGCTAATCCCAATTTGGCCCATATCCCTCTATACCCATCGCACCCATCTATCTAAATGCTTTTTAAATGACAAAATTGTACCACCTCTACTATTATCTCTGACAGCTTGTTCCAGACACTCACCACCTTCTGTGTGAAAAAATTGCCCCTCTCAACACTTTTGTTTCTCTCCCTCTCACCTTAAACCTATGCCGTTTAGTTTTAGACTCCCCTACCTTTGAGAAAAGACATTGACTATCTAGCTGATCTTTGCCCCTCATTATCTCTATAAGATCATCCCTCATCCTACTACGCTCCAGAGAAAAAAGTCTCAATTTATCCTGTTTCTCCTTATAACTCAATCCATCAAGTCCTTATTAGCATCCTAATAAATCTTTTTCTGCACTCTTTCTAGTTTAATAATATCCTTTATAAAATAGGGTGACCAGAATTTCACACAGTATTCCAAGTGTGGCCTTACCAATGTCTTGTACAAGTTCCACAGGACGATCCAACTCCTGTATTTAATGTTCTGTCCGATGAAACCAAGCATGCTGAATGCCTTCTTCATCACTCTGTCCACCTGTGACTCCACTTTCAAGGAGCGATGAGCGTGTACCCCTAGATATCTTTGTTCTGTAACTCTCCTCAGTGCCTAACCAGTAGGTCCTGCCTTGGTTCAATCCAAAATGCATCACCTTGCATTTGTCGAAATTAAACTCCATCTGCCATTCATCAGCCCACTGGCCCAATTGATCAAGATCCCATTTCAATTGGAGATAACTTTCCTCACTGTCTAGTATGCCACCAATTTTAGTGTCATATGCAAATTTACTAACCACGCTGCCTATATTCTTATCCAAATCACTAATATAAATGACAAATAACAGTGGACTCAGCATTGATCCCTGAGGCATATAGTTGGGAATATATCACTGCTCTTCACTGTCACTGAATCCAAATCCTTGAACTCTCTCACTAACAGCACTGTGAATGCACCTACAGAACAAGCTTGCAGCAGTTCAAGAAGACAGCTTACCACCACTCTTTCAAAGGAAATTAGGGATGGGCAATAAATAAACGTTGGCCTAGCTGGAGGTGCCCATATCCTGTAAATGAGTTTTAAATAAGTAACTATTTTAAGAGGCACTGCATTGCAGTGGCAATTTGATTTCCATTCACAGGGGGGAGCTATACAATAAATAGCAGAACCATCAGGAGTATGGACACACAGAGGGGCCTGGGTGTGCAAGTCCACAGATCCTTAAAGGTGGCAGCACAAGTGAAGAGGGTGGTGAAGAAGGCATATGGCATGCTTGCCTTTATTAGACAGGGCATAGAGTATAAAAGTTGGCATGTGATATTGCAGCTATATAGAATGTTGGTTAGACCACATTTGGAATACTGCTTCCAGTTCTGGTCACCACACTACCAGAAGGAGACTTTGGAGAGAGTACAGAAAAGATTTACCAGGATGTTGCCTGGTATGGACGGTCTTAGTTATGAGGAGAGATTGAGTAAACTGGGGTTGTTCTCTTTGAAAAGACGGAGGATGAGGGGTGACCTAATAGAGGTGTATAAAATTATGAAGGGCATAGATAGGGTGAACAGTGGAGGTGACAACACAAGGGGTCACAAGTTCAAGGTGAGGGGGGCAAGGTTCAACACAGATGTCAGGGGGATGTATTTTACATCGAGGGTGATGGGGGCCTGGAATGTACTGCCAAGCAAAGTGGTTGAGGGGACATGCTGGGATTGTTTAAGATTTATCTAGATAGCCACATGATCAGACTGGGATGAGAGGGATACAAACGAATGGTCTAGCTGGGCGCATGAGCAGCGCAGGCTTGGAGGGCCGAAGGGCTTTTCCTGTGCTGCATTGTTCTTTGTTCTTTGTAATTCACTGGCAGCTCTTGTTTAAGACACAAGGCTTAATAACTGAAGCGTTTTGCCTGTATAAATTGAGATTTTGTGCCCTGCATTCAGAATCCCCAGATTTCTAGGGCATAGAGTTTTTGTAATTGTAAAAATATGACTAAATTCTTCAAATGGAAAAAGTTGTTAAAACATCAGGTACAGTCATTACAAGCGTAAGCTTTCTTGATGCCATTAATATTAAAAACTGGATTGTTCATGTTTACAGCTTTCAGCACACTAATTTTGAACATAGAATGAACATGGAATCCCTACAGTGCAGAAACAGACCTTATGATTGAAGAAAGAATATTGATGAAGCTGCTGACGTTAACTTGCAGTGATATCCTTTCGGCTCATTGAGTCTGCACCGATTCTCCAACAGAGCATCTTACCCAGACCCTATCCCCACAACCTCAAGTATTTACCCCATTAATCCCCCTAACTTACACACGTTTGAACACTAAGGGGTAATTTAGCATGCCAATCTTCCTACTCCACACATCTTTGGACTGTGGGAGGAAACCAGAATACCCAGAGGAAACCCATGCAGGCACAAGGAGAACGTGCAAACTCCAGACAGACAATTACAAAAGGCTGGAATTGAACTGCATCCTTGGCACTATGAGGCAGCAGTGCTAAGCGCGGTGCCGATTTTAATAATTAATACACAATGGTTGAATGCTTTAATGTCCACTTGATGATTATTTACAATTAAGTAACAGATTGGATTAATTTGTATACAATCGCACCAGTAACATAAATTCAACAGTTGATTGTGATAAGTTGTCCATTTTCTTTTACAGCGGCCACTTTGAGGAACCTTAATTAACTTTCGGTGTGTAGTGGAGCCTATAATTGAGAGAAGGCAAAATTTATGTTTGTAGAAACCCATTTCCTTTCGGAAATCAAGCTAGTTATTATCTCCTGAATCTTGCTCATGATGGTGCTAACTTCTGCTTTTAGCCCAGTTTGACATAGACTTGAATTATTGGGAAGTGCGGCTTGCAGCATCTTGATTATTGTAATTCTTTTCCACTCCACTGCTGCTGATTAAATCAGAGAAGTAAATGTTAAGTCTGATGACTCAGTTTGGTCAGGCTATTAAACATCTTCAGTTCTGAACTTGACAAGAGGGCAGATATTCATAAAATACGTGTCCCAGAGAAGAAACATCACCTGAGAGCATCAGGCAGACACACTATATCAGGTGGCACAGTGGTTAGTACTGTGCTGCCTCACAGCACCTGGGTTCGATTCCCAGCTTGGGTCACTGTCTGTATGGAGTCTACACATTTTCCCGGTGTCTGTGTGGGTTTCCCCCAGGTGCTCCGGTTTCCCCTCACGTTCTGAAAGATCTGCTGGTTAGGTGTGTTGGTCATGCTAAATTCTCCCTCAGTGTAATTGAACAGGCGCCAGAGTGTGGCGACAAGGGGATTTTCACAGTAACTTCATTGCAGTATTAATGTAAGCCTACTTGTGACACTAATAAATAAACCTATACTGGATTTCACTGTCAAAATTTCAAACCCTACCCTGAGTAATTGCAATTTACATTTTCTCATTTGATCCGATGTATTTGCCAAGCGAAAAAGCAACAGGGCAAGAAGCACTGCTGTCTTGCAGTCAATCAAAATGGAAAATTCCTTCCTTCCCATGGCTAAAAAAGCAATCCAGACTCAATCCAATAATTCAGTGAGAGGAAATTGAGAGACTGGTGAATCAGATGATAGATGATATAACTGAGTTCAGTCGCAGGCCATGAACATCCTCATTTATTCTAATAAAGATAAACCATGGCAACTGCAAGATTTGCATTCATCATGGGAAAATAAATCAAGAGAAACACATATTTATTATTGACAATAGTCCATTCTCATTTTGGGCAGCTAACACTGGGAATGATATTTTCAATTATTCTTTGCTTCCTATTAATATGGGAGAATTTAATACTTGAAAATTTCCATGACACTTGTACTCTGACCATGAACATGAATATGTTAATTGAGCAATAGAATATTTTAATATAAAAGCCAAAGTATAAAACACAGAAGTGTTGAAAATTTAAAGAATTTGATCTCAGCTTTATGCATTTTTTCACTTTCAAACATTTCTATCAGAAATGATCAAGAAAAACAAACTCCAGCAGAATTTTTGATGTTGTGTTAGATTTATGGCATAAGAGATATTTTGTTTTATTCATTCATGAGACATGGTCATCGCTGACTGGTCAGCATTTATTGCCCATCCTTAGTTACCCAGAGGTAGTTAAGAATCAACCACATTGGTTTGGCTCCGGAGTCACATGTAGGCTAGATCAGGTAAGGATGGCAGATTTCCTTCTTTAAAGGATATTATTGAACCAGATGTGTTTCTCTGAGAACAAACAATGGTTTCATGGTCGTCAGTAGATTCTTAATTCCAGATTTTTTTTCTTATTGAATTCAAATTCCACCACCTATCATGGTAGGATTTTGAACCCAGATCCCCAGAATGTTAACTGAGTTTCTGGATTAATAGTCTAGCGATAATACCAATAGGCCATCACCTCCCCTTTTAGAGTATGCACAGTAAGAAATCTCACAATGCCAGATTAAAGTCCAAGAAGTTTATTTGATAGCATGAGCTTTGGGAGCACTGCTCTCCGTCATGGCTTTTTGAGTATGATATTCCTGTTTGCCCAAAAAACTGAGTATGTTCGAATGATCTCTGGGTTGACAAAACTATGACGAGGAGATGCCGACATTGGACTGGGGTAAACACGGTAAGAAGTCTCACAACACCAGATTAAAGTCCAACCAGTTTATTTGATAGTAAACCCACAAGCTTTCGGAAACGCTGTTCCTTCATCTTTTACACACCTGACGAAGGAACAGTGTTTCTGAAAGCTTGTAGGTTTACTATCAAATAAACTAGTTGGACTTTAACCTGGTGTTGCGAGACTTCTTACTATGACAAAACCATTCAGTGCTCATACTGCATTAATGATTTTCCAGTTTGTTGTTTCTGGTTTAGAGAATTTAACATAGTCAACATAGTACTGACTAACAATCAAATCTGTATTTGTTTTCTTGCAGACATTTTTGTCACTTTGGTTCAGTCAATAGTGGAAGAGGAAACTTAAACTAAATGAAGCAACATTTTGTTAGAAGAAACAAAGGGTGCTCTGAAAATATTTTAACATATCTTTGAGAAACCCTACAGTGCAGAAAGATTCCATTTGGCTATCAAGTCTGCACCAACAACAATCCCACCTCGGCCCTATCCCCATAACCCCATATATTTACCCCGATAATCCCTCTAACCTGTGTTTCCTGGGACACTAAGGGGCAATTTAGCATGGTCAATGCACCTAACCTTTTGGACTATGGAAGGAAACTGGAGTGCCCAAAGGAAATTCACAGAGTCACAGGGAGGATGTGCAAACTCCACACAGAGTGTGACCCAAAGTGGGAATAGCACCCATATCTCTGCGCTATGAGGCAGCAATGCTAGCCGCTGTGCCATACGGTGTTTTCTCTTTTTAGCCTTTAATTGACCTTTAAACATTTTCTGCTGCTGCAGAAACATTAAACATTTGTCTAATGTTTAAGGTTTTTCTTTCTCTTCTTCATAAATCATGTCTCATGGTGAAAAAAGCTAAGAATCTACATTGATGGGGATTATGTGAGAAATGAAGGTTCCTATTGACCTTATGGTCTAGCAGAGTGAAAGTAGTAGTGGTGTATGAGGGCAGGGGAGGAGGTAAAAGCAAAAGCAAACAATCATAGACTTATAAGAAAATTGCATTTATAAAGCATCCTGAGGTCCCAAAACACTTTGCAAAGAAGGTATTTCTTTTGGAGTGTTATATAAACAAAAGCAGTAGCCCATTTGTGAAATGATGCTGAAATCAGCAATTTGGTTGAATGATAACATCATTTTTTTTTGGTGTTGGTTAAGGGCCCCAGACACACAGAGCTTCACAATAATAGCACAATGGGACTTTGTACACCTAACCGAACAAGAAAATAAAACTTCAGCTTGTTTTGTCTTAATGATGGCATTTCTGATAAGTCAGTGCTCTTGCACTGTTTCACCCGAGCTTACATAGGAAAAAAAATGAAAAAAAAATGGATGGGATTAAAAATTCATTCCTGAGATGTGGGAATTGTTGGCAAGGTGATCATTTATTGCCATTTCTTAGTTTCTCCTGTTTTTCAATTGAATCATTCACCAGATTCAATGAATAGTAAATGTTATAAATTTTTGAAAGCAGAAGCCCCTTCAGAGTTCAGCTTCAGGAGTGCCAAAGGAATTGACACTCTCAGTTAAATACGAGGAGAAGACTCCCTGATTGGCCCATCAATTGACTCCTTAATTAGTGAGTTCATATTCAAATAGGTGACCCTCAGTGGCCTGTTTGAACTCGTTACAGTTAGCCAAATTTGTCAGGACTAGAATTCTACATTTGCCACACATGGATGACTGGCTTTTTTCAAAGACATTAACAAAGCAGTTTTTTTTTGTTGTGGGATTGGAGGGGGGGTACTTCTTGGCCACATTTACTGATATTTCCGGATCCTTTTCCAACTGAATTTGAATCTTTAAACTGCTGTGATGGAATTTGAATTTATGGTTCTCTAATTACTGGTCCAGTCATATCATCTCTAGACTTTTGGATCCAGCTTGAACCTATGACCTTCTCCAAGAATAAATGTGTTAAAAATCTAAACTAAGCTGTATAAGCTTTAGAAGAATATAATAATTTCCCTTTTTTTTTCAGAAAACATTATCTATTAATTAGATTGGTTTTGCCTGAATAAAAATGATTTGATTTTCTGCTGATCTGTTTGTGCATAGTTTTTCTTTAATTTCCCTGTAAAACATTGCACTGCTGAAACTGTGTAAAGCACGTTTCTGTTTCCAATCTCCTGTATTGTGGCTTGCAATTTTCCATGTACAAATCATTTCCTTCACATACTTGTTTGGGATTTACCAGAATGATTTAAAATGCAAAAAAAGTTTTCATTCTAACACACAGTGAGATACTCAGTGTTGTTGAATAAGGTGATTAATTACTTTGCATTTGACATTTGAAATTCGACACAAACTGATATTTCATAATCGTGTATCATTTGAAAGTTTCTGCAACAAATTAATTGGACAGAAATATATAAATACCACATGTCATCTTGGCTCAGCTCACATCATAGAATCATATCACAGAATCCCTACAGTGCAGGAGGAAGCCTTTTTTGCCCATCGAGCCTGCACTTAGAACAATCCTATTCAGGCCCTTTCGCCATAACCCTACACGTATGCCCTGCTAATTCTCGTGATACTAAGTGGAAATTTAAGCACAGACAATCCAATTAACTTGTACATCCTTGGGCTGTGGGAGGAAACGCGCATGGGCAAGGGGAAAATATGCAAATTTCACACAGGCAGTCACCCAAGGCCGGAATTGAACTCAGGTCCCTGACTCTGTGAGGCAGCAGTGCTAACCACAGTACCACTGTACCACCATGCCATCCATGCGTTGTGGATTTGCGTTTCAGCTTCATGTGGACTGACCAGAATGCAGCCATGGAGGGGTGCTGCATTGTTGTAAGTGTTGTTTCCCAAATGGAATATTAAAGTAATATTTGCATGTTGAAGTGGGACCCAGTTGTGTGCAAATCTCCAGCTACATTTGCCTTCATGAAGAATTGCCTACAGTTCCAAAGTGATTCACTGCTCATGAAATACTTTAGAAAATGATAATACTATACAAGTTTTTCCTTAATCACTGGATTAACTAAAATAAATACTTAAACCATAATTAGAAGCCTAAGTGTGGTTATACCTTAGCCATGAACAATTGGTCATCTCAACATGCATTTCAAGCATGTAACCAATATCAAAGTACCCATGCTACTAAATGATTTCAGCGCAGTTGATGTGATTCTGAAAATTCACTTAAACAAAGTGAGAAATAGAGAAACATTTCAATCAGTTTAAAAATCTGAAAGGAGTAAGGGATCTGAATCATTCAACATTCAGTAGGTGTCAGACATCTTATCCAGAATTTAATGTAGGCAGTGCGGATGGGGGTTTGGTCTTCAGCTGGAGAGCCAAAAATAGCTCCACTACCACCTTTTTTCATGAAGGCCTACCCAGGAAGTAAAACTATGTAGCAGCAGGCCTTCCCCAGAATCACAAACCCAGGAGCTAAAAGACTTACCCATTGAGAGCTGCCAGCAAATCTGAGACTGGCAACTCTTCTTGTCCGAAGCACTCCCAGAGAGATAGCGGCTGCTGCTGGTAATGCACCCAACCAATGCTCAGAATCTCTGCCAGAGGACGCAGGCCACAGGCGAGAAGCAGATCATGGGTGAGATGGTTGGAGACAGCCAGGGCATAGGGTAGCTCTCAGTGGGAACTTTCTTCCTGAAAGGTCCCTCAATCAGTCACTGGGTGCCTTTGAAAGAGGGACTGTTTTGGAGGCCCACAAGCAACCTTTTGCTTTCCTGCTTTCCCTATGGCAAGTTCTGTGGCCATTGCCAGTGATGGGATGATGCCCGTAAGTGTTCAATAACTATCCACTTAAGGGCCTCAATGAGTGGAGGCTGGGAAGACTGTCTATGAGCTTTGCTGCCCTGGGCTTAAGATGGGAATGTTCAATAACCGTCCTGGGGGCAGCACGGTGGCACTGTGGTTAGCACTGCTACCTCACAGTGCCAGGGATCTGGGTTCAATTCCCGGCTTGGGTCACTGGCTGTGCGGAGTTTGTACATTCTCCCCCGTATCTACATGGGCATCCTCCGGGTGCCCTGGTTTCCTCCCTCAATCAGAAAAATGTGCTGGTTAGGTGCTCTGGCCATGCTAAATTCTCCCTCAGTGTACCCGAACAGATGCTGGAGTATGACGACTAGGGGATTCTCACAGTACTTCATTGCAGTGTTAACGTAAGCCTCCTTGTGACTAATAAATAAACTTCAAATGCTGCCTGCCACAAAAACTCACAACTGGGGAGGGAATTAAGTACTTCCCTTATGTTACTGAGATGTTGAATAATGTATTTTTCCTTCCATTATTGGCACCCAAAGTAGATCAAGTTATTCTTCTTTGTTGAACTTTGTTGAATGCAACTTTGGGAACTATGGCAGCTTTTACCGAACATTCATGACTGCACTGTTGAGCAATTAATTATATGTGAAATCCTTTTTGGTATTCCTGAGGTGCACACAGCACTATAACAGTATATCCTTTCTTTTTCCTTCCTCCTTTCCCATCTTTGTAAAAAAAAACCTATCTCCATCTTTTTAATAAATCTGGTTATGTTTGAGCTTATCAAAAATTGCAATGTTATTGGAAAACTTACAATGAGAACAAGTGTTGAGATGCCTTCACTGTGAAAGGATCTTCAAGTGCATTGAAGATATTGTGGCATAGCTACTCCCTGTAAAAACTGTCCTAGCAGCTTTGTTTGAGCAATCATAAAGTAGAAACTGAATGCTGGACCACAATGATTGTCCCAACAGTGACTTTGTATTTTTGCCAACAAGGAAACAATCTAGCATGGTGCAATATACTTGCATTTAAAAAAATGAAGATTGAGTTACCATTACATTGAACTCAAATACACCAGAACTTGGTCATCCCCTGATGGTTGACTATCTTTCTTTTACAAATAGGCTATTTATTGCTTTAATTGTGGTAGTACAGAACTTGAGTATTGCTGGAAAAAAGAAACATGCTGTCAAAGCTTTCCATTTTGCACTCATCAGGGCAGACACAAGAATGCCAAATTTCAAAGGCAGCAATTGCTAACGCTGCAAGAAAAAAGGGTGCTGGTTGGTTGGAAATTGACTCTGGTTTAGCGTGGGAAAGGACAGATATAAAATGGTTCAAAGGAGCAATTCTTTCACACAGAGGGTGGTGAATGTCTAGAACAAGCTGCCAGAGATAATAGTAGAGGTGAGTACAATTTTGTCTTTTAAAAATCATTTTGACAGTGATATAGATAAATATGGGGGGATAGAGGGATATGGACCAAATGCCGGCAATTGGGATAGCTTAGGGGTTTAAATAAAAGAGCGGCATGAACAAGTTGGGACAAAGAGCCTGTTTCCATGTTGTAAACTTCTTTATCTATGATTGGTGAAGGTGTTACATGGAGAACCAATGTAACCATTGTTCTCCCAAACTCTTGTTTGATTCAATAAAGAAGGAATGCATGGACATTTTCCATTTACCTGCAGAGGACAGGTTCCCATCTATGAATATATGTAGCTTCTAGCAAGAATATAAGAGCCACATTGCAAGCTTGACTGATAATCTAAACTGGTTGTTAGTATAATTCTTAACACACTCAAGAATGATCAGCAATGCTATCCAACCACAGAGTAAGAAATTCACAACACCAGATGAAAGTCCAACAAGTTTATTTGGAATCACGAGCTTTCGGAGTGCCGCTTCCTCTTTGGGTGACTGAAGGACAGCACTCCGAAAGCTCATGAATCCAAATAAACGTGTTGGACTTCAATCTGGTGTTCTGAGACTTCTTACTGTGCCCACCACCCTAGTCTAACATGGCATTTCCACATCATAATCACAGAGTCACATCTAAAGTCCGACACTATGACCCAAACTCTACCACCTCACCCGCCAGGGAATCAGAGCAAGCGAGGGTCCAACAACAGAAATCTCCATCGACCTTGCGTGAGAATTTCTAGTCTTGCCCGAGAGAGGCCGTAAGATCTCACTCTATGTTCTGAGTGTTAAAACATGGGCTGATCAGTTCTCTGCCTATTGCGAGCAGCTGAGGGGACTTGCTGTTTGATACAATCTACCACTATCAGTGAAATTGTTTGATGTTGAATGGCCAATATAATTCATCAATTTATTGCCTATAAATTAGGTTGTTAAGCAGGAATATTCCCTGAGCTTTGATTTTAATAACTCAAGCAATAAAGTTTGTTAAATCACAATATATTGCCCAGCAATAGACTCAGAAAGCGAACAATTGACCACATTAGGTTTACAGTGTTTTGACTGATTAATCAAGTAGCAGGCATAAAGGTCAGATGCCACAGTGTTATAAAATTTGCATGATTTTGACTAAAAGAAAGATCATGGTCAGGATTTTCCATTTGCTTGCGACCCATAGCCACAGGCGAAGGTAAAGAATTTGGCACTCAGCCAAGTCTCCATTCACTGCAGTGGGATGAGAGAATCCCTGCGGTGAGAACGGCCAGAAAATTCCGGCCCTCATTTTTGATGCTTTTGTGTTGAACATGTAAGTGACATGAAGGGAAATGATCGGTGGCTTCTGCTCTAAGTATTTTCGAAAGGGTCAAATCCTGAAGGAAACCATAAGGAGCGAGATCTTTCTGCGCCGTTGCACTGCTCGAGTAGCGTAGCGGGGTGGGAAATTTCAGCGGGAGGCTAAAAATGAGAACCGCATCTTGCCAGTCGCGATCCTCCCAGGTTATTTTTTATTGGTGCAATCAGTCTCGTGCCCTTCCCGGGATTGACAGATCAGAGCACATGCCTAGCAGATTACAGCTAACTTCCCCAGGGAGCTTAGACTCTATTGCCGATGCAAAACTCCCGCCTACCAAAACAAAATTGTGAGAGTGTGAGAAAATTGCATAGGTAGCTCGCTGAAAAAAAAAGTGAAACATGCTGGTTTTCTGACTTTTCTGACACTCTGGCTGGAATCTGACCACTGTTCACAGCGGCAGAGTTTTCCCATCCTGCCTCAGTGAATGAAGATTTGGCTGGCTCCCAGATTCCCCAACTTCACTGCAGCAGGTAAGATCACTCCTTTTGAGTTTTGGAGAGAAAATTCCACACAAGGTATTGGTCACTGCCTATTAGTTATTAATTCAATCCTATGTAATAGTATCTATTTTGAATCCTGAATATTCTTTGTTGCTCAAGATAATCTCAATCTCAGCATGTTTTCTTCCCCATAAACTACAACTGCTTCTTACTCTTTCAGATCACTAATATGATTTGCGTACACAGTACGACTTCCTAACAGTATGGCAGTTGTACCTGGATGAGATAGGATGGCAGCAGTTCAATTAAACAGCACTTTATCAAGGGCAAATAGGGATAAGCAATTAAATGCTGACCTGGCCAGTGATGCCCAAATCCCATGACTGAATAAAGAAAACAATTCCAAGCCATAAGTAGATTGGAGAATGTACAAAACTCATCTAGCTTGCGATAAATCTACTCCATCCAGGTGATAGAATGATCAGAATGATACAGTGATTGGCATGGTGGCACAATGGTTAGCACTGCTGCCTCACAGTGCCAGGGGCTCAGTTTTATTCTCAGCTTGGGTTACTATCTCTGTGGAGCTTACACGTTTTCCTTGTATCTGTGTGGGTATCCTCTGGGTGCTCCGATTTCCTCCCACAGTCCAAAGATGTGCAGTTTAGGTTAATTGGCTGTGCTAATTTGACCTTAGTTTTGGGAGTGGCAGAGTAAATATGTGGGATTACAGAGATAGACTGGGATTGTTATAGGTGTAGACTCAATGGGTCAAATTGCCTCGTTCTGTACTGTAGGGATTCTATGAATGATAACAATAGCAAACAAGGCCATTTGATTCATTGTGCCAGGTTCTATTCAACTAATTCCATTCTCCTTTTTCTTTGTGGATCTTTTCATTTTTCCAAAGATCCAAGCCAAAATACTGTGCAGATAAAGAGAAAGCTTTGAGTATTGAGAATTAATTTAAATTTATAAGTTAGCAGAGCTATAACTATAATCTACTGTTCTAGCTCATTAGTTCACACATTAGGAAATATAGCAGTACTGATCTTAACACTGCACCAAATTCACAAGTTAAAATATTGTTTTTCAGTGTAACATTTACAAATGTATGTCCCTGTAGCAGTTCATAAAATATAAGAGCCATCATTTCTGGTCTAACCAACGTGACACTGAGTCATCTCCACCAAAGCCACATGGCTCATAAATGGAGAGGGAGTATTTTGGAGGTAATAGGGTTCTTGGCTATCAGCTGGAGAACTGGTGCAAGAGCCCAAATGTCTCTTCAGGGGAAACCCATCAAATTATGAGTCAATCAGGCAGCTAATAGACCACTAGTAGGCCTTCTACAACATCAGAGGTCCCACCCACTGGGAGCTGCCAGCCAATCAGAGGCCTGCAGCATCACACAGGAAGTTGCAGCTGCTGCTGCAGTAACATCTAATGGAAGCCCAAGATTATGGAGTGACTCAAGCCAGAGTAAATGATGCCAGGAAGGGATTTGCAGATTGGAAGTTGTGGTGGACAGCGAGTGCAAGAAGATTGTTCTTGATGAGCCCACACCCTTCCTGATGTTGGGTCTCACTATCAGGCAATGAATACCTTATAATGAAGAACCATTGGAGCAGCAGTTGGCTATTCAGCCCTGTGAGCCTGCTCCACCATTCATTGTGATCATGGCTGATCATCCAACTCAGTAACCTGTTCCTGCTTTTCCCCCATATCCATTGACCCCTTTTAGCCCAAGAGCTATCTCCACCTCCTTTATGAAACCTAATAATGAATTGGCCTCAGCAGCTTTCTATAGTAAAGAATTCCACAGGCTCACTGCTTTCTGAGTGAAGAGATATCTCCTCATCTCATCTCTAAATAGTAAGAAATCTCAGAACACCAGCTAAAAGTCCAACAGATGTATTTGTTATCCTGAGCTTTTGGAGTGCTACTCCTCCATCAGGTGAGTCACATTTATTTGAATCCAACTTTTTGTCATGTACTCCATGATCTAGATCTTGCTGGTGTGGAGCTTTCTCGCAGTGTCAATTATTGTTTTGCTTTTATACCTCTATTCTTTAGCTCAAAAACTGGAAATTACTGGGACAATGGCATTTGGCTGCTTCTAGAACCTTGAATAGTGGAACCACCACAATACCTCCTTATCCATGAGAGTTAAGGATTTGAGGAAGAATGATTTAAGACAGAAGGTAAATTAGAGAGTTAACATAGATGTGGAGTGAACTAAAGAGAGGGAAAGAAGGATTGAATTAAAAACAAAGTCAAAAGGAAATGTAGGAGAAAATTTGAAATTCATGCAGAAATGAGACCAATTAGTTTAAATTGTTGCCTTTCTGAATTGGAAAAAAATAATTGGTATAAATTAACAATCATTATGTAATTAAAATGGCTCTTAAGCACCAGCCTTAACTTTCTGGACAATTAACGTGCAAGCAGTAACTGCTTCAAAATAATGGACAAGTTAAGTACACTAAAACTATAGGAAACAAACGATGAGCAATGTAAATCAACTTGCAGTTTCTGGACATTTATAACTCCCAGCTTATCTCAAGCCTCTGAATTTGCTGGCTAATTTGTGAATTGATAAAATTGAGTGATGAACATAACTTTATTTTCATAGTATAATTTGGCCCATTTCTACTTAAAAGATCTGCAAGTTTCCCTTTCATTCAAAGAACAAAGAAAATTGCAGGACGGGAGCAGGCCCTTTGGCCCTCCAAACCTGTACCGGCTGCCCGACTTAACTAAAAACCCCTACCCTTCAAGGGACCGTATCCAACTATTCCCATCCTATTCATTTGACATAACACCCCTTAAAAGTCACCTTCATATCCACTTCCACTACTTCCCTCGACAGCAAGTTCCAGGCACCCGTTCATTGCCTCTTAAATGCCTGTACATTCAAGGTTCTTTTTTTGTTGCCTTTTCTCGTAGCTGAATTGATTAGCACTGCTGCCTCAGGGCCAGGGACCCAGGTTCGATTCCTGTCTTGGGTTACAGTCTGCGTGTTCTCGCTGTGTCTGTATGTGTTCCTCTGGGTGCTCTGGTTTCCTCCAAAGTCTAAAAGACGTGCCAGTTAAGTGTATTGGCTTGCTAAATTCTCCCTCAGTGTACCCGAGCAGGCACTGGAACATGGCAACTAGGGGATTTTCATAGTTAGTTCATTTCACTGTTAATACAAGACTACTTGTGATGAATAAATAAACACTTGACATTAGGAATCCATCTTGTGAGCCTTCTTTGAACCACTTTCAAGGCTCAGGCAATCCCTTGGTTCTCTGATAAACCAGAATTAATGTTGTCTGACCAAAGCATTACATGGCTTCAGGATAATGGCTTAAGATATTACTCTTAAACTGAAGTCTGCTCTCTATTTCAGCCACACAAGGAAAATCAGAATGTAAAGCATATCACTGTCCAGCAGCAACTACCCCCTTCATCCACCACTGATCTTTATGTTGGTTGGAGTAGACTAAACTTTGGGGAGATTACAGCTGTTTCGAAGATGTTTCATATTGGTGCTTCTTGCAGTAATTGCCCCTTCAGCTTTTATTTCCTGTTATTAATGGCTGAAGAATCAACATGCTGAATTTGCACAATTTCTCTCTCATTTGCCAATGTGTATTGGGAACTTCAAAGTGAAAAATCTCCACATTCATTGCCAAGTGTCACCTCTCACTGACAATAGATCTTGTATGAATGCAGCTCCAGTCTGGTGGTGTTAGTTTTGTTTTCTAGTATGTTTTAAACATGGGTTCATTTTCTGCTTTCCACTTCCCCTCCAAAAGTCTATTTTTGTCATCATAAAAGTTACAGCTGAGCCTAGGAAGTGAGAGAACAAACTGGCAGCTGTCAGTTTGCCCCGCATCTCCTTGCAGATCTGGAAGCAAGCCATTTGGCTGGCTTCTCAATTATAGAGAATGCTGTCGAGCTCAGGGAGGCAAAATAAATTGAAAGTAAAACAGGTAAAAGGAATTAAAAGTTCCAGTGTGGCCTTTCATAAAGTTGCAGGGAGATTTATTTCCTTGTGCAAGATTTTATCAGCCATGCGAAGCATAGTCTGGCCTGTTAATGTTGCAAACTGTATTTAACAAAGTGATAATTTGGGGACGATTGTACCTGGAGCACATTATTTTAGCAAAATTTATATGTTTTCCACATGATTTATCTTGCCATTTGCTTTCGTGTGTATTGCAGTTGGTAAAATGAATAGTTTTATTGTGCTGCCTTAGGGAATTCAGCAGCTACCAAGATGTAAAATTAGTGCTGCCCAATTAACTCAGTATAAATGCATGCCTGTTTTTACCTTTTATGCTTCAATCTACAAAAGTCTGTTCCAGTTACCAATTAGTGCTACGTAGTTTTCCTGCAGTAGTCTTCCTTAGGGTGAGCATTTTGGTTAAGTTATAGCCAGTGCTAACATTCATAATTGTGACATTTTGTAATCCAATAATCAAGCTATTAAATGATACAGTCATTGGGAGTAATGAGGTATATGCAACTCAATCCTCATAACTGGGACTGTTTTTCTATCTCGATCCAATACTTAAGCATTGACAACAACATAATTTATTGTAGTGCAATGTGATTGCCATTTGAACATTAACCTTTGGTGAATTTTAATTGTATAAAATGACTTGTGCTAAATAAATGTAAAATATTAATGAGGCAGCCCATTCTACAGCTTTGCAGCTGCAATAATCAATTTGGTTAAATCATTTAAAATGGTATTATATATTTAAGTTCCACTTAAAATCACAAAAGACAAAGCATAATTCAAAATTGATGCTGTATGAAATCCACAATATATCATGCGAATGCTTAATATTTACCTAGACCTTGGAATACATTGATTCATTGAATACAGAATGGATGTTGATTGTATATTAGTGTTTAATTGTATGCAGGTGGTGAGCATTCATTGTGGATTCACTTAAACCCCTATAAAACATATACATGCAATCGTAATATAAGCTTTAGCCTAAAGACCCGGCATCAGTTCAACCCGAGTTGGGCTCCGGTGCCTCATGTTGTCAGCTTAGATCTTGTTTGTCTCCCTTGTGGGGACCTTGAGTTGTATTCAGTTGGATTTTGAATTTGTTTCTTGGAGCAAGCAAGGAATAGATTTGAGTTTGCCCAATCCATTCTGAGCAATGATTTTGTTACATAAAGATTGGAGTTTAAAAAAAAAATGAAAATTGGAACATAGCTAAGTTATTCAGACCTTTACATTTGCTCTTCCATTCAATAACATCACCAATTGATCTGACTATGACCCTAATTCCACTTCATTACCTGTTACCTCTCACTTCCCTATATATCAAAGATCTGTGCGCTGTAGAGGTTCCAGTCAAGGATCTCATTAAAAACCTGGGGGCAGGACTTAGTCACGCCGGAGTATGACAGTTCTGGAAGTCTGTGTGTGTGCAGTTGTGCCGATCTATCAGGCTCCCCGATTGCTGGCCAGCTTGGGACCCCCGCAGTGCTGAAACTCCAGTCCCCCGTGGCCCGATCACGGCCCCAAACAACAATTCCCAGCCAGCCCTAATCCCCCTCAGCCACTCCCGGACCACTTGATGTACAGCCCACCCCTCCAGCAGATCACCCCATTTTCTGCCCTTTCTCCATCCCAGAATGATCCCCATACAGAATGGCAGCGGAACTTCCCCTTCCTCACTGATCACCCCTAGGTCCTCCCCACAATAGACCCCACCCTCTTGGCACTGCCTGATGCCCGGAGTACTTCGTTCTGGCGGGGTCTGTCAGTTGTTCCCTGACTGTGGGGAGTTAGTCTGAACCCTGGCGAAATGAAGTACTCCTGGTGGGGCGGAAGATTCAACCGGGACCTGAAAGGTCCAGATAATGAGCTAATAAACATATTTCAGATACATGCATAAAAGATTTAAACCTGCCTTTCCACCGGTTCCCAGAGTGGCGACTGTTCACTGTCTTTGGGAGATGCGCATGCATTCCCAGCGCATATGCAAATCCCTGTTCAAGACCGAGAAGTGCATCTCCCAACTGTGACCAGACAGAAAAGTCACGGATGGCAATGGGACAATTGTAGCCATCAATTCAGCAGCCACCTGATGAAATCATTCAATATGATCTCCTTTCACTCTTCTAAACTGCAATGAATACAGGTCCCATCTGCTCAACCTTTCATCAGAAGACAATCCCTTCATTTCGAGAAATAACCTAGTGAACCCTGTCAGAACTATCTTAATTAAAGTACACCCCTCTATACGATACCAGCAAGACTTTATATAGTATCGCCCTCTATGTATAGTCTCACTAATGCCCTGTGCCACTATTACAAGACTTCTCAACTTTTATATTACATCAGGTTTGTAAAATGCTGGCATTGTATTTGTTTTAAAAACAGAAAATGCTGGATAAAATCTCTTTTTAATTTTAGATTTCCAGCATCTGCAGTATTTTGCTTTTATTCTATTTATCATCCTATTTATTTTGCTGTGAGCTAACATTTCAAGACTTATACCTGAGGGCAGGGAATTCTCTCTGTACTGTGGCAAGCTGTAGTCTCTCCCTGCTGAAATAATATTCTGCTTTTCTATCCTTCGCTAAAGTGGAAAGCCTGACATTTTCACACATTCTACTCCATCAGCTTTTTTTAACGTACTGAATTAAACAGTCTGTATCTTTTTGCAATCTCTGTATATCCTCCTCACAATTTGTTTTCCTTATTATCTTTGTATCATGAGCAAATTTGGATACAGCACAGTCGATCACAAAGAGATCTTGTGGTGCAACAAGTAGCTACTGTGCCTCTGAGCCAGAAGCTCTGGGTTTGAGTCCAACAACCGTAAGAAGTCTCACAACACTAGATTAAAGTCCAACAGGTTTATTTAGCAGCACTAGCTTTCAAAATGCCAAGCTCCTTCATGAGGTAGGTGAGGACTTGTGTTCACAAACGGGGCATATAAAGACACAAACTCAATATACAAGATAATGGTTGGAAGTGAGTCTTTACAGGTAATCAAGTCTTGAAGATACAGACAATGTGAGAGGAGAGAGGGTTAAGCACAGGTTAAAGAGACGTGTATTGTCTCTAGCCAAAACAGTTAGTGAGATTTTGCAACCCCAGGCAAGTTGTGGGGGTTACTGGTAGTGTGACATGAACACAAGATCCTGGTTGAAACTGTTTGAGTCCAACCCCAGGATTTGTTGGCCAAGGAAGGTGTGTTCATAAGTGTGCTCATGATAGGGTTCAACAGGTTGATTATCAACTTGCATTGTTCTTTTAACACAGGCAGTAAGAGACGACAGAGTCCTGGTCAGCCATGACTTGATACAGAGTAATACCCTTGAAGCATTAAGCCTCTGGTGACAGGCCAGCGACCTGTTCCAGGAAACAAATTTCACTATGGGAATAGATGAAAGGCTAAATTTTGCGCCACTAGGTGCAGGAAGAGAAACAACAGCAGTCTGTCCCTTTGTCCAAGTATTTGAAATAGGTTTTAAATATTTGAAGACTCAACACATTTCTGTGGCATTTATCCTAATTTGACAGATTTATATCCCATTAATTAGCCAATTATGCCAAAATGTTGTATAATTATAATGTTGTGGCATTTCATGTGATGAAGGAACTTCCACAATATCCTTGGTAGGAAGTTGCACAATTTTGACCCAGTATCGGTAAGAGAATGGTAATATTGTTCCTACTCCAAAGATGTGCAGATGAGGTTGATTGGCCATGCCAAATTGTGCCAAAGTATATATGTTAGGGAGATTAGCAGGGTAAATATGTGGAGTTATGAGGATAAGGTCTGGGTAAGAGTTAGTACAAACTCAATGGGCTGAACGACTTCCTTCTGCACTGTCGGGATGCTATGATTCTAAGTCAGGACGGTGTGAGATTTGAGAAGGAATGAAAGTGTCTATTCTTGCATAGAGTTAAGAGTTTGCTGAATAATATTGTAGAAGTTTTTAAGTCAGTCTAGATATTCCAATTGAGCTTAAAACCAGTCTGGAGTTGTACTGCTGCTGATATAGACTCAAAAGTGATCTGAAATGTGTGAATTTTTAAATAACTTGTCTCTGGTGCACTTCAATGTCATATCAGGGTCAAGTTTTGTTGGCATTTCTTCTGTTGATTCATACATGAAGCTACCTTGATTTGATGCATTAAGAGATCACATTATCTTTATTTGAATTGCAGGATGTTAATGAAGTTGGATTCCAGCCAAGCTTTGTCTGAACGTTTTGATGCTAGTCTCTAATTAAAATGTACTGGAAATGGCAAAATCTAATTTAAGTCACACAACTTGCTGAGACAATGGTGCTGGAAACAAAATGATTAGAGTCAAGTTTTAGGAGTTTTAATTATAATGCAAAAAAAAGGTACTGCAATTACCAATTCGTTTTGCCCCTGTTGCTCTGCAAATTCAAAGCAAGAAAATAAATCCAGTATTCCAATACCAGTAAGACAAAAGCATTGAAAATAGGAGCAGGGGCAGGCCATTCAGCCCTTCAAGCCTGCTACATCAAGCATAATAACCATTGCTGATCATATAACTAATCGTGCTTTCCTCCCTATATCGTTTGATCACTTTAGTCCCAAGTAATATGTCTAACTCCATCTTGAAACACAGGGCAGGATTTTCTCACTGTGCTTGCCCCCGCAAGACCAGAAAATCCCACCTGAGGTCAACTGACCTTTGCATGATCTGCCCCCACCCACTTCAATCCCCATGATGGGCAGGACAGGAAAATTCTGTCCACAATGTTTTGGCTTCCTGTGGTAGAGTATTCCACAAGCTAAGCACTCTTCGGGTGAAGAAATTTCTGTTTAACTCCATCTTTCTATTCCATATCCTCAGACTATGACCATTGGTTCTGGACTCCCACAGAGAACATCCTTCTATCTAGTCCTATTACAATTTTATAGGTTTTTATGAGATCCCTCTCATTATTCTAACGCAAGGTTCTCATAAAAACAGATGACACAGTAAAGTGCATTCACACAGTATAATACCAATATGTTTCTGTACCTTAAAAGATTCTAAGTTGTTGAATGAGAAATCATCATGAGAAACGTGCTTAAATCATAGCAAGGTCATTCAAAGTATTACAGATAAAGTAGACATAGAGTGGATGCTTCCGCTAGTGGGGAATTCTAGGACGAGAAGTCATAGCCTGAGGATAAGGGCAGCAAATTTAAAACAGAGCTAAGGACAAACTACTTCTCTCAGAGGGTTGTGAATCTGTGGAATTCTTTACCCCCAAAGTGTGGTGGATGCTGGGACAGTGAGTAAATTTAACGAGAAGTTAGATGGATTTTTAATTGTCAATGGGTTGATAGGTTATGGGGAGAAGTCAGGAAAATGGGGATGAGGAGCACATCAGCCAAGATTGAATCTGCTCTGCCATTCAATGGGCCAAGTGGACTAATTCTGCTCTTGTATCTTATGAACTTATAAAGTAGTAGCATTATACTAATATCATATTTGATTATTCAAATAAAGGAGGCAGTTAATACCAGAGCAAGTATTAGAAACATCTATCTTTTTTTTTTGTCATTTGGAACTAAACGCCTGCATTCTGCCTTAACTTTTTGTGTTTTATATTTACGGAGCAAATGAGGTGTTCTGTGAAGGCAAAGGATTATGGACTAGAAGATAATTATGGCAAGATCACATTTTCAGAAGGTTTATTTGCTGATATCATTTTCACCATTCAGATTTGTTGATTGAGTGCAAAATAAAGTTTTATTTTGCAAATGCAAAAAAATTTGTGAAGAAATGTTTTGTGTTGAATTTTAGGGAAGTCTCGTTTCTTGACTATTTTTATGCTATAATTCTACTATCTGAGACAAATTATCAGGTCAGAAGTAAAAAAAATGTTCATTCTGACTGTGAATAGAAGCAATTATTTGAAGTGATAGAATTCTAACATTTGCAAGACTAGAATAATTTTATCAAATTTTTAGAATCATTTTTTTCAAGTGGTCGTAGGCCATCTTATTCTGCATATTTTAGTGAAGTGCCACTTGTGGAAAAGATTTTTGCATTGAGGATGATATAAATATTTATGAATTTTAAATTCAGACCCAAAACAGCTGCAAATTATGATGGCAGGGATATTCCGAACCTCCCCCACCCTTCCCTCCTCTTTCTCAAGGTGGTTTTCTGGCAGCGAGCCATGAAGAAAAAGCCTTGGACTTTGGCAGGACTGGAAAATCCCACTGCTGGCCCATGGCGGTCCACCTCTGCCACGGGAAAACCTGCCACGGTGGGTGGAGGGGAAGTGTTTTAAATTGCAGCAGAGATTTAGCAATAGAAAATAAGTCGGTTTGCTTAGGGTTGTATAATTTACAGCAACGTGGGAAGGCCATTCAGCCCATCATGCCTGTGCCAGCCTTTTGAAAGGGCTTCCAATTTGTCCCATTCCTTTGTCCCTACCCCATATCTTAAAACCTTTGTCCTTTTGTTCAGTACTGATGTTTATAATGGAAGTACAATATTTATGTTACTTAGGTTGATTATGTTATCGTGTTTGTATATAGTAAACCAGAGCAAGCAGTGTTCATCTTTTATTGCATACTCATTCGGAAAAGGACTGTCCTAATGTGTATGCCGTTCTTGAGGACATTTTTGAAACGGAATTACATTTAAAGCATCTTTTTCTTTTAGTTAATTGAAGCTGCATACAGAGGTTTTACTCTGTGGTAAATAAGTATTTGTATGAAAATATTCAGTAGAATACAAGCTCATTTTCAGATTTTTTTGACCTTGTGGAGGGCACATTTATCAGATGAGAACTGAAATGAGGCAGCATTACTGCAGTTTATTTTGGTGAAATCAGATGTGTAAAAAGATCAGTTTCAAGAATTGACAGATTACACTTGGGGCGAGTGCAGCCCGAAACTTCCACCCTAGACTGGAAAATCCCACCCGAGATCAACGGAACTTTATTTAGTCCTGTCCAGCCCGCTATAACTCCTTGGAAAAGAGGAAAATTCCACCCTAATAGTACAATGAACTAGTATCATCTCCTTTGGCAGTAGTGGCATTTTCATAATAGAGTGTATTCGACATTGTTGTGCACCATCCATCTGTATGTGGGTCAGACACCTAAAGTTTGCTCAGCAGATATAAGATTTTAATTTAAAATTGGCCTCATAATTCCTAGCAATGCAAGATGTGTGCTATACTGCATTTCTTTTTAAATTCATTCATGGGATATAGCCTTCACTGGTTGGCCAACATTTATTGCCCATCCCGAGTTGCCCAAGGGCAGTTGAGAATCAACCACATTGCTGCGGCTCTGAAGTCACATGCAGGCCAGACCAAGTAAGGATAGCAAATTTCCTTCCCTAAAGGGCATTAGCGAACCACATGGGTTTTTCCTGACAATTGACAGTGGTTTCATGGTCATCAGTAGATTCTTAATTCCAGATTTTTTTTAAAATTCCACCATCTGTCCTGGTAGGATTCGAACCTGGCTCCCCTGAGCTTTTGGATTAATAGTCTAGTGATAATACTACTAGGCTGTCACCTCGCCCATTTTGGAGATAATAGTGATATGGGTGAATACAATAGATTACAGATTAAGTGGTGCTTGATTTGCTTTTTAATAATAGCTGTTACTTTTTGATAGCACTGATATAGTAACTTAAATCCTCCAAATGAGTACTTAATTATGTTTAAAGCATTAAAATTTCAGCTCATCCTTTCTCTTTGACTGCATTTACTGTCGATTTTTTTTTTTCCTCCTCTTTCTCTCTCAAATATATTTTGACTGCTTCTTATGTAAGGTTCACAGTGAAAACTTGGTGATTCTGCTCAAGTAACTCTCCTCCTGCACTTGCACAGAGATATTGTGTTGACAAACTGTTTAATTGCAAGGACATTAAAAATTAACTCAATCTCATTGTTACCTGTTTTGCAAAAAGGTGCGCTCCATTCCGATATTGTTGGAAAGCCTGGGCCAACGTCCTCGACCAGCTGACTCTTACGTTGCTCGAACTGTGAATAACTAAGTTAATATAGAACACAAATCTGGGAGCTGTTTGGACTATCTATCAATTAATTTGTGTATTAACTAAATGAATAAGCATACAAAGCACGTTGTGTTCTCAGAACCATATCAGATTGTATTGGGAAGAATGCAGTTAAGTGATTTTAAGTTCTCTCCAAAGTGGAGGAGGCAATGGCCTAGTGGTATTATCGCTAGACAATTAATCCAGAAACTCGGGACCCGGGTTCGAATCGTGCCAGGGCAGATCGTGGAATTTAAATTCAAATATAAAAAAAAAACGGAATTAAGAATGTGCTGCTGACCATGAAACCATTGTCAGAAAAGCCCATCTGGTTTGCTAATGTCCTTTAGGGAAGGAAATCTGCTATCCTTGGTCTGGCCTACATGCGACTTCAGAGCCATAGCAAGGTGGTTGAATTTTAACTGCCCTCGGGCAACTAGGGATGAGCAATAAATGATGGCCAGCCAGTGAAGCCCATGTCCCACAAATGAATTTTAAAAAATATAGTGCCGTATAGCATGCATCTTGCATTACTAGAAATTGAGGCCACTTTAAAGATGAATAATTTGACGAATCTGTATTTAATTCTCCAAGAATCTAAATGTGACCAGTTAACAAAGCTCTTCAACTAAAGTCACTAAGATATGCTATTGTTCTTTTAATAAAATGGATTTTATTCAATTACAAATCTGCCACATTTAGTTTTCAGGCCATGTATAGTTAATTCTTTCACATGATGTGGACATTGATGGCTAGGCCCGCATTTGTTGTTCATTCCAAATTACCCTCGAAGGTGGCGGTGAGCTGCCTTCTTGAACTGCTACAATCCATTTGCTGCAGGTACATCCATGGTGCTATTTGGAAGTGAGTTCCAGCGTCAGTGAAGGAATGGCGATATAGTTCCAAGTCTGGATGGTGTGCAGCTTGGAAAGGAACTCATAACGGGTGATGTTCCCATGTATCTGTCCCACATGAAAAGCAAGAACTGGAAAAACCACATAAAACTCCAATCCTGTTATTGCATTCCAATTACAATATTCATATTGCAATGAGTGCATTTTCACGTGCAGATAGGGAGATTAAGAAATTAAAGGTTATTAACTTACTATTTGTTTTCTGTCCATCCTATATTACAAAATTAAAAAAAAAAATCACACATTAGTGAGACATCTTACTTGGTTTAACTATTTTCACATCTGGGAAAAAACAAATTCCCTTTAACATATTCTGACTAAATTCACAGCCTTCTGCTTTTAAAAAAAAAAAATAGCCTGACCTGACTGTTGTAGGTTTTTAGTCAAAACGGCTAACCACCCCTCCCAATCTAAAAGCAGAGTTCAGCGACCTAACTTGGCAAAAGTTCTTGAGTTGAAATGAAAATGGGATGCAGCAAAAGTTTACCAGGCTGATTCTGGAGATAGCAGGATTGATGTATGGGGAGACATTGACTAGGTTATGATTGTTCTCGCTGAAGTTTAGGCGAATGAGGGGGGAATCTCATAGAGAATTATAAAATTCTAACTCTGCTAGACAGGGTAGATGCAGGATGTCCAGAACCAGTGGTCACATTCTGAGGATTTGGGGTAGACCATTTAGAACGGAGGTGAGGAGACTTTTTTTTTAAAGAGTGGCGAGCCTACAGAATTCATTACCATGGGAAATAGTTGATGCCAAAACATTGAATGTATTTACGAGGCAGCTAGATATAGCACTTTGGGTGAATGGGATCAAAGGTTATTGGGAGGAAGTAGGATTAAGCTATTGAGCTGGATGATCAGCCATAATTGTGATGAATGAGGAATTGGTTCGAAGGGCCAAATGGCCTCCTTCTGCTCCTGTCTTCTATGGTTGGTGCAAATAACTGGTAACAAGAAGTGATACCAGTGGTCTCTGGAATGTCAAACTGTCTATCACTGCGTACAGTGTACTGAATTAAGTATCACATCTTAATTTACACCTTGCAGCCCTGCTAACTACAGATTTAACCTATAAAGAGCTATCTTTGGCCCAGTTGTACTATCTTTAGTATATATCACACTAAAGTCTCTATCAAGCAACTTTAACAGAAAACATGATGGGGAGCTGCCATGCCTTAATCGAGCTTGCAAAAATATTTAAAATTGTTTGACAAGAAACAATTCAAGAAAAAAAAATACAGGAACGACCTTGGCAATGAAAAGCAATGAAATAGTTTGCCTTAAGAACTAAGCCTGCTTTAGCTCTGCGAGTCACCCTTACTCTTTTTGTTGCTAAGTACTGTAAGATAGTTACCCAATCCTGTGTGTCTTAGAGCGGAAATCTATGAATAAGATACAAACCCTGACAAACTGAACACTGAGACGAGCCAATCAAAGGAAAACAGACGGAAATGTATTTGATGACACTATTCTGTTGCTATGACAACAATCGATTCCATGCTCTCATTAGAGTGCATTTGCTTCAGGTGAAACATTTTAAAATAAGGATAAATTGCATATGACTGCAGATTTTGGAAACGTGAAGGAAAGATCTGAAACACAGAATTTGTTTTCTGTGTTTCAGATACTGATTGACAAACTTAAACCTTGGGCCTTATCCTTCTTCAGAAGAGTTCTGAAGAAAATATTGTACATCAGTTGAAAAACAACTGTATGGTTCATTATGCACATATTGCTTTTATATTGCAATAGACGTGGCACTGTAGTGGTAAGCTCACTGGTCTAATATTCTAGAGGTCTGGGCTAATGCCCTAGGGACGTAAGTTCAAATCCCATCATGGCAACTGGTGGAATTTAAATTAATTTAATTTAAAAACAATCTGGAATTGAAAGCTAGGGCTGGATTTTTGGCCGCATTTGCCCCAAAATTGGAAAATTTGCTCCAATCTCAGGTCACTGTCAGTGTGGCATTTGCACATTCTCCCCATGTCTGCATGGGTTTCCTCTTGGTACTCCAGTTTCTTCCCACAGTCCATAAGTGTGCAGGTTAGTGAATTGGCCATGGCAAATTGTCCCTTAGTATTGGGGGATTAGCAAGGTGAATATGTGAGGTTACAGCAATTGGGCCTGGCTGGATTGTTGTTGGTGCAGGCTCGATGGACTGAATGGTCTCCTTCTGCACTGTAGGGATTCTATGGACTTCAACGGATCTTTTTGTATGGTCCATCCCCCTGCTCCCTATGATTCCCGTGGCTGGCGGGATGAGAAAATGCCACCCTCCTAATCTCAGCACAAATCCAGCTGGTTCATTAATATCCTTTAGGGAAGGAAATCTGCCACTGTTACCCAGTCTGGCCTATTGTGAGCCCTTTGTCACACAGCAGTCTGATTGTCTCTGTCTCTTAACCATCCTCTGAAATGGTCTAGCAAACCACTCAGTTCAAGGGCAATTAGATATGGGCAACAAATGCTGGTCTTGTCAGTGATGCCCACATCCCATGAAACAGTAAATAGATAAAAAGTTGGGATTGATACTTATAGCAAAGTTCTTCATCAATTAGAAGAAAACCAAAGTGCAAAGCGGTCCAACCCACTTTATCCCTGTGTCATCATGGCTGCTGAAAGAAACGTATTTAAATAATATAGATGCATATATGGCTCTCTGACATGATTTTTAAATTTTCTGCTGGTCGATGTGATCAATTTTCACTACCTGTTCAAGCTCCATGCAGACTGCTCAGTTGATATCGAATAATTGCCCTGTGGTATAAAGAGTACCTAATGTTGTACTGCCTAATCAGCTAACCTGCATTTTTTATATATATATATATATGGTAATCTTATACATTTATGAGTCACCTTAGGCAGCTTTTGCACACATGCAGATTGTTAATAAATCTGTTACGAGTGGGATCGTTAGTATATTTTTAAAAGGCTCAAAAATCCTAGAAAAGGTGAGCCTAAAATAAAAAAAAAAAATCATTAGGGGAGGATTGAATATTATTAATGGCCTTTGAGCACTGTGGATAATCTGCTATCTTTCCCGGCACACAGCAGGATGTTATGAATATGTTGAGTAGATTTAAATCTGTATGTTACCAGCTTTCTAGACATTCTGTTTGTACATGAAGTGAAAAATAGCTTCAGGAAGCTTGAGTAATGTTAAGTGGTGTTTTCTCCAATTTTTAAATCTACAGTATCTATAAAAAGTTTGAGCATCTGTCACACTTCAGATATGACACATGACAAAAAAAAAATCAAAAATGTATTCATGAAAGGAATGGTGCCACAATGATAATTGTACTATACTGGTGATAGAGAGGCCTTGGAATGATGCTTCAGGGAAATCCCACTATGGCGGCTGGGGGGTGGGGGGAGGAATTTAAATTATATCAATCACTAAAGCTGGAACAAAATCAGTAATAATGATCATAAATATACCAGACTTACAGAATGAGCAATCTGGATCACTAGTGGCACAGTGGTTTGCTTCACAATATTGGAGACCCAGGTTCAATTCCCTTGGTCGTTTTGGACACTGTGTCCAAAATTGGGAGAGCTGTCCCACAGATTAGTCAAATGACAATCTGATATAATCATAATGACGGAATCATAACATACAGCCTACATCGCAGACTCTTCCATCACTATTCCTGGGTATGTCTTATCCCGTCACAGGGCACACCTGACAGAAGGTTGTGGCACAAAGGTCAGGAATAGCCCTGAGAGTCTTCAACATTGTCTCTGGATTCCATGAAGTCTTATATAGGCCAAATATTGGTGAGGAAACTTCCTGCTGATTAGTATCTGCCTCCTTCCTCAGCCGATGAACCAGTACTCCTCCACGTTGAACAGCACTTAGAAGAAGCACGCTTGGAGTAACAAAAACACTTCAGATATAATCTGAGCAGGGAAACTTCAATGTCCATCACTGAGTGACCCAGCTGTTTGGGTACTGAAGGGAGGATCTGCCATCCTGAGCCTGCTGCTGGTGAAGGGAAACAAGAAGGAAGAATCTACTTGACTATATCCTAATCAATCTATCTACTGGAGGATAGTACTGATAGGAATGACCATTACACAGTCTTTGTAGAGACAAAATTCTGCCTTTAAACTTTGGAGTTTCTCTATCGTGTTGCGGGCACCAACACCATATTGAATGGAATAGACTTGTAACTAATCTAGAAGCTCCAAACTAGGCTTCTTCGACAGCTCCTTCCACTGCCATGAAGGACGAAGATAGCAAGGGCAAGGGAACACTACCTTCTGCAAGTTTCCTGCCAAGTCACTCACCATCATGTCATGGAATTTATATGATAGTTTCTCAACTATCACTGGGTCAAAATCCTGGAATGCCCTTCTGAGCCGAACCATGAGCATACATGGCCTGCAATGAATCAAAGAGACACATCACTACTTCTCCAGTGACAGGCAATAGAATGCTGGCCCAGCCAGTGATGACCACATCCCCAGAACAAATGATAAAAAGGTGAAACAGAAAGAAAGAGATTTTGGCCATGTATTCTGACTTGGAGGTAAAATTTACAAATAGCTTCATAACTGCAAGCCCTACAGCAATTAATTCTTAATTGGCTTTGAGTTGTGTTTACTTGAGCAATTAAACATTGTTATTTACAGAACTTGGGCATCATCTAATTCTGTCCTTATCAAGCTGTGTTTTCTGACTTGTCTTGAGAAATAACAAGAAGATCTAGTCCCTTTTTTTTTTCCATTAAAAGTTTCAAAAAAAAACTTGAGATTGACTGAACATATGCCTGAGTTGGCCAGACCTGGTGTCCATTAACTAAAATACTCAGTTCTGATCTGCTTTATATATATGCATGCATAGTTCCTGCTTTGACAAAGATTGCAAGAAGCCACAAAGGTTAGTGAACATAGCCCAATCCATCATGGAAACCAGTTGCCCGTCCATTGACTCCACCTAGACTTCCTGCTGCCTCAAAAAAGCAGCCACTGTAATCAAGGACCCCAAGCACCCTGGGCATACTCTCTTCCACCTTCTTCCGTCGGGAAAAGGAAAGAAAAATCTGAGGTCACATACCAACAGACTCAAGACAGCTTCTTCCCTGCTGCCATCAGACTTTTGAATAGATCCACTTTATTAAGCTGATCTTTCTCTACATCGTAGTTATGACTGCAACACTATATTCTGTACCCTATCCTTTCCTTCTGTTCTATGTACTCTATGAACAGCATATTTTGTATAGCATGCAAGAAGCAATAATTTTCATCCCAATACACGTGACAATAATGAATCATATCAAAGGTCAACAGCATAGCAGATTATGGTGAAATAAGACTCCAGGTGAAAGCTAAATTTCCCTTGCCCAGTAGAATTGAGCTGATTAGGGTCAGATTCAAGGGTTAAGAAGTTACACTGATAGACATATTGCCTACTCTCCCTGACTGCACGTTTCTGCCAATCACTCCTCCTTCTGAACCGCGAATTCACTGAGCATAATGATGTGCAATGTGCTGATATTTCCTCTGGCATGCTCCAATTCTCTCTTTAATGTTTCAGCAGCTGCTTGAAATTCTAATTTAGATTGAAAATGCTTTTTAAATTTTAGACTGTGTTTGAAATACCTTCTTCAATTTTCTTCCCTCTGAGTGGTGCATTAAGGCAGACTTTTGCCTGTTTCCTAGCTAGTTATTCCCAAAATAAGTCCCTAATCTGTCACCAGGGGTTTATAGCTTGAGGGGTGCTGCTCCACATCAAGCCTGACTGACCAGGGAACTCTCCCACTCTTATTGTCAACAATTGTTATTTGGCAAGAATTTGCAGATTGACACTCAACCTGTTTGGGCGCTCATAGACACAATGTTTGGAATATAAATGTTAGCTTTTTAATTGTATTCCTGGCGTTTAAAACTAAAAATAAGCATTTGTCATTGGAAGATTATTTGTTGTGGATTGTTTGTTCTGGATCTCACATTTACATCATGACAGGAGCAGTGGACTTAGTGGCGGTATAATATTAAAGAGTATCCAAAAATTGATGTGCAGTTGATGGAGCTGCCTGCATCAATGGTCGGAGGATTTGGGTCAGATTTAGGGTTCAAGTTTTATTTAAAAGCTGTTGGCACCATCCTGTTACCCGGCAAGTGCTGCAGCCTGCTTCTTCTGGGAAGACTACTTGTCTTGCTCCTACAGTGAGCCAGCTGTTTGGTTGGGTCTGGAGGAAAACAATCTCAGGATTGGCTATGAACGAGTATGGATTCACACTCCTCCTGCTTGTTCCTCATAATGACAATGAGACTCACCCAATTCGCAATGGCTGGGATATACATCGGTGAGTCGCCGCTGAAGCCTTCCTCCCCATTCACTTTTTCTTTAGCACATGGGATGTGGGCATCATTGGATGGGCCAACATTTGTTGATCATCCCTGAGGGCATTTGAGAGTCAACTGCATTGCTGTGGATCTAGAGTCATATCTCGGCCAGAGCAGGTAAGGACAACAGATTCCCTTCTCTAAAGGACATTAATGAACTAGGTCTTTTTTACGACAATCGGCAATGTTTCATGGTCGTCTTTAGACTTTTTAATTCCAGATTTTTATTAAATTCAGATTTCTCCATCAGCCATGATGGGATTCGAACCCTGGTCCCCAGAGCATTAATTAGCCTGGGTTACTGGCTTCCTAGTCCAGCGACAATACACCATGTCACGGCCTCCCCCCATCTTTCAGCACAGCTAAGCCCATGATTGGCTTATTACAAGTGCTGCATGCCAAGTTGGCTTGTTTTTCTCTAATCCCTATATTTTTTGTTCTATTTCCAGCATCCACAATATTTGCCCCTGTCTTTGGTTTACTGGCCACCCTTGCCACTTCTGTCAGATCCCGTCACTTGAATTTCTGACTCAACTCGCGCTAAAATCATTTGGGAGTCCTATTTCTGTGGCAATGATTGGAGGGTTAAGAGCTTGTGTTGGTTAAATATTATCAGGGCTTTCACAGTAAGTGAAAGTTTTTCCTGCCAATATATAAATATCTATGGACAGTGAAAGAGAAGAATTGATTACACCTGTGCAGAGTGATGTGAAGACATATATCTCAGTTCTTCTGATGAGATCATTACTAAAGGGGTACCAATATCACCATACAGGAATGTTTTGCAAGATTTCTGCAAAGCTGGAAGATCTTTAAAGAAAATATGATGAGTAAAGTGTGCTCCTCAAGGGTGAACCACTGTATCTAACAAGTACTCAACGAAATATCTTGGCAGTCACTTGGCTAAGGGCTATTGGAAATATATTCCAATCACAGGATTTTATACTTTAAGCGGTGCAATGTGAAATAAAGTATAGCGGGAAGATCAAAAAGAATTGGAACTAGATAAGCTAACTGTGGTCACCCAGTCATGTCATGGAACATTTACTAAGCAATAATGGTGGAGCTTGTTTTGCTGACTTTAGATCTGTAAAGAAATAATTTCTGAGCCATGTGTTGCAAAAGTACATGCAGTCAATGCACAACATACAATTTGCATGTCAATGGTAGGTACATGCATAGTTTATTTTTCTTTGCAACTAGCACAGTTATCATGGATAACTGTACACACAGTGGCACAGTGATTAGCACTACTGCCTCACATACCAGGGTCCTGGGTTCAATTCCAGCCTGGGGTCGCTATCTACGTGGAGTTTGCACATTCTCTGCGTATCTATGTGGAATGCTTTCGGGTTCCGATTTCCTTCCATATCCCAAAGATGTGCGGGTTAGGTTGATTAGCCATGCTAAATTGATTTAGTGTCAGGGATTTTCAGGGTATATACTTGGGGTTATGGGAATAGGACTTGGGTGGGATTGTGGTCAGTGCAGACTCGATGAACCAAGTGGCCTCTTTCTGCACTGTAGGGATTCCATAATTCTATATATGAAAGGAGTGACTGGTGTATTAGCTACCATGGCTACGTTTTGCTTGTTTTCCGACTGAGTAGCAACAGGAACATCACATGTTGCACAATATCACTAAATTACTACTTTTCACAAAATGTGAAAGGACCTTGCTACCCACAATTAGATTATTATTCCTCCTTACCTGTGCTCTGCAGTTTCAGGCCCGCTAATTCCATCTGTTGGGATATCTGCTTCTGGACAGGTGCCTTTAACCATTGACGTGGATTGGGAGTGGTTTTATGAAGGAAGTGGTGTGGCTTTGGCTACCTGTGAGAATTATAGCTGATTGACTAATATTGCAATGCTGTCTCGACCGATCCCTGCCAACAAAGTGACTGAATGTAGTCTTGTGTGGGAATGAAGCTGAGGATCACACATACTAGCTGCTAGCCTCCAGGTGCAATTCCTTCCTCCAGGTTTATTGTGTCAACTAGTAAGTTTTGAAGATTTACAGTCTTTTTAAAGCCAAAAGAATGTGTCTGTTTATGTGATTGCTTATCCTTAGGTGTGAGATCCTTTAAAACATTTCCAAATTAGCTTGTCAGAAGCCTTTTTACAAGCTACTGATGTACTGTCGCCCATTCTTTTCCCTGGCAAGTTTCTGTTATCAAACTGCAAATGTGGGTGAGGTGTTACTAAATTATCATTTGGCTGATTAGGAGAGTTTCAATGTAACTTTATTGCAATATTAATGTTAGCCTACCTGTGAGAATAATAAATAAACTTTTAAAACCACCGTCATTGGGTGCTCAGCCATTTTCCAACTGGGAATATCTAATTTGGGAAAGGACTGCCTTTCATCGGGTGCCAAAACCTGACACTGAAGTAAGCCCCTCGTTGCTGTGTACTTTGCATTGCATCTGTACTGAAAGGATGTTGAATGCATTGGGATGCTAGATGTCAAAGGGCAGAACGTTTGGTCTGGTTCTGTGAACGCTTTACAGGGGAGGTGGTGGTTTAGTGGCATTGTCGCTGGACTAGTGATCCAGGGTAATGCTCTGGGAACCCGGGTTCAAATCTCACCATTTTTGATGATGAAATTTGGATTCAAGAAAAATCTGCAATTAAAAGCCCAGTGATGACCATGAAACCATAGCTGATTGACAGGGGAAAAAAAAATCCATCTAGTTCACTAATGTCCTTCAGGGAAGAAATCTGTCATTTTTTATTGCTCTGGCCTATATGTGACCCCAGAGCCAAAGCGATGTGGTTGCTTTTTAAATGCCCTCAGAGATGGGTAATAGATGCTGGTGAAATAAAAGCCAGTGATGACCACTTCCCACGAACAAATAAATATTTTAAAAAATGCAAAGATGATTATTCTGCAACACCATTTGAAAAATGGCTGCAAGGCTTGCCAAACAATTTAATCTCTTGTGTGAATAGTGTAAACCATCCTCATTTACAAACATGCAATCCATATTGTAAAACGCAGTAAGGTAAAATTACAGAGTGACTGGCAGTGTGCGCATTTGAAATTTATCACCTCACCATTTGAACAGCTGTTTGAGCCTATTTAAGGCTATTTATAAATGACACTCCAAGTAGAAACAGCAAATGTTGATGTACTCAGCATCAGTTCTGGTTTACATTCTGTTTTCCTGCATTGCTTTATTTCAGTACATCTCATCTAAGAAATAAATCTGCATTTCACCCTGTACTTGTGACGAGTGTTTTCCATGTACTTGCAGCCTTGTTGAACCCGTTTGCAGACAAACATTTTATAGTGGTTGGATGAGTAGCTGACAGCCTAAAGGGGCAGCTCAGTGGTTAGCACTGTTGCGTCACAGCGCCAGAGATCCAGATTCAATTCCTGGCTTGGGTCAATGCCTGTATGAAATTTGCACATTCTTTGTGTCTGTGTGGGTTTCCTTCCAAAAATGTGTGGGTTAGGTTGATTGGTCATGCTAAATTGTCCCTTAGCGTCAGGGGGACTAGTTAGGGTAAATGCATGAGATTGAGGACAGGCCTGGCTGGGATTGTGGTCGGTGCAGATTCAATGGGCCGAATGGCCTCCTCCTGCATTGTAGGATTCGATGATTCTAATTCTTTCCTAGGATGCATAAATGCCCCTTTGGCAAACATTTATTGCCCATTCCTAGTTGCCCTTGGATGGCACCTGAGAATCAGCAGCTAGGGTTTTGGAGTCACGCGTAGGCTAGACCAGGTAAGGATGGCAGATTTCCTTCCCTAAAGACATTGGTGAACTAGCTGGGTTTTTCCAACAATCAACAATGATTTTATCGTCATCAGAAGATTCTTAATTGCAAGTAATTTTTATTAAATTCAAATTCCACCATCTGCTATGGTGGTATTTGAACCAAGTTCCCCAGAATACTAGCTGAGGTTCTGGATTGATAGTTTAGTGATAATATCATTAGGCCATCACCTCTCCTTCCTGTGGAATGACAAGCCCCAAATGCATTTATATGTGAGAGATATTATGCATAACATTATCACAACCAAAAGAAAATATAGGGTGAAATTTTTCTAGTAGCATCCCCTGATCCTCTTTCAGAAGCTGTCACTGGAGGCTGTGGAGAGAGTCGTGACCACACCCAGGTCGGTATGCACCATGGCGTGGGGAGCACAAAACATTCATTCCAATAACCTAAGTTGAAATCTGCCTGGATACATGTTCCTCCCTTGCACCACGTGTCTCTTTTACAGGAGACTACCCCAATGAGGCTGGGTCATCACAAGTCATCCTCCTGCCCCCGTGTGGCTCTGCTGAAACTCCCATTGACACCCTGGAGAAAGCTCTGAGGAATCTTCAGAGGACAGCATTGTGGCACCACTGCTGCCTTATTGCACCAGGACCCGGGTTCAGTTCTGGCCTTGGGTAACTTTGCACATTCTTTCTGTCTGCTTGGGTTTCCTCCGGATGTTTGGGAGGAAACACTATATTCTGCACCCTCTCCTTTCCTTCTCCCCTACGTACTCTTTGAATGGTATACTTTGTATAACATGCAAGAAACCACACTCTTCACTGTATACCAATATAGGTGACCATAATAAATCAAATCAAATATTTAAACTAATCTCACTCCTGTCCATAATAAGATTAAACCACTGGTGTCAATCTAAACTCAGTAAGAATTTAGCAACACCAATTATTAATCCAACCGATTTATTTGATAGTAAAAAAGCGAGCTTTCAACACTCCCGTGTCTTCATCAGGCAAGTGCAGTGTTCTGGTCTGCAATAGCACACATCAGCACAGACAGTCAGAGATTGCTGATTAGAATGCGAATCCTTACATCTAACCTGCTATTCAAGTGTTAAAGTGGCTAACAATGTGTGTGAAGGGGATCCTGAGCATTGTTAGAGAGTTGTGTATTTTCTCCAGACAGCACAGTAAGTGAGGTTTTTTGCTAACCCAGGCAAGTTACGGGGGTTACAGATAGTGTGTCATGAAGCCAAGATCCCTGTTAAGACCGTCCTCATGTGTGCGGAGCTTGGCTATCAGTCTCTGTTCAGCGACTCTGCGCTGTCGTGTATCACGAAAGCCCCCTTGAAGAACATTTACCCGCAGGTCGGAGGCCGAATGCCCATGACTGCTGAAGTGTTCGCCCACAGGAAGGGAACTGTTTTGCCTGGTGATTGTTGAGCGATGCTCATTCATCCGCTGTCGTAGTGTCTGCATGGTCTCCCCAATATACCATGCTTCGGGACATCCTTTCTTGCAACGTATTAGTTGCAGAAACTCAGCACACATGGAGCAGTAGAAACAGGGACACTCCTTGTCACAATGGATGTCTCGGCGCTCTACACCAACATCCCCCACGACGATGGTATTGCTGCAACTGCCTCAGTACTCAATGCCAACAACTGCCAGTTTCCAGATGCAATTTTACAACTCATCCGCTTCATCTTGGACCACAATGTCTTCACCTTCAACAATCAGCTTTTCATCCAGACACACGGAACAGCCATGGGGACCAAATTCGCACCTCAGTATGCCAACATCTTCATGCACAGGTTCGAACAAGACTTCTTCACCACACAAGATCTCCAACCAAGGTTATATACTAGATACATTGATGACATCTTTTTCCTTTGGACTCATGGTGAACAATCATTGAAACAACTGTATGATGATATCAACAAGTTCCATCCCACCATCAGACTCACCATGGACTATTCTCCAGAATCAGTTGCATTCTTGGACACACGCATCTCCATCAAGGACGGTCACCTCAGCACCTCACTGTACCGCAAACCGACAGACAACCTCACAATGCTCCACTTCTCCAGCTTCCACCCTAGACACGTTAAAGAAGCCATTCCCTATGGACAAGCCCTCCGTATACACAGAATTTGCTCAGATGAGGAGGATCGTGACAGACACCTCCAGACACTGAAGGATGCCTCGTGAGAACAGGATATGGCGCTCGACTCATCGATCGACAGTTCCAACGTGCCACAACGATAAACCGCACTGATCTCCTCAGAAGACGGACATGGTGGACAGAGTACCCTTTGTTGTCCAGTACTTCCCCGGAGCGGAGAAGCTACGACATCTTCTCCGGAGTCTTCAACATATCATTGATGACGATGAACATCTCGCTAGGGCCATCCCCACCCCCCACTTCTTGCTTTCAGACAACCGCACAACCTCAAACAGATCATTGTTCGCAGCAAACTACCCAACCTTCAGGAGAACAGTGACCACAATACCACACAACCCTGCCACAGCAACCTCTGCAAGACATGCCGGATCATAGACATGGACGACATCATCAAACGTGAGGATACCATTCACCAGGTACACGGTACATACTCTTGCAACTCGGCCAACGTTGTCTACCTAATACGTTGCAAGAAAGGATGTCCCGAAGCATGGTATATTGGGGAGACCATGCAAACACTACGACAGCGGATGAATGAGCATCGCTCAACAATCACCAGGCAAAACAGTTCCCTTCCTGTGGGCGAACACTTCAGCAGTCATGGGCATTCGGCCTCCGACCTGCGGGTAAATGTTCTTCAAGGGGGCTTTCGTGATACACGACAGCGCAGAGTCGCTGAACAGAGACTGATAGCCAAGCTCCGCACACATGAGGACGGTCTTAACAGGGATCTTGGCTTCATGACACACTATCTGTAACCCCCGTAACTTGCCTGGGTTAGCAAAAAACCTCACTTACTGTGCTGTCTGGAGAAAATACACAATTCTCTAACAATGCTCAGGATCCCCTTCACACACATTGTTAGCCACTTTAACACTTGAATAGCAGGTTAGATGTAAGGATTCGCATTCTAATCAGCAATCTCTGACTGTCTGTGCTGATGTGTGCTATTGCAGACCAGAACACTGCACTTGCCTGATGAAGACACGGGAGTGTTGAAAGCTCGCTTTTTTACTATCAAATAAATCGGTTGGATTAATAATTGGTGTTGCTAAATTCTTACTGAGTTCTTACCACTCCAATCCAACGCTGGCATCTTTACATCGTCAATCTAAACACCATTACTCATTGCTAGCACATAGCCAATGGGATGAATGGCATGCTGTGATGAGTCAGAGGCATTGATGGCTTCCATCCTTTTATAATAAACATGAATATTCTAGATTTGCAATGCTGTTGATAACATATGCAAATGGTTATCAAAATCTGTTCAGATAATTTCATTGAAAAAGAAGCCTGTGATCCATAAAGCAGACATGTTTAATCCTTCTATACCTTTGACAATATTATACTTGCATAGATATATTAATAACATTAAATTCTCATTAATTGGAAGTATATTTCCAAAATGATTGCACTAATCCATTATCTGAATTCATTTAACTGTGTGTAATATGTACAGTGGCATCGCAGTATTGCTGCTGGACTAGTAACCCAGAGATCCAGGGTTCAAATCCCATCACAGCACTTGGTGAAATTTGAACTCAATAATAATCAGAAATTAAAAAAGACAGTGGTGACCATGAAACAATTGTCGATTGTTGTAAAAATCCATGTGGTTCACTAATGTCCTTCGGTGAAGGAAATGTGCCAAACTTACCTGGTCTGGCCTACATGTAACTCCAGAGCTACAGTAATGTGGTTGACTCTTAAATGCCCTCTAGGATGGGCAATAAGTTCTGGTTCAGACAGTGATGTTCACATCCCATGAATGTGATTTTTTTTTTTAAATTCAATCTGTTTGAACAAATTCAGTGAGTTTGTAGATTTGTGGTGAAAGAACAGTGGAATAATTGGATTGTTTTCTCAAAGTGCGGCAACAGGCATAATGGACTAACTGGCCATCTCTAAATGAGGCTCATCTTTTCATAGAATCCCTGCAGTGCAGAAGGAGGCCATTTAGTCTGCACCCTTCACAATTCCGCTCAGACCCTAATGCCATAATCCCACATATCTATTCTGCTAGTCTCCCTGAGCTGAAGGAAGAATTTGCTGTGGCGAGTCAACTTAACCCACACACCTTTGGAATGAGAGGACACCAGAACCCCCGGGGGTATCCCATACAGATACAGGGAGAATGTTGAAACTTCACACAGACAATGACCCCCAAGACTGGAACTGAACTCGGGTGCCTGGCACCCGTGAGGCAGCAGTGCTAACCACTGTCACTGTGCCGTCATATTTTCTTTCAGATCTCAGACAATCACTAAACACATTTTTAAGAATTCACCAATAATTGAGAGTTGTGTTATTTGTGCAATGCGGATAAATGTCATATTTTTCTGATTCTTCCCGGACTGCCAATTGTAACTGTGCTTTCCCTGACTTGGAACACGTTTTTAAATATTAATCTTTGATAGCATTGTAGCAGAAACCAGACATTCCTGGGCTTGAGAAATCATAGAGAAAATGTTGACTTGTTAGCACTGAAAGCACATAATGGATCACAAAGATTTGTTGGATTCGTGAAGTTGTTATGCATTTCATTTTGTTGAAATTGTCATATTTACATGCGATTTAGATAACTACCAGGTCCATTTCAGTTACTTAGCGAAGAAGTGTTGTCATAATCCAACAAGAAGCCTCATTTAATTTTTCACTGCTTCTAGCTGTGGAATCTACACAATGCAGCTCCTCATTCTCTGCATTGCTGTACTGGCATTGATTAGTGGAGTTATATTAGAAATATGCAAACATGGCTACTGGATACAGAATTCTTCCTGAAGGCACTGTAGAAATCCCATAGAATGAACCTTCCATGTGAATTGGGGCTTAACTGATGGAATTGATTGAATTTTCAGAGATGGCTAAATTCATACTTTATTCTTGGTATCACACAGAGGCTATGTCGAGTAATAATAAATCAGTAGGGTGCACAAGGAAGGATGAGAAATCTGTGTAGAGTTGCAATTTCAATGCAGGTGAGGTATATAAAAATCAGTGATGCATGTAAATGAAGATATGTTTTTCATTTAAACTGAACAATCTAACCAAATAAAACAAAAAGCAAAATAACATGGATGCCAGCGATTGGAAATAAAACAATACATGCTTAAATACCGATTCCCTTTCTCCACGGATATTGCTGGGTTTGCCAAGGGATTTCATTTATTTTTGTTTTTGTTGTTGGCTCACTGTGCTGGAGACGGGGAAATTGACCACAGTGGTAATCGGAGGGGGGGTGAGGGAGGTGATGTCCGGAGGTGGGGTGTGTGGCCAGGTGCGTTGGTTATGACGAAACATCATCCACAGTATACTGAGAGATTGTGACGCCTACACCCTTGAGCTCAGCAACTGCTTTCTTTGGCAAGTTAAGTCTCTCAACCCCCTCGCTGCTCTCATTGGCGAGATTCACGTTACAGTTTCTGTATCGCAGAGAGAGCCGTAAATTCCCGTTACTTACTTATCTCGCTGAGAAAACTTGGCACTTTCTCGCCCACTCAACACTTAAGGCACGGCCGCTCATGCCACGCCCCCATCTTGCTGTAGTGAAGTCGGAGAATTTGGTATTCAGCCAAATCTCTGTTCAATGCATTGAAAATCCAGCCTGTGTGAATTTTTGAGAAAATTCTGCCCAATGAACCACAACTATCACATGGTACCATAATACGCACCAGAGTCTCCATTATTTAGTTTGCTTCTTTCTGTTTACGAACTGTTTGATCAGGCAGACGCAGCACAGATTCGTTAGGGGGAAGTCATGCTTGACGAAGTTATTGGACTTCTATGAGGAAGTGACTAGTGCGGTAGATAGAGGGGAACCGGTGGACGTGGTGTTTTTGGATTTCCAAAAAAAACATTTGATAAGGTGCCTCACAAAAGATTTCTGCAGAAGGTTAAGGTGCAGGGAATTGGGGGTAGAGTGTTAGACTGGATAGAGGATTGGTTGTCTAATAGGAAGCAGAGGGTAGGTATTAATGGGTGCTATTCTGATTGGCAGCTGGTAATTAGTGGAGTGCCCCAAGATTTGGTGCTGGGGCCTCAACTATTTATCACTTACATGAATGATCTAGAGGAAGAGGAAGGGTGACGAAATTTGCTGATGACACGAAGATGAGTAGAAAAGCAAATTGCATGGAAGGTGTGGAAAGCCTGCAGAGGGATCTGGATAGATTGAGTGGGCGAGGACCTGGCAGATGGAGTATAATGTTAGCAAGTGTGAGGTTATCCACTTTGGGAAGAATAATGGTAGGAAGGATTACTATTTAAATGGAGAGAAGCTACAGCATGCGACGGTGCAGCGGGATCTGGGGTTCCTTGTGCACAAATCGCAAAAACACAGTAAGCAAGTGCAGCAGGTGATTAAGAAGGCGAATGCAATGTTGGCCTTTATAGCTGGGGGGATAGAATATAAAAGTAGGGAGGTTCTGTTGCAGCTGTAAAGAGTACTGGTGAGGCTGCAGCTGGAATACTGTGTGCAGTTTTGATCGCTGCATTCGAGGAAGGATATATTGGCCTTGGAGGGAGTGCAGAGAAGGTTCACTAGGCTGATACTGGAGAGGGTGTTGGATTATGAGGAGAGACTGAATAGGCTAGATTTGCATTCGGAGTTTAGAAGGCTGAGAGGGAATCTTATAGAGGCATATAAGATAATGAAGAGGATGGATAGGGTAGAGGTTGAGAGACTCTTCCCGCTTAGCAAAGATAGCAAGATCAAGGGGCACAGCCTCAAGATGGAGGGAGGGTGGGGTGGTTCAGATCGGAGTTGCAAAGGGGTTTCTTCACGCAAAGAGTGGTGAATCTTTGGAATCCTCTGCCTGATGAGGTGGTGGAGGCTTCCTCACTGAATATGTTCAAGTCAAGAGTGAAGAGGTTTTTAATTGACAAGGGAATTAAGGGTTACGGGGAGAAAGAGGGAAAGCAGTACTGAACCACTACAGATCAGCCATAATCTTATTGAATGGCAGGGCAGGCTCGAGGGGCTGGATGGCCTATTCCTGCTCCTATTTCTTATATTATGTTTAAATATTGTATGCCTGGCTTTATTTGCACATAGTAACCTATAGGCAAAGTATTTTGTTTTTAACTTTTTTTTAAGATGTGTATTTGCCCAAATTATACATTCAGCTGCTTGCCACAGATATCGAAACATAAAAACTAGAAGCAGGATTAGACCATTTGGCCCTTCTAGCCTGTTCACTTTGATCATGGCTGATCATCAAATTCAATATCCTGATTCCTCTTTCCCCCCAGTCCCTTGATCTCTTTAGCCATGTAGAGCTATATCTAATTTCTTCTTGAAATCAGACAACTTTTTAGCCTCAACGACATTCTGTGGTAGTGAATTCCAGACACTCACCACTTTCTGGATGAAGAAATTTCTCATGATCTCAGTTCTAAAACGTTTACCCCTTATCTTTAAGTTATGGTGTAGAATTCTGGATTCCCTCATCTTAGAGCATTTTTCTGAATCTACCCTGTCAAATCCTGTCAGAATTTCACAAGTTTCCATGAGATCCTCTGACCTTGAAGAAGATTGCCCACAATGGTTGAACGTTCTCCGGGCATGATTTGCCCCTTTCCAGATGGCTTTGAATCTGGCACCAAGTCAAGGGATGTCTTGGTACGCAGCAGCACTGACATCAACCTCTCTTGAACGATTCAATGTTGACAAGGAACAACACAGCATGGGAAACAGGCCCTTCGGCCCAACGAGCCGTGCAACAAACATGTTGACGTGTTCAAACAGCAAATCCAGAAATGACAACCACTATCCTTTCATGTTTTAATTTAATGTCAGCAGATTGGTGGTGATTGGATTAAGATAGAAGCTAAAACAAAGTTCTAAAAAAATTTAATGGGACATGGGCATCTCTGGCTGGCCAGCATTTATTGCCCATCCCTTGGAGGGCAGTTGAGAATCAACCACATTTCTGTAGCTCTGGAGTCACATGTAGACCAAGCAAGAATAGCAGATATCCTCCCTTAAAGGTCATTCGTAACCAGGTAGGATTTTTCCTGACAATTGGCAATGATTTCATCGTCATCAGAAGGTTCTTAATTCCAGATTTTTAAAAAAATTGAATTGAATTAAATTCCACCACGTGCTGTGGCAGGATTCAAACCCGGATCCCCAGAACATTAGCTGAATTTCTGGATTTGTAGTCTAGTGATAATACCATGAGGCTACCACCTCTCCTTAAACTTTATTGAAACATATTGAAAAATATGTTGATGTTTGGTGTCACATTGAAGAAATCTGACATTCCACAAATAGAGTTAACTTCTTCTGGCTAGTGGGGTTGGTTGGCAGTAATTATGAGTGTGGTAGACCACCAAAAGCACTGTCACACCTCCATCAAAAAGATGGAATTTTTCAACCTTTTTTTACAGTGAGACTATGAATACAAGAATGAAAGTTCTTGTGAATTCACAAGATTTCCCACTGATTGTAGTTTGATGGATGGAGAGGCAGGAGGATGAGCATCCTCTAGAGAAGCTTAGAAGCATCAGCAGCAACTGTCCAATCTCTGTGTTGTTCTGTGCAGGTATGGACTCCAGATGGTGCTGATAGTACCAGTGGAGTAATGACCACACATGCTGGCAGTTTGACCATTATTGCCCTGAAATAAGAGTGTTGGTCTAATTATGCAACCAGATGCTATGGATATATGTTTGCTTATAAAAAGAGATGATCAAGTTTTGATTTACTGTCATTGGCAAATCAATTTCAGTAGTTAATCTTTCACATGGCAGAGCTGAATATTCATCACTTTAATAATTACTATTGGAATTGCATGCATGATGTTGAGAGAAAAGTAAAGCACTATGTTCCACGAACAGAACATTGTGATTTGAAGTGCCATAAATCTGTACTTACCAATAGGATTTTGATTGTCATCAGGCTAATGGCAAGCAGGCCACTGTACTTTCCACGGGATATAAAATGATATGCATCTATGCATTAATAAAATAAAGGGACATTCTTTGAAAATAGGCTCAATATTTCAAACTGTTCATAATTATAATGGATGCACTTATACTCACTGTCAGAGCCAGGAGAAAAGCTTCAAAAGAATTTTGCAATCCAACTGTTTTTGCAGAACAAACCGACTGTATTTAATATCAAAGAGTAGTGACAATGTGATAACTTATGCATTCTCTTCATGACAGTGTGTTCTAGTTTATCTCAATATAACCCGATTATTGTGTGGTTCTGAAAATGCACAACATCAACTCATTATATCTGTGGCTGGCTGACTGTAAGTGGAGAGATGGAGAAAGATTGCAGAAATACAGCTGGTTGATTTTTCACCTCTCCAGGTCAAGAAACAGCCCTGAAAAAATGTATAATTTATTTGTTTGTCTCCCAAATGCCGCTTTCACTCATCTTCAGCAAGGATCCTCCTCCATGATTTCAATCTTTCCTTCCAATGTCAGGAAGCCAGCACTGCGCCCATACTGACAGAAAACAGGAAAAATCAAAGCGAAACAATGCTCAGGTAGCCTATAAAAAGACTATAATCCAAAAGAGGGGGTCCAATTGGGCAGGACAGGCCAAAACAAATAATGAGTTCCTAAAACCAGGAAATTGGACTATAAGGGTTTCCAGGAGGAAAATTTGAGGGAAAAGGATAGGAAACAGATACAGATGCTGTTAAGATAAAAGTAAGGAACAGGTAAATAAAATTAAAGTGAGAAAGTTTAGGGGAATAGACTTGGTGCAAAGTTGGTTGGAGAGAAGACTGAAGATCCAATAAGGTAGCCTAAGGTTAGTAACTCCATGCTGTGGGCAGCAAAGCCAAAAGGTACTTTTTGGAGCATGACTGAATAGTTCGCAGTGTGAGTGGAAGGTGAAGTTTGAATGTACGTGGAAAGGAACATTGGAAGGAGAAATTAAAACCCTGGAGGTGGATCCTTGCTGAAAACATCTGAATGAAAGCATCATTTTGGGGAGAATTCCAAGACAGATTCTTCAAGTATAGAGATTAGAAATCTCCATGAGGATGACAGAGTTTCAGTCAAATCAGTTGACTCAGTGTAACATATGTCTTCAGGGGATGGGTGGTGTGTGTGTGTGGCAGGGGGGGAGGTGGTTGGGTGGAGCAGAAGTGGTGTTGGTGTAAAATCCATAGACTCTGGTTGCATCTGTAACATAAAGTGTGATGTCTCCAACCATATTTTGCCTTTTAATTTACATATACCACAAACTTATTTTGAATATTAGAATTTAAGTTAATAAATTGTGTTGCCTTTTCAAAATTGTATGTAGGGGTGAAGGAGTACCGTAATTTGATTTGTTTGATTGATTGTATTGAAATCATTCCAACTTTTTTGTCCAGTTGAATACAATTCATTTTCCTTATTTCATAGAATCCTACAGTGCAGAAGGAAGCCATTTGGCCTATCGAATCTGTGCCAATCACAATTCCACCCAGGCTCTGTTCCCATAGCACCATGCATTTACCCTAGCTCATCCCCCTGACACTAAGGAGTAATTTAGCATGGACAATCCACCTAATCCGCACATGTTTTGACTGTAGGAGGAAACCACAGCACTCAGAGGAAACCCACTCAGACACAAGGAGAATATGCAAACTCCATTCAGACAGTGACCCAAGTCGGGAGTTGAACCCGGGTCCCTGGTGCTGTGATACAGCAATGCTAACCACTTTGTCACCTTGCAGTTTTATGTTAAAAGTACGCTCATCTGTGAATGTTTTCAGTAACTGACCTCCATGGATTGTGACAAAGAACTTAGGTTCTATCAAGGTCCCACTCTGGGATCATCTGGCTTGTCCAGCAGTAGAATTAACTGGGACCGTAACATGGTCACTTGAACATAGTGCCCTTGATTGACTGACTAGTATGTATGAAACCATAAACCAAAAAAATAGACAATTCCTTCAAGGGCGAGGAGGAGAAAAATTTTGGTAAGAAAAATAATGGACTTATTGAGAACTGTGTTTACATGGATTTGAGGATATATTGAGTTTCTGCCTGAGCTACGTATTTCTTGAATGCATGGATATCAGTGTTAAAGCTTTTGTTTTCTCACACAATTAGGAGGTATCAGCCACTGGAAGGTTGAGGTAGATGAAATTTGTGGAGAAATGCTTGTGATAGAAATATTAATCTCACACAGAAATGTTAAAATACCTTCAAAGCCAAACATATTACAAATGTGACTCTGGGCAAATCACCCACGCTGAATGGAAATACTTTAAACTTCAATATACATGTGCATGACTTTGAGGTAAAGCCAGAATAACATTTAAGATTTATCAGATTGAATGGTTAAGTCCATGCTTAAAATCAATTCTTTTTTTCATTGAAGTTGTCTACTGCAGGCCGGAGCCATAAAGATCTTATAATTTGTATCGAAAAGTAAATTAGTTGTCCAAAATGAACAGCTTCAACCATTTCACTATTGGAAATGGAGAGTATTTTCATTCAGCCTTGTGGGAACTGAAAATGAAGTGAATGACATTTCACCAAAATAAGACATGACTAATAATATTCATATGAAGCATTTGAACTTTGCATTTGGAATATCAATTGCCAAATACAAGTTTTGAGAACCAGCCCAGAGGAAGGGTGAGTAAAGAAGTCCTCTGACCATCAGGGATTGCAATCATTCCCATTCTAAGGGATTCTTCTCCCTTGTCTGGTGAATAACCTAGGAAAGTAGGTTACCTCCTCATCAAAACCTTAAAGGTGCTTCTGATGGAAGAGCATTTTGCATTCACTACAAGATAACAAATTAATAATCAACCTGAAGATCTCTAGTATGATCACAATGGAACTGACTGTACACTGAGATGCAAGTAGAAATTGTAATGACTTTAAAACAGTCCATTGAAGTTGACCTATTGGAATTTGAACTTTCTGATTAAGGGGCAATTGATGGGCTGATTAGGGAGACCTTACTTTGTATTTAACCAGGTGTGTCAGTTCCTCTGGGACTCCCTAAGGTAGGCTGCTGACTGACAGTGCTCTTTATACTGCTGTTGGAATTATAAATAAAGGGATTCTGGTGAAGGGATTTCTGCTTCTGTGAACTTATTATAGAAACCTATGTACAAATTCAAACTGAGTTTTCAAAGTTGATGACTGATGATGTCATGTTGTGTTGTACGTTACTAACTCTTCATTATAGCTACTACCTTCATCAAAAGATGAATTCCTTCATTGCTTTGATGTGGAGTCATTCGTCATCTTCTACTTCTAGTCTGGTTGAATTTAAATCTCTGGATACCACAAAGGAAGAAGTCCATGTAGGATCACAACTCGCATCAATTCCATTAAGGCATGTGATTGCTTCTCATTTTCCCCCTTTGTTTCATCATTGTTCAACAGTTAATTAGTAATAAACAGTTCAAAGTATGGGTTTGCTCAAATTAGAAGTGCTTACTGAACAAAGTTGCAGTGTTATTTTAGGCAAAAAAGGATGCATTTTCCTTTTATACAAATGATTATTTAGAAGCCAAGTTTGAACCAAGGAGTGTGTATGGGGTGCAAGTTTGGAGGTAAATTAATTTATGATTGATGGGGTGGAATATGGAGTTGAGGCCACAATTAGATGAGCCATGATTTTTTTTGAATTTGTGGGATCAGGCAAGAGAGGCCAAATGGCCTGCTCCTTTTCTAATTTGTTTTGTTATATATTTAAAAGGATTGTGAGGCTGCTTTAAGAGCTGTCAGATGATTTGATGGTGATGTCCTTCAAGCGTATCCTTAAGGCTGCTGTTTTACTTTCAGTTTTGTATTCTGCAGCACAGAGTAGCTCTTCAATAAAATCTGTTGTGTTGTTGTTTGAATCCACATGTGCAAACAGTTTTTCTTTCTGTTAAAACCACAACTCTTAACATAGGACATTACAGCTAGAGCCGTTTGGGAAAAAAAAGTATCAATTCAATGATCTCCATATTTAAAAAGGGGAAGTACTGAGAAGGCAGTAAAAAAAATACTAAGCAGTCTCAAGTCACTAAAAGAGAAATGGCGGGTCAATTAGGATCCATTAGGCCTTTCAATAAAGAAAATAAATGATGGAGATCTTAATTAACAAAACCAGGAAATGTTGGAAAGTCTCAGCAGTGTCTGACAGCATTTGTGGAGAGAGAACAGAGCCAATGATTCACGTCTGGATGATCCTTCATCAAGCTGAAAGCAAAAGAACATTGGATGTTGCTTATATTAGGGAGGGAGGAGGAGGGTGAGGGATTAACAATGATGTGAGAGATAAAAAGACAAAGGGAGTCAGTGAGCTTGTAATGGATACGAGTGGATGGTCTACTACTAGAAATGGAGATAGTGCAGTCAAGGAACAGAAGGGAAGTGTCACAGATGGATAAGATGAAGGTAAAAAAGAGGTGGACATTGGAAACAAAATTGATAAACTTTTCCAGATCCAGACGCAAGCGTATAATGACACTGAAATAGTGGTCGAGGTGCCGGTGAAAGAGTTGTTGTAGAGGGCCAGAGTTGGATTGGAACAAGGAATGTTCAATGTTCCCCATAAAGAGACAAACATAACTAGGACCATTGGTACCCATGGCCACATCCTTTACTTGGAGAAAGTGAGACAAGTTAAAGGAAAAATTGCTGAGTGAGAGACAAGTTCAGCCAGATGGAGGAGAATTGGTGGTAGATGGGGATTGTTCTAAACATTTAGAGTCCAAAGATGTGTAGGTTAGATGGATTACCCACAGTAAATGCACAAGGTTGTAGTGACTATAGGTGGATAGGCCTGGTTAAATTTACTCAGAGTTGGTGCAAACTCAATGGGCCAAATGGTCTCCTCCTGCACTGCAGGGATTCTGATTCCATGAAAGCTCTATGTTTAGGATGGAAGGCTGGATTGACTCGATGGCAAAAGGAAAATTTTGCTTTGCAAAATAGGGTAATAATGGAAAAGATAAAAATACAAAGGATTTATCAGAACATGTCCAGGAGAAGCATTATCACCACCTGCTGTACAAAATATATTGAAGCAGTGACAATGACTGAAGTTATTGAAATTACAATTGAGTAAAATGCTTATTTGAAAAAGGAAGTGCTATTCCTTGAACCTCTATTCAGTTTCATCAGAATAGTACAGGAGACTGAGACAAGAGATTTCAGATCATATTTGTAGATTCAACAAAAGTGTTCTGCAGAACAATCACCTCATCTGTGTCAGTCTCCTCTATACAGAAGAGACTGCATTATTAGCTGTGAATACAACGCACTAAGTTAACATGCACAGAAATGATTTGTGTGCTAGAAAAGAGGGAAGGGAGAAAGCAAATTTGAGGGTGTTAGATCTTTTGCGCCAGCAGAGGAAGGTGCCAAGAAAAGGGGTGAGAGCATGTTGGGGGTAGTGGAAGAGTAAGCCATGGTGCTGTGGAGGGAACAGTTCACTTAAGCATGTTGATTTCCATAGCAATATCTTTTATTTGAAGGGAATGAGTGGAAACAAAGGAGAAATTGTTCAATGTGAGAACATACAGCCAGGTGGAGGAGATTGAGAGTGAAAAGAGGAAGGTTGGATCTCCAATCAATGTAGATGCAGAGGGTCAACAAGCTATGCTGAAGTTGGACTGGTATACAGAGAAGATTAACATCCGTGAAAAGCAATGATAGTGCCTTTGAATGCCAAAGACACTGGAACTGCTAAGGTAAAAATAGCCTGAACAAGGAGAGAAAGGAAGAGTTGAGACAGGAATAAATAACTCCGAGGTCTTAAAGTCTGCAACAAATGATTTATTCAGCTGTCCTATTTTTGATCTTGGAAAGAGAGCTGCAGAAGATTGTGCAGAATTGTGCTCCAATTGAGTCTTTTGCTGTTTCATTCTAGAGCTGCCCCACTCACCTGATGAAGGAACAGTGCTCTGAAAGTTTGTGATACCAAATGAATCTGTTGGACTTTAACCTGGTGTTGTGAGACTTTTATTGTGCCCATCCCAGTCCAATGCCGGCATCTCTCATCATGGCGATTCCAGAGTAGAATCAGCACCACACTTGAAAATGACTCATGTTGGACAAAGAATCCTATTCTAAATCCATGCTGACTATTGCCTTCTGGTTTACGGATGAGCTTTTTGACCAACCTACAAAAGTTTCCCCACGTCAAACGTTCAGCTAACCAGCCCTATGATTGTTAAGCTTTGAAAAGAATGCCTTACGTGAAATGTCAATCTGCCACAGTGTTCACCTTTTACAATGTGAATGAAAGTGCTGTGTTGCAGATGTGTTGGAAATGTAAATGTCACCTTAGATTTCAGTGAAGAAAATAGGGAAAGGAAAAGAACTTACCATAAATTGCTAAGGACGTGAAATGTGAATCAATTTTACAGTTGTCATTTAGGAAATAACAATAAGGAGCATTAGAACGAGATGTTGGTTACTTTTTCCAAACATCTAACACATTAAAAAGACTGAGACAAAAGTACAGCTTTGCAGAAGTAAGGCATTTATTCAAATTTCATTTATGTTCCTGAGCATTTAGGAGTGATAAGCTCTATGGAATTAAGTCATCATTGAAATGCTTAATGCTTCAACACAAAATAGCAATGACATTAGCTGTGCTCCTTATCATTGGGAAACTCACTTTATAGCTTTACTGAGGAATATGCTGTGGGGTATGATTAAGAATAGTCATCTTCAAGTTTGTATAGATTTTGATTTGTGGTAATGGTTCAGCTTCATGATTGCTAAATTCTCTGTCCTAATTTTTATTTTGATATTTATAAAGTATTTATCAATAAATTTCCAATTCCCATGAAGTCAGAAGTAGAGATGTTTGCTGCTGATTGCACAATATTCAGTATCATTTGTGATTCCTCAGCCCCTGAAGCAATCCATGCCCAAATGTAGCAAGACTAGTGATATCCAGGCTTGAGTTGACAAGTGGTACATAACTTTCGTATCATATAAGTGCCAGGCAATGACCAGTTCCAACAATCATCCTTTAGCATTCAATGGCATTACATCACTAAATTGCCCCACTATCAATAATTTGGGGAGTTACCATTGACCAGAAACTGGGCTAGTCATATAAATATTGTGACTACCAAAATTGGTCAGAGGCTAGGAATGCTGGAGTGAGTAGTTCCCCAAAGCCTGTCTTGAGTCGGCAAGGCATAACTTGAGTGTGATGGAATGGTCTCCATTGCCTGGATGAGTAAAGTTCCAACAACACTCAAGAAGATCAACAACATTCCAGACAAAGCAACCCATTTGACTGGCACCCTATCCACAAATATCCACTCCCTGCTGCACCATAGCTCAGTAGAAGCTGTGTGTACCATCAAGATCCCCTGCAGAAAACTCATCAAGGCTCTTTCAACTCCTTAGAAACCACTTTCTACAACTGTTACCATCTGGAAGGACAAGGGCAGCAGACGCATGAGAATATCACCACCTGAACGTTCCCCTCCAAGACACTCACCATCCTGAATAGAGAATATATTGCCATCTCTCCATTGTTGCTGGGCCTGAATCATGGTGTCCTCCCTAACAGCACTATGGATGTACCTACACATCTCAGACTGCAGAAATTCAATAAGGCAGCTCACTATAACCTTCTCGAGGGTAATTAGGGATGGACAATAAATGCTGCTCTAGCAGCAATGTCCATTTCCATTGAATAAATAATATGCTGAAAGTTTGTATTTTTAATTAGAATGTCCCTGACTCCTGCAAACAGCAATGATCAAGGTTTTTTAATCTACAAAGGATAACAATTGCAAAGTTCTTGTAATATAATAAATACAGAAAATAATGGAAGTACATACTAAGTCTATTGATGTTTGAAAATAGAGGAACATGATAATGGAGAGTGTGTGGGCACTGCGTTCATTCTGAAATGCTGACCTGTCTTTTCAGATGCATGCAGTCATAAATTGCTGAAAAGAAAACAATGTCCAGAATTCAATGTTCAACATCTTGTTGGACTATATTAGTTGCATTAATGCAATGTATTAGAACATAACAAATAGGAGCAGGGAAAGGTTTATGTGATCCCTGAACCATCACTCAATACCATTATTGCCAGTTTTTTGATTTGATTTATTATTGTCACATGTATACAGTGAGAAGTAGTGTTTTCAGTGTGCTATACAGACAAAGCATACTATTCATAAAGAAGGAAAGGAGAGAGTGCAGTCATAACTAGGGTGCAGAGAAAAATCCATTCAAAAGTCTGATGGCAGCAGGGAAGAAGCTGTTCTTGAGTCAGTTAGCTCATAACCTCAGACTTTTGTATCTTTTCCCAATGCAAGAAGGTGGAAGAGATTATGTCCGGGACGTGTGGGGTCCTTAATTGACTGTTTTGCCAAGGTAGAGTCAATGGAAGGGAGTATGGTTTGCATGATGGATTGGGCTACATTTATGATCTTTTTTTAGTTCCTTGTGGTCTTCCCACAGCCTGCCAATAACTCTTCATTCCCTAAGAATTCAAAAGTCTTTCTCTCTGTTTTCAACATATTCGACATTGGGAATGGGGCATTCCCAACATTCTGGAGTTGAGAATTCCAAAGATACACAATCATTTGAGTGAAGAAATTTTTCCTAATCTCAGTTCAAAGTAAGTAACCTAAATAATCTTTATCTTGAAACTGTGCTCCCATTTGCTAGACTCCCCCAGCCAAGAGAAAACAACCTCTGTAACTCCCTTCTCAAACCATTTCAGAATCCTGCATCTTTCAATGGGATCATATCACAATGTTATAAACTGCAGAGAGTCTATCATAGGGCAACCTTCACTTCCTACAAACCATTCTAATGAACCTTTGCTGTACTGCCTTCAAAGTAACCTTTTCCTTCCTTAGAAATGGAAATCAAAATTACACACAGTAATCTAGTTGTGGCCTCATCAAGACTCTGAGGAGTGTTAATTGGCTGGTGGCAGGACTTCTGCTCCTAGCTCGAGAGGAAGCTCTGCCTGGGAGAGCTGCCAGTCAATTTGATTGACTGCAACTCTGTAATCTTAGCAGCCAACCAGGAGGGGTGGCTATTGCTGGGATTACAAATGCTCCCTCTAGTTTAAATTTTAACGTTTATTTATGATTGTTTCAAGTGGCTTATATTAACACTGCAATGAAGTTACTGTGAAAATCCACTAGCCACCACACTCTGGAGCCTACTCGGATATACTGAGGGAGAATTTAGCATTGCCAATGCGCTTAACCAGCATGCCTTTCAGAGTGTGGAAGGAAACTGGGGCATCCAAGGAAACCCACAAAGACACGAAGAAAGTATGCAAACTCCATCAAACAGTAACCCAAGCTGGGAATTGAACGCAGGTCTCTGGCACTGTGAGACAGCAGTGCTGACCATTGTGCCACCAAAGGCCACAGGCCAAGATAAATCTTTTACCTTCCAAACAATTTTTTGTTTCTGTGACACACACAAATAATTTATATTTCTGATGGGGATAATAACCCTTTTCCTGGACTTACTGGTTCTTCAAGAAACCGAGTGTTTAAGAAGTTACTTTTAACTTTGTTCTGGGAAAACAACATGAATAATTGAAATCTCCTCAGTTTTCAATCCAACTTGGAAGTGTTTTCTGAGATGAGTTGAGCCAAACTGACTCCTCCACAAGAAATCAAAGTAGCCATTATAATCCAAGATGTGAATACCTTTAATCAAAAATCCTTGCAACCCAATATTTCCCCTTTCGATGTTAATTGCCCCAGTTCTGTTCGAATTCACTTACCTCAAGTTTGCTTACCAGTCTCTCAATCCAAGATTTTTTCCTAATTATCTTACAATCACTTCAACCACCAATCTAAAAGTTATATTAAAAAAAATATGATTTGTGAAATTAAATTTAAACAAAGCCTATTTGGTGTTGTGAAAATATTTAAGCATCATGTTTTGAATTTGAGTACGTTGCTTTCAACATAAAATGATATATTATGAACACCTCTATCTAGAGAATCATTGACTATGAGAACACTAATTATGCCTGCCTGTTGACATAATACTAGATCTAAAATAGGTTTGTCCCTGATTGGTTCCACAGCATGTTGCTCTAGGAGGCTGTTGTGAAGGAAGATTCTTCAAAGTTATTTTTTCAACTGTATTTGTTAATTTGATTTGTATAGTCTATATAAAGATTAAAGTCCCCCATGAATATTACATCATAGCTTGTAACAGAGGCAATGATTTCTTCCTTAATGCTCTGTCTCTACAGTATGGTTGTACTTTTTCATACAACCTGTCATGTGTTTTGTGATGGCTGCCTGCCATTTGCTGGTGGCAGGATCTTCTGGTCCCACCATTATCAATGGGATTCCTCACTGATTTGTATCTCTCACCACTTGGGTGTGGTGGGGACTCGGTGGGACCAGAAGTTCCTACTAGTTTAAACAGCTGGAAAATTCCAGCTAATAATTGTGATGAAGGGCCCTATAAACTACTCCTACCAGTGTTTCCTGATGCTGCTTCTTCTTAATTTTATTTATACTGATTCTATTTCTTAACATTTCAAAGCCAAGATCCTTTCTTACCGTTATCGATACATGAACATTTATCCTCAGGATTATTCTTCCCTCATTTCTATTCAGCAGCTCCTTTTGAAATGTGGTGTACCTAGGAATATTCTTTTGCCAATCTTAGTTATCCTGTAACAATGGCAATCAGATTTAAATCATTTAAACCATAGAAACCCTACAGTGCAGAAGGAGGCTATTTGGCCATCCAGTCTGCACTGACAACAATCCCATCCGGGTCCTGTTCTCTTAACTCCACATGTTGACTTCACTAATCCTTCTAACTAATGCATCCTGGGACAATTTAGCGTGATCTAACCCGCACATCTTTTGGATGGTGGGAGGAAACTGGAACACCAGGAGGAAATCGTGCTGACATAGGGAGAATGTGCAAATTCCACACAGACAGTGAGCCAAGCCAGGAACTGTGAGGCAGCACTGCTAACCACTGTGCTGCCCATCTATCTGTACTATCAATTTACTTGTATTATTTCTACATGCATTCAAATAAAGCACCTTTCATTTCATTTTAATCAAGTATTCCTTGTATGGACCTTATTCACTGATGCAGGGTTACTGCTTAAACTTTGAATCTTACTGTCCAATTCTATTTATCTCGATGTATTGTTCTACTTTTCATTTTACACTTCTAAATATCTCTTCACCTGGCTTATACCAATACTTTTTTAGTTTAAAGCACTAACCACAGCCTAGTTAAACAAGTTAACAGCACTCTGATTCCAGCACAGTTTGAAGGGAATCCATCCCAACAGAAAGTGCCCTTATTCCTCGATACTGGCATGAGGGTTGCACGGATCCAAGGCTGTTGTTCCCCACACTGCTCTTTGAAACATTCATAATATCCTCACAGTGCAAAAGGGAATTGTTCAGCCCATCCAGCCTGCACTGACTCTCTGACAGAGCACCTTATCCAGGCCCCATTCCCCTAATCTCATATATTTATGCCACTAATACCCCTAACCTACATACCTTCAGATACTAATGGGCAATTTAGCATGGCCAATCCACTAAACCTGCACATCTTTTGGACTGTGCAAGGAAACTGGAGCCCTTCCAGAGGGAACCCATGCAGATATGGGGAGAATGTTTTGAGTTTACACAGTCAATCACCAGTGCAGGAATTGAGCCCGATCCCTGGTGTTATGAGGTAGCAGTATTAACCATTGTGCCGCCCTATTCCTTTAATTCTCTAACTCTTTGCTTGACCCAGTGACAACCAGTGTGTGGATCAGATAACCTTTCCAGGTTCTGCATTTTAATGTGGACCATAGTTCCTCAAGCTTCCTTAACAGAACACCATTCCTGGTCTACCTGCATTGTTGGTTCCTATACAGACCATGACAACAAGCTCTTTCCTCAAGTTCATCTCCAACTGTGAGAAGATGTCCTGAACCCTGGCACCAGGTAAACATCAAGCTATCAGAGCAATAACCTTGGCTGCAGAGAACAGTACCTACTCTCCCTGATTACTGTTTTAAATGCTTTCATCACTTCAAGGGTGGAGAACATTTTGTAAGAGTGTTTTTAAAAGACACTGTCCTTTTTAAACAATTCATAGAATCAAAGAATCCCGACAGTACAAGACCCATCAGATCTCCACTGACAACAATCCCACCCAGGCCCTATCCACTTAATTACATATATTTACTCTGCTAATCTCCTTGATGCTAAGGGACAATTTAGTATGGCTAATCCACCTGATTTGCATGTCTTTGGACTGTGGGAGGAAACCAGAGCACGCAAAGGAAACTCATGCAGACATGAGAAAAGATTCATAAAGAAGATATCAGTTCCTGAAGTCTAAAGCAAATAGTGGATGGGAGTTGCTCCAAAGTCAATCTGTATCCTGAAATTGACCAAGCTTTTCTCAAAGTCTGCCTGAAAAGTGAATGCAATCATCATTAATAGTTTCTTGGATCAATGCTGAGAAACAACTCGTATAACCTGACCTCCATTCCAGGAAGTACTCTATTATTCTTTTCCCTTCAAGTTTTACCAAATCATAGAATCTCTACAGTGCAGGAGGAGGTCATTTAGTCCATTGAATCTGTACCGACCACAATCCCATCTAGGCCTATCCTCATAACCTCATGCATTGATCCTAGATAGTTTCTCTGACACTAAGGAGCAATTTATCATAGTCATCTTTGGACTGTGGAAGGAAACTGGAATGCCCGGAGAAAACTCGCACAGACACAGGGAGAATGTGCAAACCCCAGACAGACGTGGTCACCCCAAGCCTTGAATTGAACCCAGGTCTGTGAAGCTGTGAGGCAGCAGCGCTAACCATGCCCTCCCCCAAATGTGGCAAAATTCCTCTTTTATTTATTGGTGTATTTCTGTGCAAGTTAGGTTATTTAGAATGTTAATTATTATACTTCCAGATTTTATATTGTACATTGATCTGCTTTACTTTTCTACATGGCAAGTCTGGTTTTATAGTAAACTGTTGCTTATTGAAAAAACTTGGGCACTGAATGAACTCTCTGAGATTGATAGGTGAAGCACATATTTGGCCATATAACTAGCTAGAAAACCATTTAAATATATGTTGTGACCTGTGGAGTAATGGACTTAAAGATAGACAGTGCACTCCTCCTATTTTAGTCATAACATCACACTGACCCCAATCATTTCTACATTCCTTTTCACTTCTCTGGTTGATTGGATTTCTGCATCAAGTTGCCATGTTCAGTTTGCAGTCTTTGTTCTAATCCAGACAGTCAAGCCGGAATTCTCCCATTTTACTCGGCAGTGGAATTTTAACGGGCGGGTTGCAGAGAATGTGAAATGCCATTGACGGTTGGGTGGAAATTTCCAGCTATTAGAACAGCGCAGCCAGAGAATTCTGCTCTTGGTCAAAATCAAGATCACTTAACCTGTTCGACTTTCAGTCACATCCTTCCATCCTTATTAGAATCATGGAGGTTTACAGCATGGAAACAGGCTCTTCAGCCCAACTTGTCCATGCCACTCCTTTTTTAACTCCTAAGCTAGTCCCAATTGCCCATATTTGCACCATATCCCTCTATACTCATCTTACCCACGTAACTGTATAAATGCTTTTTAAAAGACAAAATTGTACTCATCTCTAGTACTGCGTCTGATAGTTTGTTCCAAACATTCACCACCTTCTGTGTGAAAAAATTGCACCTTTGGACCCTTTTTATATTTCTCCCCTCTCAGTTTAAACCTATGCCCTCTAGTTTTAGACTCCCCCCAGCTTTGGGAAAAGATATTGACTAGCTAGCTGATCTGTGCCCTTCATTATTTTATTGTCCTGTATAAGATCATTCTCAAACCTCCTATGCCCCAGAAAAAGAAGTCCCAATCCATCTAACTTCTCCCTATAACTCAAACTTATTGACTGAATCTGAAATGTTACTTAACCTAAGCAGTTTAACTGACCAGTAGAAGAAAGAGTTCAGGTAACTTCCTCCTTCTCTGAGCCCCTGCAATGACTTCAACTCACACTCGAGCTCAGCAACTTTGAACAAAAAATCGCAGATACTTATTGCAGATAGAGTTTCCAGGTTTGCAACATTCTCCACAAACTCCCACATTCCAGTCCAAATAAATATATTTCAGAAGGTCTAATAGAAAGACTTATTTGTATAATAGAATACCCAGCTGTTTGGCATTACGTTTGAAAATCTATATTTTTCATAACACATCAGTGACCGGTCATTCCTGGCAAACTTCACTTATTGGATTAGTTACATATAGGTCCTAAATCTTATCTAATTAAAGAAATATTGAGCCTATTAAATTAAGCAGATGGAAAAAAAGAATCACAAAAGTGTTGTCAGTTACACCCGGGTACTTGACTGAACTGCAAATGAAACACAAAGCTTCCCAATCTTGTATGATCTTCTATCTCTGAATTCATTAGCAGCCTGAGCTAGTTGTAGGCAATGCTCTGTTACACGGCACTGAATAATCTGATAGAGGCGCCTTTTGATATCAGAGTTATTAATTGCAGACTTATTTCAAAGATACCAGAATGCAAATGAGGATGGCATTAAGCTACTCCTTTTCCCATCGCTCATCAATATCGAATATGAAAAATAACTCTTGTCTTCATCGATTTGTGCAGATTGAAGAAGAATAACAATTACATGGTTTTATTTGCTAATTGGCTTTCTCTCAAGGTCACAGTGAGTTTTCAAATTCTTTAGTTCAGAAAATTTACTTTATCTAATAAATCATAGCCAGATTATATTCTTCAGGCATCTTCACCAGTCACTCTTTGCATTCGCATGGCTGAGAAGCAAATAGAGCTGTGGATGGGCATCTGATGTTGCAGATTAACAATACTAGAAGCCAGACATTTTTCTGCCACTTATTCCAATTGTTGCTTATCTTCTGCGGGCAAAAGGACCAAGATGAAGGGGGGAGAGCCAGATCAAGAGCTCTGCTCTTTAAATACTGCCTCATTATTCCCAGGGTTTTCTAACTGGGGCACGGCCTGTCCTGTCCTGTATCTGTAAAAGACGTAGACGAATTGGGACCATGTATCTGAAGTTTCAATACCTGGAAATTTGCATTTTAATGTTTCATCCTTAGACAGTTACAGGTTTCCATGGGTATCTGGATTATAGAACGTGTCTCTCTCTCCACATTCCCTTCGGTGTGACCTGTTTGTTTCTCACCTTGGAATGTGGCCTTGAATTTTTTAAACAGCTTGCTGTATCTCACTTCAATTGAAAATTTCAGTCAGTTGAAGGATTATGGGGCCAGATCCTCTGACTTCCCAGCTGTGTGTATCCCACTGGTGGGGAATTCCCACTGACGTCACCACATGACAGCAGGAAACTCATGGGCGGGGGTGCGCTGCTGGTGGGACTGAAGGATCTTGCTGGCATGAGCATCTGGAGAATCCTGGCCCATATTTACAAAAAATAAAAGAACATAGTCTTGTGGTACCAGACATGGAATAAATGAATCTTCCAATAACTTTGAAGAGACAACGAAGTCATTTTGACACATATAAGAATTAATAAAATTTTGGAGCAAGCAAAATTTAACAAGAGAGTCCAAATTTTAACAGCAGTCCACCAGTGCTAATGATCTCAATTGGGATTTCATTTCAGAATTGCCCTCATTCTTTGCAGCTCTTTTGCAGGCAGCAGAAAATAGTCTTCGCTGATTAGAACAGTCAAACATAAGATCATAAACTTTTAGAAGAGCACCAAGATATTTAAAACATAAGATCCAAAGGGGAAGGAGAGGCAGCAGAAAGTGCAACCTGAACTTCAGAGTCAATCAGTTGCTGTCACAGAACTAGGGAAATATTTGACAATTAAGTTGGAGCTTCAAGCTCACACACACAATACTGAGGTTGATCTTGGAACAGCACAGAAGATCAGGGTCGATCAAGACGAGTCAGGGGTGGGAGGGTGGCGTTGAGACTGGCCTGGACAGATCTGGGGGGAGTCAGCTATCAAGCTGAGGGGGAGTGGTTTGGAGGGGCAGCAATGTGGGGATCATGGGTGGCCGCCAGTGTGGGCTATTACACATGCACTGATCTCAACGTTGACAGATCAGCGTTTGCACAATGGCCCATTCAGTGCTATGCTGTCGGCACCTCCAGTGGGAATGAGCTCCACCCACTGATTTTCAATGGGATTCACACTAGTGCACACTGCAGTGCACAGAACGTGGAGATGTATTTTGGAACTCACATTTGAAAAAAAAAAACAGTGTGATTTACTCCTGTTTTTATGTAAATTCAACACTTAGAATTTTGGGGGGAGAATTGCTCCCTTAGTTTTTAACCACATAAGCCTCTAGACTTCTCCATGAGACAATATACAACACATTGTTGACTGCATGGTCCAGACAGTCAAAGTATCTGCATTGGTTCTGCAACTTCTGGAGTCGATGTATGTGTACAAAGAACAAAGAAAAGTACAGCACAGGAACAGGCCTTCAATCCTCCAAGCCTGCGCTGATCATGATGACTGCCTAAACTAAAACCAAATGCACTTATGGATTCCATATCCTTAATATTCCCATCCTATTTCATGTATTTGTCTAGTTGCCCCTTAAATGTCGCTATCATTCTTACTCCCACCACCTCTCCAGGTAGTGTGTTCCAGACATTCATCACCATCTTATAAAAGATTTGCCTCGCGCATCTCCTCTAAACTTTTCTCCATGCACCTTAAAGCTATGTCCCTTACTACTTGACTTTTCTACCTTAGGAAAGACCATCTGCCTATCCACTCTGTCCATGCCATCCATAATCTTGTAAACAACTTTCAGGTCACTCCCTCTACGTCCATCATTCCAGTGAGAACAAACCAACTTTATCCAACCTCTCCCCATAAAGCTAATACTTTCCAGACCGGGCAACACCCTGGTAAACATCATCTGTATCCTTTCCATCCACATCTTTCTGGTTGTATGATGATCAGGATTGTACAAAATATGCTAAATATGCAGTTATAGAGCCGCAGCATAACTTGCCACTTTTTATACTCAATGCCCCAACCGATGAAGGCAAGCATGCCGTATGCCTTGACTAACTTATCCACCTGCGTTGCCACTTTCAGTGATTGGTGGACATGTACACCCAGATCTCTTTTGCCTGGCAATATTCCTCAGTGTTCTACTTTTTATTGTATAATTCCTACATGCATTAGACTTTCTCAGCTCAATCTCAGACTTGTCAGAATTAAATCCATCTGCCATTTTTTTTGCCTGAACCTCCAACTGGTCCACATCTTGCTGTATCCTCTGACAATGGTATTCACTATCCACAACTCCACCAATTTTTGTGTTATCTGCAAACTTACTAATCAGACCAGCTACATTTTCCTCCAAATATATAATGAATAACAAAGATCCCAGAATTGATCCTTGTGGAACACGCTAGCCTTCCATTCAGAAAACCACCCCTCTACTACTACCCTTTGTCTTCTATGGCCAAACCAGTTCTGTAAACATCTTGCCAGCTCTCCTCTGAGTCCATGTAACTTTTCATACCAGTCTACCATGTGGTACCTTCACAAAGGCTTTACTGAAGTCCGTGCAGACAACATCCACTGTCTTTCTCTCACCTATCATCTTCGTCACTTCCTCGAAAAACTCAATCAAGTTAGTGAGGCACAACCTCCCCTTCACAAAACCACGCTGTCTATCACTGAGTCCCTTTGATTCCAAATGTGAGTAAATCCTGTCACCAAGAATCTTTTCCAATAATTTCCCTATCACTGACATAAGGCTCATACAGACCTATAGTTTCCTGGATTATCCCTGATGCCCTTCTTAAATAATGGAATAACATTGGCTGTTCTCCACTCCTCTTGAACTTCACCTATAATCAATGAAGATACAAAGATTCCTGTCAAGGCCTCAGCAATTTTTGCCTTTGACTCTCTCAGTATTCTGTGATATAACCCATCAGGCCCTGGGACTTATTAACCTTAATGCTTTTTAAGTTGTCCAAGACCACCTTTTTGATATCGACATGACCATGAATCATGCTACCCAAGGCTCCTCACTCATCAAGTCCCTCTCTTTGGTGAATACTGAGGTAAAGTATTAATTCAGTATCTCATCCATTTCCTCTGGTTCCATGCATAGATTCTCTCCACTATCCTTGTGTAAACAACCCTTTCCCTGCCTTCTTGCATTTTATATGCGTATAAAATGCTTTACGGTTTTTCTTTATTCTATTTGCCAAGGACTTTTCATGACCCTATTAGCTCTCCTAACTCCTTCCTTAAGTTTCTTCTTACGTTCTTTATATTCTTCAAGGGCTTCATTTGTCCTAAGCCTTTTAGACCTTATAAATGCTTCCTTTTTCTTTTGACAAGGCTCATAATATCCCTCATTATCAAGGGTTCCCGACACTTGCCACAACTATCCTTCATCCTCACAGGTACGTGCCAGTCTGAATTCTAACAACTGACATTTGAAAAGCTCCCATATGTCGAATGTTGATTTACTGTCAAACAGCCTCCCCGAATCTACGTTCTCCAGATCTTGCCTAATGTTGTTGTAGTTAGTCTTCCCCCAATTTAACTTCTTCACCCGAGGACTGCTCTTGTCCTTATCAACAAGCACCTTAAAACTTATGGGATTATGATCACCATTCCTGAATTGCTCTCCTACTGAAACTTTGATCACCTGGCCATGATCATTCACCAATACCTGATCTAATATGGCTCCTTGCTAAGGTGGGCTATTTACCTACTGTTTCAAGAAACCCTCCTGAATGCCCCATCCAAGCCCCTAGAAGTGAGTGAGTTCCAGTCAATATAGGAAAAGTTAAAATCACCCACTGCAACAATCCTGTTGTTTTTGCATCTTTCCAATATCTGTCTGCATATCTGCTCCTCTGTCTCCCTTTGGTCGTTGGGAGGCCTGTAATAAACCCCCAACATTGTGACTGCACCCTTCCCATTCTGGAACTCCACCCATTATTGCCTCGATGCCTGAACCTTCCAAGGTGTCCTCCCTCAGTACAGCTGTAATATTCTCCTTAATCAGTAATGCAACTCCCCCTTTTACATCCCCCTTTATCCTGCCTAAAACATCTAAATGTATCAAAACATCTAATGTAGTTAAGGATGGAATCACAGAAAGTATCCTTGTATGATTCTACCTTTCTTTACAGAGTATATTGTTGAAGACCCCCCAGATTACAATCAATGACTGAGCCAACATGAACTTGCTCTTTTACTCTATTGAATTCACTCTAAAAATTTTTGAAAAGTTATACTTGCTAAATGAGGTGTAACCAGATTTTTAACATTGAATGTTGTTAAAGTTCATAATTATTGCTAAAAACCATTCTGTTCCTGAGAATCTAATTTTATATCTGTGGAGTGTTAAAAATTCTGCATTTATGATAAAAGCATATGATAAAATTCATATAATTTTAAAACAATTTTAAGTTTGTCAAGACTTTGCAACTTCTCCTGTGATATTCCATGTTTTACATTGATTCAATGTCTGTTCTGCAATTACTTCACTTTGTTCTTTGTAAAATGTAATTAAAATTGAAGAATCTTTGATGTATTTTACTCCCTGGTTTGCTGTCTGTGAGGCTATTTTGCTCTGATTAGCTGCTTCCCCTGCATGATAGTATTATTCTTGCTTGCTGTCTGGAGATCCTTGTGACTTAGCACCACACCTCGGGAGGTTTTTTCTTGCAGCGTATGAGGCAGACAACGTTTGCCGAATTGCATAAGTATGTACTGTGTACCTGGTGGGAGGTGTTCTCATGTGAGATGATGGCATCCATGTTGATGATCTGCCACATCATGGAGAGGTTGCTGTGGTAGGTTGTGTGGTGTCATGGCTACTGCTGTCCTGAAGGCTGGGTAGTTTGCTGCAGACAAACGTCTGTTTGAGGTTGTGCGGTTGTTTGAAGGCAAGTAGTGGGGGTGTGGGGATGGCAAACCAGAAACCAATTGCCAAGTTCTGCATGCATGAGAGCGGCCTCAACCAGAATCTTGAGTTCATCACATTGCATGTAACCCCGCCATTTGGCCTGCACTTGCAAAATCCTACTAACTGTTCTGGTTTGAGATAATTCACACCTCGTTAACCTGGGATTGTCCCTTTCTCCACCCACACTGTCTGTATCTGTAAAGACTTGATTACCTGTAAAAATTCACATTCAAACCATTATCTTCCAATTGAGTCTCTGTCTATATTTGCTGTATTTGTGGACCCAACTCTCTACTCACCTGAAGAAGGAGTGACGCTCTGAACGTTTGTGATTCCAAATAAATCTGTTGTGAATCTTTCTGGATTTTACAGGCATTCGTTTAAAGGACTGTTTGTTGATTAAGTGTGAAAAAAATTGAACCACATCAATCTCTTGCAATGTCAATTTCAATATTGTGAACATCCAAAATGCATTAAGTTATTGATGCACCAAGATTCCTTTATTAACTCTGATTGTACTTGCGAACAAATAAACCAAAAACATAAGGGTTGGTACAACAGTGAACTGAGTTTCAAACAAAGGTTAAAGTATTATGAAAAGAAACAATTGCTGAGCAAAACTAAAGAAATGGCGCAGCAATAAATTATTAATTTAAACAAGAGTATTCATAAAAATTAGAGTCAGTGTATGTGTCAGGCCCAGGGTGCTCCCTCATGCACTATTAGTGGATATGTATGTGTCGATGAGTGGTGATGAGTATGAGACAGTAACCTCGGATTGGGTGTAAGGCAGATACACACTCACTCACACACACTTGGTAAGATGTTCCTGTCCTGCCCATTTGTGGGAATTGTAGCGGACAGAGGCAGACTATGCAAAGGCCTGCTGACTTAGGCCAGGATTGTCTAGTCTAGGGTTGAGCGTGGCTGGAAAATCCTGCACATGCACTTTTACACACACACGCACACGCACCACAATTTGAGAACTGTGTGCAGTTCTGGTCACCTCACTATAGAAAGGATGTGATTGCACTGGTGGGGGTACAGAGGAGATTCAGAAGATGGTGTCGGAGATGGAGAATTTAAGCTATATGGAGAAACAGGATAGGCTTAGATTGTATTCTTTGGAGCAGAAAAGGCTGAGTGGGGGAACGTGATTGAGATGTATAAAATTATGAGAGTTTGGATAGGGTGAATGATTGCTGAGGGATCAATCATGAGGGGCATAGTTTTAAGGTGAGGAACCAGAGATTGAGAGGGGATTTGAGAAAAAGAGTTTTCAGTCATTGGGTGATGAAAATCTGGAGTGCACTGTCTGGGAATGTAGTGGAGGCTAGAAATTTTACACCTTTTAAAAATATCTCTAGAGAATGTCAATATATCAAAGGAGGAAGTGTTAAGTATCCTAAATTGCATTAAGGTGGACAAGTTCCCAGGGCCGGATTTGATTTATCTGAAGTTAATGTGGGAGGCAAGGGAAGAACTAGCTGAGGCTTTAATAGATATCTTCACATCACCTTTGACCACAGGTTCCAGAGAACTGGAGGATAGTCAATGTTGTTCCCTTGCTTAAGAAAGGAAGCAGGGATAATCCAGGAAATTATAGGCTGGTGAGCCTGACTTCAGTGATGGGGAAACGTTTGAAGTTGATACTGAGGACAGCATTTATGCACATTTGGAAGAAAATTGACCAGTTAGTGACAAACAGCATGGTTTTTACTGGGGAAGATTATATCTCACCAACTTGATTGAGTTTTTTGGAAAGGTGTCAAAGATAATTGAGTGAAAGGCTGTGAATACAGTTTATATGGGCTTTCAAAAGAGATTTGACAAGGTTCCATACAGCAGGCTGGTACAAAAACCAAAATCACATGGGATTCGGTGGGCTGGTTAAATGCATACACAACTGGCTTGGATAAGAAGACAGAGTAGTAGTAGAAGATTGCATTTCAGAATGGAGATCTATGTAGCTAGTTGTGTTCCACAGGGATCAGTGCTGGGACCTCTGTTATTTGTCATATATATAAATGATCTGAAAGAAAATGTGGATGGTTTGATTTTGAGGATGACATGACATGAAAATTGTGGAATTACTGATAGTGCCGGGGATTGTCAGAGAACACGACAGAATATTGATAGATTGGAGACTTGAGCACAGAAATGGCAGATGGAGTTTAATCAGGACAAATGCGAGGTGATGCATTTTGAAGGATCAAAGTTAGGTGTGAATTAAACTGTAAATGGCAGAATCCTTAGGAATATTGACATACAGAAGGATCTGGGCATGCAGATCTACAGTTCCCTAAAAGTGAAAACACAGGAGGCCAAGGCAACTAAGAAAACATATGGCACGCATCCTTTCAACAGCTGGGGCATTGAGTACAAGAGTTGGAAAATCACATTGCAGCTATATAAGATCTTGATTAGGCTCAATTTAGAGTATTGCGTGCAGTCCTGGTCACCACGTTACCAGAAGGACGTGGAAGTTTTGGAGAGAGTGTAAAGGACGCTCACCAGGATGTTGCCTAGTCTCAGAAGATGCTGAATAAACCAGGTTTGTTTTTACTGGAAAGACAGAGGCTGAGGGGAGATAGATGTCTACAAAATTATGAGAGACGTAGCCAGGATGCATAGTCAGAGGTCTTTTTCAAAGATGGAAGTGTCAATTACCAGGGGGCACAAGTTCAAGGTGAGAGTGGGAAAGTTTAAGGGAGATGTGTGGGTGCCTTGATCGCACTGCCAGAGGAGATGGTGGAAGCAGGCACATTAGCAACATTTAAGAGGCATCTGGATGGGTACATAAATAGGAGGGCATTAGAGGGACATGATCCGAGTAAGGTCAGAAGGTTTTTCAGTTGGGACATCATGATTGATGTGGGCTGAAGAGTCTGTTTCTGTGCTGTACTTTTCTTTGTTCTTTGTTGTTGAATTTGGATGAGTACTTGAAATATCATAACATTCAAGAATATAGGACAAGGGTTGGAAAATGGGATTATCACAATTTTCGTGGTGGTTATTATTGATGCAGACTCAATGGGCCAAAGGACCTCTTCAGCTTTATATGACTGTACGTCTCTCTGACCCACACACACTTTGCATCAGAGTGCCAAGGGCTTGGATCCAATTCTGGCCTTGGGTGACTGTCTGTGTGGAAGTTTACACATTCTCCCCATGTCTGCATGGGTTTCCTCCAGATGCTCAGTTTCCTCCCAGAGGCCTAAAATGTGTGGGTTAGGTTGATTGGCCATGCTAAAACTACTTTTAATGTCAGGGGGATTAGCAGGCTATATAAATGGGGTTATGGGGATAGGGCTTGGGTGGATTATGGTTGGTGTAGGCTCGATGGGCTGAATAGCTTCCATCTTCACTGCAAGGGTTCTAAATGAATGACAGAATTGACATGTTAGATTAACATTCAAAATAATGCCTTTACCCCAAGTTGGATCAAGTAGAAAATGCAATAGTATGAATCCGTGGAACAGTGAAGAGACTATGTAAAAATAGATAGATTGATAGATGTATGAAATAACTTTCTGTTCTGAGCCTGAAGGTGGCAGTCCCTTCTTTTCCTCTTATGTAAAGCTTTTTTCACATCCTGTTCGAACTGTCCCTCCGTACTGACTTCCAGCCGTGACTTTGGACTTTCACATTACAAATTAACTATTCCGCTTTCTTCAGGCAGACGTTCCATGAATATGAAGTAGAACAATAAAGCCGGCTTTATCGAGAATAATAAGATCACTTCCTGTGCACCGTGGACCAATCACTAACAACACTACCAGATCTGTATTCAACCCTGTGTCTCTGTGGGCGCTGCACATCACAGTGCGGCGTGTGATAATGCCAGCTCTCCAGTCATGCTAATACTCTTGCATTCTGATAACTCATCCTTTTTGTAGCGACCCTTTGTTGCGTTTTGAAACAAAAATTGGCAAACTGAAAGTTTACCAAATCCCTTGTCCCCATAATGTGATATGAACGTAAACCACAGTTGACACAATTTTGTTGCTTAGTGTCCAGCGCTGTCTAATAAGGACCGGGACATTCTTAGGTATAAATTCGATATCAGCAATTCAGGGAAGGTCTTCAGAAGGAATAATGAAAGGATGTTCAGAGGCACCTCACCAAGGTGACAGCAGATGGCTCCGAACCCCTCTGTGGAAAAGCAAACATGCTGTCCAGAGTTACCACATGTGTTAATGATTAATTTACTGTGTACTAAATCTCACAGCTAGAGGTGAGAAGGAATCACATCTCTAGATAGCTTGTAACTGTAAAAGTTAAAATATTGTAATTACTTTTTTGATTTCCTGCACTGTGGGAAACTCTTATTTAGTATTAGTTTTCATGCAGATGATCGGAAGCGTGTGTAATACGCTGACTTCATTAGTGAGAGCTGAATTCAGCCCTCGCTCCGACAGATGGGATGAGTCTCCACTCCAATTTGTGTCATTTGTCCCATTTGAGATGTGTTTTGGCAGTCTTAGTCCAGTCCCCTGTGGGCAAGAGTCTGCAGCAGAATAAGGAATCCATGATTGCACAAAACTTCTTCCGGTGCAATGAATTATCAGTTAAGAATTTAACAAGAGAGGCAGCTATAAAAATAATGAAAAGTACTTAGGCTTAATTACACCAGCTTTTAGTGGGATTGGTTGATTTGATAAATGCCAACATGTTGAGCTTAATTTGAATTAGGCTTTATGAAAGATGAGCTGGATGGAAAAGGTAGATTTAAGCAGGCTACATGGCTTGGTTTGTGATCGTAGCAGAGTGGATCTAAGCATCAAATGATCAAACACAGCAAGTATTGACTTTGAAGAGTGTTTTCCTCACAGAGTGGCATAAATTCTAAGCAAAAGCAATTACTGTTGACTTCTTCTTTAAAGTAATTCTGTAACCAGGAGAGAATGGGGTAATTTTATTAAGAGGTGGGGCTTTGAAGAATCTTATAGTCTGTGTTTTACTACCAGCAAAAATCATCTAGATAATCACAAATTCTAATACGGGGTGATACCCTCAGATGAATTTAACTTCATTCTGCTTCTAGATATCAAGGCTGGAATTTTATTGTCCCCCCCCCCCCCCCCCCCCGTCCCAGGAATCAGAGTGATCAAGGAATGGAGTGTGGGAAGGCCCATTGACCTCAGACTGGATTTTATGGTTTCAGGAACATCCCCCCCCTTCAAGTGTAGGGTAGGCAAAACCAATGCTTTGTTGGTTGAGTGCCTAATGTAAAAGGGAGACAAGGCAAGTGGGCTCTCAGGGATAGATTAATTGAGTTCTGAGAGACTTGTGCCTTCCATGGCAGCTTGTTGCTAGTATCTGCATTTTTCTGGAATAAGGTCTCCATCCTAACGGACGAGGTGGATGTGCATAACCATGTATTTGACAATGTGCCTGTGTCTGGATGGCCACCCTATCCTCACCCCGTCCAACTCCCTACAAGTCTACTTCTTGTATATTGATTGTATTTATTTATATGCAGGTGGGCACTAATCGGGGAGTCACTTGTTCTTCTTATTAATAGGAACAGACTGAAACAGCTTATTTTTGGATTAGGAGGTGCATTTCTTAATGCGTAGCTCTGTAAATATATGATTGAAGTAATGTGTAAAGTTTGGCCCCAGTTCTATCCTTGCCCACCTAGCTATCTGGAGTTTAATAGTTCCTGCCTCTGCCTGACATTATGTGCACTCCATTGCCTGCAAGCAGAGAAAGCACGGAGTTATGAGTGTTAAAAATGGCTTGGCTGAATAGGAGGGAAGGTCAGCTTTTGTGGAAGGTTGTGTGAGACATTGGTACAACAGAGCAATAGGATGAGGGTGAGTGCTGGCTGCTCAGATGGGGACATGAGAGGACGTGAGGTTTTGCACTTAACATTGCTGAGGTATTCACCCCCCCACCCCATCCCAGCCCCGGCCCAGGTCAGATCCATTTGGTACATCATCTCCAAGTTCTGGGGACTACATTTCAGCTCCTGACTTCCTTGGTCACAGTAAGAAGTCTGACAACACCAGGTTTAAGTCCAACCGATTTATTTGATAGTAAACTCACAAACTTTCGAGGTTCCCCTCTTCGTCAGGTGAATAGTGTTCTAGTCTCAGACAGTACATATAACAGTGCAGACAGTTTACAGATTACTGATTAGAATGTGAATCTTTACACCTAACCTGTGTAAGGAGGGGAACCTCAAAAGTTTGTGAGTTTACTATCAAATAAATCGGTTGGACTTGTACCTGGTGTTGTCAGACTTCTTACTGTGTTTACCTCAGTCCAATACCGGCATCTCCACATCATTCCTTGGCCGCTTCAGTGGGCAGGATGTTGCACTGCCATTTGCAGCGGGCAGCAATGGAATGGGAGGGACGGGGGGTAAAATATCACAGAAGCTAAGAAAAGAGTGTTTAGAACTGTGAGATTTCCCACAACAAATGTACCCAGTCTCGTCCATTTGACATGATGCAGATCCCGCCAAGAAAGGGGGGAAACCCATTTGCTTTCATTAATATATCCTACTCACAGAGTCCTGCTGTAACTTCCCTGACACACGATAATCTGCTCCTAGCTTCACAACGTCAAGCCAGCAGGTTTTACAATAGCTTTTTCAAAACAGGACTCTGGAGACCTCGCTTCCAGAGGGGAGTTCAGAGGTAAGCAACCATGGAACTCAGGCAGAGGATCTGTGGAGAGATCCCATGAGAGTAGGCAGGCACAAATAGGGTGCAAAAAATGAGGTTTAATACATTGACTAAGTTGCTTACATACTTATATTAGTGCTTGTATCTGCAATTCCCCAATATCATAAATGATCACTGTCTGCAGACACATCCCTTCAATTAGAAATAATTAATCATTTGATAGATCCAGAATGTAATCTCACCTGCCATCCCTTGTTGCCAGGAGTCTCGTATTGGGATGCTAATATCCTGGCATTAGTTAAACCCCATTCCAGTATTTCCAGCCTTTTAGTCGTCTCACTGTTTTGCCAGGGAGTAAATGAAATTCCACCTATTTCTTCCCCTTTACTTGGCTAGGACTGAACTGTCACCTTTCAATACCCTCCCAGCACTTACCACTTACTTCCACAACCTTGCTCTGAAAAGGCCACTCGCATTTGAGAAAGTTACACCTTGGTTCCTGCTTGTTCTGCCATGAAGCACCAAATTCTGTCAAAGTGCTCTTGCATAGAAAGAATAACTGTGGCAACTGTCTCCTTTGGCCCTATTTGGCTGTCTCTCTGGTTGTAGGGCCTTGAGTTGTCCCTGCAACATCTGAAAACAGGTGGCTGTCAGTGCTTGCCTTCCTGCTTCACCATGTGAGAAGACCCATGGAGCCTATTCACGCACCCGAGACTGTTCCTAAGGAAATTTCAGAGGGCGGATGAATAATCTGGCTAAATAGTGGACAGAAAATGAGGCACAGCTGTCCGTATCTGAGTCTTCAGCTGTCCTCCGGGTCACTGTGACCTGGTTCTCTTGATTGGTGGTCAAGTGCAATAATCAGCCTTAAAACACCAAGTATTTCCATTCATCCTACAGTCACTGCAGTCCATTAAAATTCATTTGCATTTCTGACCTTGTTCCCTGTTCTGAAGGTGCAGGAAGAGTACTTTCTTGACCTGATCTTTCCACACAATTTTACTTTAACCGGAGGACCACCAATCTCCTTAAAGATAATATAAATGGTGTCTCTGATGTAGGTTAAGGCCACCATTATTGCTTTTTTCCAAATTACCCTTGCTCTCTTAGGTCCAAGTGACACAGATTTGAAAGGGTATGTGGGCAACCTTCCCCAGATCTGGCTCAACCACTTAAAATATTAGCAGGTCCAGTGTAAACTTCATTCAAAGCTTTGCTACCCATAACTCAGAGTCTCTATAGCTCAGAAGGAGGCCATTTAGCCCTCGAGCCTGCAGTCACAACAATCCCATCCAGGCCTTATTCCCCCGAACCTGACATATTTACCCTGATAATCCCCCTCACACAAAGGGAAATTTAGCATGGCCGATCCACCTAGCCCGCACATCTTTGCAGTGTAGAAGGAAACTGGAGCATCCAGAGGAAACCCACACAGATACTGGGAGAATGTACAAAGTCCACGCAGACTGTCATCTGTGGCTGGAATGGAACTCTGGCATTGTGAGACAACAGTGCTAACCAGTAAGTCTCATTCGCCTTCCACCTCTGTGCTTGCTAGCTGATATTGGCTCCCAGTCAACCACTGTCTTGATTTTAGGATTCTTATCCTTGTCTTCGAATCCCTCACTCTTCACTTTCACTGAAATCTCCACCAGCCCCATTGGCAGGATTCTACTGTCTCTCTCGAACAAGACCAGAAATTCCCGCCCAAGGTCAATGGACATTTCTGTTATCTGTCCCTCACCTGCTCCGATTCCGTGGTGGGCAAAGTGGCAAAACTCCGGCGCATATATCTACGCTCCCCTAATTCTGGCCTCTTGTGCCCATCTTCCCAATTTAAATCACATCACTGCAGTAGCCTTGCCTATGTTGCTGATATACATTGTGGAATGTCAACATTCTCTCTCAAGACAGAATTCTTAAAAAAAACACTGTTGAAAGCATTGTTGGTAAGGTTAGTGTGTGAATGCTTAATATGCTCATATCAAAATCCTTACTCACTTATTAAATAAATGGATGTAGCCATACATTCATTTCAAAATATTATAGAAGAAGGGAAAAAGAAATATAAAGATGACTTTAATAAGATTGCTGACAATTGCTATCTCTGCAGAGGAGGAATCACTCAGTGAAACAGTATAACAAACTGCACCAAGGGGGAAAGAAATAGATTATGAAAGATGGAGATAGATAGATAAATAGATTTGATTTTATCTGGAGATTGGAAAGTTGCTTTGATTTTTAGCTCATCAAAGCTGGCGAGTAAATTGCCTCAGGCCTGCTGACAAGTGGCATTTTCTAGCTGCGATTCTGCCCCAATTAAAATTTCCTGGGCTGCTGCTTTTCTTTGTAGTTGTAGTCCGCTACCCTGAATTTCAACAGGAAATTGCGGTCCACATTTGTATCACCACATCTGACGAGAGATCCAAGGATATGACCGCCCTTGGAGATTTACAAAACCTTCTGCTTTTGACTTCTACCATCATCTATGATGCGCCCACCACTGGATTTGAACAAAAAAAAACAAATGTCAAAGTTCCAGAAAATAACTAATTCATCTTAAATTATCTATCTACAGGAAGAAACCCTGTAGAGCCTTTGTCATTTAATTGCGCTGGCACAAGGTAGGCTTTCAAAAGGTATATATTCTTAAAATCTTTTGGTTTATTCTTTACACAAAAGGTATTTCTATTCTTAAAATTGGAAAGATGAGCAGGATAGGTGAATTGGCCATGTTAAATTGGCCCTTAGTGTCAGGGAAATTAGGAGTGCAAATACATGAGGTAAGAGGGAGAAAATCTGGGTAGGAATTGTTGTTGGTGCAGGCTTGATGGGCCAAATGGCCTCCTTCTGTACTGTAGGAATTCTATGATTCTATAGAATTGAAACGAGTGTGCTCCAATTCTGCCAGTTTGTAAGCCCAGATGCACCATACAAGTTTTCTACAGTCTCCTTGGGTTGTCACTTTTACAAAGCAGTCAGGAACAATATGCAATATTATTGCCTAGATTTTTGACCCTTATCACTTCCATGGCTAAATTTTAAGGGCCACCAAAAGGAAAACAGGCATGTGGATCTGTACATTAGGGAACTAGGACTCAAACCCCACTCTAGGTGTAGCTTGTCTGAGTGGTCTTGTGCTGACTGCGCTAGGAGAAAGGTGTGTTTGTCTACTTCCACTGAACTTGTGGTCTTTATTCATCCTCCATATCAGACCTCACACACCTTAGAGAGCAGCCCATCAGTCATATGCCCATCTTGGGTCCACCTCGCCCCACTCCCTCCACTGTTTTGCAGGTTACCAAGGTAATGTTGGGTGAGTCATCCACTCATAGCCCATTGAGGCCTTTAACTTGGTTATTTATTCCATAATTAACTGCCCCATCCCACCACCACCCTGATATAAAGGACAGCAGGAGAAGACATTGCTCAGTGTGTGGTTTAAGAGGTAAATGCCAGAAAATTCTTAGGAGCAAGCAGTATGAGCCAAAGGCAGCCTGCATGCTGCAGTAAATGCATACCCAGTGGGACAGCAAAAATCTTTTAAAAAAAGCCTTTTATAATTCCCTTTTTAAAGTAGCGTTGCAATGAGCTGTAACGTGTCTATTTGTAACAAAGTAACATGCATAAATGTATTTCAGGTTTATCCATAACAATTGTGTGACTGCTTTTATAGTATTGTTCCCAGTTTCCACTTAGCTTCATGCTTAGCAAAATGCTAACATGCTGATCAATTCTTCCTTACAGATCCGTTCACCAGCAGAAACATATAACCTCTGTGTAGCACATTTACTATAAAAAATCCCAACGCACTTTATTGTGGCATAGTGGCATAAAGGTTATGCCTCACAGTGCCAGGGGACTTGGGTTTCATGCTTGGCTTGGGTCATTGTGCAGACTCTGTGCAAACATTCTCCCCTTGTCTATGAGGATTTCCTGTGGGTGCCCTAGTTTCCTTCCATAGTCTGAAAGATGTGTTAGTTAGGTACAGTGGCCATGCTAAATTCTCAGAATAGTACGGAGTGTGGTGAGTCGGGGATTTTCACAGTAGCTTCGGGGATTTCACAGTAGCTTCATGGATTTTGTCAGTAGCTTCATTGCAGTGTTAATGTAAAGTGATGTGTGACTAATAGATAAACTTTACTTTGAACAAATGAGAGAAATAGAACTAAATATTAGAACATAGAACATTACAGTGCAGAACAGGCCCTTCGGCCTTCGATGTTGCGCCGACCAATTAGGAACAAGCAGTGACCCTCTAACCTAAACCATTCCCCTTTCATACATAAACTTATCTACTAACCTCTTAAACGCCACCAAACTTGGCGTATCTACAACTGACGCAAGCAAGGCATTCCATTCCCTTACCACCCTCTGGGTAAAGAACCTACCTCTGACATCTGTCCTAAAACCACCACCCCTTAATTTAAAGCTATGTCCCCTCGTGCTAGCTTTCTCAATCCTAGGAAAAAGGCTATCACTGTCCACCCTATCTAAACCTCTAATCATCTTATATGCTTCAATAAGATCCCCTCTTAGCCGCCTCCTTTCTAACGAAAACAACCTCAAATCCTTCATCCTCTCTTCATAGGACCTGCCCTCCATACCAGGCAACATCCTGGTAAACCTCCTCTGTACCCTCTCCAATGCCTCCACATCTTTCTTATAATGTGGGGACCAGAACTGTACACAATACTCAAAGTGCGGCCGCACTAGAGTTTTGTACAGTTGCAACATGACGTTGCGGCTCCGAAATTCAATCCCCCTACCAATAAAAGCTAAGACTCCGTATGCCTTCTTAACAACCTTATCGACTTGATTGCCAACTTTCAGGGATCTATGCACACGTACACCAAGATCCTTCTGTTCTTCAACACTATTAAGAATCCTACCATTAGCCCTATACTCTACACATTTGTTATTCCTGCCAAAGTGAATTACCTCACACTTTTCCACATTAAACTCCATTTGCAACCTCTCGGCCCAGCTCTGCAACTTGTCCAAGTCTCTCTGCAAACTATAACACCCCTCTTCACTATCTACCACTCCACCGACTTTAGTGTCATCTGCAAATTTACTAATCCATCCTTCAATACCCTCATCCAGATCATTTATAAAAAATTACAAACAGCAGGGGCCCCAAAACAGACCCCTGAGGTACACCACTTGTCACCGAAATCCACGATGAATATCTCCCATCAACCACCACCCTCTGTCTTCTATCTGCTAGCCAATTCCTAATCCAATTAGCTAAACCACCCTCAATCCCATACATCTGCATTTTCTGCAGAAGCCTTCCATGTGCCACCTTATTGAATGCCTTACTAAAGTCCGTATATTCCACATCAACTGCCTTACCCCCATCCACCTCTTTGGTCACTTTTTCAAAAAACTCAATAAGGTTAGTAAGGCACGACCTACCCTTCACAAAACCATGATGACTATCCCCAATCAATTCATTTCTCTCTAAATAACTATAAATCCTATCCCTAATAATTCTCTCCAATACTTTGCCCACAATTTGTGACCTATTTTAACATAACTCATTTTCAACACCAAATAAATTTCTTTTGTGAAAAACTCCACTTGCTGAAAAAAGTGCAATGCTCTTTCTATCCCCTCTATTCCTGAAGAAGTTACGTGGCCCTGGAGATTTAAATTTACTATAAGAACAGTTTGCGATGAATTCCTTGGATCAGATTCCTGAATTTCAGAGCATTTAAAGAATACACAAAAGTATAGGTTAGTGCAATACCCATTTCAATAATTAACATATAATTTAAGTGTTAAGATTTGAAATGGATATAATTAAAATGTTACAAGACTGAAAACAGTCATTAATTTTATGCTGTACAAATCTAATTGCCCTTTATAGTGTTTTTCTTTCCATTGCTTAATAGGCAAAAGCTTGGATTGTAACAGGAGTCAAATTGGCTTACTTCTGGAAAATATTAAATGGTGTATTAAATTTCAAAATTATTAGCATGAAGAGCAATAACTGATATTTATTGTAATCTCCTAAAATATCCTGAACCATATCTGGTGCTAACTGTGTGGACTTTCAATATGGACTATCACAAAGATGTGAGTTAAATTTACCTGGTAGAAACAATTTTTGTATAGCAGTATTTTCTTGCCAATTGAAAGATTATTACGGTTCCCAGCAATATTGTGTTTTTTTTTTCATTTAATTAGCATAATTAAACAAATCTAAATGAGTTTACATCTCATCTGAACTATTATAATGATGTTTTTTGTGAATAAATAGAATCCATAGAATCCTACACTGCAGAAGGAGATTATTCAGCCCATTGAGTTTGCACCAACTGCAATCCCACCCAGACCTTATCCCTATAACCCCATGCATTAATCCTAGCTAGTCTTCCTGACACTGAGGGGCCAGTTAGCATAGCCAATCCACCTGACCCACACCGCACATCTTTGGACTGTGGGAGGAAATCAGAGCACCCAGAAGAAACCCACGCAGTCAGTGACCCAAACCAGAAATTGAACCCAGGTGCTTACTACTGTGCTGCCTCTAAATAAGGTGTTCATTGTCATATCTCACCAAGGTGCTCACCAAGGACAATCTGAAGTCATAAAATGCCATCATATTTCAAGCGTTGACTTAATTCCACCACACACTCATCTGAATCAATTGATCGTGTGTTTAGGACTGGATACATGGGGGTAAGGGGAGGGAATCTTTCCCATCCCATCTGCTACAGGAATCTAAGCAGGCGGGGGGAGCGGACAGTACAAAGATCCATTGACCCTGGGCAGGATTTTCCAGATTTGGGTTGAGGATTGCCGGAAACCCCCGCCTGTATTCTTGGCTGATACTTCAGCAAAGTACTGAAAGAGTGTTGTGTTTCTGTCTTAGAAATTTCACACTTCTTGGTAGTATAAACAAGATGCAACATGACACTGTTATTGTCTTAACATCACATAGTTTCATATACATTATAACTGTTATGGTATTGGAGCTACAACTCTGAAATTGTAAGTACACATTCCACCTTGGCCATCAGCAGGACAGACCCAGGATGGAATGCCAGTCAATTATAGGCACACACGTACACTAACACACACAGACAAACTAAGCAGCAATTTAGAATGGCTAATTTACCTAACCTGTGTTTCTTCGGATGTGGGAAAACCGGAACACCTAGCGAAAACCCAAGCAGCCATGTTCAGAACATACAAATTCCACACCAACAGACACCCGAGGCCAAGATTGAACCAGGGTTCCTGGAGCTGTGAGGTAGCAGTGCTAACTATTGTGTCACCGTGCCATCCAAATTTAATTAATCTGGTCATTTGTGGGCTAGCGTGAAAAAAATAACTCTGATAAAGAGACAACTGTTATTAATGCATTTCATAGAAAAGAATCTGTCATCTGTCATCTGCTCAAGTGCAGACTTGCTGAAGTGGCCTAGCAAGCAAGAAACAAAAGCAAATCACTAGAAGGCAACCTATTGCTATCTTTACACGTGACCTTGCAAGCATTATCCACATCTGGAAGACAAATTTTCTAAAAGACATTGTCACGAACAAACAAAGTGTTTGCTCTTAAGCCATTCTTTTGCAATGATCTCCCACAAGAGAGCATATTATGTTGTTATATATTTGAATACTTGACAAACTATGGCAGATGACCCAGACAGAAGCTTCCAAATACATGTTCACATGAGCATGAAGACCATCCTTTGCCAGCACCTCGATAATAATGCCCAATTCCATGTCTGCCTCAACTCATCTGCTCTTGGATCTCTCATCTATGCCTTTGTTACATCTAGACTTAACTTTTAAACTTAAAAGTGTAATGGTTTGTGTTATTTATATTACTATTCATTGTGAAATCACTAAGGCAGATAAAAATAAAATGTGCTTTCAGTACTTTACTGGAGTATCTAGTCAGAATATATGTTCAAGTCTTAAACCCAAAACCAGTTCACTGTAATTAAGTCAAGATAACACTTGAAGTGTGATGGGTGGGATCCTACCAACAGAAAGTAGAAGTGACTATAATACACTTGAATTTTACATATGGTTTGAAGGAGAGAGAATAGGTCTAAGATTAGTATTTTAAACTAAATTGTGGACAATTATGAGGTTGTCTCATCAGCAAAGTTAGCAATCATACCATTGGTCCCTTTATCTGAGTCATTTATATAATATTACATAATATTTGTAAAATATTGAAGCTCTGGTATTAATTGCTATGGCAAACTACTCATTACAGCTTGCCAAATGGAAAAACATAATTTATTTTCCTCTTTACTTCCTATTTAGCTAGCCAATATTCTTTTAGCTCACCACTACCTTCTCCAGTCAATTAGGGCCGGCAACAAGTACAAGCATTTCGGGATGTGTAAAGTTCTATTCAGATGCCAGTTTGCTCTCCATGCCCTCAGCCATCAACTTCTTAGTGTTAGCTGTGAGGAAATCAAGTCACCCATTGCCTCTTTATTTATCTCACAGAGATACATTGTCATTGGCACTGGAACAACTCATCTGTTTCCCTGTAAGGCAAATTTGTTACTTGAAGTAGAGAGATCAAAGAATGAGAATTAAAAATGGATGGCGTTCTGTACTTAGAAAAACTTGTTTGATGGTAAATCACATTCTGTGCACTAATGGATGAGTGCATGTAGCTCAGATTGAAAGGTGGCTCCAACCTTCACTGGAGCTTGAAGTTCAATCTTTTATTCCTCAGTTGCAGAATTTTACCTTTCTGTTTTCACAGTAACTGGTATGGTGCTTAACTGCCTGGAGTACTGGGAAATAAAACAAACACCAGAAAAACACCTTATTGAAAAGGGGTGTACAATGTTTGTAACCTATTTAGTTAGCATGTGTACCTGGTTATCAGGAATGCCATCCCTTTAATGGATTTAGTTAAGCAATGCCTTTCAAGAGATGCTCGCTCCAGGGAACCAGGATAATCGGGAAGCTTCTGAATGCATGAGGTCAACTGCTTAAAAAGAAATAATAAAGTGTGCTTTTGTGTAAGGAAATTCGTGAAAAACAACCTCAGCATTTCTGTTTTTCTTAGTTTTGATGTTTAAAAAAATTCAACCCTTTATCCCACGTGAGATTCAATGATAAAATCAACCGAATTAGGTCAAGAGTTTAGGAGCATTGTCAACATCATCTAAGGGGGAAAGGTGGTGGGACTCCTTCACAAAAATGATTGTGTTCCTCACCTAAGACTTCTTAATATCTATGATTAATGTTTTCTTAGATCATCCTTCTGACAGTCCCAGCTTACTGATGCTGTACACAGTTCATGAATATGCATGAGGGCCCTAAAGGTAGATGTGAAGTGAAGGCAGTGATTCATGTCCTTCTTGACGCACACATTTAACAGCCCAACACAGTAAAGAAATGAGCATCTCTCCAGCGTATTTTCATACTAGCAGATTAAATTTTGATGGAAAGAATTTTTCTTTTGTTTTACATGAATGATAAATACAGCAAAATGAAGAATTGTGCTGCGTACAGTGATTGTGGTGATCCTTCCTCTGTCAGACAATAACATAACTGATGAGAAAGTAGAGATGAACAAGCAATTGTGGGGTGGGATGACAGTGGGGGAGGTTACTGATTTAGTGATGCAAATCAACAGGATACCAAAAATCTTGAAGGTAATTTAGATCTTGTCAGCTTTTTATTTCCCAGGTGGATAATTGTTAGAATCATCACATGACACTGTAAAACAAGCTCACTGTCAAATAGCATATATAAATATTACTTGCAGGGAAATTCTCTCTTATCTTCATCCCTTTCCTTCATGAAACTGTTGTTGCACAAACGTGACTAATTTTATTGTTTCCCCAAACCCTCAAAGTGGTTAATTAATGTTTTTCTTATTGTTTTTCTTGAAGAACATGGTCAATTACGAGCTTTTAACTGTAGAAATACAGAAACTTGTCTGAAACAGACATCATAAATTTGAAAGGGTTTTTAAAATCTCAGCAGCTGTTGGTTTTAGCTGAGTGTTGGATCAACTTAGCGTTCAGATGGCGTAAATGACAGGGTTTGAATGGTTTGTGAATGTCAACAGAATACCCAAGTTAATCACACAAACAATGATAGCTTAGGATTCACAACAGCCATATCTCAGTCCAGCTGAGATTATGTACTTTTAGGGACAGGGTTTTGTCACACCAGTGGTGATGGGCTGGGTGATGGTTGGGGCAGCAAAATGCCAGTTGATAGCTTTCAGTTGCAAGTAAGACGTATTTACACTGCCAGCGAATATTCCCAGAGATGCTGGCTGGAAGTGGGGAGAACGGGATTTAAGGCAGTGGTAGGCAATTGTGCTGTTAAACAGGCAAATTGTTTTATTATTTCATGGGATGTGGGTGTCACATGCAAAGCCAGCATTTACTACCCCTCCTTAATTGCCCTTGGGAATGTCGTGGCGAGCCACCCACTTGCAATCCATGTGATGTAGATACACCCTTAATGTTGTTAGGGATAGCGTTCCAGAATTTTGACCCAAAGATACTGAGGGAACAGCGATATATTTTCACATCAGTGTGATGTGTGGCTTGGAGGGGAGCTGACAGTGGTGGTTGGTGTTCCCATGCATCTGTTGCCCTTGTCCTTGGGGATGGTAGAGATTGAAAGTTTGGAAGATGCTGTTGAAGGAGTCTTGGTGAACTGCTGCCATGTGTCTTGTAAATGATGTTGCCACTGTGCATTGGTAAAGGGGGAATTAATCTTTGTGGTGGATTGAATGCCAATTAAGTGGACTGTTTGTCTTGGATGATATCGAGCTTCTTTAGTGTTGTTAAGAGTTGCACTCAGGGAGAATATTTCAACACACTCCAGACTGTGCCTTGCAGATGTTGGACAGGTTTTGGGGAGTTAGGAGGTAACTTACTCTTGACAGAATTCCCTGACTCTGAATTGATCTTACAGCCACAATATTTATAAGGCTGGTCAAGTTCAGTTTCTGGTCAGTGGTAACTCCTAGGCAGAAGGATGCAATGATGGTAATACCAGTGAATGACTGTGATTAACAATGATTTTACAATGGATTCACAATTTTGCTAGGGGCTCGCAAAAGCAAGGGTGGCCTGGTGGCACAGTGGTTAGCACTCCTGTCTCACAGTATCTGGGACCAGAGTTCAATTCCAACCTGGGGTCACTGTCTGTATGGATTTTGCAAGTTCTCCCCGTGTTGTGTGGATATCCACCAGATGCTCTGGTTTCTTCCGACATTCCGAAGATGTGCAGCTTAGGTGAATTTGTCACATTAAATTGCCCCTTAGTATCAGGAGGATTAGTAGGATAAATATGTAGAGTTCTGGGGCCTAGCTGGGAGTGTTGTTGGCTCAGGTTCAGGTTCAATGGGCCAAATGGCCGCCTTCTGCAGTATAGGGATTCTATTATTCTAAGAACTTCAGGGACCCACCATCTATCAGCAGGTGGATGCTGATCAGAAGGTCAGCCTTTTCTGCAGTTGGCAGCCATTGCGAGAGATAGTGTGGATTTATAGAGAAGGTGAGAGAGAGAGAAAAGCACCGCAGTGAAATATCTGGAGGTTTATTGAAGTTGGAGAGCACAGGAGAGAGATTCGGACTGAGGGCCCTCTCTAACTCCCAACTTATGTTTGCAGAGTAACAGGGGTGAGAGGCTTTGAGAAGTAACTATGGCAATTTACAATGGATCTCATTCAGTCATAGGATTTGAAATCTCTACTTCTTCACCTTCAGAGATGGATAATGCGTGCCTTAGGCCACCCAGTGAAGAGATGACCCTTTCTATCTGTGCTGATTGCCAGCATAGACATAGAGGAGACATGGGGTGACTGTCCGACAGCAATTTGAGCAAACTCTCAGCATATCAAAGGATTTTTGAGAATACAGTTCTGATGGCTTAATAAATCTGATGGAGGCCTACAGTATGTGCCTTGAAGTGTCTCACACTTGGTGATGGTCTGCTATGCTCCACACAATCTGATGCTGCAAAGTAATGTAACTTTGGACATTGAGGCAATCACACAGGGTGATGTTTCTTCTGACAATGAAGATTTGGAAGCGGCTGCTGATTCGGCAGACCATGAAGAGAGGCACCCAAGGGACCTCTGGCAAAGCACAATGGAATACATACACGATAGGCTCACTGATCCAGCCACATTTCTCACCAGCATTCCTTAGATGCACATGTAGATAAATAAATCTTCCACACTTGCTTACCCCCCCATCCATCTTCCAGACACACCAGCTTTAAGGCTTCCCTCACTAGGTCCTCCAGTCCTTGTCTTTCAGTTGTTTGCCTGCTGATTTTTAAATATGGCACCTGCCTGACATGACCGGGTGCTTATACCTCACTATATCGCCCAGCCACTAGCTCGCACCCTTTCTGATCTTCCTGATTAGACGGTCCTGACAATGTTACTGTTTCACTTCTGTTGTCACTGGCAGCCATGTCACCCGCTTTAAATCCCAAGGTTGGGTTTCTCGGTCATTGCTAGAAAAATCTTCCACTTGGTATTCTTCAATGTTGTAATCTTCAATTTTTATCCTTTCCATTTTTTTTTTGCCCACTCGATCTTGCCATCTGGCCCCACCTCACAGTGAGTAGAGCGAAAACAGCTGATTTTAACTCTGGGCAGGAAATGGCTGCAGAGAACAGAGTGAGCAGACGTTCCTTGACATTGCCAGCATGAGACCCAGTTGACTCTAACTCCCAGGCCTCATTTCTTATGTGGCCATGTTGGAATACAGGCAGCATGTGCATTTTCATGGAACAATATCCAGGTTAGGGCCTATCTGAGGTGTGAGTACACTTTATATAGTGAAGTTGCTCTCTGCTTTGGGTTCCTGTTCAAGTTGTGCTGGTTAGAATTCCCCTACCGATAATGAATTGTGCATTCGATAAAAACAGGAAAATGAAATTCGAGTTGGTAGCTCTGATTGATGAGTTAGTATATGTGTGTTGGGCTGAATAGCCTCACTCTGTGCTTCAATTTCAATAGGTCTGTAAGAGGAAGATTTATTTGAAGTTTTATTTATTTGAAATAAAAGCAAAAATCCCCAGAGAACATTTTACTGAACAAAGTGTGGTTTTCATTATATGAATGATTCATTTTGATTTGATGTATTATTATCATGTATACAGTGAAATGTATTGTTTCTTGCATGCTATACAGACAAAGCATACCATTCATAGAACAGGAAATGAGGAATGCAAAATGTAGTCTTCCAATCATAACTAGGGTGTAGAGAAAGATCAACTTAATGTGAGGTAGGTCCATTTTAAAAGTCTGACAACAGCAGGAAAGAAGCTCTTCTTGATTCAGTTGGTACATGATCTCAGACTTTTGTATCTTTTTCCCAGTGGAAGAGAGAATATCCAGGGTGCATGGGGGTCTTTAAATATGCTCTCTGCTTTGCCAAGGCAGCAGAACAGAGTCAATGAATGGGAGATAGGTTTGCACGATAGATTGGGCTACATTCATGACCTTTTGTAGTTCCTTGCAGAAAATTTGTATTTTAATGCTGAACAAGTAACATTTGTGAGACAATAGACAACTAAAAGTAGCCTGGATCATTCAAAGAAGAATACTGAGTTTGTTTACAAGACCATCGCTGCAAATTCATAGAAGAGAGCCTTATAATTGATGGCGAGGATTTTCTTTCATGCACGTATCTTTTATTATCTATTATTTTCCAGATACGTTTATGGTGTTCAATTATTCAAACTTGAATGCTTTGTAATGTGATAGAATGCATTTCTTTTTCAAACCTCCATGTCTCAATTAATCATAGCTGCAACTCAAATGTTTGGTTCTGCTACCTGCAGCCTCTAACTATCAGAATTCAAGTGTCATACTTCTTAAATCATGTTGCATTTCATGCTGGTGCTGATTTTCTTTAAAACTAAACAATGCTTTGCCAAATTTCCCAAGAGATAAAATCTGATTTTCTTTTATATGTATTCTTCCCAACCAGTAAAAAGTAAGACAGCCTCATTAACAGCTTTGGGATCTCTCAACATGGAAATCTGGTAGATGTGTAGTATGTTTTTTTTCCCCTGCTCTGCCCTCTCTATTTTTATCCTTTCTTTCTCTCAATCTGCCTCATCTGGTGGCACACTGGTTAGCACTGCTGCCTCACAGTGCAGGAGGCAAGGGTTTGATTCCTGGCTTGGGTCACTGTCTATGTGGAGTTTGCATGTTCTCCCCGTGTCTGCATGGGTTTCCTCCGGGTGCTCCAGCTCCTCCCACAGACTGAAAGATGTATTGGCAATGCTAAATTTCCCTTCAGTGTGGCTGAACATGGGGATTCTCACAGTAACTTCATTGCAATGTTAATGTAAGCCTCCTTGTGATACTAATAAATAAATCTTTACTGTTCAAACCTCCCTAAAAGTGTCTGTTCCTCTCATTCCTTTGTTTATCCGCATGTTTTTCTGCCTGATCTTTCTTTCTGTTCTCTGCTTTCTGTGTGTACGCGTGTACGCCCTGTTTTAAATTGCTTATTTTCAGTTGATTTGAGTTTTAATGTTATAAAACAGGTCAGTAAATGCTTCATAATGCCTATAATTAGCTGTAGCTTGGGGAAGACCACAGAAAATCTTTGTTTACTGCCGTGGAAAGATTGCGTTGTGATTTCTCTTCATCTGTTGATCCATGCCATCTTAATTGTGATCTGATGTGTGAAAACAAAAGCTTTCAAATGAAAATGGGACAATAAAACAATTGTTCAAATTCAAACATACTTGCCATTAGTCAGAGCACGTCAAAAATCGGATGGAAAATGGCAGCTCCATATGCAGAATATTTATCTACTTGCAAACTTCAAAGAGGAATGAGTCGCTCAGATGTTTAATTGTAGTCGGGCAGTTAATTCGCTTTAGTGAATGCTCCCAAAGGGTGAGAATTTACTAAATATAAGAACAATTCTGCAAGTCAGTGCTCTCAGTGGTAAGGCAGCGCATCTTGGGAGATAGTGGATTTGGAAGCCTGACTGTCCATCCGTTAAAATGAAAGGAGAAGAAATCACAAATCACATACCCCCAATATCCTGATATGTGCATCTCGCAGTGCCATCCCCATTGGAGGCGTTAGGTCGTGAAATCATCCTTAAATTTACAAAGATCACGCTCACTGCCATTGTCGCAATAGGAAATCATGCGTTTACTGATCAATTTATTTAATCCTCTCAGTACTAACGGTTATAATAAAAAAAACTTATCATTTAGAAGGCATTTACAATGTCAATGTCCTGACCACGGTGCTAAGTGAGAAGTGCTGTATTATTTTTGTACATCTTGCTTGTGTTTCATGCATTGAGTTTGCAGATAGGTGGAGCTGAAAGACAAGTACACAGGGAAATGATTCAATAGCTTCGATTTAACTTGGCTCAGAGCTCCTGATTCAATCCTCCCCTTAGACTAAAAATCCGAAGCAGAGATGCAAATCCTCCTGCAGCAACAGCGATGCATTTTCCTTCCTTCATGTGAAGCCACTTTTGAGATTTCCCCCTGTAGGTTGGTGGAGTACACAGCCAAAGTGAGCAGTATATCAAAAATCATTGTCGACATTTGAGACCGAGTTGGATAGATGGTGGCTGAAACAAGGAGGAATACATTAGGAGTGTGATAAACAGATATGGGAACAGAATGGACACTAGTGATTGAGGTTCATGTGGAGAGGAAAAACACGAGGATCAGCTGGTGTTGTCTTGTAATTACTATCAAATATGAGGAGCTCTGCAGCATGTAAAGTGTGGGTGTAATTCTCGCAATTAAAGAGGGTCACATTCAACATGCACATAAAACCTAGTAAGTAATTCATACGTACAGCGAGACCCATCTCTGGAGGTGAATTCAGGCAGCAGCTGATAAAGATAATTGAATTTACGGATCAATATATTAGAAAGTAGCAGTGTCTAATACGTACAGCGGACCTCCAGTGTGCATTGCAGCAGGTAATTAAGAAAACAAAAGGAAATTTTATTCTTCTTTGTTAAAGGGATGGAGTTTAAGAACAGCAAAGTTATGTTGCAGCAGTATAAGGTGCTGGAGTACTGTGAATGGGTTTTCTTACTTCAGAAAGAATATACTGGCACTGGAGGGGGTGCAGAGGAGATTCACTAGGTTGATTCTGGAGCTGACAGGGTTAGTTTATGAGGAGAAACTTACATAAACTGGGACAATGCACATTGGAATTTAGAAGAATGAGGGGGGAATCTGATAGAAATATATAAAATTATGAAAGGAGTAGATGAAAGAGAAGCAGGAAGTTTATTTCCACTGGCCGGTGAAACCAGAATTGTGAGGCATAGTCTCAAAATAAGGAAGAGATTTAGGACTGAGTTGAGGAGGAACTTCTTCACCTAAAGGATTGTGAGTCTGTGGAATTCCCTGCCCAGTGTAGCAGTTGAGACTACCTCTTTGAATGTTTTTAAGGCAATGATATTTGGATTTTTGAACAGTAAAGGAATTAATGGTTATAGTGAGCGGGCAGGTAAGTGCAGTTGAGTCCACAAAAAGATCAGCCATGATCTTATTGAATGGTGAAACAGGCTTGAGGAGTCAAATGACCTACTCCTGTTCATGATTCTTATGTTCTTATTTATGATTAACTGGCCAGTCTTTCTCCTCTGAATCGCTTAGGGTGCTTGTATTTTAATTTTACATTTTTTTTTTGTTTTTTTGTACATTGATTGCTCTCATTCTTATCGTTTCCATTCTGAATGGAACACCATTCAACTGCTTAATATGCTGGTGAGCATGCAGTAGCAATGCTCAGCAGAGCAATCATCAAATGATCCTCAGGATCCTTCACAGTTGACTAGTTGGGGCCAGTAAAATAAAATTAGAAGCTCATTAGTAATGCCAGTACCCATTCACATGCTAGAATGAGCAAATTAATTGCTACAACTGCATAAGTACTCTCTCTACCGTGGGGGAGCTTCTGTTGAAGCAATCACCACAAATGTGGTGTTACAATACCTGAGCAGGGAACATGAGAGTTGGGAGGAAGATGAATTCTTTCAAAGGTCCTCCCTTCCGCTTATCCACGATAGCTTCAGTGGAAATGCTAAGGAAACATTGGCAAAGCTCAGCATTCAAGCAGCTTTTCTTAGGTTCCTGCAACCCTATCAGGAGAGAGAAGAATAAGGAACAGGCTGCCATGGATTTTTCTTCAAACTGTGATGTGGAAAAGTGCTTCCACTGCTACTTTAATAATATGAGAAAAGATTATAGTAGAGTATATTTCTGGCTATTGGTTTGGTGGAAAATGGAGAACTGGAAAAAGTCATGAAGAATCCCAACATCCCTTTCAAGCCAAGTATTTTACCCAGGCTTTCTCGCCACCCAATCACTGTGAGCCCACACATTTACTACAGCTAATACATCTAACCTGCACATCTTGGAACACTAAAGGGCAATTTGGCATGGCCAAACCACCTAACCTGTACATCTTTAGGGTGTGGGAGGAAAGCAGAGCAGCCAGAGGAAACCAGGCAAACACAGGGAGAATGTGCAAACTCCTCACAATCACCCAAGGCTAGAATCAAACCCAGGTCCTTGGAGTTGTGAGGCAGTAGTGTTAACCATTATGCCACCATGCCACCCTGCCAGCTGTGCAATTGTTTTAATTTATAGGCGGCCGACAATTCCTGAAATCTAAGTGGTGGGTTCTTTCAAATTGAAGATGCCTTTTCTGGGATACAAAAAGGCAATATATGTTTAAATAAAGGATCACGAAATTTTCAAAGTAATTAGTTTGATTAAGAAACAGTATTCTCCCATTTTGAGACTGTGGTGGGATTTTTCTGGTCACGCTTGCCCCAATGCTGGAAAATCCCACCCGAAGTCAACAGACATTTGCATGGTCTGTTCCCACCCGCTATGGTTCCCACCTTAAGGCTGGGATTTTCTGGTCTTGTTCACCCCCATCACCACTGCCAGTGAGAATAAAGAATTTGGCACTCAGCCAAAACTCCATTCACTGCAACCGGGCCAGAGAATTCCAATCATGGACAAAGTCAGAGAATTCCAGCCTAAACATCCTGAAGGGGGTGGGGACACGGAACCTGGGATTGGATATCCCAATCCAATGCTGGCACTAATCCACATTATTGAAAATATATATTATGTGCTTATTCATTTTTCTAAATTTAATCATTTAAATATTGCTGAAAAAGTCATTCCATCAACGTTTTCCATCTTGCACTCATCAGATGAAAAGCTTCGACAAAATGTATTTTTTTTCAGCAATGCTGAAGTAGTACTACCAAACAAATATTAATATTTTAAACTTATAACATGCTCTGACATAACACTCCCAACTCTCAGAGACAGGAAGAAACTTGCAAAGGCATTGGATAAATTACTGTTGAAAAGCAATTCCCAGACTGTGATTTTTATTTTATCATTGCAGACATAGCACTGAGAGCTAATAGCAAGACTGGAATAGAAAATATTAGGTGTTTGGGATCAACACATCTGAAATGTGTGGCAGGTCTATTAATAGCATCAGACAATGAGTTGCACATGTTGATCAGTTGAAGACACGATAGGTATAAAGCAAATAGTTTATTTACCCAGCAGATAGTCTATTTAAATGATGCACAATATCAAACAGTCTGTCTTACAGAGCCAATTTAAAAAGAGGCTGCAGGAATGACAGCAAACAAAAAAACTCATTATTGAAACTATTGCAACACCTCCCAAAAAAAGCAGGATTAACTCTTCAGAATGCAGAGTTACATTGAATGAATACATTATCCAAATTCAAGGAGTGGTGATCATTGATGGGTTGCCACACTGCTTCTATGTTTTTGCACGGTGCTGGAGTTCCGCACTCCTGGTCAGGACCTCCGAACCAGGCCTCTGCAGAAATGTGGAGCATATCTGTTCTCGGAGTACTTCGTAGTGCAAGACTGTCGGGGAAGCTAAGCACATCCTCATTTTACAGCATTCAGTAATACACTAGAAAGCTCTGGGACATTTAAATAGCTTTTAAATAGGGCTGTGAGGAAGTGAGGTGGGACAAGTCGGAGGATGAGTAGGGGTTGAGGTCAGGGTTGAATGCTCAGGGGATGTACAGTGGCACAGTGGGTAGCACCACTATCTCATAGTGCCAGGGATCCAGGTTTGATTCCAGTCTTGGGTCACTGTCTGTGTGGAGTTTACACATTCTTCCATGTCTAAGTGGATTTCCTCCAGGTGTTCCGGTTTTCTTCCACACTCCAAAGATTTGTGGGTTAAATGAACTGGCCATACTAAATTGTCCCTTAGTATAGGAAGCGGAAATGGCAGGGCAACTATGCGGGGTTATGCGGAATAGGGCATGGGTGGGATTGTGGTTGGTGCAGGCTCAATGGGCTGACTTTCTGTACTGGAAGGATTCTATGATGTCACAGCTTCATCTTCATTGTGCCCAGAGACTTTTCGGATGATGCCAGGGAATAGGGGAATTAGCCATCAGAAGTTAAACTTCCCAGGCAATTCCCACAGCATTCTTGATTCGTGCCCTCCAAGGCATTCCATAATGCATCTTGTGAGGTACAACCCGGCTCCAACCATCCAAAGGCCAGAAGTTCTGCACCATTCTTTCTTCAGCATAATCCAACAGGAGGGACAATATTGACAATATTAATCATGTGACTAAAATCAATCCTTGTTGCTGGCAGCAGTGTGGTATCCAAGCATGCTTCCTTGGGGGAAATTATCCTATCATTCTGGGATGTGAATACTCATGTTCACTAAATACAGCCTGAAAATATGTGAGAAAAAATAATCTCGAGTAAGAAAGTCATAAACATGGCAGTGCTGAAGTTTATTTGAATTTGATGCTAGTCCAGTGGGGTAGTTCCTTGTTGAGATAAGGGCTGAGATTTCCAATTGGGTTCAGGAGAATACACGAGTATGATTTGAAAATTGCTTTCCCAGAGGGTAACATTGAATCTGACTTCCTCCATAATGTGACACAATTTTCGAAGGAAGGATGGAAAGAGGGAAGAGGGAATCTGCTCATGTCCAATTAACAGCCCATTAAACTCCTCAAGGAACTCGTTAATGGGCTGGGCTAGAGGGAATAAGAAGGTAATTTTCAAAGTTCAGATCACCAAGTCCGAATATTTAGTGTGCAGCTGTTAAGTTCAAAGAAGGTGGAAGTTAAATTTTTCTTCTGACATGGAAAGGTTTTGGGAGCTGCGACCTTTTGCACCAGATTATAGGATCGTAGAATCCTTATAGTGCAGAAGGAGGTTATTCAGCCCATCGAGTCTGCATTGACCACGATTACCCCACCCCGGGCCCTATTCCCATATTCCCACATATTTAATCTGCTAATCCTCTGACAGTCAGGGCAATTTAGCATAGCCAATCAATCAAATTTTTGAACTGTGGGAGGAAACCAGACATTCAGAGGAAACCCATGCAGACATGGGGAGAAGGTGCAGACTCCACACAGACAGTGACCTGAGGCTGGAAATGAAATTGAGTCCAATGTGTTGTGAGGCTGCAGTGCTAACCACTGTGTCACTGTGCCGCCCCATCTGCACCACTGTGCCACCCTACGTGCATTGTCTCTCATCTGAACTTTTACTCACTTCTCTGCACAGTGAGGCTGCTCATCCTCGGAGGTGTTGCCTGCTCTCTTCTGAAACACAGTGACGTATCCTGCCATGGTTGCCATCTGCCCCAAGCTGCTCATTCAGCAGGCAATCCCTTCCTCCTGGTTATGCCTGGCACTACTAATTGGATACTGAGCATATGGTTGGCTCAGTGAGATCATTTACATTTAAAGGTAGCATCGCGGCCCAGAAATGATTCCCGAACCCAATTTGAAAAATCAAACCTACTGTCTTTCAGGTGAAAGGATCGAGGGAGACACAATGTGGTTTGAATCAACAGAGGCTCTATTGCCAATAAGAATAACATGTACAACAAGGTCAGATTTGAGTACAATCCGACTGCTGTGTTCGACTCCCTGGCTCCAACTGTGAATCCTGCCTCGAACTACAGCCCTGCCAACCTTACCATGATAATCCAGAGGGTCTGGACTGATCATGTGACCCTGGGGAAATGTCCCCTACCCCCCAATGCCCCTTAAAAGGCCACATTGCTACAAAGGTGGATGTAAACGTTTCCTTGGCACTATTCAAAAAGAGTAGAATGCTCGATTGCATCTGGCTAATAATCTTCTTCCATCCGGAACTATCAAGTGAAGTGATTTGGTTATTCATTCATTTGCTGCTTATGTGATCTTGCAATGCTATAATTTTATTTGCAAATGTCATTGAAAATAGTTGAAGTGATCAATAAAGTGTATTAACTAAGAGTGCAGAATCGATGGGCTAATAAAGTGTATACCCTTATAAAGTGTATAAAAATGATGAGCTACAGATTCTGGCTTGCTCGAAGCAATGGGAGGCTTCCTATGTCGTTGGTAGCTGAGTACTTTGATAGAAAATCAGGATGGCTGCGCAGTTTTTAATGTTTGCCTTAAAGAAATGAAACCTGTTCATAGTGCTTCATAAATAATCAAAAGGGAAACATTAAATATGAGAGGTTAGTTTAAAATTGGTTCTCTTGTGTTATATTTTGCCAGGTTTTGCTTCTGAAAAATGATGGATTAACGGTTTTCTAATTTTATATATTTTTAGATTATGCCATCATTAGCATTAATTTGAAATGTCCACGTCTGTATAGCTTTTGTGATAGTAGTGAGGTGACATTACATTTAATGTTGTTCAGCATTCGACAAACAACAGGAACGTGCACTGTTTTTATGCCTGCTACAGATCAAAGATGTGTGGGTTAGATTGACTGGCCATGCTAAATTGACTTACTTTCAGAGGGAATAGCAAGGTAAATATGTGGGATTATGGAGATGGGGTGGGATTGTTGTCAGTGCAGCCTTGGTGGGCCGAATGATCTCCTTCTGTACTATACAGATTCAATGGATACAGAAATGCAGTGCTTCACGTGAGTTTATATACTCGAGTAATGAGCCAAAGAATGTCATTTTAGTAACAAGGATATTCAATTGAAGATGATTGGGCTGAGGACACTGCCCTGAAGAACTTCTAAAGTGATGCCCTGAAGCTGAGATGATTACCCTCCACCAACCATCTTCCTTTGTGCTAGGTATGTCTCTGACTAGCAGACTGCTTTCTCCCTAATTCCTACTGACTCCAGCTTTACTGGGGCTCTTCATTGCCACTTGGTTAAATGTTGCCTTGATGTCAAGGGCAGTCATTCTCACCTCACCTTTGCAGTTCAGCTGTTTTGTCTGTGCTTGAACCAAGGCTGTAGTGAGGTCAAGAGCTGAGTGGCCCTTGCAGAATCCAAAGTCGGCATCAGTGAGCAGATTATTGCTAAGCAAGTGCCACTTGATAGCACTGTTGATGACCCCTTCCATCACTTTACTGATCATCGAGAGCAGACTGCTGGGACAGTAATTAGCAGGAGTGGATTTGTACTGTTTTTCATGTACAGGACATAAACAGGCAATTTTCCCCTTTGCTGGCTGGATGTGTTATCCTGTATTGGATCAGCTTGACAAGGTATGTGGCAAGTTCTAGCATACAAGTCTTCAAGATTATTGCCAGAATATTATCAGGGCCTTTAGCCTTTGCAGTAACCAGTGCTTTCAACCATGTTTGGTATTATGTGGAACAAATCAAATTGGCTAAAACAAGTGATTGCAATGCTTGGGGACCTTCAGAGGATCATCCACTCAGCACTTCTGGCTGAAGATTGTTGCAAATGTTTTAGCCATATCATTTGTGCTGAAGTGCTGGGCTCCCCCATCTGTGAGGATGGGGATACCTCAGGCATAGCAGAACAGCTGAAAGTTGGAGAAGTCCAAGAATTATAGATATAGGTGGCTAACTTAATTCTGAGGCATTAGTGGATATAGGGCAGCAAGGACAGGAATGATGCATCAACAGAACTTGATGCAGAATAGAATAGAACTGCAGAGTGTTGAATGAGCAAAAGGGATGGATGAGGAAGAATGGCCAGGTAGAGTCCAAAGACATGGATAAGTTTATTAACAGGAACTGGACTAAGGTGAGGACAGACTATGTGATATCGCAGAGCTGATATAAAGCAGTTTTTTCAGTGGAGGATAAAAAGGTTGAAATTTGTGTCATGGTCAAAATGGATGCCCAGGCTGCAAACAGTTTGGCTTAGTCAAAGACAGAACCGGAGCAAGGGATTAAATCAAAAGAAAGGGCATTGAGTTTGTGATAGGGCTGCAGAAGATCCCTCCAGTACTTAAATGGGGTTAGATATCAGAGATGCAGCCTAATGACAAAGGAGCAACGGAGGAATCAAGGCGAGTTATGAAGGGGTAGAATTAGCTGAGCATAATTTTGAGAGCTGATCCTATGTTTTTGGATGATATCTCCAAATACAGCATGCAGTTGAGGGAATGGAGAGAGCCAAGGATTTAATTCTAAGTCCCCCAATAATCTATACAGAGGTGGGAACAGAAGCTAATGCCAGAAGTGCTCTGTCTGTGATTCCATTGTTAAGAATGGAACCAACTAAATTCAATAGAGAATGGAAGAGACACATTGTAGGAGCATGATGGCTGAATGATGTGTGGCTGACTGAAGAGGTAAGTGAGAGAACAAAATGCCATCATGGAGGTTGCCATTTATGATGTTATTTATGATTTGTAGCAAGGTGGAAACCTGATTTTGAAAGAAAGATGGGAGAGAGATAAGCATGGACTTGGGAAACAAAACCATGTCCAGGGATTTTAGAGATGGAGATGTTTGAGAAGGATGGTGAGATAGAAGGTGAGATTATTAGAGAATGGATTGATGATGCACTTTTGGCAGAGAAAAGCACAATACTCGAGGAAAGGAACCATTGCACAATCATCTAGCTTGTGGGCCAGGAAGGTAAATTGAGTGATCAGCAAATTAAAGGTAACCAATGAGGGAAGGGGACTAGAAACTAAAAGAAGGAAATATGAAAGGTAGGAACTGGAGGAGGCCATTTGATGCTTTGAGCCTGCTGTGCTATTCATTACGATCATGGCTGATCATCCAACTCAATAACTGACTTCTGCTTTCTCCCTATAACCTTTTCCCATTCGCCCTGCAAAGAAGCATCACAACATGCTCATGTGGGATTCTTTTCTCAACCTTAGAGTTGAAGATTAATTTATTTTCCAGTGTTAAAGATAAGAAAATTCATTTTGTTCAGTGGATACCTCTCACCATTCTCACTACAGAAGATGCTAACATTCCTTTGGTATAAAACTGTTCTTGTTCAATTGTACAGTTTCTTAAATTATATATCACAAATAAATTACAGTTTCTGTAACCGGAGATCTGAGATAATATAATGCCAAAGGGTTGCAGCTATTGTTTTTTTCCCAGGTGAGCATTCTTGTATCCTTGGCTTGGTTTTATTTTGCTGTGACTATATTGTGTGAGCTCTCTGCAACTCTGCGCTCAGATTAATTTGAACGGTTTTGCATGAGATTCAGTGATTAAACCAAAAGGAAAGAAGTGCTGAGGCAAACTCAGCAGCTTTGGCAGCATCTGTGGAAAGGGAAATCAAGTTAGCATTTCAAATCTGCAGCATTCTTCTTTGGAGCTGATTCAGGGTTATTAAACTATTGCTCATTCATAGCTAATGGGTGCACATTCTAAACCAAAGACTTCTGGTGTGAAGAATTTGTTGAAAATATGTATGATGCAAGATTGCAAGAAATGTGCTGGGCAAAAATAGGCCACTTGGCCTACCTGGTACAGATTTATGTTCTATACTAGCTCCCTTTCACCCCTTCCAGCGAGCCATTTGATTTCTCCCTCCTGTGTTTATCTAGCTTCTGCTTAAGTGTATTTATTATATTCACCTGAGCTGCTCGTGTACTAGTGAGTTCCACTCTCATAGGTAAAACTTTTGGAATTATTAGTGCTTACCATGACATCTTTGAATTCCTTTACTGTTTTATTAATTTATTTTTATTTTTCATGCACTTTGCTATTTGACAATTAGATGCAGTGAAAGATGACAGATGGTCCAATTGTGATCATTGAATAGAACCTTAGAATCCCCACAGTGCAGAGAAGGCCATGCAGCCCATCGAGTTTGCACCGCTGTCTGACAGATTTTACGGGATTTTGCTGCCTCACTTGAGTGAGACCAGAAGTTCCCGCCTGAAGTCAATGGATATTTCCAATGTCTGTCACTCGCCTGCTCCGATTTCATGGCAGCATAGTGGCACAGTGGTTAGCACTGTTGTCTCACAGTGCCAGGATCCCGGATGTGATTCCTGGCTTGAATCACCCTCTGTATGGAGGTTGCACATTCTCCCTGTGTCTGCCTGAGTTTCCTCCGGGTGCTCTGGTTTCTTTTCACAATCTGAATGATGTGCTGCTTAGGTGAATTGTCCCAAACAGGCTCCGGAGTGTGGCAACTAGGGGAATTTTTACAGTAACTTCATTGCAATGTTAATGTAAGCCTTCCTAGTGACTAATAATCATTAACTTTAAAATTCCAGCTAGTATCTTACCTCTGTCTCTTGCCAATATTCCTTAATACCAACCTTGACAAATCTATCTAACCTCGGGGGCAATTTAGCATGGCCAATCTACCTAACCTACACATCTTTGGGCATGGTTTTTTACTTTTGTTGCATTAATAGTAATGCGGGATTTTTTTGGTAATTCTGAACTTACTGTCAAGAAAATGCAGATCATATTTGTTTTGAAGAATTCAATTTTACCAAAAATTGTGTTCTCTTTACCTTAACATTGACAAACTGCTAGCTTGAATATTTTATTTTGCTTACTCAGCACTACACTTAAAGCTTTGAGGTTCCAACTTTACTACACCATTTGTCACATTGTATAGAGTTAAATGAATGATCACTTGTCCTAGAAATAAAAGGTTCATTCAGGCTGGTTACATAATTGTATAATAATGAAGTTATGTTTGCCATAAATAATTCCATTGCACCAGGAACTAGCTGATTTATCACTAATTTTTCAGATTGAAAATAATCAATTGTTGCCATGACAGTACACAATGCAGTGTAACTTGAAATGTGTTGTATTATCTGCTTTAGATTGTCAGCCTGAAACTGTCTATCCTGTGTTTCTGAACTGAATGAGAGTGGGATTTGTACGTTTCTGTTGAGGTTTGGGGTAATCTGACAAAGTAACATGATACTAGTGAGGAGGATGATTTCCCTGGGCAATATTTTTACATCATTGGTTGCTACATCCCTAATGTGGATAGAGGCCATTGTCAGGATGCGGCATGGTGGCACAGTGGTTAGCATTGCTGCCTCACAGTGCTAGGGATCCATGTTCGATTCCCAGCTTGTCTGTGTTGCATGTTAATCTTGTGTCTGCACAGGTTTGCTCTGATTTCCTCCCACAGTCCAAAAGATATACTGGTCAGGTGCACTGGCCATGCTAATTTTCTTTCAGTGTACCCGAACAGGCGCTGGTTTTCTTTCAGTGTACCGAACAGGCGCTGAAGTATGCTGATTGGGGGATTTTCACAGTAACTTCACTGCAGCATTAATGCAAAACTACATGTGACATTAATAAATAAACTTAAATTTAAAGGAACCTAAAGGTCATGAATGTGGTACGCAGTTCCATTGTTACATCCAATGGTCACATTAGGAGCAACACTCTACTACAAAAAAGAAAGGCAAAACCCATACTCAGACAATGCCCCAGTGTGGTCATGGGACAGATGTGAAAGGTCCAAAGTATATTGCACCTATCCTGGACTCAGGATGCTGGTATTTCATGGGCCGGATTGTGTTCTGATTTGATCCACACTGCAGACCTGATTATAGACGGGTTTGTCCCTGGAAATGAAGGTGGAAATGAAAAGTGGCTGCAGGTGTGGTTATGAACATCAGAGTTTGCTGATACAGACCTGAAGCACAGAGACTCATAGAAGGTTCTGCAGGCCGTACTGCACCTGGGGAGCATTTGGATGACATGGGGAACCTGAAGTTGGAGGCTGGGAATGTGAACATCACAGAATTGTTACAGTGCAGATTTGGTCAGTTGTGGCTGCACCAACTTTCCAAATGAGCATCATGACATAATGCCAGTCCTCCATACTCTTGCTGATTAGATAATTACTGGAATAGAAGTAATGTGCTCCTGGACCCTTCAACTGAACCTGCCAATGCCACACTTCCAGGCAGTGCATTTGAGACCCCAGACATTTGCTGTGTGAAAAAGTGTGCTAACTAGAGGTGAGGCTACATTGGATTTGGTGCTGGGCAATGAGCCAGACCAGGTGTTAGGCTTGGAAGTTGGTGAACATTTTGGTGATAGTGACCACAATTCGGTTACGTTCACCTTAGTGATGGATAGGGATAGGCATGAAGCTGGGGGCAGTAGTTATAGCTGGGGGAAGGGTAATTATGAGGCCATCAGGAGAGAATTAGGGTGCATAGATTGGACTAGGAAACTACAGGGACTGGGAACATCTGGAATGTGGAGCTTATTCAAGGAGCAGCTGCTGCGAGTCCTTGATAAGTATGTCCCTGTCAGGCAAGGAGGAAATGGTCGAGTAAGAGAACCTTGGTGTACGAAAAAAGTTGATTTGCTGGTTAAAAGGAAAAAGGAGGCTTATGTCAGGATGAGGATTGAAGGCTCGGTTAGTGCAATGGATAGCTATAGATTAGCCAGGAGGGAGCTAAAGAGTGAATTGAGGAGAGCGAAGAGAGGACACGAGAAGACTTTGGCTGATAGGATTAGGGAGAATCCTAAAGCTTTCTTTAGATATGTTAAGAATAGAAGATTGGTTAGGACAAGATTAGGGCCAGTCATAGACAGCAGTGGGAAGTTGTGCGTGGAGCCTGAGGAGATTGGAGAGGTACTGAATAAATATTTCTCTTCGGTATTCACGCAGGGTGATGTAAATGTAGTTATGGAGAACACTGAGGTACAGGGTAGCAAACTGGAAAGTATCGAAGTAGATAGGGAGGATGTGCTAGATATTCTCGAGGGTTTGAAGTTGGATAAGTCCCCTGGGCCGGACGGGATTTACCCTAGGATTCTCTGGGAGGCAAGAGAGGAGATTGCAGAGCCTCTGGCTCTGATCTTCAGGTCGTCGTTGGTTACGGGTGTGGTTCCGGAGGACTGGAGGATAGCGAATGTGGTCCCGTTGTTCAAGAAGGGGAAGAGAGACCTTCCAGGGAATTATAGGCCAGTGAGTCTTACTTCTGTTGTGGGCAAAGTATTGGAGAGAATAATTAGGGATAGGATTTATAGTTATTTAGAGAGAAATGAATTGATTGGAGATAGTCAGCATGGTTTTGTGAAGGGTAGGTCGTGCCTTACTAACCTCATTGAGTTTTTTGAAAAAGTGACTAAAGAGGTGGATGGGGGTAAGGCGGTTGATGTGGTATATATGGACTTTAGTAAGGCGTTTGATAAGGTGGCCCATGGAAGACTTCTGCAGAAAATGCAGATGTATGGGATAGAGGGTGATTTAGCTAATTGGGTTAGGAATTGGCTAGCAGATAGAAGACAGAGGGTGGTGGTTGATGGGAGATATTCATCGTGGAGTTCGGTTACAAGTGGTGTACCTCAGGGGTCTGTTTTGGGGCCCCTGCTGTTTGTAATTTTTATAAATGATCTGGATGAGGGTATTGAAGGATGGATTAGTAAATTTGCAGATGACACTAAAGTCGGTGGAGTGGTAGATAGTGAAGAGGGGTGTTATAGTTTGCAGAGGGACTTGGACAAGTTGCAGAGCTGGGCCGAGAGGTGGCAAATGGAGTTTAATGTGGAAAAGTGTGAGGTAATGCACTATGGCAGAAATAATAAATGTGTAGAGTATAGGGCAAATGGTAGGATTCTTAGTAGTCTAGATGAACAGAGGGATCTTGGTGTGTATGTGCATAGATCCCTGAAAGTAGGCAGTCAGGTCGAGAAGGTTGTTAGGAAGGCATATGGAGTCTTGGCTTTTATTGGTAGAGGGATTGAATTTCGGAGCCGCAACGTCATGTTGCAACTGTACAAAACTCTAGTGCGGCCGCACTTGGAGTATTGTGTGCAGTTCTGGTCCCCACATTATAAGAAAGATGTGGAGGCATTGGAGAGGGTACAGAGGAGGTTTACCAGGATGTTGCGTGGTATGGAGGGCAGGTCTTATGAAGAGAGGCTGAGGGATTTGAGGTTGTTTTCGTTAGAAAGGAGGCGGCTAAGAGGGGACCTGATCGAAACATATAAGATGATTAGAGGTTTAGATAGGGTGGACAGTGATAGCCTTTTTCCTAGGATGGAGAAAGCTAGCACGAGGGGACACAGCTTTAAATTAAGGGGTGATAGTTATAGGACGGATATCAGAGGTAGGTTCTTTACCCAAAGGGTGGTTCGGGAGTGGAATGCCCTGCCTGCAGCAGTTGTAGATGCGCCAAGTTTGGTGGCGTTTAAGAGGTTAGTTGATAAGTATATGGAAGAGAAGGGAATGGTTTAGTTTGGAGGGGCATTGCTTTTTATATTGGTCGGCGCAACATCGAAGGCCGAAGGGCCTGTTCTGTGCTGTAATGTTCTATGTTCTACGTTCTAAAGTCCATAGAACATGAATCCGACGGAGCTCTTGTTGTGTAGGTGCACAAGTTCAGCCTGTCTGTAAAGGCCTGAAGATCTGCAGTAATATGAAATAACAGGTCTTCACTCCTATTTATAAAAGCAAAATATTGCCAATTCTGAAACCAATTCTTCAGGTTCAAACACAGGAAATAGCAGGGAAGCAAAAATAGAAAATGCTAGAAAATCCCAGCAGGTCTGAAAATACAGATACAGAACAAGAGCTCCATCGGATTCATGTTCCACAGACTTTTTCACATGGCAAATATCTGGAGTCTCAAATGCAGTGCCAGAAGTGTGGCTTTGGCACGTTCAATTGTAGGATCCAGGAGTACATTAGATGATTACTGGAATAGAATTTGGGTGACCCTTTGTCAGACTCGAAACATTGGCTCTATTCTCTCCCCATAGATGTTGAGATTTTCCAGCATTTTCTGATTTTGCTTCACTCCTATTTCCTGTGCTTTGATCTTGAAGAATAAATACTCCCCAGGCACACGCACTAAGAACATCAGTCACTATACAGTTTTCTGACTGGCAATAACCAGATAGATATTTATTTCTGGGCAGCTGAGGGGTGGTGCATTCCAGTTCTTTGCCCCTGCAATGAGTGAAGAGACCACAGCAGTTTGAAACCTAGGTTTGTTTTATTGAGAACCAGTCAAATAGCGTCCCAGTGCAGCTCACTGGATTCAGGAAGCTGCCCGGCCATCTGTAGGTTCTGAGCGGCATTTTGGGGCCTCATCATTTAGAACTGGTAAGATGCATTCGAATGATTGTGATGTGGTTGAATGGTCCTCAAATGAAGAAGGAAATTGGAGCTGTTATATAATTCCATTTAATGATGATGAAGTGTTTCTTCTTTAGTTACTGAATGTTCCATTTAATCATAGCCCTCAGTTCTGATATCCAAATTAAAAATAAGCTGAATGTTATATGCATTATCTTGGTATGTATTTAAGTTTTGGAAGTTCCTTGCCATGTAACAAATGGATCCTCATCTAACTGGTCTCTCGAGTAGACCAACAGGAAGATTGCTGTGGTTCTTGAGGCTGACATGAGTTTGACTTGCTGGCAGTCACTTCCAGAACAGAACGTTCAAATCAACATATTTCAAATATCCACCCAGATTGTTCTGGCATCTTAAGGACCTTGCAAAATGACCACGGGTGGTATGGTGGCACAGTGGTTAGCATAGCTGCCTCACAGTTCCAGGGACCTAGCTTTCATTCCTGGCTTGGGTCATTGTCTGTGCGGAGTCTGTGTGTTCTCCCCGTGTCAGTGTGGGTTTCCCCCAGGTGCTCAGGTTTTCTCCCATAGTCTGAAAGATTTGCTGGTTTGATGCATTGACCATGCTAAATTCTCCCTCACACCCAAATCGGCACCTGAGTGTGGCGACTAGGGATTTTCACAGTAATTTCATTGCAGTGTTAATATAAGCCTACTTGTGACATTAACAAATAAACTTAAAAAGGAATGGTGGGTAATTATTGAACTATTTAAAGTTTTTTTTTCATTTCATTGCAAATAAATTTGCGTATTAGCATCTTTCAGTGGAAATGGGGGTTTTACAAAGAGGCACATTCAGGTTCAATGATTTGATTCAAATCAAAGCCATAAAAAGTAATATTTGCAATTATGTAGTTCCTTTCATGAACTCAGGATGTCCCAAAGCACCTTCCAGAAAATGAAATATTTTTGAAGTGTAGTCACCGTTGTCACAGAGTAAATGTGGCAGCCAATTTGTGCACAGCAAGCCTACACAAACAGCAGTGTGATAATTCTCCCTGTTTTATTATTGAGGTTGATTGAGGGATAAATATTGGCCGGTACAAGAGGGAGAGCTCCCCTGATCTTTTTCTAAATAGCTTTATGGATTTTCCCAAGGACAGTAAGCAGTCTCACGACACTAGGTTAAAGTCCAACCAGTTTATTTGATAGTAAACACACCTGATGAAGAAACAGTGTTTCCGAAAGCTTGTGTGGGTTTACTATCAAATAAACTGGTTGGACTTTAACCTGGTGTCGTAAGACTTCTTCCTGTGTTTACCCCAGTTCAACACTGGCATCTTCACATCATGACTTTGCCCAAGAAAGCAGGCAGCTCATCTGAAAGACTGAATTTCCAACAGTGCAACTCTTCCCCAGAGTTGCATTGGAGTTTCATCCGTAGGTACATGGTGCTCATGTCTCTGGAACGGGACTTCAGCCCATGAATGTCTTATTCCACGTGAGTCCTGGCACATGAATATAAGAGGAGCAGGACTACAGTCCTTTCAGCTAATTCCACCATTTCAGTGGATCATCGCTACCCAGTTTCACGTTCCCATCCTATCATCATATCCCTTGATGCCTAAAACTGTTTCAATCTCAATTTTGAAAATATGCAGCAATTAAGCACACATAGCTCACTGGCATAGAAAATTCTAAAGATTCACAATCCTCTGAGTGAATAAATTTCTTCTCATCTCAGTCTGAAATGGAAAATCTTTTATCCATAGATCTAAGCTCTCCAATCAGGGGAGACAGTCTCTCAGCATCTGCCGAGCTCTCTAAGAATTTTCTATGTTTCAACAGAATCACCTCTTGTTCTACTAACTGTCATAGTATATAGGCCCATTCTGCTCATTCTTTCCTCCCAGGACAATCCTTTCATCTCAGGAATCAATCTAATGAACCTCCTTAAAGCCACCTCGAAGACAAGCTTGTCCTTTCTTGGGAGACCAGAACTATACATAATACTCAGCAGTGCGATCTCACCTCAAGACTTATGTAATCACAGTAAGACTTCCTTCATGTTATACTTCAAGCAAGAAGATGATGCTAATTGCTAAAGTCACTTGTATTTAATACGGAAATGAAGTGGAAAAGTGTATATTTTTGTTGTTTTAACAGTACATGACTTCGATGAAGTCTATTATTGTACAATATTGAGTTACAGTTTCATGTCACTAATTTTAGTTTACTTTGTTCTCTACTTTTTGACAATGGAAGCTAATATTTTTCATGAAGTCATTGATTATTACTGAATAGAAGGAGAATATTTGGCCTATTGTGTCTGTCCCAGCTCTTGCAAAGAGCAATCAATTTTGGCTCTTTTCCCATGTTTCTCTTGCCAGCTATTGTGGTGTCTGTTTCACCAATAATTTCCAGCATCATTTGCACATGAAGCAAAATATATTTGTGTTATCATAAGCAACTTAGTGCATAGCTATCTCCATGTAGATGCCACTATCTGTGACACTAATGGATTGGCACAGTTTAGTACAAAGAAATCAAAGAAGTCATAATGAAGCTGACTATTTTGTTCATGTCTTCACCACAGTGACATTTACATTTGCTACCTACCAAAAATTATCAAGATAATAGCATAGGCAACATTATAATTTTGGAGGTTGGAAGAACTGTAAGCAGTTTTTTTGAACATTGCACAATATCGATATTGCTGAATGTGGAAAATTAAGTAGCAGCCAGAAGCAAATTTGAAGTAAAATTAATCCCCCCCTAAAATGCATCTTGGAAAGCCTTTCGCTGAGATTGGCTTTTCATCTCCACCACCCCGCACCCCGCAATAAAAAGTAAAATAGATTCAGATGAGTGGTGCATTTTGGAACTAATTCAAAACTGCAGGTAGAATAGTCTTGCTGTGTAATCAACTTTATGGTAGTAAGTTTGCAAAGACAAAAATCAAGTTGGAAAATGAGACACAAAAGGCAGCCCAAGTGCATAGCTATTAAATTCAAAGACAAAAAGAAGAGACTTATCGTAAATAGTTGTGGGCACTGCTTCCTCACAGTGGCAAAGTCTGCACCTTGGGTGCAGAGTCTGCACGTTTTCCCCGTGTCTGTGAGGGTTCCCTCTTGGTGCTCCAGATTCCTCCACAGTCCAAAAGATGTGCTGGTTAGATGCATTAGCCATGTCACATTTTCCCTCAGTATACCCAAACGGGCGCCAGAACGTAATGACCAGGAGATTTTCTCGGTAACTCCATTACGTTAACGGTGTTAATGTAAGCCTAGCAGTGACACTAATAAATAAACTTTAAAAGTTTTATAGACTTTAAACAGGCTGCAAAATACATTTAACATTTTAAATCTATTTCATAAGATATACATAAGATAACTGATAACGAAGGGGGAGCATCCACCACCCAAGAATCCCTGGCACTGTGAGGAAGCAGTGCCCACCACTATTTACTATAAGTCTCTTCTTATTGTCTTTGAATTTAATAGCTCTGCTATGCTTGGGCTGCCTTTTGCGTCTGATTTTCCAACTTGATTTTTGCCTTTGCAACCTTGCCACCACAATGTTGATTACACAGCAAAACTATTCTACCTTAAGTTTTGAATTAGTAATTAGTTTCAAAATGCATCACTCATCTGAATCTGTTCTACTTTTTATTGGGGGAAGGGGATAAAAAGCCAAACTCAGTGAAAAGCTTTCCAAGACGCACTTTGGGTGGGATTAGTTTTACTTCAAATTTGATTTCTCATCTAAAATAAGAAGAAATTATCATAATTTCACAAGAAATGTGTCATGCCTCATAAATCTACCAGTATCATGTAGGTAGACAAGTAAATGAGTTGCTGAGAGCTGTCTAATAAATACCATTTACTTAAAGGCATTTCATATGAAATGTGTGAGGCTTCAAAGCAGATTAGGCTTTTTGGATTACTAGTTAATTAAATAAGTTAATTGAAAGCAGCTTCAGCGAAAGCTAATGTTAACTAGAAAAAGCTCTAGGGCAACAATTGAGTAAACCAGAATTTCATTTTTTTAGAAAAAATTCACTTTGGATGGAAAATTATTTGTGTTTTTAAAATAGTTAGGAATATAGTATCAATGCAAGAAGACCATTTCACTTAGACTGTGATCCTAGAGTAAAAATGAATAGGCCTCAGGCACAGTTAGATTTATATAATCATCCACACCACGAAATATTGAATATATGGAATCAACCACTGGTAAAAGCAATTTGTACTGAATTCATTATTCCATTTAATATCTATCTGCTATAAGAAAAGGATTAAGAAATACAAGGATAGATCTGGAGGACTGAACTTTTTGATCATTCATCCTCAGGATAGAATCCCTACTTTGCAGAAAGAGGCCACTCGGCCCATTGTGTCTGCACTGATCACAATCCCACTCCACATATTTAGCCTGCTATTCTCTTGATACTAAGGGACAAGTTAGCATGGTCAGTCCATCTAATCTGCACGTCCTTGGACTGTGGGAGGAAATCAGAGCACTCGGAAGAAACTCATGCAGACACTGGGAGAATGTACAAATCTTCACACAGATAGTGATCCGGGGGGATGAAATTGAGCCTGGGTCCCTGGCACTTAAGGCAGCCGTACCAATGTGGACTTCTGTGAGGTTGCGATTTATTCTCATGCCGAGTTGTCTTAAGAGATTGGTGGTAGACCATTTTTATGAACTGTATTGTTGCTGGTAGATCACCACCATGAAATGTAGCTGAATGACTTGTTGGAACTATGCAGGAGGTAGATCAGAGCCAACAGCATCGGGATGACATAGCATTCAGACCTACAAATACAACTTCTCTTCTTCCTTAAAGAACACTGATGAACCAATTGGATTTTGGAGGACAATTTGACAGCATCATAGTCACTTTTACTGATAACAGCTTTAAAAAAAAACTGATTTATTTTTAAAACGGATTTCAAATTCTCAAAATATCATCTGAGCCAATATTTTCTGGATCATGAATTCAAGCCTGGCTACTTTTTGAAAAGTTTTACTACTTGAGTTTGACTTGACTTGCACTGTGATTGATTTGATAGAAATAGACTTGATTTGTAACTAGCAAGACTATTTGGGTTGAAATCACCTTGAACATAAAATTGAAGTATCTCTATTTTCCCTTTAACTAAGGACTTTTTTAAATCCCAGTTGGTGTTACCACTGGACAGGAAGATTCCAGAATGGAACCCTGGCTCAAAAGATCACAACTTTTACTTTTTGTTAGAAAACATGGAGAAACAGTGTCACGGGGCTACCAATTAGCTTTTCACTAAAAAGGATCCCTGCATGTACTAAACATTAAAAATTAGATTGTAATACAATGTTTCTCAATATCCCCCCACAACCCCTTAGGTTCATAAATGTATAGTTTTCAAAGATAACACCCCGCTCTGAAACCAAATGACTGATGCGACTCAAACAATCTACTGAGGATTTATTCTCAAATTCCTCCGACATGATTTTCATATGAATGTTTCAAAACTCCATTTTCATAAAGGTGTGCCTTAAAATCTCCTTTCAGATAGCAAATTGTCAAGGTCTAGTCCAACTTCATAATATAAGGTTTCTGATCTTGTGCTTTAACACATTGCGACCTGAATTGGACACATATCATTGTTCCTTCACCTTGACAACATCAAACTGAATCTCTTTATCTTTCATGAGTCCCCTCTCAAATGAGCTGCAGCAGTTCAAAAAGAAAGCTCACCACTAACCAGTAATAGGGCAAATTGTGTTGGCCAATAAATGCTAACCTTGCCAGAGAGGTCCATATCCTAGGAATTAATAAAGAAAAAGAAACGTCTGGTGAATTCTTGTTGTTTTGACAGTTAACTGTAATTTGTTACTTATTTCCATTAACCCTTTTACTTTTGCTCTCCCATGTACCTAGCCAGCAGCATTCATTCATTTGATTTCAAAATTTCCAGGAAGCTAATTTTTGTCAATTTTATGTAGATACAATCTCTGTGATGTTATGAGAAGCGTTCGCTTTAATGATTGTCTTTTTTGAGAAAGTCAGCAGGTAATAAATGCTGGAAATTGGATATTTACCATCTGATAAATATATCCTTGAAATTCTGTCAAAATAGTAGGACTATTCTCCACAATTTCCCAAATAGAAAAAATGTTGAATGCTATCCTCAGCTGGACTACCTGAAGAAGGTGTTACCCATGGTGAAGAAAGGAATATTGGAGCATGAGTCACGCAGAGCTGTTGATCATTCCAAGTTGCCTTTTATAGAGTTATATTTTTAGAGAGAGAGAGAGAGAGAGGCAGATCTGCAATTCTTTGTAAACAAACTGAAAACCCTTGTAACGTATGTGGATTTATTCTGATTGAAGTGCTACATGTTAGTCCTGCTACACGTTCATCTATTGTCTTTCCTTACTAACTCATTTAAAAATCTCTCCCCCTCCCCACTCACTTGCTTTGTACATGATTCCATGTGTACTTATGCCTACTATCCTCAATACATTTAGTCAGGCAAATCAGGTTTCATTGATGTACTTATGAGTCATATTGTTCTTGGTCTGTCTCTTGCTGATGGAATGACCTTTTGGATCAGAGTGTGCGTGCATGTGGAAGGTTTTTTCACACTGCTTCACTGTTGCTTGTCATCTAACCGTTTCCTAGTAACCTTTATAACTTCAGTTGTTTCTATGTTTGGTGCTCTGAATCTTAAAGAAACGCAGTGGATAACAATTTTCAATGAATGCTTTTACGGAGGTTTGGGATCTGTAGCCAGAAGGATAGTTCATAAATCCCAGGAGGTGATAATGCATCTGTACAAGGCTTTAATATGATCACACGTGGGGCACTGTGAACAATTTGATCATCTTAAAACATCAAGGACATCCAGCCACTACTAGCTGTGCAGAAAAGGGCAATCAAACTGAGCTGTAGTTTAAGGTACTTCAGAATTGAGAGGTGGCTAAAGAGCTTGGCATTGTGTAAGGAGTAGGAATTTTTGGCAATCATGACATGAAAAGATAAATTTGAAACCCAATGATGTTTTTATTGTTATTAGTTGGTTTCCTGGTGAAGGGAACAGGGAATATTGGAAGTTAATTCATAGTTGGATTGTTTTTAAGCATTTCCATTTGTCAAACTGTCATTTTGTGCTGTTTTTGAATGTGCCAGCAGAACAAGCCTACCTGAGCTGTCTCCAGTACCATATTAAAGATTTGCTGGGTCCATCACAAAAGCCCCGGTGGAACCACTATATACCAATTTTAAGACGACAAGTGTTGTTTTCCTTTCATTACTGCAGCCACTGTTGTCAATTTAATACTTATCATCCCACTGCACTATGGATACAGTGGTTAGCTCTGCTGCCTCACAGTGCCAGGGACCCCGGGTTTGACTCCCAACATGGGTCGCTGTCTGTGTAGAGTTTGCACATTCTCCCCACGTCAGCCTGGGTTTCCTCCAGTGGCTCCGGTTTCCTCCCACAGTCCAAAGATATGCAGGTTAGGTGCATTGGCTGTGCTAAATTGCCCCTTTAGTGTCAAGGAGACTAGTGAGATTAAATGCATAGGGTTATGGGGCTAGGGCCTGGATAAAATTGTGGTTGCTGCAGTATTGATGGCTGAATGGCCTCCTACACTGGAATTCTGTGTCTATTATATTGCAGATTATGTAAATGAACATGCATTTTGTATAGGTATGCTGGATACATTATTTTATTTAATCTTTTGGGGTGTGTCTTTAACAGATGAAAATGGGTCAAGTGTTAATATTCTAAAAATCTGAAATGCAATTTCACCCTGGATTTACAGGGGGTGGCACACCTGTCAATTCAAAGGAGGTGAAGACAGCTGTGGGGAGAGAAACACGTGTACAAAACTGCATGTGGGTCAGGAGCAATGGAAATGCTTTCCCTGCCATCATCTGATGTCTCCCTAGTTTAAAGATTCCAAGGATTGGGATCCAGTCTCTGAATAGAACCTCCTGTGTAACCCTGTCTTGAGATCGATCCCTTACCTGGAGTCACCACCACTTCCAGAGTTGTGAATTAGATCTACCTGTCCTACAGTACACTATTGCGGCATGTTCTGGAATCTTCCCCATCTAACTGAAAACCGGCCTATTGATCGGACTAACTTCAGATATATATATTCCTCAGAGTGTATAGACATTCAAATTCCAATCTGTATATCTGCTTCCCATCTATGTAAACCTCCCACAAGATCATAAAACGTAAGAGCAGGAATAGCCATGTCACAGAATATTACAATGCAAAAGAGGCCCTTCAGCCTATCAAGTCTGCACCGATGCATGAAATGCTTTGACTGCCCACCTTGTCCCACTTGCATGCTGTGGAATTTTAACTATATCTGAAGTTAGTCCAATTTAATAGGCCCATTTTCAGTTAGGGGGGAAGATTCCAGAACATGCCCCAAGACTATGCTGTAGGATCAGGTAAAGCTAATTCACAGCTCTGGAGATAGTGTGACTCCAGTTAAGGGGTTGATCGCACTTGGCATATAGCCTTGAATGTTATGGTAAATACTCATCCAGGTACTTTTTAAAGGATGTGAAGCATCCCATCTTCATCACCCTCCCAGGCAGTGCATTCCAGACCATCACAAGCCGCTGAGTAAAATCATTTTTCCTAAAATCCCCCCCTAAACCTCTCATCACTCACTTTTAACTTGTGTCCCCTCGTAACTGACCCTTCAACTAAGGGGAACAGCTGCTCCTTATTCACTCTGTCCCTGTCCCTCATAATCTTGAATGCCTCAATCAGGTGACCACCTCAGTCTTTTCTGCTCCAACAAAAACAACCCATGCCTTTCCAACCTGGCTTCATACCTTAAATATTCCATCACCGGCAGCATCCTGGTGAATCTCCTCTGCACCCCTTCTAGTGTGTTCACTTCCTTCTATAAGGCGGCGACCAGAATTACATACAGTTTTCAAGCTGTAGCCTCACCAAATTTCTATACAACTTCTTCATGACCTCACTGCTTTTGTAATCTATAACCTGATTGATAAAGGTGAGTGTGCCACATGCCTGTTTCATTGCAGTATTAACCGGCCTTTCCACCTTCCACCTCCATGTGGCCCAATGAGTCTGCTCTGCCGTTCAATGAGATCATAACTGATCTGGTGTGATAATTCTCAAATCACTTTCTTGCCTTATCCCCATAATCCTTGATCCCCTGATTAGAAACCTGACTCATCTGTTAATATCCAGGTTATTGTGTCTGAATTGTGTCACAGTTAGAGCTGGTTGATTCACTTAGAATCACAGAGATTTACAGCATGGGACCAGGCTCTTCAGTCCAATTTGTCCATGTCACCCTTTTATTTAAACCCCTAAGCTAGTCCCAATTGCCTGCATTTGGCCCATATCCCTCTATATGCATCTTACCCATATAACTGTCTAAATGCTTTTTAAAAAACAAAATTATATCAGTCTCTACTATACCTCTGGTAGCTTGTTCCAGAAACTCACCATCCTCCGTGTAAAAATGCCCCTCTAATTTTAGACTTCCCTGCCTTTGGGAAAAGGTATCGAGTATCTAGCTTATATATATATTACTTTATAGATCTCTATAAGATCTCCCCTCAGCCTTCCACGCTTCAAAGAAAAAAGTCCCAGTCTATCCAGATTCTCCTTATAACTCAAAACGTAAAGTCCCAGTAACATGCTAATAAATCTTACCTGCACTCTTTCTAGTTTAAGAATGTTCTTTCTATAGTAGGGTGACCAGAACTGTACACAGTATTCTAAGTGTGGCCTTACCAATGTCTTGTATAACTTCAATAAGATATCCCAACTCCTGTATTCAATTTTCTGACCAATGAAACTAAGCATGCTGAATGCCTTCTTCACCTTTTAATGGTTTAGATGGGAAAATATAGGAGAAAAGTATTTCAGCCAGATCTTCAACATGACCAATTTGATCTCCCTCTCCCCATGACATCTTTGTGTCTTTGAGCACCATTAATTGACCATCCTCAGCATACTTTTGCAATCTGTCTTCAAATCCCTACACCTAAGGCCCTTCCTCCCTATCTAGCTTCCTTTGTTACTATACTCAAATTGTACAGCTCCTCTGTTGTTTTTTCGAGTCACCTGCCTGAACTCTTTTTTTTTTGAGTTGGATTGATTCCCAATTCTGAAGCTTCTTTGGGTATTTATATAATTTAAAGGAACTCCTATATTTTCCCACTTCAATTATTAAAGTAAATTATATAAAGCAATTATTGTTTTTTCAGCTACTGAGTGAGTACTCGATAGTTGTCTTGGATGTCAGATTTATGAATATTTTTGTAAGATTGTAAAAATTTGCCATTATGATATATCTTGAGGGCTGACTGAATGCTCACCATCAGCAAAGGGCTCGCCCACCACTCTAAAGGCACGAGCATGGTATGTAAGTCAAGTTATCCACTGGCAGCACTTTTGAAAACTTGATCTATATGTAACTGGCAGGTTCCATGTTGGTTTGACACTGAAGGGTGACACATTGGTTAGCAATGCTGTGTCACAGTGCCAGGGTTCGATCCCCAATTTGGGTCACAATCTGTGTGGAGTTTGCATGTTCTCCCTCTGTCTGCTAGGTGCTGCGGTTTCCTCCCACGGTCCAAAAGGTTAGGTGAATTGGCTATACTAAATTCTCGCTCAGGGTACCCAATCAGGTGCTGGAATGTGGCGAGGAGAGGATTTTTACAGTAACTTCATTGCAATGGGAATGTAAGCTTACTTATGACTAATAAATAAACTTTAAGATGTGTCTGGCTCTTTTGTCTAATTGCAGACATAGATCAGGCTCCACTGGTAATCTTTTAGCTAAAAGATTAGGTAAAAGATTACCAGTCAGTTCAGGGATGAGATGGAAGTTCATCCATGCCTGTGTGACAAAAGGGACTTCCTCCTTTGACTGTGGCCAGCACTGGGCAATGGAGTCCCAGGTTTCAATGCCCAACCGGGCTGGTACAGAGAGGCCAGTTTCATGAAGTTAGCAGCCTCCCCATTGAGTGGGTGTGATTAGGGGGGCGCAGAGGACTTCTGATGATGCCCTCCATTGGCACAATAATCATCTGAACAATTGAATTGTGATGTGTTGTGGGAGCTGCTGGCTTCAGTTTGATATCTTTGGAAACAGAACTGAAAGCTTGTGATAGGAATTGTGTGGGACGCTGGGTCCTAAGTCTGCACTTGAGCAAATCAGCATGCCTAAATTAACTGTAGGTGTTTAACTTAATCGCCTCTTGGTGCTTCACAGAAATATGGTGAAAAAGATGGATGCTCAGCCAAAGGAGGTGATTTTAGGAGGAGTTATTAAATACTTGGACAAAGAGGTGAGACTTTAATGTGGAACATGAAAAAAATGAGGGAGGAGCAGTCCGAGTGTAGAGAGGGGTTTCTGGGATGCATAGCTTTTGCATGGTGGAAGACATTAATTATATTTCATTCACATGGTGAAGATGCTGGATAGAATTTGATCAGTTCACACTGCCTATCATTGCACAGAGCGTACTGGTAAAATTGCACAAGAGCCGTGAAGTCAGGATAGCACCCCGATTTCTAGCTCTCGTGATCTTGCCAGAATCAGATTTGCGGCATGGTCAGCCTTTCACTCGTTTCTGGTGATTTAAATTACTTTAAATGATTATTTGCATGTGTTTATTGAGCCCGGCGCTTAATCGTCTGGCTCACTTGCCTTTTAGTTTATTAGTGTCACAAGTAGGCTTATATTAACACTGCAATGAAGTTGTTGTGAAAGTCCCCCAGCTGCCACACTCTGGCTCCTGTTCGGGTATACTGAGTGAGAATTTATTGAGGCCAATTTATCTAACCAACGTGTCTTTTGAACTGTGGGGGAAAACCAGAGCACCTGGAAGAAGCCCATGCAGACTCTGCACAGACAATGACCCAAGCTGGGAAACAAACCTGAATCCCTGGCACTGTGTGGCAGCCCTGATAACCACTGTACCTTCATTGTCTCGCTGGGAGAGGTTATCTCTGGTGAGGAAAAAACCTGTCCCCTATGAATGGGGAGCAATCATGTTGCCCTAGACATTAAAACTATGGCATTGCTAGCCTGATACTTTGGCACTGTCCACTTGCCTGGAGGGAATGGAGCCTATGTGGGGGTGGGGACTGAAGGGAATATGGGGTGGAGCCTGGAGGGGCTGGGTTATATGGAGGCAGGACCTGGAGAGAGTGGAACCTGGAGGGATTGGGAGAGAACAGGGGGACACTGTGCACTCTACGTTACTTTGGTGGGAATGGAAGGAAACCCACTGCTGTTCTGTCTGTGATTGGTGGGAGGGGGAAGAGGTCCTGCTGCTGCTTTGCAGCTGTGATTAGTGGGACAAGGGAGGTGAGGGCCTCTTGCCACTCTGCCTTGGATCAGTGGTGGATGGGAATGGGGACACAATCAATCTAATGGCAAGGATGGGAAGGACTACTTTCTCAGACAGTGTGGGGCTTGTGATTAGCTTCAGTCCCTTGCAATTGTTGGGGGGAGAGTGTTCGGTTCAGACTGGCTTTCACAGCAGAAGCCTAACAGCGCTCTTTAACTCTGTCAGGCCTCTGCTATTGGAGTTGCTCATGTGCAGGGATAGAGGTCTGCAGAGCTCCCTCTGCTGCTTGTTGGTGATTTAAGCCTTTACCCCCTGCCTGAAGTAGCCAGAAATAGTCTAGCCCATTTTTTTTTTCATGCACTATATGTGCAAGATTGGGAATAAAAACTCACCCAAAAAAACTATTTTCACACTCGCTGGAGATTTATATTTTTTCTCATAAAATTCCACCCAATGTCTCTTCTGAATCTCTCCTCTTCTAAACTAGCAGATGTGTAAATGCTCTGAATCACATGTTTGGTGGGCATATATTTGTTCAAGACAGTTTGAGAGAGATTTTACACTAAGTCAGCAGCTATCCCTAATTTAGTCCAAGTTACACTCTAATCTTCCCAATGTGGGCAGAGAACATGTTTTAGAGGGTCCATGCAGATACGTGGTGGATGCAAGGCTTCCACTTTTCACCTGATGCCATCTGCAAAAGGCTTGACTGATTTTGGTGATCAGACCACTTCGAAGTAAAATTGTGGACTTACCATTATTAATCAGACCCTTTAATTAGTTTGCTGGTTGGAAGGAGTCTAGGATGTTCTGAGGTTGACCCAGCAGGGAGAATTGAATGACAGAAGTCAATAATCTCGAGAAATGGAACTTGATTTGTGTGAAAGGAACTCCCTTGCAAAAAAACACTTACCATCATGTTGCCAAGAGGTAATTTTACCATGTTAGCAGGGAGATAGCAATCTTTTCCAATATCTAACAAGACAGGTAGTTTGTTGTGTTTGCTGCATTGAAAGTAATTTGGCAGAAAGGATCAATGGAATGAAATTCACACATGTATGTGACCTGTTCAGGCAAAATTATAGCCCATATGATGAATATGAAAACTTTACATGATATATTACCATTCAAAGTGAGAGAGGACTAATCATGGGGGATTTTCGTGTTGTTGTAATTCCACATTCATCATATGAAAGGAACAAATCTCTTCCAGCAAGCTGCCCTCAAAAAATAAGACATTGTGAATCTCAATATTGTGTACAGTGTCTTTTGAATGTTTTGAGACTAGAAAACTGGTGTGCGGTTTAAATTCTTCCCAAGGATGGAATTCTTTCTGCAGTATTTTGCATTCTGTCTCCCAGGACTGATCCTTCCAAACAATTTACAATGGACAGAACAAATATAACATTGTAGGTTCCTCTAGGTATGAGAACTGAAGGGTGGACAATTTGCAAATATTAGTAGAAGTAAAGTGTACTTTTGATGTCTGCTCGGTGACCGATACTGTGTGCTGGTATCTTTAAAGAATTCCTAACCATATCTAAATGAACAAACAACATTGGCATTGCTTTGTGAAGGCAAATGAGTTTTTTTGCCCATTCAAATTGCAAAGCAAAGCCCCTCCAGAAGGAATTTCCCTCATCCTAATGGATTCAGGCAAACACTTCAAACGTGTATATTTTTAATTGCACATAATATGCCCTTTCAATGCATTTAGCATAGCAACGGAACTACATCAAGGAAAGACTTGGGTGGATGAGAAAGCTACCTATTAGAGTGCAACAAAAATCAATTAAGTGGAATCAGTACATTCTATTAGACCCTTATTTCCTTAGGAATGCCTTTTGCATTTTAAAAGTTAAACTGAGAATCACCCAGATATGAAATATTCTTTTTAATTTGATGCAAGAACAAACCTTGCCATTTCATCAAAATGCACTCAGCTAAAACATATTCACTATGCATGATAGGTAAACATAGCACACTTGACTAGTTAAAATTAATTAAAAACAAGCTTTTTATTGATTATTATTGAAACCGACTGATGTACAGGCAACTGACACACGTAGAGGTTGTTTTCGTTAGAAAGGAGGCGGCTAAGGGGGGATCTTATTGAAGCATATAAGATAATTAGAGGTTTGGATAGGGTGGACAGTGATAGCCTTTTTCCTAGGATGGAGAAAGCTAGCACGAGGGGACACAACTTTAAATTAAGGGGTATGAGTTATAGGACGGATATCAGAGGTAGGTTCTTTACTCAAAGAGTGATTAGGGAGTGGAATGCCCTGCCTGCAGCTGTTGTAGATGCGCCAAGTTTGGTGGCGTTTAAGAGGTTAGTTGATAAGTATATGGATGAGAAGGGAATGGTTTAGTTAGGAGGGGCATTGCTTTTTATTTTGGTCGGCACAACATCGAAGGCCGAAGGGCCTGTTCTGTGCTGTATTGTTCTATGTTCTATGTTCTATGTAAGTATTCAAACTGCGCAAGTTAATACTTGGGAGAAAATAAACACTGACAAACAATGACCTGAATAACAACAGGGAAGACCAAAATATGTTTCGGGCTTTCATATTAATTTCAGATAATATCTTTATAATTTGATTTAAATATCTTTCTCTGAAGGTTTATTTTTAAATGTTACATGTTTGTTCAAGTGACCACACGGACACACGATGGCTGGGTAGAGATCCTTGCAAAAGTGTATGTGCATATGCCCAGTTTTTCTGAACAACTCTTTTTTCCCATTCATTCTGGAAGTTGGCTTCTCTCTAGTGTTCTATTGACAGATGCCTGCATGCATTTTGGCGCCATGGCCTGGGAGTGATGTATAAGTGTTATTTGAATCCCATTTGTTGATTTGTGGCCCTTTCCAGCTGTATGGGGTCAGGCTTGTCGGCTTCAAGCAAGAAGCGTGTCTGTGCTCGTCCATTAATTTACTTAAAACGGTTTGGTACATATCATTTTAACATTTTTTTTTAAAAATAAAAGAATCTGGAAAGTGATGATTCTTGTTGATTCATTTTATCTCTGGCAAAAGAGTTACTGACTCATCATTCCTTAATTTCTGCTTGCCATTCAAATTTATGCACCATAGATATCACCCGTCCTTTCAAAGATTCAGCACAGACCAACAGCATCAAAAAGATAATGTTTCACATGGATTACTGGGGACTGTGGACATGGGGACTTGCTGCAGACAACACTGAAGCATAAGAAACAAGGATCTTCACAGTAATGAATGTAAATGTAATCCTACTTGTGACACTAGTAAAACAAAGTGCAGTTCAAATGCTGTTTACTTTTCCTGGGAAAATGGTGTTTTTGTTTATCTATGTATCTACTCCAGCAGAGCAGAAGATGAGCAAATCCCACAGCATCAGTAACGTTCAGAAGATTTCCCTGTATAGTCGTTCTAAGTAGGCTGTTGGATCACAAGTGTACAAGGCCGTTGGGTGCGGGAGAGGTGGTCGGAGAGAGAGAGAACGCTGTTGTGTGTGTGTGTGTGGGAACATGTGAATCCCAGTGAGGGAGCAGATCCATGCCGGGTGTTAACAGCAGCCGGCTTTCCTTCTCTGTGCTGCATGTATCATTGTGCCCTCAAGAGGTTCTCATTGCCGCAGCATCACTAGCAGCCTCCAGCAGGCTGTGGTGCTTGCAAGAATGTGCTTCCTAACACCGAGCACCACGGAGCTAACAGTTACTTTAATTGAATAATTTTTAATATATATATATATATATTCAGAATAGAAAACGCCGCCTTTTGCTTTTGATCAACCAGATATCAAGGATTAAATGAGCAGGAAATTGGGCCTCATCAGTGATTCATCTTCTCAGAGGTGGTGAGTGCTTATTTTTTTCATCCAACTCAATACCCATGATTTTGAAGATCCAAGCGTCGCCCGTGTGTTCTTGCAAATACCAGAGCAATTTCCAACTTTTACCGTTTAGCCGGATGGTCATTCTGCCACGTACGGTTTATGTAGCATTCCTGTCTGTGAATTAAATGTTTCAGCCTATTCAGCTTTGGAACAAAGACTGGTCCTTAAAGTAATCTGGCTGGCCATTTGTTGACACTTACGCATCAGCAATCTTAATTTTCCCGATGGGTCCGGTTTTAAGAGGAAGCTGTTTTGATAGCAAAATAGTGACGCAAGAAGTAACTATGGCCAGCCAGGTATCATAGAATCCCTACAGTGCAGAAGGAGGCCATTCAGCCCATGAGGGCTGCACCCGCAGCAATCCCACCCAGCCCCTCTCCCTGTAATCCCACCTTGTCTTTACCTTGCTAATCCACCTGACACTAAGGAGAAATTTAGCAAGGCCAATCCACTTAACCTGCGCATCATAGGAATTAGGAGCGAGAGTAGGCAATTTAGCCCCTCACGGCTGATCTCCATCTCCTCCTAACTCCACTTCCCTGCCTTTTCCCCATAACCCTTTATCCTGCTTCTGGTCGAATATTTATCCATCTTTTTCTTGAATTCATCGATTCTGAATCCACTGCACCCTGGGGCAGTGAGTTCCATAGATTCACCACCTTTGGATGTCTCTCAACGAAATTGTAATACATTTTATCATAAGAATGCCGAGTTGCTCTGTTTTAAATTGCAGCAGTTCAGAAGCGCCTCTTGCCATTGATAACGCTTGAACTGACGAGTCACCCCCCCCCCCAAATTAGCGCATCAAATTGCAACTTCTCCTCATGCTCAGAAGTGCGTTCTGAAAGGGGTCTCCTGATAAATATTGTGTACCTACTGCCATTGGAGTATGGACTCCTGATCCGTGTTTTCCATCGCGACTGACAACCAATCACAGATTTGCATTAGTTTCTTCAGCGGAAAGGTTTTTTTTAAACCATCCATTTGTGGATCTACATCTTTTAAGGTTATTGGTTGTTTTATTTCCTACACTCGTGTAGAGATTAGAAAGGAACAAAATGAACCTTTTGCAAAGACTGTAAGTTCCTTTTAACGATAAACGTACGTTTAAATAGATTGTCAGCTATTAAAGATGTGGGGACGGGGGACTTCAAATTTTCGACACAGATTATTGCTTATAAATATTTCAGCTAATGTTAGCACCAAATCATTTTCATATCCAGGTGTTTGCATTTGATGGCCAGATGAAACACTGGGCACACAATCTGTTCAATAAACAACCATCTATTTCAATTCTTGCCATGACGTTTAAAAGTTGAACCTGTTTCTAATCTTACAGACTGTTGGGGGAAATCATGTTGAGAACCATAACAAACGACACCTGATATTGATTTGTTGTGAACTATAGCTGTCAGAATAAGTCTCATTCAATCATTTAGCCAGATATTTAAATCGACTATAAAAGGTGAGTGTGATTTAATTTGGAGGGGAGGGGAGATAAAAGGACATGGCAATGATTTGTTCGCATTCTGAACAACTGGAGTATTTGTTCCGAGTAGTGTCGCGGTCTCTCACTGATCCCAATCTGATCGTTCCCTTGACAAGATAACCAAAGACCATTCCCTCGTTTGAAATGTTTTTTTATGCACTATCTATATAAACTGGGTTTAATTAGCCTTTGGAGATAATTTGTCAGTAATTAACCTGTAGTGACATCCCTGCCATTTGATATCTCACAAAGTAGGTGAGAAAAATAATTAATTAAAAATAGTTTTAATCGTCTGATCTCAGAGCAATTGTACAATTTTCCGCTCTATAATTAGCCGGCAACATTGCTGGAAAAACGGAAGCATGAATGGTGACACGATTCCTTCCTATCTGTGAAGTAGCCTCATGTTTATTCGATTGCATTTCGCTTCCTCCTGGGTCTGTTCAGCTCCCTTAACCTAATGGCGAGGAAATTGACTTATTGTTGATAAACAACACGCCGAATTATAGAACAAAATGTTCTGACTCCCCCACACGCAAGAACAAACATAAACCGATACAAGAACAAATCATTGGTGCGAATTTGCGTTCACTCGGGATCCACCTCCTCCCCCCCCCCCCCCCACCCAATTTTCAAAGCATGCTTTTGTTCCGTGTGGAAAAAGGCTGCTGTCCTGGACTGAGCGGTGCTGATATCAGGAAGCTAAAGAGCGATGGAAAGGGTTGCCCACAGAATTTCCAGTCTTTTTTTTAAATATAAAACTGTCACGCTGTTGCCACTACTCTGCAGCTTGCTCGCTTGCACAACTGTCGTCTTCTGAATTTTAAGGTGCTCGGGCTTTGCAGTTGGAACGCAGTTGCTATCACCAGTCTGACTTTCCCTGACGGATGTGGCGACTTCACAGATGTACATCCATCTTCTAGGGTGGATTGTTGTGGCAAATGAAGACTTGAGTACCTCCAAGGTCTCTGGACAAACGTCAATAACTGATTACGTCCCGGAAATTGCTATTGAATCCACATTTTTAAAAAAAGAATTAAGTTAGAACATGAGAATCAGTTTTAAAAAAATTGGCATCAAAACCACTAAGCTATAATATTTTGAACCAGTGGTTGCATTGTTCAGCAGTAGCTTGGAATAATAATTGTGGTTTGTTTATTGGACAGAACATGGACTTGTTTTATTAGTTTTAAGTAGTTATACATTACGAACCGGCGATGGTAATTGTTTACTTGAATAGATGGACATCCGTTTTTAATGGATCTCAGCTAGCATGCTCTGGTGTAAATGAAGCATTGTGCTTTTATCTTTTAAACATAATCATGCAGCCCAGAACAGATCTCATCACAGGATTTCCATCTGAATATCATGCTGTTTGTATTGCCGCAGTTTTGCTCTCGTAATCTCATCTCTTTCTTCCTCCTTCAGTGCCCCCACCCCCACAACTCTTTAAAATAAACGGATAAATGCAGTATTACTGGCAGTACATTGTGTTGATAACATACTTTGCTTCTGCTGCATTTTTTTTTTAAATTTTGTGTTGTTAAATGGAAGAATTCTAGAAAGAAACAAACTTTGACAATTGAACACAGGAAATAAAATTTAGACTCCAAAAAGACAGTAAATATCAAATATAATGTCCCTTGCATGCAAAGGAACATTTGGCTTGGACCCATTTAAATTACCGTGAAACAGGATGACAAGATGTATGAACACTGGAAGTGTGGCTGTTTTGTGACAGATAATGATGGTTACATATTGCCAGTCACTCAAAGAACTGCGCATGATGCTCGTGCAGTAAATATTCTCTGAGGTAATTTGAAAATTACTATTTACACAGGGATGAGCATTTGAATTCAGAGGTAAGTGAATCAGATTTGAGTCTGAACTCTTTTTGCTCCGGCCTCTTCAGGCTCATTTGGAAAATAATGGATCTATTCTCATTCAGATTGTTAATCTGTTTGACACAATTCCTTCAGCAAAAGAGGGAGGACAGTCGTGTGAACACATTTTTATTTTACTACTAGCATTTAAATAGTTGCCTTCTAGGAGTGAAACAATTGGGTCATCTACTTTTTAAAATCCATGCTGGCTGTAACTGGTTCAGTTAAAGTCAGATTTTAAGTTTTTTTTCAAATGACATTTATTTAGATAGCCTAAAGCTTCAGACATTAAAAATGAAGAGTGAATTTGCTCTACAATATTTCTATATGTGTACTAGAGTGGAATACACATCCTTTTGGGGTTCACACTTCTGTTTTAATGTCAGGGTACAAAAGTGCAGTTTTCCTTAATTTATTCTATGTAATTTTTCCTGTGTTGTGTGTACCATAGAATCTCTACAGTGCAGGAGGAAGCCTTTTAGTCCATTGAGCCTGCACCGACAATTCCCCACAGGCTCTATCCCCATAACCCCAGGTGTTTACCCTGCTGACTCCCCCGATACTAAAAGGCGATTTGCCATGGCCATTCAATCTAATCCACATACTTTTGGACTTGGGAGCACCTGGAGGAAACCCTTGCAGATATGGGGAGAACATGCAAACTTCCACGCAGTCACCCGAGGCCAGAGTTGAACCTGTGACCCTGATGTTGTGAGGCAGCAGTGCTAACCACTGTGCCACCTAATCTCCCCAAATTCTGATAATTAGGATGAAGCAAATCTGTGCTTTTTTCCCCCAGGGAAAGCTTCACGTCCTCAGTTAACACCAATGGGAAAGCGGAAATGATTTTCTGTTTTAGGCGGGTACGTTGCCTCTTTTCACTATGGCATGATAGCCAGTGTGATGAGAAGTGGTACATCATGCGATGCCTTTCCTATTATCAACAGCAGCAAGCAAGCTGTGTATTGACTCCAGCTCTGTTTGCTATATAATTCTCAGCAGGCACCAGTACAATTTCAAATATTTTGACGCAGGACTACACATTCAATTCCAGATGGATAACAACCTCTTTAACTTGCAAAGGCTCATTGCATGCACAGAAGTTTCTGAACAGTTACTGAACAAACTCTTGTTTGTGGATAACTTCACTCTAGAGTACTTTCAGCAGCTTGTTGATAGCTTGCCTGAGCCTCAGAACACTTTGACACATCTGATCTTGTATCAACCCATCTTCTTCCACATATTCTAAGACACCACTTCCATTGCCCCCAAGTCAATATTGACAACACAGCCCTCTAGTTAGTGCATAAGTTTTGCTACTGTAAGGATACCGTTTCCAATAGCACTACGCTGGATAACATAATCAACCATCACTTGGTAAAAACAAGTTCAGCATTTGGCAAGCTGACTCACTGACTAAGAGTGTTGCATTTATCTCAGAACAAAGAGCAGTTTCTACCAGGCAGTGAATCATAGAATCCCTACAGTGCAGAAGAGGCCATTTGGTCCATCAAGCATGCACCAACCACAATTCTACCCACACCCTTTTCCTGTAACTCTATGTTGACCCTGCTAATGCCCTTGAAACTAAAGGCCAATTTTCCATGGCCAATCAATTAACCCGCATGTTGTTGGAATTGTGGGAGGAAACCGGAGCACCTGGGGGGAACCCACGCAGACACGGGGAGAACGTGCAAACCCCACACAGACCCATCACCTGAGGCTGCAGTAATGACTTCTATGGCCACAAGCTGCGGACTACCTACCGGCATTACCATAAAACAACTAGAAACACTCCATCCTCACTGTCTGAGATCTATTTGCAATATCAGGTGATGTGAAAAAATACCCAATGCCAGCATTCTTGCAAAGTGTTCCACACTTGACATCCAACTGGGTCAGTCATGTAGTTCACATGGAGAATGCCTGCATTCCAAAGGCAGTGCTCCACAGCCAGCTGAGCGCTAGAACAGCACCGCAGGATACCCAAAACTTAGAAAGCCAACCTAGATACTTGAGAACTGGATCCCAATACATGGAAAAACAACCTTGGATGGACCCAAGAGGAGAGGTTTCTGTCCTTTGAGCAGAACATAGTAAAATGTCTTTTGTACAACTGAGCACAGCACAGAGCCAATGCCTCTCTCTATCCCTCCAACAACTTCATGTGCAGTATTTGCAATCAGTTATTCAAATTGAAACTTGAGACAGCAGCAGCCTAGACTATAAAGCAATGTTCTACTTTACTTGCTGAACATGAAGCCACAGTAGAATCCTTTATTACAAGTAGAGATTTCAAATGAGCTCCTTTTACTTCACTCATTTGAAACATGCAATAATAGTCTTTTGCAAATGTTTACTTCTGAGCGCAGTGTAATCAATGGAACTATTAATACCTGCTGATGTATTGTACTTTCTTGTATCTCGAAGGAATATAGTTTATATATTTGTAGTTATGTATTCAGGAGTACACTTGAGTATTTCTGAAAAGAGACATGTTGCCAAAGCTCTTGAACTCATTAGGGACAGTCTTTCTTTTCCTTTGTTAAGCTTCTTACTTTTGTTATCAGCAACTTCAGAGATTATGGGAATTTTCCCAAGGTCCTGTTCAGTGGTGGGGGGAGAATTCGGTGTGTGTCCAAAACTTGGTTTTGTGATGGTATAAATTTCCCATGGGACCCACCATGGTAGATTGGGAAACCCGCAGGAGGCCAGTGAGAAACTGATATACATCCTGCCAATGGGATGCAGATGAAGGCCTGACTGGCATCTTCCACTTACATCATGCCAGCGGAAAAACACGCTGGTTCAGAGCAATGTGGGAAGTCAGGACTCACCTGAACAATGCCTGCATTACCTCTGGAGTTTGGAATAGAGATCACCAGCAATCCTGGATCCCAGAACACCACAACCGTGGTGGGGACCACAACTGCACGTGGACCTTCCAGCTCAGTGTTACAGAGAAGACCAGCCTCAGTATTCCTGGAAATCCATCTTTTTCCTCCAATGATGGATCACTGATGTTGAGTGCATTTTCAATACGGCACCCAGATGTGATGGCAGAACCCATGCCGTCATTTTTGCCCTGCCACAGAATATGGAACTAAATCCCAATTGCATAATTAACGCAGTCAGGGTCTAAATATATGCTGCAATCTCCTGTCGGTTTCCACAGTGGGAAATGTTCCCCATTCCTGGCCTCACCGTGGGACTTAGTGACAGATGAGATAATTCCACCAAAATTTCTTACCCTTTCACCATCTGAATTATTTATCCTAACACTTTGCTAACCATCAGCCAGCTTTCTTTCTACACAACATTTCCTCTTATGGTGCATGTCTGAGGTTATCTAATAGCCTCTTGTGCGACACCTTAACACAGGCCTTCTGAAATTCCACATACATATCATCATTTGCATTCTGTTTATTTACCCAATCAGTCATTTCTAATAGATTATGGGGGAGATTCTCCCAAAAGAATTCTGAGTGTCGAATTTGCATTAAAACTGGAATAAATCACGCTGGTTTCTTCAGCAGGATTTTCAAAATGAATCTCCTGTACGTTGTACACTACAGTGTCTTGAGTCAAGACACATCATGGCTTGAACAGATCCTTGTCAATTATCTTTTTCCCTTGAAGAATTTCGTAATTCTATTTCAAATATGGATTCTAACAGATTCTTCATAATTGACTTTTGACTAACCGTCCTTTTGTTACTTAGTTTATCCTTCTGTGCTTTTTGAACAAGGTTGTTTCATTGACTACTCACCATTCCTATGACACCATTTCCATAGTTAAGGAGTCACAGCTATGTCCTCTCTCTGTTTTCTCCTGGACTGTGTCCCATGAGGGCCCAGTGGCCTCTGTATCTGGAGTTTCACTACTTCTCTTAGAATCATTTCTTTTTCTACTGGCAGTTCTAATGAGGGTTAAATATCTACTTTAATTCCAACATTTATATAAATGAATTCAAGACATTTATTTACTATCATCATTATGCATTCTTCTTTAACATTTTCATTTCTTCCTTGTTCAGCCTTGACACTTCTGAAGTATTTTTATATTTTAAATTCTACATATTTATATAAAACTACTATTCAATTTTATATTTTCTTTTCAGTCCTTCTGATCTCCCCTTTCACCTTTTCGCTACATTTTCTATATTCTGTAAAAAAAAACTTCAAATTTTTTCTCATGATAATCTTTAGTATTGTTGCTCCATCTTCGCAATACCCTCTTTAAACCTTCACGTTAACTTTAATTGAGTTCACTACAGAACTTAAATGCATCCATTTTTTTGCTTCAGGGATTACGCCATACTCCCTAGTTATAAATTTAAAGATTTCCTACTGCTGCCCTGTTGACTTTTTCTGTAAGAAGTCTCACCTACACCAGGTTAAAGCCTAACAAGTTTATTTGGAATCATGAGCTTTTGGAGTGCTGCTCCTTCATTGGGTGAGTGCTGCTCCTTCACCAGCCCATTCACCTGATGAAGGAGCAGTGTTCCAAAAGCTTGTGATTCCAAATAAACCTGTTGGACTTTAACCTGATATTATGAGACTTTTTAATGTGCCCACTCCAATCCGACACTGCCATCTGCACATCATACTTCAGTTCTGCCCGGTTCAGTTGGGTCAGATCCTTTTTTTTATATATCTCTGCAGTTTATTGTGGGCACTGCTTTGCAAGTATTCTCCAATTTTCACATCAGTTTTTTCCACTAACTTCCCTGAACTAAATAAAGAAGTGGTTTCCTCTCTTTGATGAACAAGAAATGTGCAGATTGAGAAAGTTGGGTCTTTCTGAAAAGTGTTCCTATTTCAGTGACGAGTATTGCTTTTATTCCAGTCAACAACTAGACAGAATTACAATATAATGAGTGTAGATATTGTAGAGAAGGAGGTGCTGAAAGTCTTAAAGTGCAGCAAGATAGATAAATCCCTGGGAACCGATGAACTGTATCTCAGGACATTGTCGGACTCTAGGAGGAGGAAATTGTGGATCACCTCACAGAGCTATTTGAATCGAGAGCCACAGGTGAGGTGCCTGAAGATTGGAAGGTGGCAAACATTGTGCCTTTTAAGAAGGGCTGTAGGGAAAAGCTTGGCAACTACAGGCCAGTGAGCTTAATGCCTGTCGTGGAAAGTTGACACTCAGTCTTTCGTGCTGAAGCATCGCTGTATCCTCCTCACAGCTCATGCTCCCACCCAACCTTGCATCATCTGCCATGCCATATTTATTGGATATTAATGCTTCTGACATTTTTTAAGATGTTTGGTACATTCACATGCAGTCAATCCTTTTTTTTTATAAGAACGTTGACTTTCTTATTTAATTTGGTGAGATCGCATGCATGCGTACAACAGTCTTTGCTTTCTCTCTACCTCCCTAGCCTGTTTGAAATCTTTCTCCTCTGATAACATTTTCTGTAGTATTTATTTCAGATAAGCTTTCTGCTTCTAATCCAATAGCTTTAATTGGTCTAATTTTTGAGTCACAACTAGAGTTTCTTCAGCTATCTTCAATCAAATTAAATCATTCATATTGAATTAATAAGAATTTTCTTACATCCACATCCACACAGAGGGTAACATTATATCTTTCTTTGACATTTCATTAGAAATGAATGTTTGAATACATTCAGATTAACCTGGGTAAATTCTCAGTATACATCTGGCCCAAATTCACGGAGGAGTGAGAAGACTGAATCCCCCTCGGTTGGACAGAGTAGCAAACTCCATCTATGTGGCCCTCACATCTGAAACAGGGAGGAGGGTAGGAAGCTCTCTTTCCTCCATGCACAAACCGCACTGCCCACTGCCTGTTAAGGCCTGCATCGGTGAAGGTTAATGCCATTTGCTTCGAAGATTGCTAATTAATTGCTAGATAGACTCTCATATTTTGAGTGGGAGGAATGTTACAGGGGATGGACTTTTAGTTCAGGAAGATGCTGAGTTACTGCCACAACATAGGATAGGAGGAACCTGAGTTGTTTCTGATTTCAGCTAAAGTAGGGAAGGAGAGTTGTAAAAACCTTTTACAAATGAATAGGGAGGGAATGTTGGGGCGAGGGGAGGGGTTCCGGGGGGAATCATGAATGGCAGCGGAGATAGTGGCCTTGTTATATTCTGACTGTGGGACGGTTAGGGGAGTAAATAGTGCATTGATCTCAGAAACATCGCTGAATGTGCACTTTGAATAGATCCAAGGCACAGTATTATTTGTGAGAATCCTGTACCCTCTTGCAGATGCGACAGTTGCCCCAAGCTGAGAGAAGGATATTTTTGCTGCAAGGGTGCATTGATCTAGGACCTATCTCCTGACTCCTACTGTGAATGGTTCCATGATGCGATATATGCATGATGATAACATGCTTTGTGAGAATCCTGTACCCCTTGCAGATTAGACTCGGGCTGAGGAGAAGGATTGTTTGCTTCACGAATGTTCTATAGTGGAATATTCCACACTGATTAGGGTAGCCTATGGTGGAATGAATTCTCTACATTAGTTCTGAGGCATGATCGTTTTCCTGTTGTTTGCTTCCATATTAACAGGGATTCACTAAATGGGAGTTCAATTGGAGAAGTGGATCTTTCCCATTGCCTCTTATCTGTTTCTTTACCTTGTGCTTCGTTTTTATGGATATTTGACAATTTAGCACACGTGGTTTTACTTTTTAGAAACATAGAACATTAGAAAACAGTACGGGCCCTTCGGCCCTCAATGTTGTGCTGAGCTATGTCCAATCCCAAGATCAAGCTATCCCCTCCCTAACAATTCTGGAGTACTCCATGTGCCGATCCAATAACCGCTTGAAAGTTCCTAAACTACCCGACTCCAGCAACTGTTAATACTTTGCCTTGTGCAGCTTGCTTCCTTTTCATCAAGCTTCTTAATATTTTGCTGTCATTGTGTATAATACTTGTAATTAAGGAGTGCTCTCTTTGTGACATAAAATGAAGTAAAGCAATTATTTAATCAATCCCTCATAGGTGAATCATACATCCTGATTTGTTTTGCTATTCTGACACTTCGTTTTATTTTGAGACACTCATCTTGGATATTTCCTTGATCTGCTTGCACTGGAATTCGTGGAGATGAGTTAAGGGATTATCCCAATCTATGGGTAGTGGCTGGTGAAGGGAAGGGGGTTGTGGATCGATCTGCATGCAGGAGGAAATGTTTCCTGACTGCTCCTGTGAATGGTTTCATGGCACATTGTTATTGGCAACTCCTTGCAGAGGAAACATTGACCATAAGGCTGAGGGCGAAGATGATAATATGCTCATCGTGGCATTACATTTACAGCATAACTACAGTCATTTGGAATTTTTGGAATGTACTCCTTTTTTAGATTGTCACAGATTTCAGAACACAGAATAGCTGAACTGTAATTATTTTATGGAGGTACTGCAAGGTGTGATATCAATGCAGGGTCTTAGTTTATTTGATCTTAATGTGGTGACCAATAATTATGCAGCGTACTATTTTTCTTCTTTTAAAGTGGACAACTGTATTCACAGCAGGGTGGGATGGGGACAGGCTTCTAGGCTGCCCCTGCAGAAGGAAGGGAAATGGCATGTGTCCCACCATTGTTGAGGGAAATAAAAGGCTGCACATCTGCTGTTTGAGTGTGACTAGTTAGATTCATGGCATTTGTTACTTTGATATGGGTCCCATGAAAGCTCAGCATCACTATTTCCAACCCATAGCTCCTGTACGTTCCTTTAAAGAGGCCAACTGCTATCAGATTCTCCGGACTGGATGGTGGCAATTAGATTCTATGATACATCAGACAGTTATCTTACTGACTCATATAGATGAACTTCATAAGGATTAGTTCCTGAAAGAAAATAGTGGCCTATGCAGTAAGTGCCTGCATGTCATTGCTGTGAGCGTGTGGACAACCAAAGTTGAGCCCAGGCCTAGCTTAGCTACTGCTTCCAGACAGATGCACTATCCAACAAGCATTACTGTACAGTTAGCAATAACCTTGGATTTTCCTCTTTCTTAACACACAGGTGCTGTAGTAAACACATCCTTCCCAGCAAAACTCTGTCATTTTGCTGGATGCTCTCCTGACTTGAATGGATAATTTGGCACTGGACAAATTCTACTTGAACAACCAATAATTTAATTGAGGGGAATTGCTCTATGTTTATAACGATTGATAGATCTATATCATTGGAATATCCATGAATTAATCTTCATTGAATCCCAGTAATTCTACTGGATTTTTTACTGACATGCGTTTTTTCCCTAAATTGAGTACACACTCAATCCTAGACATTTCAATGGTAGGATTTAAGTCTGGTTTTCTTGGAATTTGGGCAACATTGACAAAACAGTACTTATTGTCTAGCTTTAATTCCCTATAGGATGCTCAGTCAACCATGTAGTATGGGGTTCAACTCGCATGTAAACCAGGTAAGGCAGTTCCTTTCCTGAGGAACATTAGTGAGACAGTTGGCAATTTGTGATAAACTACCACCTTTCTTTGTTACTTTTTGCTGTTGGCTCATGATGACCAGATTTACAGTTAGTCACAGTGAAATTTGACCTCTCAAACACATCACTAGTCCATTGACATAATCATCAAGAAGCCACATACCAGTAATCAGATCCCTGAGAGTCTATTCCATCGGTGAAATAAATACATAGCCATGTAGTTGTGGCAACTTAACAGCATGCCTTAATTTTTAGCAGCCTTGAATTTAGTTTCATACATTTCTCAATATATTGCACCTCCAAATGTAGAGTTGAAGGACCCATAAATACGTTTATCACAAGTAAACACATTTCTTTTGGAATTACATGCATCTGGCCCTAAATTTTATTTGGTCTCACGTGAGGGCACTTAGTCATAGTTTGATAGCTGTAGTGCATTACTCAAGTAGTCAATCCTTCTATACAATCTGAAAATCCAGCCTTAAATGTCAACCGCTGAGCTCTTAGCTAATGGTCAAAACCCTCAATAATTTTAATGGCCCCATAACCTATCCAAAGTCATTGAAATCTATTCCATAAGACAAAGCAGCCCCACCCTGTACTGAGAAAACTTGATACAATCCAAGATTCAAACATATACATTTCTAATCAGAGTGGTTTACTGCTCCAACTGCATTGCCTTAATTAATCTGCTGACCTGTCCGGTGAACAGACAGACTGCCATGCATGTGCTTATTCAATCCCTTTCGTGACTCCTGTTCAGATAATTTCTCTATATTTCTATGTTCAAATTCATTCATTGCATCAAATCAACTACTTGATATTTTTCCAGAAGAAGCTGTGGAAATCCAGCATCAGATTGAACAGGAAAAAGATTTGATTCTTTCAGTTAAATATTCACAAAACCAATATGGAATACCTGAAAATAATGTGTTACACAGTACGCTGGAAAGAATTGGGGTATTATTGTAAAGAGTAGTGTCTTACTGAAGTTTTTCATCTTGTGCTCATCAGGACAAACTCAAGGATGCCAAATCTGAAACAGTCACACAATTTCTGGAGAGAAGGGTGCTGATTGGTTGACAAGCCAACTCTGGCTGAGGTGCTGCCTTGGAGAAAGTGGCAGGGAAATATAAGCTCTCAAGCTCCTGGGTAACTAAAACAAAATGCACAAGGCTTGAACATATTCCTGTGTTTGCAGGGGCCCATGCTTAGCATGCCTTTGGCTCCATGTTATTTCTTCTTGTGTTCCAGATTGGGGGAGAATGAGTAGAGTAAAAAGGCAGGACATTCGCTGGATTTTATAAGCCCTTTTGCTTTCAAATCTGCCTGAAAAGTATAAAATATCATCTGCAAACTTCTTAACCATATCCCATACATTTGAGGCCAAATCATTGTTAGATACCACAAAGGAATATAGATCCAGTAATGAGCCTTGTGAAATCCCATTGGAAAGCGCTTTTCAGTCACAAAATTGATCATCAGTTTTTGCTTTCTGCCTCTGTATGAATTTTGGATGCCACTTTCCCTTGAATCTGATGGACTTTTAGTTTTGTAACCAGTCATGCCATGTGGGAACATATCAAAGACCTCCCAGTGACCATATAGGATACAGCAAATGCATTACCCTCTTTGACCCTTCTTGTTACCTCCTCAAGAAATTCAATCACGTTAATTGAGCCTGAACTTCTTTTAACCAATCCTTGCTGTCTTTGATTAATTTTGACTGGCTGGTGAACTCAGTTTCTTCCTTCCTTATCTTTCTTCCTTGAGCAATAGTACAACATTAGCTTCCAACAGCATTTCACAATTTGCCTGTAGCCTAGGGGATTGGAAAATGATAGTTTGAGGCCTCTACTATTTCTTCCCTTAACTGAGAATGCATTGATCCAAGCTTGGGATTTATCCATTTGCAAAGATGTTAAACCATTTAACACTTTCTCTTCATGTTAATTTCATCTAATATTTCACACTCCTCCTCCTCTCTGATTCCAGTATCTGTATTGTCCCTCTCATTTACAGGAACAGATGCAGAATATATTTTAAGAACAACCATGCCCTCCCCCTGCACACATTGGATACCCTTATGGTTCTGAACATGTCCTACTCTTTCTGTACTTGTCCTCTTGCTCTCGATGTTTATTGAAAACATTTTTGAATTTTCCTTGAATCTGCTCGTCAATTTTTTTTTTGTTGTTGATCTTTTTGCACTATGCATGGTGGTGTAGTGGTTAGCACAGCTGCCTCACAATACCAGGGAGCCAGGTTCGATTCCTAGCTTGGTTCACTGTCTGTGTGGAGTTTATACATTCTGCCCATGCGTGCATGGGTTTCCTCCGGTACTCCGGTTTCCTCCCACAGTCCAAACGTGTGCAGGTTACGTAGATTGGCTGTGGTAAATTGTCCATTAGTGTCAGGGGCATTAGCAGTATCAATATATGGGGTTGCAGGGATAGGTCCTGGGTGAGATTGTTGTCAGCATGCTCGATGGGCCGAATGGCCTCCTTCAACACCATAGGGATTGTATGATTCTTAATCTCCTTTTTAATTTTACTCCCGTTCCTCCAGGTTTTCTGCAGTACCGAGCCCTCGTTACCTGTCGTAAGCTTTTTTTTAAATTCGTTTCTTGACATGCAGGAAGTTCTGGATTCCTTGGTCCCATCTATTTTCTTCAAAGGAACAGACTTGCTCTGAGCCCTCATCATCTCTTTTAGATTGCTACCCTTTGCTGTGGCACTGATTTACCTTCAAGTTGTTGTTTCCGGCTTACGCCAGCTAAATTAGACCTCAGCTTAGTAAATTTAGCCTCTCCCCCACTGAGAACTATTATTCTTGGTCTTTTTTTGTCCTTTTCCGTAACCACCCTGAAACTGACTGAATTGTAATCACTTCAATTAAACAGCTCCCCAACTGTATCCCATTCACCTACCAGCTTTGTTCCCTATAACTAAGTCTAATGCTTCCCCCTCTCTCGTTGGGTTTACTAAGTAATGGTAAAAAAATTCCTCCTCAATATATTTTAAGAATTGTGATGGCTCTGTGCCTTTCCAATTCAATCCCAATTAATAGTAGAATAGATGAAATTCCTTCATCATTATTGCCCTATTGGTTTTGAAATTCAGAAATTTTGCTTCCATATTTGCTCTTCTATCTCCCTCTCATTAGGATCATATCTATTCTTTTACATTATGCATCTGTCTTCAAATCCAGTGTCAACCTGATGGACCTAAAAAGGTTGTAAGCCCCTATATAAATAGCACCTTGTCTAATTTCCATCGCCGAGCACCGAGCCAAAACCTATGCCCAAAATCATTCATTCTTGTAATATGCTATATTCTGTATCACTATCAGCAACATTAATCAAGTTCAACTTTACTGATAACTGCAATACAATTCTCAATACTGTCAGTTACATAACAGTACTCATTCACCACTGTTCCTACTGTGGTTTTTTTGACCTTACCAATGGCCAATCTCCAATCCCAGCAGCAAGTGTTTACAAAGATGAAATGATTACAATGTCTGGTTGAAAATCAAGAAGAGTATATTGGGATGTGTAAACCTAAACGTGAGGAGGAGTCAAATGTGGGGCAACAATACTGGAGAAGCAAAAACTATTCATTGAAAATTATAAAATATAATGCTATTTATGGAGAATTCTAAAAATAAGAATGGTATTAGTATTAGTGAATTTTTTTTTATTCATGTGGGGGACACGGGCATCACTGGCTGGCCAGCATTTATTGCCCATTCCTAGTTGCCCTTGAACTAAATGGCTTGCCAGGCCATTTCAGAGAGCAGTTGAGAGTCAACCACATTGCTATGGCTCTGGAGTCATGTGTGGGCCAAACCAGGTAAGGTTGGCTAATTTCCTTCCCTAAAGGAAATTAATGGACCAGATGGGTTTTATTTCCAACAATTTACAATGGTTTCATGGTGATCAGTAGATTCTTAATTTCAAATATATTTTAATGATTTCAAATTCCACCAACTGCCACAATGGGATTCGAACCCAGGGACCCAGATCATTACCTGAGTTGCTGGATCAGTAGTCTAGCGATAATACCACTAGGCCATTGCCTAAGTGATGTATGTTGAATCTAATCTTCTGAGATTTACTTACTTGTGATATGTCACTCGTCAGATGTGTGTGCAAATGACATTTTTCAGCTGGTGTTCTGCAACAAAGTTTTAATATTTACTGCCAACCTGGCCTATCCCTTTGAAACCACTACTGAAATGTTCCTCAAGGAGAGATGCTTTAAACAGACAAATACAGAGAATTGGACATTTCCATTCATAATTGCAGCATTGAGAGACAATATTTTGACCACTGGAAATAAAGTGAAAAGACAATGGCACAGATACTTGCTTCCTTTCAGTTGAGGCAGATACAAAAGATCATTTGAAGTACATTCAATACATCAAGTCATTTGGAAAATCAGTTGTCAGTGTCAATGAGGGTGACAACATGAGGAGGTCAACATCTTTCAGGCAGTTCAATATAAAGTCCAGGAATGTGCTGGGGAAGAAGGAGATCCACTTTCACATTTAGAAAGCAATTGAATTTGAAAGAACAAAGAACAGTACAGGACAGAAACAGGCCCTTCGGCTTACCAAGTCTGCATTGATCACATTGTCCTATCGAGGTCAACTGTGAGAAGGAAGATTTTTTTCAAATTAAGTTTTTAATGTGGTTATGTAAAACATTGATTTGGTCACATTTGGAATACTGTGTCCAATTCTGGTTGCCATACTACCAGAAGGATGTGAAGGCTTTGGAGGGAATACAGAAAAGGTTTACCAGGATGTTGCCTGGTATGGAGGGTATTAGCTATGAAGAGAGATTGAATAAACTGGGATGGTTCTCCCTGGAAAGACGGAGGCTGAGGGGAGACCTGATAGAAGTTTATAAAATATTGAGGGACGTTGATAAGGTGAACAGTTGGAACCTTTTTCCTAGGGTAGAAATGACAATTAGAAGGGGGCACAAGTTCAAAGTCGGGGGAGGAAGGTTCAGTAGAGATATACTGGGGAAGTTTTTTACTTAGAGGGTGGTAGGTCCTGGAACTTAATACCAAATGAAGTGTTTGAAGCAGACATGTTAACAACATTCAAGACTTATCTATATCGATGCATGAACAGGTGGAGTAGAGAGGGACACAGCCATTTGGTCTCGATAGGACAATGTGATCAATGCAGACTTGGTAAGCCGAAGGGCCTGTTTCTGTTCTGTACTGTTCTTTGTTCTTTCAAATTCAATTGCTTTCTAAATGTGAAAGTGGATCTCCTTCTCCTCCAGCACATTCCTGGACTTTACATTGAACTGCCTGAAAGATGTTGACTTCCTCGTGTTGTCACCCTCTTTGGCACTGCCAACTGATTTTCCAAATGACTTGATATATTGAATATATTTCAGATGACCCTTTGTATCTGCCTCAACTCAAAGGAAGCAAGCATCTGTGCCATTGTCTTTTCATTTTATTTTCTGTGGTCAAAATATTGTCTCTCAGTGCTGCAATCATGAATAGAAGAGAAGGAAGCACGATGGGGAGACTCAGGGGACAGAGCAGGTGAATGTGTGCAGGATGCACAAATTGGAAAATCTGTGAATTAGAAAATCATATCCTTAGTGCAAATTCCCAGATGATTTGAGGGTTCAAATCGAACAACCTTTCTTGCACTGTGTGGGACCAAAGGGATAGGCACAACACATCTAATATATAAATTTTGTTGAGTAAGTAAGCCGAGACAGGAAAAATAACTATTTGAGGTTAAGACGAGTTATCTTCAGATTGCATCATTATAGTATGTTAGCCGGAAAGCAGCTGTAAATATCTGCAAATCCAATAGCATTTCCAAGATTAATTTCCTGTGCATTCATTATGCTTGATGTCAGATTCTAAAAATGTTAGGGACATTATTAACTATTGGCCATTATGGAATAAACAATTAACTGTAATTTTCTATTAATATAGGACTTTGGGATAAGAATTATATTTCAGTGCATAATGGCCAAAATGATCTTCCAATCATTTAGTGTGATAAAAAGCATAGAACATTGAAAAGAAATTAGGGCAAGATGCAATTAAAATGATGTTGAGCAAATGAATACCTGATGATAGAGCCAGTTAAATTATTCTGAGTCCAAAGTAACTTTCAGAACATCGAAGCTAACGCCTTCGTTGAAAGAACTTAGGACTGTTTAATAATAGACGTGTTAATTGTTAATGCTTCACGAATCAATCTGTGTGGCCCAGGAAAGGAACAGTTTAAACTTTTGTGTTTCATGTCTGCAAATAGTTAATTGTTGTTGAAGATTTTTAAAATGTTACATTTTGGCCTGTTAAAATTTCCTTTCTCTCTTTTGTTTCTTTCTCTAAATCCAATCCTTTTTTTCCAAACTTTTTTTATCTTGCTTCCTGAACCTAACATTGCTCAAACTCACCCTTGTCCTCCTTGGTAATTATTGCAAAATAATTCTAGCAGAAACTTCTTCCTGAGAATGATGTGAAATTCTCATAATCTGTGTTAATTTTATCTCAGTAAGCCCATTTGTGTGCGTTAAATAGGATATCCTTTTTGCTTTTATCCCAGGCTAAATGTACAGAAATCAATTTTATTAATTGTCATTCTGCAGGCTTAAAATATAAATGGCCTTATAAGTAAGGTTTTCTTTTGTAATTATTTCCTAATTTTTTTTTCCCTATTCAGTGTTCAAGGAGAGATTTTTTTTGGAGCTTAAGATACTGTAGATTTAACCAACGTCCATACAGAAAATTACCCTTTTCATCAAATGATATCTCGAAGCTACATTAAAACACGATCAGATTCTTATCATCGATATCTCTAAATGGGACCCTCTTGCCTAACCAGGTTTAAATTAGATGCTTGTTTAAGACTATTCAGTTTTCAAATGCTCTCTCTTGTATCAATCTATCCCATTAAACTGTGAATGTTTCCACAGGGAGGAAGCAATCCAGAAGAACTGAATTTATGTAACTTAGGCAATGGGACTTAGGAAACAAATAAATGTCATGGCAACGTACCTTGGGTATGAGAAATGGAATCTTTTATTACCAGATTTGTTTTTTCAGAAGATCATTTTTCTTTATTAATAAATTTATCATCTTTTTGTTTAGTTTTACTTTTTTCAATGTACTGTTTTAGTATTTAGGTTATTGTGCCATTCTTTAAAGAACTCTGCTTGGCACAGTGGTTCGCACTGTTGCTTCACAGAGTTACGGACCTGGGTGCAATTCCTGGCTTGGGTCGGTATCTGTGTGGAGTCTGCATGTTCTCCCTGTATCTGCATGGTGCTCCAGTTTCCTCCCACAGTCCAAAAAGTGTGCTGATTAGGTCATTAGCCATGCTAAATTCTCCCTCAGAGTAACTGAGCAGGCGCCAGAGTGTGGCGACCAGGAGATTTTCACAGGAACTTAATTGCAGTGTTAATATAAGCCTACTTGTGACACTAATAAGTAAACTTTAAAACCATATAATGGTGTATTAGGCAGAAAACATGGTGGCAAATTGTCTAATGCTGCTGAAAATAGGATATATATCACCTATTATAATGAATCACTTATTTCAAAATCTCAGAACAGCTTTAATGTTTTCGACAGTCCAGGCCGACGATAACTATAGGTACTTGACCAACATTGAGCATGCATTTGGCAGGTGGTGCGGGTACAGCTCTTGGATGTTGATTCATGGGTTGCCTGGTACCTCATGTCGTAAATGAGTGCTTTATGTGGACCATCTGAAGGGCACCATGACAGCTCAGAGACTATCGATGTGGCTGTGCAGACACTTGGAATTGGGCCGGTGTCTGCGGGAGTTTGCGCGTTCTCCCCGTGGTTGCGTGGGTTTTCTCCGGGCACTCCGGTTTCCTCCCACAACCCAAAAATTCGCTCTTAGGCTGATTGGGAAACAAATTGTCCCTATAGTGAGAATTTTCCATATTAGGAATAATATATATATTATTATATAGGAATAATAAAATAGGATAATGGATTTGCTACTATATAGTTATGATGGCGGCGCGGGCTCGTTGGGCCGAAGGGCCTGTTTCCCGTGCTGTGTTGCTCTTTATCTTATCTTTATCTACATGTTCGATTTACGATGGGCTTGTGATGGGTCTGTAGATTGAAGTGATTTTACTGGGTTATGAAGCCTGGAATAGGGAGATCTTACAGATAAACATTCAGTTTCCAATGGGTTGGTGATGGTTAACTGACCGTCTATCATAGTCTTATCCATGACTGATATTTTGCTCTATGCAGGCATGATCGTTTAAACCTAATTAAAAAGCTTTCTCGGGGAAAATTACTTGGAACTATTTTGAGCATCTTTCTTTATCTACGAATTGTAATGTTACAAAAACCCTCGACAAGCATAATGTTCTTATCAGGAAATTTAGCTTAATGTTGCATTTTGCTCATTAATTATTAATATTAAATTCCCCAGATTTTATTGAACTTTACACTGAGCTGTATCTGGATTTTGTCTATATTTGATTAACAAGATATCTAGAGGTGTGAAATGTTATTAAATCCTCTGTTTCCTCTTCCATCTCATGAAATTTGCAGAAGTCTAAGGTCAGTGTTGAGGCAAAGGTTAATTACAGTGAGAATAATGTAGGCGGCAGCACCTTGTCACATTGTAAAGGCTGGTATTACAGGGGACATGGACTAATAATCCAGAAAATACGAGTTTAAATCTCATATAGGCAACTTCAGAATTAGAATTTATTTTGTAAAAGCGAACAAAAAGTTTAAAAGCAAATTACTGCAGATGGTAGGATCTGAAAATGCTGGAAAATCTCAGCAGCATCTGTAAGGAGAAAAGGGTCCAGTTGACCCTTTGTCAAAGCTGTTTAATTTGTAAAGAGGGCCATAAATCTGTCAAAGGTATAAAAACCAATCTGGTTCACTAATGTTCTTCAGCAAAGGAAACCTGTCACTCTTTTACCTTTTGCCTATCTTAAAGTTTATTTATTAATCATAAGTAAAGTTTTATACTAACACTGCAATCAAGTTACTGTGAAATTCCCCTAGTTGCCACAATCTGACACCTGTTCGGGTCAATGCACCAAACCAGCATGTCTTTAGAATGTGGGAGGAAACCGGAGCAAACTGAAAGAAACCCACACAGACACAGGGAGAATGTACAAACTCCATACAGACAGTGACCGAAGCCAGGAATCAAACTCAGGTCCCTGGCTCTGTGAGGCAGCAGTGTTAACCAATGTGCCACCATGACTCCAGTCTCATATCAACATGTTTGACTCTTACTATCTCTGAAATGCCTTAGCAAGCCATTTGCAACAAAAGGCAAAATACTGCAAATGCTGGAAACCTGAAATAAAAACAGAAAATTCTGGAAAAACACAGTGGGTCTGGTGGGGTCCATAGAGAGAGAAACAGAGTTAACGTTTCAAATCTATATAGCTCATCTTCAGAGTGCTGAAACATTAAGTCTGTTTCCCTGTCCACAGATGTTGCCAAACTTGCTGAGATGTTACAGCATGTCCTGTTTCTATGATAGCAAGCTACTCAATTAGCCTACCATCATAATCATGGAGCAGCTGGGGATATGCAGTAGATGACAGTCTTGCTTATGACACCTACATCCTAACAATACATTTAATAATGTATCTTAAAGTGAGATTGTCTTCATGAAAAAGTCTTGACAATTTTTTTTGAGAGAAGAAAATTCTATGCCACTTTTGATATGATAGCATTAACAAGTGAAGAGGGCATTATACCTCCTCCAAACTGTGTTAACTCAGTGTTATTGCAAATGCATAGCTTTTACTTGAGGCTGCTGTCTGCCTGGTGAATACTCTGTGACTATAAATACAAAGGAATCTTTGTACAATGAGCTTTCATCTTCGTGAGAAGCCTTTAGGCCAATCCACAGCTAATAACTTGCTCTGAAAACTCTGCTCACATTTAACTGATCTGACAATTTCTACCACAGCAGCAGAGACAAGCCACAACATTCTAAATCAATCAACAGCATTCTAAATGAAACAACTCGCAGTGTTCTTAAAAACAAGTCAAGCCATCCTATCTCCCAATTGTAACAAGTGCTTTAAAAGGTTCTAGGACCCAAACCTGAATCTTCGTCAAGTACTAATCAGTTCTTCACTAACCCTATCTGTGCACCAGATCTTTATTGAATTCCTTCTGCTGGTTGAGATATAGAATCATAGAATCCCTATAGTGCAGAAGGATGCCATTCAGCCCATTTGAGTCTGTACCAACCATATCCCACCCAGGCCCTATTCTCGTAACTCTACACCATCACCCTGCTAATCCCCCTGACACTAGAGTCAATTTAACACGGACAATCAAACTAAACCCTTACATCTTTGGACAGAATTGGGCAAAATTATCTGATTTGCTTTTTCGATGTGTCTGCTCAAGTGGGAAAAGTGGAGTGTAGCCCTCCTGCAACGCTGCTGGATACTTCCGCCAGACTGTTTAACACTGAAAAAACAAGTTGAAGTAGGGAAAGGATTAATGCATTTTGTACCTAGAATATATCTCAAACATAATCCTTCGTTATGGCTGATCTTTCCAGACTTGTATTGTTCCTGGTGTTAATGTAAATTACTTGTTCATGTTTTTCATTCTTTAACTCTCATGGAGAGAAATGGTCAGATGTGAATGTAGAGGGTCAGATGTGAACATACAGACGGATTGTCAAGTGTGAATGTTATTTTGCAGACATTGCAAGCCTTGCCTGTTTATGTTGATCACATAAGTAACCTCAAAGATAGAGATGCTAAAGCAGTCACAGGCATTGTAATTGAAGAAGGAAGATCAAAGATTTTGACTGGAATTGGAAGCTTATGTCGTACTTGTTACTGAGACTCATGATGTATAAATGCCCACTTGTATTTCTGTTCCATGGGAAGTCTGGCATTCCGTTCTGAGGAACTAGTTCTCCCAAAACTCTGGAATAAAAGTCAGAGCTTTGAAATAAAAGCCGCTGTATTTTGACTGACTAACAATCTCAGGTATTTTACCTATAACAAAGTGAAGAGGCAGACTCTGTCATGTTAAGCTGATGATGCCTGCCCCACCACCAACTCTTGAAAGCTTGAGGCGCTATTTATATCGGGCACTCTGAATAAAAACAAAGGAAGGAACACCTCACAGAATATCCTTCTTCATCCCACCCCCTTTCCCAACGAAGCTCCCACTGCTTCTGCCAACAGAACCCTCCTGACCATGGAAATCCCTAATAACACCCCCCGCCCCCCCACAATCGCAGGAATGTCCCTGGCACTGCCTCAGTGCCAACAGGGCAGTGCCAGAGTACTGCGTGGGAATGACTGTTCCCCTTCCCCACCCCTCTGGACTTGTGCCCTCATGCTAACATGAACGGAGAAGGCGGGGGTGTGGACAATCTCACCTGTATTGTAAATTAAAATGTTAATGGAGATCCCAAATTTTAAGGTTGCGATCCCTGTTATGTCATTCGCAGTCAAGCGGGGAAATCCAGCCAGTCTCAAAGTTGTTTTGGACCTGTGGCCAATTGTCTACCTCCTCTGCCAGCCCTCTCCCCAAAAAATGGGGGCAGAAAGTGCCCTCCCAACCCCCAACACTATCTTCAGACTAATAAACATGGGCAAAAGTTACTTCTATCCACCTTCTGTGGCAGAGGTTAAAATGGTCTGTTCATTCATTTTGCCAAAGTTTGTGTAACTATCCCTGATTTTTTTTTCAAGCAAATATAAAAAGATTTTATCAAACACCTTCTTCATGAAGTCAGTGCTCCTTTAAAACTTTTTCTGTGTTAGTCACCACCCAGCAAGTGCTGATATGATCCCTGGGGCTTCCTGTTCTAATTTCTGGAGGATATTTTTACCAGCTACCCAGATGAAAACAGTGCTATCTTTGCAGCAAAATACTTTAATTAGTGAACAGCCACAAAAATAACGCAGTAGTCAACAAATACAAGGCAATTTAGAAATTCGATGACAATAAACAATCGTTGGATCAACGATGCGCTGGTAAGATTGCTTGATGGCGGTGAATTACCCCTTAGTGCCGGGGTTTAACAAGGTAAATATGAGAGAGTTACAGGGATAGGGCTGGGTGGGATTGTTATTGGGTGTAGGCTTGATGAGTCAAATGGCCCCCTTTGGTCTGTAGGGATCCTATGACTCCATGAGAAGGCCCTGAGAAATTTGTGGTTCCAAAACTAAATATCTCAGGAGGATAATAAACAATGGCAGATTCTGTGTGACTGTGATGAAGATAAATGCTCCCTTCTCATCCTATCTGCAGCCTTTGACAGAGTCACTGCAGCATCATCCGCCAGCACCTCTCCATTCCTCCAGCATTGTCATGCTCACCTGGTTCCATTCTTATTTATCAATTCATTGCCATGGAAACATCTGCAATGGTTTCTTTTCTTGCTGTTTAATAGCTAGCTCTAGTATCCACCAAAGATCTATAGTTGGCCCCCTCCTATTTCCCATTCACATGCAGTCCCTTAGCGAAATCATCCAGAAACACTGTGGGTGGAATTTTCTTGTCCCTTCTACCACGGGAATCGTAGTTGGGATTGGGGGGGGCACGGTGGTGGGGGGAGGTGGTGGTATGGTGTTGTGGACCACGCAAAGATTTGTTGACCGTGGGCAGGATTTTCCGGCTTTTGGGGTGAGCATGGCCGGAAAATCCCGCCCGGTCTTCCTTTCCACGTGTATGCTGATGACACTCAGATTTACCTCACCCTTCACAAACCCTTCACTGTCTCTAAGTTGTTTGTCAGACATTCAGAGCAGGGTGCGCAGAAAGTGCCTCAAACGAAATGTAGTGAGAAACAAATCAGCGGAGAGAGAGGATAGAGCCAGCGTTTTGAGTCTAGATGACACTTCGTCAGAATTGGAACTTTGTTCAGTTTTGGCGAAGGGTCATCCAGACTCAAAATGTTGGCTCTCTTCTCTCCCCATGGATGCTGTCAAACCTGCTGAGATGTTTCCAGCATTTTCTGTTTTTGTTTGAGATTCCAGCATCTGCAGTATTTTGCTTTTATTTAAGATTCCGTTTCCGAGATATCACTCAATTGCTCCCTCTGTTAATCCATTCTGCAGCCATAAAAACATAGAAAATAGGAGTAGGCCATTCAGCCCTTTGAACCTATTCCATCATTCATCATTATTGTGGCTGACCATCCAACTCAATAGCCTGATCCCAACCCCCCCCCCCCCCCCATGTCCTTTGATCCCTTACACCCCAAAAGCTTTATCTAACTCCTTTTTGAAAACATACAATGTTTTGGTCTCAACTACTTTCTGTGATAGCGAATTCCACAGACTAACTACGCTGCGTGAAGATATTTCTTCTTATCTCAGTACTAAAAGGTTTACCCCAGACTATGACCCCTGCTTCAAGACGCTCCACCATCAGAAACATTCTTCTTGCATCTATCCTGTTTAGCCCTTTTAGAATTTTATAAGTTTCTCTGAGAATCCCCATCATTCTCTGAACTTTAGCAAATATAATCCCAACTGACTCAACCTCTTCTCGGATGTCAAACCTGCCATCACAGGAATTAGTCTGCTAAACTTTCACTGCACTCCCTCTATAGCATCTGCAGTAATCTGTCCTCAGATAAGGAGACCAAAATGGTTTACAATATTCCAGGTTTGCCCTCACCAAGGCCTTGTATCAGTGCCAGATGTGAAGTAAGAAACCAGATCCAATATTTTACTGAATTCTAGGTGTATTTACAGAATGCAGCATTATATACGTTTGCTTCCTTCCTAATCAACACGTGTCCTAAAAGTCTATATTCACTCCCTGTAAGCTTCGGTCATTCAATGCAGAGGGAATCGGTGAGGGAGGAAGTGGGGGGAGCATAGGAAGGCCATCTTATAAGCCTCCTCATGGGCCTGCCAAGATGGCTATTAATAGGCCCAATCGATGGAAGGTCAAGGGGGTGTCATCCGACCTGACTGTCTACCATTCCATATCCATTGGCAGGCTTCAGGCGTTCCATGAATAGCAAGCTCTATAGGAGCTGCGGTGCATCATCACCCCCAGAAATTATATTTTGGTTTAGTTAGTTAAGTTTCCTTTTGCTGTTTTATCTTAGTTACAGTACCCCACCAGTGATGATCAACCAGCTTTAATTGATTTAATTTATGAATTTTTGTTTCTCAAGAGTCTCTCTTTATGTGTGCTCAAGTTCCTTAATCAATCTATGCTCTTCATCTGTTGCTTAACCTTAATAACACAATCAAATACCATTAACAGATTTTTAAAATCAAAATGTTATAACACTCAAACAGTATTCCAAAACAAATCACAGAAGGTATTTTGAGATTCCTCCAGACCGTTTAAACTAAATTCTTTGTATGGACTGTCCATGTTAGGGAAATCGTTACCGTGCAACTTAATTGATCAACTAAGATCATATGGAGTATTACAGTGATCATCACGTGAGTATGTTCATAGAGTTCTTTGCTGATAGGACTTTTGGGTGTGCTATTTGTGACCACTGATCATAATTTTATACATGCCTCTAAACTCATCATTAACAAATCCTGCTCCCCCCACGTCCATTCAGAAATTCGGTCAGAAATTTAGTTGCTGCTTCCGTTCCAATCCATTTCGCTTCATCAACGAACACTCTTTTGTTTTGACATGTATTACTGTAAAAAGACTGAATCAATTTAGCAAGTCAATAAAAGGTCTCGCACTTTTTAAATCCATGGTTACTTCACTGAAGTCTCATGCCAATAGAAGACTGTCAGCATCCTCCCATATTTGTTACATGTTTTGACTAATCTCTTTGAGCTTTTTATATGCAACATCACACAAATGTGCACCCTTTAGGAAGATGTTTAATCTGTAACAAGGGTAAGCAAATTGTCTGTCTAACTTGAACCTAACTTGCTCCCTCTTAATTTTTTACCATTTGATAGCATTGTCACATTCTGATTTGAAATGACCGGTGTTGTTAACCGGATGTAATAAAAAGCTATTTGACTAAATTAGGGCAGCATATTGGTTAATACTGCTGCCTCACAGCGCTGGGGATCTGGGTTCAATTCCAGCTTTAGGTCATTGTCTGTGTGGAGTTGGCAAATTCTCTCTGTGTTTGTGTGAGTTTCCTCTGGGTGTGCTGGTTTCCTCCACACTCCAAAGATTTATGGTTTAGGTTGATTGGCCATGCTAAATTGACCCTAGCGTCAGGGGATTACCAGGGTAAATAAGTAGGGTTATAGAAATAAGGTGTTGGTGGGATCGTGAATGGTGCAGTCTCAATGGGCTGAATGGCCTCTTGCTGCTCTGTAGGGATTCTATTCTATGGTATGATTCTAAACTGTGATTTACTGGCTTCCCAATTGCTTTATTATATTCCGTGTCTAGTTTCATTTGTGCTTGTCCCTTGGAAGACTTTGTTAGCAACATGTGTATCTTATGATAGAGTATAGGTCAGAGTTTCTGGCTCTTCCTGCTGGCAGGATTGTCTGATCCCACCAAAGGCCACTCCCATCCTTTTTGACACTGCAGAATGTCACTGCTGGAAATAACTGCTTGTCCAGAATTTTTTTTAAAGCAACAGACAAATCAAAAGCCAGTTAAAAACAGGGGTGTATCCATATGTGACATCGTAGTACAATGCAACAATTGAAATGAGAGCAGTGAATGAAGAATCTCCAGATTGAATTTCTATAGTCTTTAGTTCAGTCTGTTAAAGTCCATGATATATTTACTCCATGGACTGTCTGTCAGTCTTTCACAATCTAACAAAGTCTGACCATGCTATGTAGACATTTAATATATGATGGTTCTTGTACATTTTGCCCATGAAGCCTAACACAACATCCAAAGCTTTATCAGTATACAGCTACTGGGGATCCAGCTCATAAAATACTTTGCTTCTGATTGTACTTTTGTTAGGAAGTGCAGTGCCAAAGCTGTATACCTTGCTTGCTATTCAGTAAGGACAAAAGGGTCTGAAAACAATGAAAACACCTCGGGCCATGATTTCTCTCCCTGAACTTGTTCTCGTCTCTCTATCTCTTGTTTCCCCCTTTACGTTAAACCTTAAAAACCTATCTCTTTGATTAACATTTTGATTATTTGCCTAATTATCTCTCCATGTGACTCAGTGTTTAAATTTTGATTCTACAACACGTCTATGAAGCACCTTGGAACATTTAACCAATGGTGCCGGCCTTTTGTAGTTTTCAAATTGTGCAATTATTACATTATTGTTTTTTTAACTGATTTCATGATTGTAAAACATTGGTACCATTAGCTGGTAACACATCGTCTTTCAACAGAACTGACATCCTGCATCTTGTGTGAGAGAAAGGGGAAGCTATTGAGTTGGATGATCAGCCATGATCATGATGAATGGTGAAGCAGGCTCCAAGGGCCAAATGGCCTCCTCCAGCTCCTATTTTCTATGATTCTATTTCTGTGTTTCTCATAATACTCAGAAATGCAGCTATTTGTCATTTTCTTTATTTATTCATGGGAATGGGCATCACTAGCTGGCCAACGTTTATTGCTCATTCCTAGTTGCCCTTGACTTTGTTGTGATTGATACAACTGAGTGGTTTGTTAGGCAGTGTGAGGGTGGTTGAGAGTCTATATCTGTATGTATCTGATAGTTCTAGGTTATGTTGGTAAACTCTGTCCAGAGCTGATAATGGAACTCCATTAATATTGGCAATTTATCGTTAATATAATACAATCTTAAAAAGTATGTAGTTAACAGTTTCAGAAATATTTCACACCCATCTAACAAATATAGGGTTAGGCAATTTAAACTATTTCAGAATTCTGAAATAGAAGGCAGTTTAAACACCTGGGCATTGACAACTTAATAGGCTGTGCATAATTCTTCCTTTTATTATGTAACAAATGTTAGACCATTGCCAGAGTTAGCATGCTTACCAAACTGTTTTATTCTGCAGCGTTTCTCAATGTAAGATCTGATCAAATGCCAGAGTGTTGTACAATATATTTCCAGAGGAAAATCTACGAGGGCTTTTATTGATGCATGTTTTATTTTTCAGTTCAGCGTAAGATTCAAGGTTAAAATATGGCACAATATTCAATGTTCTAATTCAGTATGCTTGTGTAAATGTGAAACATTACACACTTTGTTGCAACCAGGTTTAAAACCATAGAATCCCTGCAGTGCAGAAGGAGGCCACTTAGCCCATCAAATCTGCACCGACTCTCCAGAGGAGCACCTTACTCACCCCCAACCCACTCTGTCCTGTAATCCCACACATTTACCATGACTAATCCACCTAATCTACTATCCTAGGATTCGAAGAGACAATTTAACATGGCCAACCCACCTAAACTGCACATTTTGGGACACAAAGGGACAATTTAGCTTGGCCAAGCCACCTAAGTTCCACATCTTTGGATTTTGAGAGATAATTAGAGCACCTGAAAGAAACACACACAGATATGGAGAAATTAAGTGAACTCCGTACAGTCACATCAGGTGATAAAGGAGCAGCTCTCCGAAAGCCTGTGATTCCAAATAACCTTTTGGACTTTAACCTGGTGTTGTGAAACATCTTACTGTGCCCATCCCAGTCCAACGCCAGCATTTTCACATCGTGGCTACCATCTTCTTTAAAGGACAGACTGAATTGCAGCCACACCTTAGCAGCAAGCCAATATGTTTGCTGTTCTGTCATTCTTTTATCTTTATGAAACAACTTTGTCTGGAATTTTAGTAATAAATGCATTGCGTAGAATTTACAGCACAGGAACAAGCCATTTCGCCCAACTGTTATATGCTGAAATTTATGTTTCACACAAGCTGCCTTCCCTTCTACTTCATAATACCTCCATCAGCATCTCATTCTACTTCTCCCCCAAATATCTATCTAGTTCCTGAATAATACAATATCGCTTAACCATTCTATCAATGGCATATTGAATATTGTCACAACTCTCAGGATAAAGAACATTTTTCTTAAGTTCCATAATGGATTTATTATTCATCATCTTATGTTTATGAACCCTGTTCTGGACACCCTCTGCCCTCCACATAAATGGAAATGTTTTCTTCTGCTTTATTCCATTGAACTCTTTCTTTCTTCATCTTTAAGCCCTCTATCAAGTCACCCATCAGCCTTCTCTTTTCTGGAGAAAATAGCCCCAGTCTGTTTGATAATTCTTGGTAGTTGCTGCTTCTGGGTTTTACTCATCCTGTCATCATATTATAAGGAGGACATAAGTGTTCTGGAGAGATTGTGGAGGAGGTTTACAATAATGTTTCCTGGGCTAGAAAAGTGTAGCTATGAGGAGAGATTGGATAGCCTGGGGTTATTTTCCTTGTACGAAGAAGGCTGAGGGATAAGTTGATAGAGGCATACTATTGAGGGGAAGAGATAGAGTGGAAGGATCGATTTGTTTCCTTTGGTGGAGAATTTTAGAACCAGGGCACATGGATTCAAGAAAGATGATAGTAGGTGTAGAGGGGACATGAGGAAGAACTTTCTTGTGCAAAGTTTGATGGGTATCTGGAATTCGCTGCCTGAGTTAGTGGTGGAAGCAGAGACCCTAAACCCTTTTAACTCATACCTGGATCTGCACCTCAAGTGTTGTAAACATACAAGATGATTAGAGGTTTAGATAGGGTGGACAGTGATAGCCTTTTTCCTAGGATGGAGAAAGCTAGCACGAGGGGACATAGCTTTAAATTAAGGGGTGGTAGTTATAGGACGGATGTCAGAGGTAGGTTCTTTACCCAGAGGGTGGTAAGGGTATGGAATGCCCTGCCTGCTGCAGTTGTAGATGCGCCAAGTTTGGTGGCATTTAAGAGGTTAGTAGATAAGTTTATGGACGAAAAGGGAATGGTTTAGGTTAGAGGGTCGTTGCTTTTTCTTAATTGGTCGGCGCAATATCGAAGGCTGAAGGGCCTGTTCTGCGCTGTAATGTTCTATGTTCTATGTTCTAACTAGAAGGCTATGTGCTGGGTGCAGGAAGTTGATTAGAAAGGGCATTTGGTTGTCCTCAGGCTGGTGTGGGCAAGATGGGCTGAATGGCCTCCCTCTGTGCTGTAATTTTTCTATTGTTCTAAAACAGCGAGTGATGACAAGATTTAAAAAAAAAAAATCCACATGTATGTACATTCTATTTTCCTTGGGTAGGTATTCTTCTGATATCCTGCAGTAACTTCAGTGAAAAGCCAAGAGAAAGGTTGTAGATGTTTGCATGTGCCATTCCTCTGGCATTTCTACCAATCTTTCACTCAAGCTATGGCAATCGATAAGGTAATCTCTGCAGGAATTCTAACCTCCAGTCCGCCATCTTATTGTGCACACACAACGGGAGCACTTCTGATCACAATTAGAAAAAATATTTAAAAAAAAAAAATCGCTTCTGCAGTGATACCACATACCAGGCACTAAACAGCCTTATATCTATGATAGTTTTCGTGGAAATGTGCACTTATTTCCTGATTGATTGTCATGAGTCTCCAAAGGTGAGATGAATCATTCATGAAAATTACATTATAGTTGGCATTTTAAATGTGTCCTTTTCTCAGGCAGCTCTGCAAATCATTCACATCATCTATTACTGAATTATCAGATGCAAGAACCACAAACAAACGCAATGGAGATTAATTTGCATGTAGTTCACCCAGTGCTGTGACTCTTTTGAGATGACTGCTGATTAAAGTTTTCATAAACACACAAATTATAGCTAGCAGGATAAGTATAACCTCCTGCTATTGTGCCAAAATATACCCAGCTCTGAGGAGCTCAAGGAGCCCACTTTCCATCCTTTTAGTTCAAGTTTTTTCCCCAGCGTAGGCTGTCAGGGGCTTGGATTCACCAACTGTGTTTTCAATGGAGTTTCCTTACAAGAAAGTTTCACATAGAACCCTAGAACCAGAGAAAAGTTACAGCATAGCAGGAGGCCATTCAACCCATTTTCTTTGTGCCAGCCTGAAGTCTTGGAGCTTGACTTCTCTATATCAACCTACAAATGGTCTTGGGGGTTTAACCTAGCTGAGGAATGTAGCTATGTCATATACCCTAGACAGCAGAGTGGCCTTCTTCTAAAGGGCCATCCTCTTAGACTGAGCGCTGAACTTCGGGAGGGACGCACATGGAGCTGTGAGGGAAGGGGGATGCTTGCCTAGGCAACCAGATTAGCCAAAGCAACCCTAGCGATCAATGGGGTGACAGATGTTGCAGCCAGATCCCCCCCTCACCCATGTGCCAGCCTGAGGATATCCAAATGTGCTTTCTAATCCCATCTTCTCGCATCTGGCATATATAGGTTGGCATTGTGGCACAGTGGTTAGCACTACTTCTTTACAGTGCCAGGAACCAGGCTTCAATTCTGGCTTCGGATGTCTGCCTGATGCAGTTTGCACATTCTCCCCAAGTCTGCATGGGTTTCCTCTGGATGTCCAGTTTCCTCCATAGTCCAAAGACGTGTAGGTTAGCTTGATTGACCATGCTAAATTACTCTTAGTGGTGGGGGACTAGCAGGGTAAATATGTGGGATTATGGAATCGGACCTAGGTGGGATTGTTGTCAGGGCAGACTTAATGGGCTGAATGGCCTCCTTCTGCACTGTAGGGATCTATGATTCGTAGCTGTGTTGTTTACAGCACTTAAGATGCATATCCAAATATTTTATAAAAAAGGTTACAGTCTTTGCCTCTACCACCAACTTGGGCAGTGAATTCCAGACTACACTCTGTTTTTAAAAAAAAGTTCTTCCTCATCTTCCCTCGATGCATTTTGCCACATACCTTGAACATATGTCCCCCCTGTTCTGGAACTGTCTGCCAAGGAAACAGTTATATCCTGTCCACTCTATCCCTTCCCCTCATAATATTGTATACCTCAATCAAATCACCCACAGGTTTAGTCTAGCAGGGGAGTTTAGCTACGTCATATATCCTAGACTGGCAGAGTGGTCCTGTTCTAGGGAGGGGTCATCCTCTGTTCCAAGGGAAATAACCTAGCTTGTCCAGTGTCTCAAAGAACCCCTACAGTACAGAAAGAGGCTACTAGGCCCATCAAGTCTCCGACAGAACATCTTACCCAAGCCCTATCCCTGTAATCCCATGCATTTACCCTGCTGATCCCCCTAACCTACACATCTTCGAACCCTAAAGAATAATTTATTAATCTGACTGCACATCTTTGGCAGAAAGAACTGGAAGTAACTCTGAGATTGTGATATTTAAGATCCTGCACTTTAATTTATCTCCAAACTTCCCTTAGGTACCTTGGGTAAGGTAGTTTGTACCAACATGTACCACGATCATTGGCTGTTCACCTTTCCTCCCCAGAATGCCTTGCAACCTCTCCTGGAGCCTGGCACCAGTGAGGCAACATACTGCCCTTGAGTACATATATACGGCCACAAGAGCATCAGTCTGTGCCCTTAAATGGTGAATCCCTTATCACTGGAGCCCCCGCCAGTCCTGGTTCCTCTGAACAGCAGAGCCACACCTATGGTGCCTTGGAACTTGGCTGCGACTGCTTTCCTCTTAGAGGGGGATAACGTAATTAATTTAACACTCTCTCTTCAAGATGGTTAAAATACACTTTGGCGTACTGTGAACCATCTTCATCTCCAGAATATTAAAAGGGCAAAGAAATAGATGCAAAATGGATCATTATAATGATAGCAGAACTGAGAGTTAAATTGATGGATAACAATTAAACAGATTGGAGCTCTTTTCTCTAGAAAAGAGAAATCTGAAGATTGACCTGATTATGCTGAAAGACTGAGAAAGGTTTGACAAGGGAGATGTAGGCAAGTGTTTCAATTTCTGGGCAAATTAGAATAAGGGGATTTAAATATAAGATTGTCATTCATAAATCCAACAAACTCTGGAGAAACTTCTTTAAAAAAAGTCAGTGATGAGTATGTGCAAGTTTCTACCAGAAAGCATTTCGATGCTGCCAACTTTTGGAAAATGTACAACTTTGTAATGACACCAGCTGTTCTATTGTCTGCTACTTTCAATGAATCACTGCTGACATATGGTCAAAATTTTCCAGCTGTTCAGAACCCCATCACTGCCAGTGAGGTTGGAGAATTAGATTGGAGAAATCTCCATTCACTGCAGCAGGATTGGAGAATCCCGCTGGCATAATCTGTCAGAGAATTCCATCTATTGAATGTCATAGAACAGAATCCCCACAGTACATAAGGAGGCCATTCTGCCCATCGAGCCTGCACCGACTACAATCCCACCCATATTTACCCTACTAATCCCTCTGACACTAAGGCACAATTTAGCATGGGCAATCGACCTAACTGCCACACCTTTGGACTGAGAGAAATCTGGAGCATCTGGAGGAAACCCTCGCAGACACAGGGAGAATGTGCAAACTCCCACGCAGACAATGAACCGAAGCCGGAATTTAATCTGGGGCCCTGGTGCTGTAAGCAGAAGTGTTACCGTGCCGCTACAATTTGTTCCCACTTCCTGATCCTGTGATCGGGGTGAAGTGATGGAATTCTGAGGAACTTTAGGAGGAGGCGTTCTACTGCAAGAGACCTGTCAAAGTATGAGCTGGGAGTGTAACTTGCTAGACAGTTGAATAGGGGAATCTTCAAGTGGTGTCTGTAACTGGAATTATCTGCTGTCACACAATCAGTCACTAATTCCTCAGATTTGCTGAGTGCCATTGATAAGTTTCACTGAATTTATTATACATTACAGATAAGGTGTTATCTCTCTTCTCTCCTTGCTCCTCATAGTAATGTTCAGATGGCAGCAGCTGATCGCAGGCTACTTGCTTTACAGAGTGTCATTCATCAACCAAAAACATGGAAAAATTTCAATAATCTGTCTCTCAAATGCTCATGGAAGAAAATGCCATTGTTCTTCAATTTTATAGTGGAATATTAACAGATATTTGCATCATTTAAAGCACATGAATGGTACTCTCTGTTAAGGGAATAGCCACGCAGGTGAGTAGAAGAAAAATATCTCCCAAGATAATTGTGAAGACTTGTCAGCTAATACATGTAGACACGTTTGTAGAGATGATGGCAAGCTTTCTGAGGGATAACTCTGTGACCAATGGATTACAGAAAAAAGAACAAATGTTAAATAAATTTCCTTCCATGTATCAGATGACAAGCAGTACTAAAGTGTGACTGATAACCTTGCCTGATGTGTCCCTTTGCTCACCTTTCCTCATATTGGAAATGGAATCTTGTCCTTTGCTAGAGAGATGGAGTTTAATAACAGGACGATTAAGATGCTGGTGAGGCCGTACCTAGAGTACTGTGTGCAGTTTTACAAAGAAAATTACAGCACAGAACAGGAACAGACCCTTTAGATCTCCAAGCCTGCACCAACCATGTGCCCTTAAAAGTCACTATCATATCTGCTTCCACTATCTCCCCTGGCAGAATGTTCCAGGCACCAACTACCCTCTGTAAAAAAAAAAACTTGCCCCTTACACCTCCTTTAAACCTTATCCCTCACACCTTAAAGCTATGCCCCGTTTTAATTGACTTTTGCACTCTGGCAAAGAGCTTCTGCCTATCCATTATGTCCATGCCTGTCAGAATCTTGCAGACCTCTATCAGGTCACCCTTTACCCTCCATCCAACCTCTCCTCTGTTCTTCTGATCATCTTATTTGAGAAAGGACATATTGGCACTGGAGAGGGTGCAGAGGAGATACACAAGTTTGATTCCGGAGTTGAGAGGGTTAGATTATGAGGAGAGGTTGACTTGACTGGGACTATACTCATTGGAATTCAGAAGAATGGGGGGAGGGAACCTTATAGAAACATTTAAGATTATGAAGGGAATAGACAAGATAGAAGCAGTGAAGTTATTTCCACTGGCAGGTGAAACCTGAACTAGGAGGAACAGATTTCGGACTGAGTTCAGGAGGAACTTCTTCACCCAAAAGGTTGTGAATCTGTGGAATTCTTGGCCCAGTAAAGCAGTTGAGGCTACCTTATTAAATGCTTTTAAGGCAAAAATGGATGAATTTTTGAACAGTAAAGGAATTAAGCGTTATGGTGAGCGGGTGACATCCATGACAAGATCAACCATGATCTTATTGAGTGGCAAAGCAAGCTCGAGGGGCCAGATGGCCTACTCCTGCTCCTTGTTCTTATAATCTGTTGGTTACAGAATGCAGTGCGCACTTAAACTGAAGTGATATTGGGGAGATTTTTTGATGTTTCTTGTTTGACAGAAGTTCCCCTGAAATGGTAGGTTTTGATTCGCTGTCACATTCCTGTCAATACAATTAGCTATTCCTAAGAGTACACCATTGGGTAGCCAGAGTATCTAGCTAAACCCAGAAGTAGTCTCTTTTATGTAAGCAACTCTGCTTTTCAGTAAAGAGTTATAACAGCTGCTGTACAGAGGACTCCATTTAAAACCCAACTACCAGAGCCTGTTGCTGCGCTCTTTCAACAGGCAATCCAAGCTATAAAGGGATCAGGAGATAAGCTTCTGTTCATTTGTGTGGGGCCAAGAAATATGAAACAACCTTGGGTGCCACTGGATTGGGGCTGCCCCACTCCAAGAATGTACTCCCTACTTCCCATACCTTTTAAAGAACTCAGAGGGCAATATGATCAGCCAGTATCAAGGGTCTTGTCCTAGGGCACTTGCTTTCCAGCCACAGTCTGTCTGTCTTCAGTTAATCACATGCATCCCTCAAAATAGAGCAGCAGTCTGACAGATGAATCTTAACCTCTGAGTATGAACCCATCACCACCCTCCCAACCCTTTGAATTGCCATGATTATCCCAGCTAGATGTTAATTTAGAGAACTGACATCAAATGTATCTCAGTTAAGTGTTATAACTTCCCAAAAACTCAATGTGGTCCCATATGGGCTTATAAAATGTAGTTTCACTTTGAGTTATACTGCAAACAGATATTGGAGCAGGCTCAAAGGGCTAAATGGTTCCTCCTACTCCTATTTTCTGTGTCACTTAGCTAAATACAGTGGGGTCCAGAGATATGATGGTTAGGTGGATTGTCCATTTTAAGTTGCCGCTTGGTGTCAGGGGGCTAGCAGGGTAAATACGTGGGGTTATTGAGATAGAATCAGAGCAAATTTGATGGGCCAAATGGCCTTCTCCTGCACTGTAGGGATTCTATGGGATTCTATGGCTCAGACCTGACAAGCGTCTTATGATGCTTTTTTTCATTTCAATCTGTAGATAATTTCTGGGTGCTTGCAAAATGTACCTAGATCCATTGTCACGAGCAAGTTACTCAGGGTAACCGAATCTTGCAAAAATCTCACCCAGTCTTTCTATTGCACTGTCAGAGGATTTAGTCTTCACAATGGTGACTTTGGGCGATTTTGAGTGCATGTCTACCATAAGAAAAAGCAGTTATCTTTCCAGCATAATCTATATGAATTCTTTGCCATGACCCTTCTAGCCAGTCCCATGGGTGGAAAGGCACTAGTGGTGGTAGGTTTTGAACTTTTGCACAAGGCGAACACATACCTGCTTCCCAAATTTGCTACCAAGTCCTGGCTGTTGGCAATAGCTTCTATCTATCTCCTTCATCCCTAAATCTCCAGAGTGACCCAGATATTCAAAAAAAGATTTGAAAATTTCACATTTATCCTTCCATACTCATAAGCTGTAATCTTCAGGTCACTGGAGAGTAGCATCTAAATTTTGAAGATGTCCTTCATTCTACCAGTAACCAAAACATTAACTATGTAGCATGGACTCCTTCTAGTTTGCTTAGAATTTGACCAATGACACATTGGAATCACAGATGTGGAAGTAATGTCAAATGGAAACCTTTTATATTCAAATAGCCCCATATATATCATAAGTTTCAAATATTGCTGTGAATCTGGATCCATGTTTTAACTGGAGGTAAGCCTTCTTAAAGTTAACTTCAGCCAATGCATTGAAGAATTCATCAACTAAAGGCAGAGACTACTGCTCTGCAGAGAGATGTGTAGCGATCCATCTTTCTTCATCACGGGTACTATTGGTGTGGCCCAACCTACAGGATGGTCTTTGCATGGTCCCCCACCCAGGCAGGCAAGGAATCCCTGTAGACCTGACTGGAACATAAGTACCCTGATTGGGTGAGCGCTCGCAGGCATAGCACCGGCACCCTCCTTGTCTACATCACAGAACTGGATGCCAACCCTGGAACTTGATCTTTCATGGAACTTTAAACTTATTTATTCAGAATGCTGATATTTTGTCACATTTTACTTAGACCTTTCTGCTAGCCATTCCATGTCTTTATCTAAAATAGCTGTTTTAATCAAAATGTCTTTTTAGTTAGTAACTCGTTTACGATAGTAATGCAGTACTTTGTACTTTGCAGTAATTTAGGAGTTGGTGCACTTCAGTGACCAATTTGAAGTTTAAATCACAGCTGAGGGAACATGCAAACAGACTGCTGCTTCTCGACCTGAAAAGTACAGAGTCTGCCTCAAATTACTCTGGAAAGGCAAAGTATTTGAACAATGGGGTTAAGTAGCAGCATGTTGCAATGTAGGAGCTGCATAAGTAGTATTTTCTGTTAACAAGATGCTGCCATCAGTTCAAAAATATTTTGTCTACCCCACCATTGTTCATTGTCCTGTATGAATTTCAGTGCCAGGTATGTAGGCTGTATGTCCCAACAATTTCTGATCAAACTAAGCAGCATGTTCCCTTGGTTGTTCGAAGTAGACAAAGTACAGATTGTGGTTGTAAAACTCCCAAAAATGTCTTGGGTAGATGTGATTCCCTGATTAGGCAGCACTTGCTGAACTATCCTAACTGTGCCAATAACTAAACTAACAACCAATTTAAAATCAGTCAAGCTCATAACATGGCTCATTTACACTTGTTGGAAGTGACATACCTTGCAATGCAGGAACAGATTTCCTACAAACAAAAGGAGTCTGTTCAAGCCCTGTACGTTTTTTGAATTTAGGGGCTTGGGGAGCCTGTAGTTCACCATTATTTTCTCTGTGTTAATGCCTCAGGCAATCAGAATCATCTAGCCAACAAATCAGCACATCCTTTTCTCCTGTAATATAAATTGTTATGGTTGTTTGAAATTTGGTATTCTTGTGTTTGTCCCAGAAAGTACCAGACCAAAAGCTTTGGCAATGCACTACTCTTAGCAATATTCAAATTCTGTACTATCAAGTGACAAAATGTGTTAAGAAAATGGCCAAGTTGTTACAGTATGTTCTGACATTAATCAATTTGTAATGTTGATTTGTCTGTGTTGGAGGTGAGCGCACTCAACAACTCGTGACATTATTAAATAGGAACTATTTATGTCAGTGTTAAGGACGTATGCTGCTTTCCCAAATGGATACTGTCCTTAAGGTGAGTATTATTGTCTGACCAACTTCATGCAGTGTCATTTGTATACGTTTCTTTACCTGGGAATTTATGGTTGCAGTTTAACCTTGTCTTGCCTTCAAAATTGTAAGAGATGTAGTTATATTCAACAATAAAAGGAAAACATATTTCTGTTCGCCCCTTGGTTGGGAGACAAAGATGCGAATAAGATTGTTAGAGCTAACTTTTGATTGTAAGATAAAATATAATGTGATTGTATAACAATCCTGTGTTTTTGTGTGCTGACCCTTGTGCACAGTTGCTGACTTTATTTTATTCTTTTGTTAAAGGAGATTGAATTGCGCAAGATCATTCAAGAATCTTTCCAAAACAATCTGCTTTGTTTGCATTTTTGAGTGAAGTAAGTGGATTTTTAAAATCTGTACTTGTTCAGTTGCTTCATAATGTTGTACGATTATCTAACTTCTGCTAACACACAGCACACGCTTTTAGGTTAATTTTGCAAAAAGAATTCCATCAGAAAATTACATCCGAAACATTTCTTCACATAACTTCACATACAATGAGTTAATCTGAAGTGGAGTGACTATATTTTGTAGGCTAATGACACAATCATAAAGCACATTCTACGTGCAGCTAATCGAGAGAGAAATGTTGTCTTGGAAAATACTTTAGTATGGTACTATTTTTTGAATAATATGATAAGTTAAACAAACAGAACCAGATTTTTGGTTTAAATCTCATCCGAAGCATGCCACCTCCAGCAACCTTGCTATCTTTCAGCATGCACTTGAGCATAGAATCCCTACAGTGCAGAAAAAGCCTATTCGACCCATCAAGTCTGCACTGACCACGATCCCACCCAGGCTCTATCCCTATAACCCCACACATTTTAATCTGCTAATCTCTCTGACACTAAGAGACAATTTAGCATGGCCAATTAACCTAAACCTAATCTTTGGACTGTAGGAGGAAACTAGAGCACTCGGAGGAAACTAGAGCACTCAGAGGAAACACATGCAGACATGGGGAGAATGTGCAAACTCCACACAGATCTTGACCCAAGCTAGAAATCGAACCTGGATCCCTGGCGCTGTGAGGCAGCAATGCTAACCATTGTGCCACTGCGTCATTCTAGCATCTGCCAAGATCATGTGCTGAGATCCATAGTTCGGAGCTGGATGCACAAGCACTCAGAAATTAAAACATAACCAACTATGACTCTGAACACACAAAATCTGAACTGATAAGTGTGTTGTGTTGAATAATTGATGGTGCGTCCTGACTTGTTTGTCCTTTATGACTCAGGAGACCAGAGTTTAATTTACTGAATGTATCCCAAATGTCGCTAAATATGTGTTTTTAACATTGAGTTCGCATCATGTAACTGCTAGAAAGCAACATTCTGAGGTTAAAATTGCATCCTATATAATTACATCTTAATATTTTTCATGGCTTGTAATCCTCTAATTCATACATGCATGTGAACGATAGCAAATGGTCTGGACAAATAAATGGGAGTGAGCAATGGTACACAACCTATTGCAGAGTCCGTGACATTTAAAGCACACTGGGCTATTATTAAATCAATGAATATGTTCATTTACCTGTAATTTGAAACCCCAGTACAATGAGGCACCCTGAATAGAGGTAATGATGATACAAAATCATCTCTGCTGCTTCAGAAAATAAGTGGCAAGTAGCCCTCTTTCAATTAAATCTCAAGCAATTTGAAGATTTCTGTCATTATTACTTTAAATTACCAGTTGAGTCCCTGCATCTAACATTCAGATGGGTATAAATTCCTGGTGTGATCCATGCAACTGAAGTGTGTATCCATAGCAAATCCACACTGCGCAATGTTCAGATAAAGACTAACAATTTTCCTGTCAATAAATGAAAATTTGACCTGTTAAATATATAATAACAATCATCGGTGGGTGATTTTCAGTTGGGTTCATAGTTTTGATGGGCATATGTATGTGTACGCTTCAACTTTTGAAATGCTATTTTTCAGTAGAATAGAATCCCTACAGTGCAGAAGGAGGCCATTTAGCCCATTAACCACAGTACCATCCAGGTGCTATTTCCATAACTCCACATATTTACTCTGCTAATCCCTCTGACACTAGGGGCAATTTAATATGGCTAATCAACCTAACCTGCACATCTTTAGACTGTGGGAGGAAACCTGAGCACCTGGAGGAAACCCACACAGACACAGTGAGAATGTGCAAATTCACACTGATACTGACCCGAGGCCGGGAATTGAACTCAGGTCCCTCACACTGTGAGGCAGTACTGCCAACCACTGTGCCACCGGGATGCCAATAAAATTGGCTTTGATCATTGTTCCTTTAAATGGGTTGGCATCAAAATGCAAATCATTGTAAACAGTCCGTGAACATAAATTGCATTTATATATTCCAATATTTCGCTTTCTGCTATCTCCTGTTGTGCAGATAAGACACTTCTAAGTCCTAAGTAGCCACACAATATTCTGCAAATATAGAAGTGTTGTTTATAATCATTTTTTCCTGATGTTACAGGAACTCAAAATTATATTCGACCTCCGAATGAGGGAAATTCAATCAAAGCAATACTTTTATGTTGCAGATTGTCACATTTCAATTTGTTCCTCGTATACCAGGTCTTGATACACATATATAGATATAATGAAATATGTTTATTTTCAGCACTGTAACATAATCAGATTGCATTCTAGAATAAATTGCTTTACATTATAGACACAGTGTTTGTGCTGCTGTCAACTTTAATCAAACATGATGCCATTTTGGATCAAATTGAATATCACATTGCCGATGTGTTATTTTTGCCTGTTGGGCATCATTAATGAATTTACTCACTTATTCAGAATGAAATGCTGATTTATCCAACAACATTAGAAAATATTGCAACAGGGAGAAAAAAGTCAACCAATATATTTGAGAATTATTGGCCCAGGAGATGGGCATCTCTTGGCTTGTGTCTTTTTAGACCTTTTTCCCTTGTCCTTCAACTCAAAGGCGTTTTTTTTGCCCTGTTAGCGGGTTGAAATTTGACTTGCTAAATTGGGAAGGCAGTAGCCTAGTGATATTATCACTGAACTAGTAAGCCAAAAACACAGGGTAATGCTGTGGGGATAAAAGCAAAATGCTGGGATGCAGCTCTGACGAAGGGTCATCTAGAATTGAATCGTTGCCTCTATTCTCTCCCCACAGATGCTGTCAGACCTGCTGAGATTTTCCAGCATTTTTTTGTTGCTGTTAATGCTCTGGAGACCCAGGTTCAAATCTGTCCACGGCAGATGGTGAAATTTGAACTCAAATTAAAAACAATCAGGAATTAGATGTCTAATAATGACCATGATACCATTGTTTATTGTTGTAAAAACCCATCTGGTTTACTAATGTCCTTTAGGGAAGGAAATTTGCCAACCATAGTTTCTCTACCCTAAATGTGATTCCAGATCCACAGCAATGTGGTTGATTCTTAAATGTCCTCAGGGATGAGCAACAAGGAACAAAGAAAACCACAGCGCAGGAACAGGCTCTTTGGCTCTCCAAGCCTACAGCGACCATGCTGCCCTATCAAACTAAAACCCTCTACCCTTCCAGAGATCATAGCCCTCTATTCCCACGCTATTCATGTATTTGTCAAGACACTCCTTAAAGTCACTATTGTATTTGCTTCCACTACGTTCCCTGGCAGTGAGTTCCAGGCAACAACCACTCTGTGTAAAAAATCTGCCTCATACATCTCCTTTAAACCTTGTCACTTGCATCTTAAATCTGTGCCCTCTAGTAATTGATGCTTCCACCTTGGGATAAAGCCTCCGACTGTCCACTCTGTTTGAACCTCTCGTGATCTTGTAGACTTCAATTAGGTCACCCCTCAACCTCTGTTGTTCCAGTGAGGAATGAATGATGGCCTAGCCAATGTTGCCCATATCCCATGAACAATAAAAGAAATAATATAAATAGTAACAATAATCTTTGGGTAACCACAATGTTGCCTGTGCAACCTTTGTGATTGATGGAACCAACAATGAGTTTTGAGGATTGAAAAAGAAACAAGCGGACCCAGCTGAATTCATGTCAGAATGGCTACTGAAATGGCAAGGGAAAGAAATGTTTGATTCGAAGAGGAAGTAAGAACAAGGAATGTAAATTAAAATTGGAATTTTTAAAATCTCTAAGGAAGTATTTACCACCTGCAGTAATGAAACTGAAGTGTTTAAATTGCTCCCTTCCCAGTGAACTGCTCCCTTGATTGGCATTGCATGAACAGTTATTATGTTGTTGAAAAGGTGCTTATGCTGTTAAGTACAAGCCTAACTTTCAGTGATAAGTTTAATTCTGCTTTGATGTGGGAATTCAGAGAGTGCTTTATTGCAAATGGGCTGGTTAAGTACGAGCTACTGCTTTTGAGAGACATATGGAAAGTGTGGCAAGTCACAATTCGCAGGATATCTGTTCCTCACCATCAGTTGTGGAATGATTTACACATCAGTGACGGCGAGTATTATTCATTGTTTTATTTGTAAATTCTGGTAATTGTTTCTGTGGTCAGGGAAGATTCATAAATTAACAATTGAATCAAGTTCGATGAAATTGTCTTGCTGCCTAATTTTACAAAGTTCTGGATCAATGCTCTGAGGGCAAGCAAAAATGTTAGACTATTGCTGAGTGCTGAAATGATAAGAGGCTATTCTGGTTACAGTGACGCAACTTCATGAGAAGGATATTTGCATTCTAAAGGGAACACTGATGATTTTTCCTCTGAACAGCTCTTAACTCTTCATTACCTCAAGCAAGTCCAAGATTAAAGGTTTTTTTTAAGTTTATTTATTAGTGTCACAAATAGGCTTACATTAACACTGCAGTGAAGTTACTGTAAAAAAAAAAATCCCCTAGCTGAGCACTCTGACACCTGTTCAGGCACACCTGAAGGAGAATTTAGCACAGCCAATGCATCTAACCCACATGTCTTTTGGACTGTGGGAGCGAACCCACGTAGACACGGGAGAATGTGCAAAAACTCCACACAGACAGTGACCCAAGCTGGGAGTCGAACATGGGTCCCTGGTGCTGTGAGGCAGCAGTGCTAAACACTGTGCCACCATGCTGCACCTGCACAGCTCAATTTCTCTCCTGAAACCTTAGTCAAATTCCTAACCAAATCATAGGGAAATGTTTGCCACATGATACATTTCACTTCAATTCTCTGCTCTTTATCACTCTTGTTTCTACTTCCTCTGTCATTTGCTCTTATGCTACTTCTCATGCACAATCTGCTGCTCTCTTCTACATTCTCCCACTTTTTTTTGCTTTTTGTTGCCTCTTGTGCACTCTGTCAGTATGGATGGAATTTATTTCTGGACATGACAGTCTCACCCACTGGCTAGAAAGCCAGCGAGAGACTCACCGTATTAAGTGACAGCCAGGCATTTAATTGACCAACAACAAGGACCCCATGGACAGAAATCCACCACATCTCCTCCCCCACCCCCCCGAATCCTCCCAAAGCGCTGCTGACCAATCCGAGGCTGGCATCTGTTCATTGCTGTCAGTGCCACCAGGGGAGTGGTGGCAGCGATTAGCAGTTCACCCACCAGAGGAATCAGACAGGGACCAAAGTACAAGTGAGTACAGATGAGAAGGGGATCAAGGAATGGGGATATTAATTCCCTACTCCAGTGTATCAATTAGCAGCAGGGCAGAAAGGACATCCACCAGCCTCATCTATGATCAGGGCGTAGACGAGAAGGAAGCCAGATCCCAACCAACAACCTCTTGCCCTATTAAATGCTCCCTCATGCCTTCCACTTGTGTCAGCAAAGACCACATTTCTGTGTACTGTTCTGTGCATGCTTTCCCCCTCATGCATTGTCTTCCGTGACTCTCTCATTTTCATTCATGTACCATTCTTCTCTTTATGTTCTCTTGTGCTTGCTCTCTTTCGCATGCTCTTCCCTTCCCTCTCTCCCTCCCTCTCATTCTAACATGCTTACCCGTTTTGTGCAATTTATCACATTGCTCTTAATTGACTCAGTTGATTAAAGAAAATGATAGAAAGCATCAGTTAGATGTGGAGCTGAGGAAGGTGTTGGATTGTACCTCTTTCAGTTCATGTCTGTCTTCAGTTTGCTCCCATTGCCTGTAACACATCTCACAGAGGAAAACTGGGAGCAGGGAGTGGCAGACTGCCAATCTATTACCACTAGTTCTTTGACCATGTGGTAAAAGTTTAAAAACTACCGCATTATATTAAAGGTTCAAAATGGAATGTAAGCCTGTTAATATTTACTTTGATTGCTATAGCTTTATTCCTCAAATTGTCATGCATTCTGTTGCCCAAAACCTAAGGCTGATTTAAATTGGTGGTACTCTCTTTAACTCCAATGTAACATTAACATTACTGGTAACACAATCGTACATTTGAACTCGACAAAACAAAATTGATATGATTTCAGATATGTATCGATACAATTTCAATTATTTTATTAGAAAAATTTAAAGAACAAATATTTAATACATTGTAATGACCTCAACGATGCCCATGAGGTTGGCATGGGCGGTACAGTGGTTAGCACTAGTGCTTCACACACTAGGGACCGTGGTTCAATTCCGGATTTGGGTGATTGTCTATGTGGAGTTTGCATGCTCACCTCATGTCTGTGTGGGTTTCCTCCGAGTTCTCCAGTTTTCTCCCACAGTCCAAAGATGTGTGGATTAGATTGACTAGCCATGCTAAATTGCTCCCTAATGTCAGGGGGATTGGTAGGACAAATATGTGGAGTTACTTGGATAGAACGTGGGTGGAACTGTTATCGGTGCAGGCTTGATGAGCAGAATGGCTTCTTTCTGCATTGTAGACATTTTATGATTCTGTGAGTATGAGCTCCTATTTGAGGTAATGATTGCCTTCCGAGTCAGGGAGTCTCACTTATAGAGATATATATTGTATATATATATATTTATCGAGAGAGAGAGAGCAGTGTCAGGGCTACTGACATTCCTGATTTTTGACTTTGTACCTGAGGCTCTCTCTCTAGGAGTGGAATAGAGTTTGTAAATAAAGGAATCTGTTGAAGAGACACCAGCCTCTGAGGAGTTATTTCACACATACAGAATTAAATGATGGCTGCTATTTGGGGTGGCACGGTGGCATTGTGATTAGCATTGCCAGTGCCAGATTTGATTCCCAGCTTGGGTCACTACCTGTGTGGAGTTTGCATGTTCTCCCTGCGTCTCATGGGTTTCTTCCAGATTCCCCAATTTTCTCCCACAGTGCAAAGATGTGCAGATTAAGTTGATTGGCCTTGGTGTTAGGGGGAGTAGGAAGATAAATACGTGGGCTTGTGGTGATAGGGTCCTGCTGCGATTGTTGTCAGTTCAGGCTCGATGGGCCGAATGGCTTCTTCTTGCACTGGGAATTTTACAAAAAAATTACAACTACGTTATTCTTGGATATCCAAAATTTTGATCAACGCCATGGGACAAATTATCGTTCTGCCGTAAAGTGCTTCAGTACATTGCCATGGAACCCGAACAAATAACACAGCTATACGTCCATTGAGAGGATGAGGAAATTGGGTGTGTGTGTGTTGATACATAGCTGCTACTGCTAATGAATTTTTATTGGAGCATTAGTTAAAATTGAATTATAGAGGCACAAATCCACAGTGTGAAAGGCCATGTTGTTGCAGATGTGACATCTGCTAAAGCTCAAATGTTCTCCTGATTGCTGACTAGCTGATGTTTGAGATATATAATTAGAGTCGGCTGTTCCAGAAACTGAATACGTGCAGAAACTCCACAATCCTGTGACCATACCTCTTTAAAAATAAAGTAGAAATAAAATCCTCCAGGTTTTGGGCAGCTGAATGGAACTGTGTTCAAAATATTGCTCTCTTGATCCTCATAGTGCTTTTGTGTGTTTATTTTTATTTCTGACTACATCCGGCATCAGAATGATTTGAATATATTAGGAGGCAGCCAATCATAATAAATGTCACGGCTGAGACTGTGCAATCTTCTGTACCCTGGAAAAACAAAGCAGGAAAACACTGACAAAGCTGATGGCTGGAGATTTGCTGTTAACATTATATCCAACTATCTGTATATGGTTCATTTCAAATCTGCTGAATTCATATAGAAACTCTACAGTGCAGAAAGAAGCCATTCAGCCCATTTGAGCCTACATCAGCCAAAATCCCACTCGGACCCTATCCCCATAACCCCAAATGTTTACCCTAGCCAGTCCTCCTGACACCAAGGTTCAATTTAGCATGGCCAGTCTACATAACCCGCACATCTTTGGACTGTGGGAGAAAAACTGAGCACCCGAAAGAAACCCATGCAGACGTGGGGAGAATGTGCAAACTCTTTGGACACAGGTGAGGTCCCAAAGGACTGGAGGATAGCAAATGTAGTACCATTGTTTAAAAAGGGTCAGAGGGATAACCCAGGGAACTATAGGCCGGTGAGCTTGACTTCAGTTATAGGTAAGCTAATGGAGAGGATCCTCAGGGACAGGGTGTATGAGCATCTGGAGCGCTGCGATCTGATCAGGGATACGCAGCATGGCTTCGTTAAAGGGAGGTCGTGCCTTACGAATCTAGTGGAATTTTTTGAAGAGGTGACAAAAACGGTTGATGAAGGACAAGCCGTTGATGTCGTCTACATGGATTTCAGTAAGGCGTTTGACAAGGTTCCTCATGGTAGGCTGATAGAAAAGGTGAAGGCGCATGGGATACAGGGCCAGGTATGTAGATGGGTTGAGAACTGGCTTGGGAGGAGGAGACAGCGGATAGTAGTGGAAGGCTCTTTTTCCAACTGGAGGTCTGTCACTAGTGGTGTGCCACAGGGCTCAGTACTAGGACCTCTTCTATTTGTGGTTTATATAAATGACTTGGAAGAGGGGGTAGGTGGTGTGATCAGCAAATTTGCTGATGACACTAAGATGCTTGGATTGGCGGGGACTGAGGAGCAGTGCCAGGCAATACAACAGGACATAGATAGGCTGGTAGATTGGGCAGATAGATGGCAAATGGAATTTAATCCGGATAAAATCAGGGAGGAAATGGACGAGTAAGAGAGCCTTGGTGTACGAAAAGAGTTGATTTGCTGGTTAAGAAGAAAAAGGAGGCTTATGTCAGGATGAGGCTTGAAGGCCGGGTAGTGCAATGGATAGCTATAGATTAGCTAGGAAGGAGGTAAAAAGTGAATTGAGGAGAGCTAAGAGGGGACACGAGAAGATGTTGGCTGATAGGATTAAGGAGAATCCTAAAGCTTTCTTTCGATATGTTAAGAATAGAAGATTGGTTAGGGCAAGATTAGGGCCAGTCATAGACAGCAGTGGGAAGTTGTGCGTGGAGCCTGAAGAGATTGGTGAGGCACTGAATAAATATTTCTCTTCGGTATTCACGCAGAGTGCTGGAAATGTAGCTGTGGAGAGCACTGAGGTACAGGGTTGCAAATTGGGGAGTATTGTAGTAGATAGGGAGGATGTGTTAGAAATTCTCGAGGGTTTGAAGTTGGATAAGTCCCCTGGGCCGGACGGGATTTACCCTAGGATTCTCTGGGAGGCAAGAGAGGAGATTGCAGAGCCTCTGGCTCTGATCTTCAGGTCCTCGTTGGTTACGGGTGTGGTTCCGGAGGACTGGAGGATGGCGAATGTGGTCCCATTGTTTAAGAAGGGGAAGAGAGACCTTCCTGGGAATTATAGGCCAGTGAGTCTTACTTCTGTGGTGGGCAAGGTATTGGAGAGAATTATTAGGGATAGGATTTATAGTTATTTAGAGAGAAATGAATTGATTGGGGATAGTCAGCATGGTTTCGTGAAGGGTAGGTCATGCCTTACTAACCTCATTGAGTTTTTTGAGAAAGTGACCAGAGAGGTGGATGGGGGTAAGGCGGTTGATGTAGTATATATGGACTTTAGTAAGGCTTTTGATAAGGTGGCCCATGGAAGACTTCTACAGAAAATGCAGATGTGTGGAATAGAGGGTGATTTAGCTAATTGGATTAGAAATTGGCTGGCAGATAGAAGACAGAGGGTGGTGGTTGATGGGAGATATTCATCGTGGAGTTCGGTGACGAGTGGTGTGCCTCAGGGGTCTGTTTTGGGGCCCCTGCTGTTTGTAATTTTTATAAATGATCTGGATGAGGGTATTTAGGGATGGATCAGTAAATTTGCAGATGATACTAAAGTTGGTGGTGTGGTAGATAGTGAAGAGGGGTGTTTTAGTTTACAGAGTGACTTGGACAAGTTGCAGAGCGGGGCGGGGGGGTGGCAAAT